>CM022300.1:552515835-553715835 GCA_011799875.1 Thinopyrum elongatum | reverse complement strand
AGCGCTTGTTGGGAGGCAACCCAATTTTATTTTTGTTTATGCTTTTTTGTTCCTGTTTTGATTTTCATAATTCATATAGCCTCTGGTTAGATGTGATTTTGTGTTTTAATTAGTGTTTGTGCCAAGTAAAACCTTTGGGATGGCTTACGGTGATAGTTGATTTGATCTTGCTGAAAAACAGAAACTTTTTCTTACAGTCACAGAATTTTAATAATTCACTAGGGCATTGAAAAACCTGAATTTGTTATACAAGATTGATATACAAATTTACTATGTTTTCCTAATTTTTCAAAAAAATTGGAGTTACAGAAGTATTAGAACAATTCGGATCTTCGCAGACTGTTCTGTTTTTGACAGATTCTGTTTTCTTTGTGTTGTTTGCTTATTTTGATGAATCTATGGGTAGTATCGGGCGGTATGAACCATGGAAATTTTGGAATACAGTAGATATTACACCAATATAAATAAATAATGAGTTCACAACAGTACCAAAAGTGGTGATTTATTTTCTTATACTAACGGAGCTTATGAGATTTTCTGTTGAGTTTTGTGTTGTGAAGTTTTCAAGTTTTGGGTATGGATTTGATGGACTATGGAATAAGGAGTGGCAAGAACCTAAGCTTGGGGATGCCCAATGCACCCCAAGGTAATATTCAAGGACAACCAAGAGCCTAAGCTTGGGGATGCCCTGGAAGGCATCCCCTCTTTCGTCTTCGTCTATCGATAACTTTACTTGAGGCTATTTTTTTATTCACCACATGATATGTGTTTTGCTTGGAGCGTCTTGTATGATTTGAGTCTTTGCTTTTTAGTTTTCCACAATCATCCTTGCTGTACACACCTTTTGAGAGGGACATGCATGAATCGTGATTTATTAAAATACTCTATGTGCTTCACTTATATCTTTTGAGCTAGGCAATTTTGCTCTAGTGCTTCACTTATATCTTTTTAGAGCACGGCGGTGGTTTTATTTTATAGAAATTGTTGAACTCTCATGCTTCACTTATATTATTTTGAGAGTCTTTAAACAGCATGGTAATTTGCTTTGGTTATAAATTTAGTCCTAATATGATAGGCATCCAAGAGGGATATAATAAAAACTTTCATATAAAGTGCATTGAATACTATGAGAAGTTTCATTCCTTATGATTGTTTTGAGATATAGAGATGGTAATATTTGAGTCATGCTAGTGAGTAATTGTGAATTTGAGAAATACTTGTGTTAAACTTTGTGATTCCCGTAGCATGCACGTATGGTGAACCGTTATGTGATGAAGTCAGAGCATGATTTATTTATTGATTGTCTTCCTTATGAGTGGCGGTCGGGGACGAGCGATGGTCTTTTCCTACCAATCTATCCCCCTAGGAGCATGCGCGTAGTACTTTGTTTCGATAACTAATAGATTTTTTCAATAAGTATGTGAGTTCTTTATGACTAATGTTGAGTCCATGCATTATACGCACTCTCACCCTTCCACCATTGCTAGCCTCTCTAGTGTCGCGCAACTTTCGCCGGTACCATACACCCACCATATACCTTCCTCAAAACAGCCACCATACCTACCTATTATGGCATTTCCATAGCCATTCTGAGATATATTGCCATGCAACTTTCCACCGTTCCGTTTATTATGACACGCTTCATCATTGTCATATTGCTTTGCATGATCATGTAGTTGACACCTTATTTATGGCAAAGCCATCGTTCATAATTCTTTCATACATGTCACTCTTGATTCATTGCACATCCCGGTACACCGCCGGAGGCATTCATATAGAGTCATATTTTGTCCTAAGTATCGAGTTGTAAGTTTTGAGTTGTAAGTAAATAAAAGTGTAATGATCTTCATTATTAGAACATTGTCCCATGTGAGGAAAGGATGATGAAGACTGTGATTCCCCCACAAGTCGGGATGAGACTCCAGGCAAAAAATAAAAAAAGAAGAGGCCAAAAAAATGAGAAGGCCCAAATAAAAAAACGAGAGAAAAGAGAGAAGGGACAATGTTACTATCCTTTTACCACACTTGTGCTTCAAAGTAGCACCATGATCTTCATGATAGAGAGTCTCAAATGTTATCACTTTCATATACTAGTGGGAATTTTTCATTATAGAACTTGGCTTGTATATTCCAATGATGGGCTTCCTCAAATTGCCCTAGGTCTTCGCGAGCAAGTGAGTTGGATGCACACCCACTTAGTTTTCTGTTGAGCTTTCATAAACTTATAGCTCTAGTGCATCCATTGCATGGCAATCCCTACTCACTCACATTGATATCTATTGATGAGCATCTCCATAACCCGTTGATACGCCTAGTTGATGTGAAACTATCTCCTTCTTTTTGTCTTCTCCACAACCGCCATATTCTATTCCACCTATAGTGCTATGTCCATGGCTCACGCTCATGTATTGCGTGAAAGTTGAAAAAGTTTGAGAACATCAAAACTAAGAAACAATTGCTTGGCTTGTCATCTGGGTTGTGCATGATTTGAATATTTTGTGTGATGAAGATGGAGCATAGCCAGACTATATGATTTTGTAGGGATAAGCTTTCTTTGGCCATGTTATTTTGAGAAGACATAATTGCCTTGTTAGTATGCTTGAAGTATTATTGTTTTTATGTCAATATTAAACTTTTGTTTTGAATCTTATGGATCTGAACATTCATGCCACAATAAAGAAAATTACATGGATAAATATGTTAGGTAGCATTCCACATCAAAAAAATTGTTTTTATCATTTACCTACTCGAGGACGAGCAGGAATTAAGCTTGGGGATGCTTGATACGTCTCCAACGTATCTATAATTTTTGATTTTTCCATGCTATTATATTATCTGTTCTGTATGTTTTATATGCATTAATATGCTATTTTATATTATTTTTGGGACTAACCTATTAACCTAGAGCCCAGTGCCAGTTTCTGTTTTTTCCTTGTTTTTTAGCTTCGTGGAAAAGGAATACCAAACGGAATAAAATCTTCGCGATGATTTTTCTTGGACCAGAAGACACCCAGGAGACTTGGAGATGAAGTCGGAGGATCCACGAGGCGGCCACAAGGGTGGAGGGCGTGCCCCCCTGCCTTGAGCCCCCCCCCCCCCCCCCCGTGACCGTCCTGACCTAATTCTTTCGCCTATATATTTACATATGTTCCCAAACCACCAGAAGCATCCACGAAAACACTTTTCCACCGCCGCAACCTTCTGTACCCGTGAGATCCCATCAAGGGACGTTTTCCGGCACCCTGCCGGAGGGGGATTCGATCATGGAGGGCTTCTACATCAACCCTATTGCCCTTCCGATGAAGCGTGAGTAGTTTACCTTAGACCTACGGGTCCATAGCTAGTAGCTAGATGGCTTCTTCCCTCTCTTTGATTCTCACTACCATGTTCTCCTTGATGTTCTTGGAGATCTATTCGATGTAATACTTTTTTGCGGTGTGTTTGCCGAGATATGATGAATTGTGGATTTATGATCAGATTATCTATGAATATTATTTGAATCTTCTCTAAATTCTTTTATGAATGATTTGATATCTTTGTAATTCTCTTCGAACTATCGGTTTGGTTTGGCCAACTAGATTGGTTTTTCTTGCAATTGGAGAAGTGCTTAGCTTTGGGTTCAATCTTGCGGTGTCCTTTCCCAGTGACAGTAGGGGCAGCAAGGCACGTATTGTATTGTTGCCATTGAGGATAAAAAGATGGGGTTTACATCATATTTGTGACACCCTGATTTTTGCCATCATGATTTTCCTTTGCCTTTTTGCTTTTATTTGGATTTTGGGTTAATTCATTTGGACTTAAGCACTTGGGCATTGTTTTGATTTTCACCCAAGTGACTCCCCTCACCTCTCACAACCTCTCTTGACCTCTCATTCATCATCACATTGCTTTGGGAAATTTTTCTTCTAAGGAAAATATTCATTTTCACCCTGACAATGGAATATTTTCACTTCCCTTCCAAAGCAACCCCTCTATTTCTTGCCCACAAAAATCTGAGAAAATTCCTGAATATTCTTTGAACCTTGGCACACCTCCCTGTGGAAAAAAAAATTCATGGTTATTTGGAATATTTTTGCTACAAAAAATCTTTTCTGTTCTAACCAGAAAATGCACTTTGTACATGAAGTGTATTTTTCCTTGATCCAATGGAGCTGAAATTTTTAGGGCTTCATTACTATCCTAAGAAACTCTTAACCTCCAAAAATCAGCTCCTAACTCCTTCTAGATTCTTCTCTATTAAGCTCACAAGTTTCTGTCCAGAAACTTGCCATGAAGCTACACTCTCTCCCAGTCGACCTGTGCTCAACTCAGATGCTTGGCTCGACCCAACCTTGCAAGGACTACACGCCAGACACAGTTTGCACAGCCCAGGTCGCGTGATGCCATAGTACATGCGGTGACCGCGTTTGTCCAAGCGTGCTGGCATGCGGCCGACGCGCTCTGCGTCGCACCATCGCCTCTATTGAGCTCGTGCTCGCTTCGTAGCTCGCCTCAGCATGCCGCACTACGCCACCATCCTCGCTTCACCTCCCCAGCACCCTCGCTGCCGCTCGCCGACACCAGGATCATCGTAGCGATCATGCGCGCACCGCGCCAGAGGAGCATAGTGCCCCCGTGCTCGAGTCAGTCCCCTCCCGTGCGTCCTGTGCTCGTCCCCTAGCTCGAACAGTGGCCGCGTGAGCCCTGGAGCCTTCTCCCCCTCTCACTGACGCCCCATCGTCGCCGTGCGCCACTTCCAGAGAGCTTCGACAGAGCTCGAGACCCCCATCCCCTCCGCCTATAAATAGAGCTCCCCCCTCGCCGTTTCCAGCACCACACCGCACTCACCCAACCTCCACGACACCGTAGGTAGCCGCAGCCTGGCCGGGCAGGCCTCTGGCCGTCGTTCCCGACCCGAGCTCGCCGGCGATCCCCTCTTGCCGTCCCCACCTCTCCACTACTCCTCGAGCTCAATCCACTTCTCCGGTGACTCCCTGGTGAACCACTGGACCTAGCGACCCCCCTGGACCCACTGGAGCCGCTTGTTCTCGTCGTCTTCTTCATCTCCAGCGAACCTCACCCGCAGCCGCCGCTGGAGACGCGATTTCCGAGCAGCTCCGACCACCTCTTGCCGTGCTATGGGTATGAGCAGGTGCGCCAAAGTCTCCTCTTGCCATCCCTCCCTCTCAGATCGGGAGCCGAGCCCTACTCGCCGGCGTGCCCACCGGCGACCATCGCCCCTCCTCTGTTTCCCTCTCTCTCTCTAAAAACCCTGACGCGTGGGGCCCACTATCAGCCTCTCCGCTCGCGCCCGAAGCGGTATGAGTGGAGGCGTATTCCTTGGAATACGCAATCGATGTCACCCCCTGGTTTTATTTTTATTCAAATTTAAATCCTTTTTGGCCAGAAACTTTGACCAGCTCTAACTCCTAATCTACAAGTCCAAATGAGTTGATTTTTTTGCATTAGTTTTGTTTTGAAATATTCTAGCAGCACACCAAATTTGAGATTTTTCCTTGCTGTCTAGAATTTTTGGTAAATTTCAGAAGGGTTCTTGATATTTTCTTTTGCTGTTTTTAATTATTTTCAGAAGGAGAAACTTGCCTTGAGGAGAACCAGGAGGAGTGTGACCCTCCTATGTGCTAAGGCAAGCCACCACAAATATTTGCATGGTGTCATTTCAATAACTATGATTTTCCCAACTTGAATATGATATATTTCATGCATTTAAACATTTTATAAATATTGCTTATGTTATTTAAATTGTTATGCTTGATATGTTTAGCTTGCTGTAGTACTTGAGTGCATGGGCTAGTGTGATGCAGTAGAGTGATTTTGATAGTATGACTATGGTTTGGTTATGATCGGTATTATTTTCATAATTGATTTATCAGTTTCACCATGCTAATGTCATAACTTAAAATGATTGGGTTAAAATCAGTGAGTTAAAACCAGTGTCTCTAAAGTGATTAGCAGTGCATGCAGAATGATTCTATGATGTTGATCCGTTTCATATCAGTGATATGTGGATATGGTTGCATGTCATATAGTTGCATGTTCATGGCATACTATGACTCGAGTTCTTTTATTTCAAGTTAAACATGATGATAATCCAACTTGAACATAATGTTGATCGAGTCATGGTGCCACCGAATCGACCTTCCCAGTGCAACCACATTTGCCTTTATGGGAAGGCCTTTATTCGGTCCGTTGTCATGCCTCTGGTTGGTGCCTCCAACGAGGGAAGGTTATGGGCGTGCGGTACCCTGGCCCGGTAAGAAGACATAACCTTGTGTGCCCGTTGTTGTTGTTATGGTACCTTGTCCCCTTTTGGGACCGTTTATTTTTTGCCACGATGGTGGTCGCGGATGTCACGGGTTGACATCGGGGCCACCCATGACTTAGCCTAAAGGGGAGTTGGTCGGAGTGGCCGGGAGAGTGTCATGACAATGTGTTGGTTCTATCGGAATGCCGTTGGTCCACCCGAATGGGAGTTCGAGGCCATGGATTCCTTGGTGTGGGTACAGTGTGCTAACCTCTGCAGAGTGTGTGTTAAATCTATCGATAGCCGCGTCCTCGGTTACGGACCCAGTTCATAGTAGGTCACACCATGGATCAACATAAATAATTTAATCTTGCACACTAAAGTTATATGGTTGGTACTGGTTATGTGATGAGATTGTTGGAACCATGAAGATGGTTGTTGTTGAAACCATGAAGATGGTTGTTGTTGAAACCATCAAGATGGTTGTTGTTGAATCATGAGAGTTGGTTTTCTTTGTGATCCGGGAGTGATCACCGTATTCATGAGATTGGTTATGAGGTAACCCGTATGGTAAGCTAGTCTGAGGGACTCGGTGCACAAGCATGATCACTTCATGAGTAGTATGTCGTAGCCTTGCATTTAACCTGCTTAATTGTCATGTTATTGTTTGCCATTATGCTTTTACTTGTTGTGAGCTTGCAAGTACATTCAACGTACTGGCCTGGCGTGTCATGCCAGCTTTCAAGAAAGTCTCACCGGATCGGAGTGCTTCCCGTGTCTAGATCGTGTCCACATCGGTGTCCCTGTGCTATGGAGTTCCGCTTCGTCGTTGTTCCGCTGCCGTGTAGTTGTCGTGATCGAGGCCCCCTTCATGTTCATTAAATAATGTACATACTGTTCAGCCGCACCGTGTGTGCCGCTTGGCCTCGCTATCTGATGTAATATCGAACCTATGTTTCCGCTAGCATCAATAAAGCAGTTGTTTTTTGTACCAAGTTGTTGTGTGTTGCCAGAAGACTAGATCTCTGGACTGGCAATGCAAGGTAATACGGTTGCTCTGAGCCGGGGTGCAACAATGCTTGGTATCAGAGCCGCGCTGACTGTAGGACACGCTAGACCGTCGACGCGCTAGTTGAACGGTAGCTAGGTAGTTTTGAGTGCCGGTAGTGTTTGCATCTTATTGCTGCATTGCATGCATTTGATTTATTGTTTTTACTAACCGACTAACGTATGTACAAGATTGATTTGAGGACCGGATATCACCAGCTCAAGATCAAGAAGGAGGATATTCCTAAGACCGCGTTCACCACTCGATATGGTCTTTATGAATATACGGTCATGTCTTTCGGCCTCACCAATGCCCCTACTTTCTTCATGCACATGATGAATAAAGTATTCATGGACTTTTTGGATAAATTTTTCATGGTCTTCATTGATGACATCCTCATATACTCGAAAGGTGAAGAAGAGCACAAGGGACATCTCAGAGCAGTCTTGCAAAGACTCCGTGACCATCAACTATATGCGAAATTCAGCAAATGTGAATTTTGGCTCAAGCAAGTCGGATTTTTGGGGCATGTTCTTTCAGCAGAAGGCATAGCCGTGGATCCAAGGAAAGTAAAGGATGTGCTTGATTGGACAGCACCCACGACAGTGACTGAGATCCGGAGTTTTCTGGGATTAGCCGAATATTACCGTCGATTCATTGAAGGCTTCTCTAAGATTGCTAAGCCCATGATAGAGCTCCTTAAGAAGGATCAGAAGTTTGTATGGTATGAGGACTATGAGAAGAGTTTCAATGAGTTGAAGATCCGATTGACGTCAGCACCTGTGTTAACCCTACTCGACATCTATCGCAGCTTTGATGTATACTGTCACGCATCCAGGAAAGGCATTGGATGTGTACTCATGCAAGATGGCAAGGTTGTAGCCTATGCATCTAGACAGCTACGACCCCACGAAGGGAACTACCCAACCCATTATCTGGAATTGGCCGCAGTTGTGCACGCGTTGAAGATTTGGAGGCACTACCTCATTGGCAAAAGATGTAAGATATTTACCGATCACAAGAGTCTAAAGTATATATTCACCCAACCAGACTTGAATCTCCGACAGCGAAGATGGCTCGAATTGGTCAAGGATTATGTTCTTGGAATAAATTACCATCTCGGTAAGGCCAATGTGGTTGCCGATGCCCTCAGTCGCAAGCCTGCCAACCTGAACGCCCTAATGGAATCCTTGCCTCCTGAACTCCAAGAAGAGATCGCTCAGCTTAACCTGGTTATTGTTGGGGCTGACCTCGTCAATATGTTGGAAGTCACCCCTACCCTCGAGAAAGAAATCTGCATGGCCCAGCTGGATGATGCCATCCTGCAACACCATGTCAAGCGTATGCAAGAAGGCAAGACCCAGGATTTCTCGAAGGATGAGCAAGGTACGCTAGGTTTCGAGGTCGGATTTGCGTACCTGAACAAGCAGACCTGAGAAGGAAGATCTTGGCAGAAGCGCACGAATCTTCATACTCGATTCACCCAGGAGGTACCAAGATGTACGAAGACCTTCGATAGATATTTTGGTGGGATGGAATGAAGAAGGACATTGCCTATTTTGTCGCTTGTTGCGACATATGTAACAAGGTGAAGGCGGAACATCAGAAGCCCGCTGGACTTCTCCAACCTTTACCCGTTCCACAATGGAAGTGGGATGATGTCTGCATGGATTTCATCACAGGCCTGCCAAAGACTCATCGAGGCAATGATGCAGTATGGGTTGTGGTGGACATGCTGACAAAGGTAGCTCACTTCATTCCCATCCGAACCACATACCGAGCCGATCAACTTGCATAGCTATATGTGTCCAGAATCGTCAGTTTACATGGAGTGCCAAAAACTATCACTTCCGACCGAGGTTCTCTCTTTACCTCAGCATTCTGGTCACGTCTCCATCAAGCTTTCGGGACCGCATAAAGTACAGCACCGCCTATCACCCTCAGATAGACGGGCAGACCAAGCGAGTAAATCAAATACTCGAAGATATGCTCTGAGCATGTGCTCTGGCCCAAGGACCCAAGTGGGAAGATTGTCTACCCTATGCCGAGTTCTCATACAACAACAGTTTCCAGACCAGCCTCAAGATGTCACCCTATGAAGCTTTGTATGGCCGTAAGTGCCGCACTCCGCTAAACTAGTCTCAAACCAGAGATAGCCACATTTTCGGAACCGACTTAATGATGGAGGATGAAAAACAAGTCAAAAAGATCCGAGATAGACTACAAGTAGCCAAGTCCCGACAAAAGAGCTACTATGGCTCCAAGCACCAACAGATCAGTTTCGAACAAGGAGAGTATGTTTATCTCCAAGTCATACCCATGAAAGGGGTCAAGAGGTTCCAGACCTGAGGAAAGCTTGCACCCAGATATATTGGACCATTCCCAGTTATGTCCCGAGTTGGTACAGTGGCTTACCAGTTGGAACTACCACCGGAATAGTCAGAAGTGCACCATGTGTTTCATGTCTCACAGTTGATAAGGTGTATCTCGCCACCCGAGAAAAGGACTGATATGGCAGAGATAGAGCTTGCTAAGGATTTAACCTATGAGGCGAACTATTCCGAATATTGGAAGAAATGGAAAGAGTCACTTTCAATAAGGTGATTAAGTTTTATAAGGTACAGTGGGAACATCATACCGAGGAAGAAGCAACCTGGGAAAGACAGGACGTTTTGAGAGTGTCTTATCCAGACTTGTTTTCTCAAGCAACCGAATCTCGAGGACGAGATTCATCTTAAGTGGGGGAGGTTTGTGACACCCTGGTTTTTGCCATCATGATTTTCCTTTGCCTTTTTGCTTTTATTTGGATTCTGGGTTAATTCATTTGGACTTAAGCACTTGGGCATTGTTTTGATTTTCACCCAAGTGACTCCCCTCACCTCTCACAACCTCTCTTGACCTCTCCTTCATCATCACATTGCTTTGGGAAAATTTTCTTCTAAGGAAAATATTCATTTTCACCATGAAAATGGAATATTTTCACTTCCCTTCCAAAGCAACCCCTCTATTTCTTGCCACAAAAATCTGAGAAAATTCCTGAATATTCTTTGAACCTTGGCACACCTCCCTGTGCAAAAATATTTCATGGTTATTTGGAATATTTTTGCTACAGAAAATCTTTTCTGTTCTGACCAGAAAATGCACTTTGTAGATGAAGTGTATTTTTCTTTGATCCAATGGAGCTGAAATTTTTAGGGCTTCATTACCATCCTAAGAAACTCTTAACCTCCAAAAATCAGCTCCTAACTACTTCTAGATTCTTC
The DNA here is from genome assembly GCA_011799875.1 of Thinopyrum elongatum. Classification (NCBI taxonomy): domain Eukaryota; kingdom Viridiplantae; phylum Streptophyta; class Magnoliopsida; order Poales; family Poaceae; genus Thinopyrum; species Thinopyrum elongatum. The sequence goes on along the minus strand of CM022300.1, from coordinate 553,705,280 downwards.
TCTATTAAGCTGACAAGTTTCTATCCAGAAACTTGCCATGAAGCTATACTCTCACCCAGTCGACCTGTGCTCAACTCAGATGCTTGGCTCGACCCAACCTTGCAAGGACTACACGCCAGACGCAGTTTGCACAGCCCAGGTCGTGTGATGCCAAAGTACACGCAGTGACCGTGTTCGTCCAAGCGTGCTGGCATGCGGCCAACGCGCTCTGCGTTGCACCATCGCCTCTGTTGAGCTCGTGCTCGCTTCGCAGCTCGCCTCAGCATGCCGCACCGCGCCACCAGCCTCGCTTCACCTCCCAAGCACCCTCGCTGCCACTCGCCGACGTTGGAGTCGCCACAACGATCACGCGCGCGCCGCGCCAGAGGAGCACTGTGCCCCCGTGCTCGAGTCAGTCCCCTCCTGTGTGTCCTGTGCTCATCCCCTAGCTCGAATAGTGGCCGCGTGAGCCCTGGAGCCTTCTCCCCCTCTCACTGACGCCCCTCATCGCCGTGCGCCGCTTCTAGAGAGATCCGACGGAGCTCGAGACCCCCATCCCCTCCGCCTTTAAATAGAGTTCCCCCCTCGTCGTTTCCAGCACCACACCGCACTCACCCAACCTCCACGACACCGTAGGTAGCCGCAGCCCGGCCGGGCAGGCCTCTGGCCGCCGTTCCCGACCCGAGCTCGCCAGCGATCCCTCCTGCCGCCCCCACCTCTCCACTGCTCCTCGAGCTCAATCCACTTCTCCGGTGACTCCCTGGTGAACCACTGGAGCTAGAAGACCCCCCAGGAGCGCCTGGAGCCGCTTGTTCTCGTCGTCTTCTTCATCTCCGGCGAACCTCACCTGCAGCCGCCGCTGGAGACGCAATTTTCGAGCAGCTCCGACCACCTCTTGACGTGCTACGGGTACGAGCAGGTGTGCCAGAGTCTCCTCTTGCCATCCCTCCCTCTCAGATCGGCCGCCGAGCCCTCCTCGCCGGCGTGCCCACTGGCGACCATCACCCCTCCTCTGTTTCCCTCTCTCTCTCTGAAAACTCTGATGCGTGGGGCCCACTGTCAGCCTCTCCGCTCGTGCCCGAAGCGGTACGAGTGGAGGCGTATTCCCTGGAATACGCCATCGACGCCACCCGCTGGTTTTCTTTTTATTCAAATTTAAATCCTTTTTGACCAGAAACTTTGACCAGCTCTAACTCCTAATCTACAAGTCCAAATGAGTTGATTCTTTTTGCATTAGTTTTGTTTTGAAATATTCTAGCAGCACACCAAATTTGAGATTTTTCCTTTCTGTCTAGAATTTCTGGTGAATTTCAGAAGGGTTCTTGATATTTTCTTTTGCTATTTTTAATTATTTTCAGAAGGAGAAACTTGCCTTGAGGAGAACCAGGAGGAGTATGACCCTCCTCTGTGCTAAGGCAAGCCACCACAAATATTTGCATGGTGTCATTTCAATAACTATGATTTTCCCAACTTGAATATGATATATTTCATGCATTTAAACATTTATAAATATTGCTTATGTTATTTAAATTGTTATGCTTGATATGTTTAGCTTGCTGTAGTACTTGAGTGCATGGGCTAGTGTGATGCAGTAGAGTGATTTTGATAGTATGACTATGGTTTGGTTATGATCGGTATTATTTTCATAATTAATTTATCAGTTTCACCAAGCTAACGTCATAACTAAAAATGATTGGGTTAAAACCAGTGAGTTAAAACTAGTGTCTCTACAGTGATTAGTAGTGCATGCAGAATGATTCTATGATGTTGATCCGTTTCATATCAGTGATATGTGGATATGGTTGCATGTCAGATAGTTGCATGTTCATGGCATACTATGACTCGAGTTCTTTTATTTCAAGTTAAACATGATGATAATCCAACTTGAACATAATGTTGATCGAGTCATGGTGCCACCGAATCGAGCTTCCCACTGCAACCACATTTGCCTTTATGGGAAGGCCTTTATTCGATCCGTTGTCATGCCTCTGGTCAGTGCCTCCAACGAGAAAAGGTTATGGGCGTGCGGTACCCTGGCCCGGTAAGCAGACATAACCTTATGTGCCCGTAGTGTTTGTTATGGTAGCTTGTCCCCGTTTGGGACCCTTTATGTTTTGCCACGACGGTGGTCGTGGATGTCACGAGTTGACATCGGGGCCACCCATGACTTAGCCCAAAGGGGAGTTGGTCGGAGTGGCCGGGAGAGTGTCATGACAATGGGTTGGTTCTGTCGGAATGCCGTTGGACCACCCGAATGGGAGTTCGAGGCCATGGATTCCGTGGTGTGGGTACAGTGTGCTAACCTCTGCAGAGTGTGTGTTAAATCTATCGATAGCCGCGTCCTCGGTTATGGACCCAGTTCGTAGTAGGCACACCATGGATCAACATAAATAATTTAATCTTGCACACTAAAGTGATATGGTTGGCACTGGTTATGTGATGAGATTGTTGGAACCATGAAGATGGTTGTTGTTGAAACCATGAAGATGGTTGTTGTTGAAACCATGAAGATGGTTGTTGTTGGAACCAGAGAGTTGGTTTCCTTTGTGATCCGGGAGTGATCACCGTATTGATGAGATTGGTTACGAGGTAACCCGTATGGTAAGTGAGTCCGAGGGACTCGGTGCACAAGCATGATCACTTCATGAGTAGTATGTCGTAGCCTTGCATTTAACCTGCTTAATTGTCATGTTATTGTTCGCCATTTTGCTTTTACTTGTTGTGAGCTTGCAAGTACATTCAATGTACTGACCAGGCATGTCATGCCAGCTTTCAGGAAAGTCTCACCGGATCGAAGTGCTTCCCGTGTCTAGATCATGTCCACATCGGTGTCCCTGTGCTATGGAGTTCCACTTCGTCGTTGTTCCGCTGCCGCGTAGTTGTCGTGATCGAGGCCCCCTTCATGTTCATTAAATAATGTACATACTATTCAGCCACACCGTGTGTGCCGCTTGGCCTCGCTATCTGATGTAATATCGAACCTATGTTTCCGCTAGCATCAATAAAGCGGTTGTTTTCTGTACCAAGTTGTTGTGTGTTGCCAGAAGACTAGATCTCTGGGCTGGCAATGCAAGGTAATACGGTTGCTCTGAGCCGGGGTGCCACAATATTACTTGAGTTTATTCCTCTACATCATGTCATCTTACTTAATGCGTTACTCTGTTCTTCATGAACTTAATACTCTAGATGCAGGCAGGAGTCGGTCGATCTGTGGAGTAATAGTAGTAGATGCTGAATCGTTTCGGTCTACTTGACATGGACGTGATGCCTATATTCATGATCATTGCCTTAGATATCGTCATAACTTTGCGCTTTTCTATCAATTGCTCGGCAGTAATTTGTTCAGCCACCGTATTATTTGCGATCTTGAGAGAAGCCTCTAGTGAAACCTATGGCCCCCGGGTCTATTTCCCATCATATAAGTTTCCGATCTACTATTTTCCATCATATAAGTTTCCGATCTACTATTTTGCAATCTTTTACTTTCCGATCTATAAACCAAAAAATACCTAAAATATTTACTTTATCTTTTATTTAGTTTCATCTATATCTATCAGATCTCACTTTTGCAAGTAACCGTGAAGGGATTGGCAACCTCTTTATCGTGTTGGGTGCAAGTTGTTTGATTGTTTGTGCAGGTATTCGGTGATTTGTGCGTTGTCTCCTACTGGATTGATACCTTGGTTCTCAAACTGAGGGAAATACTTATCTCTACTTTGCTGCATCACCCTTTCCTCTTCAAGGGAAAAACCCACACAAGCTCAAGAAGTGGCAATGGACTAAGAAATTTGAAAGAAATCATTGGCTCGAGAGTTTCCTATTATATGATTAGGAAATTTACGTAGGCACTTACATAGACTTCAGATATATCTCTTGCATAGGAGTCCTTGGTTGACGTCATGATGCCAATAGCAATGAAAAGCAAATGAGCAATGAGCCATTATATTTGTCTTCCATACATGAGTAATATTAGTCGGCGCCAATTCGCTAGGCCACCTCATCATTTGTAGGTGACGAAACTAACACTATGATGATCTCATTATTAGCCGGCCTCACATTATACACCCGGGAACATTGCCGTCGATTCAACACTTTGAGTGCACTGATGCGCCTCCGGATCAGGCTAGAGTAGATCACCACATACAGGTTCAGTGCTATTCTATATGGTGTGCCAAATCTATTGATATATCAAAATTTACGCATTTCTCCCTTATGCATAGTTTGGGTTAATTGTATTTTTTGTGTTCTACAATATTTACCTCAGGGTTAACATAAGTTTCCATGGGGCACACAAAAAATACACTCAATCCAAACATGCATACTTTTGAGCAACAAAAATAATCAATAATGAACTACACTTATAGTTGTTTGACCAGGACTTTGGTCAAATTAAATGATGATATCGAGCATACAACAATTCCAATTGAACAATTTTTTAGGCACTCTCATTCAAAAGAATGTCATAATTTTTTGGAGGATTATATTCCATGGGATTTTTAGTGCTTGGAATTGATCTATGTAAATATGTGTTCTATTCAACTCGGGTAAACATTTACATATATTTTCGACTAACATGAGAACCCTGCAATTGAAACTGCCATGCAGGCTAACCTTGGCACAAAATAGAGAAATGAAATTTCATATTTAAACATTATTTTCTAATAAAAGCACTTTATTAGTATATCATGTGTACTTACCTATAAATTTTTTTGTCCCATTTTTCTCAAGCCACTACATTCCACTTTTCCAAAAAGATAAACAAAACTATCCAAATGTGCAGGCCATCTAAAAAATAATAATTAAAAATTATCCAACACCTGGAGTGATAAGAGAGAACAAATGATTGAAACAAAAAAACACAACAAATAAAACTATAAAAGTACTCGCAGAAAGGAAAACATGCAAATTATTTGCTTTACCTTAGGAAGGTCAAATTAACATCGTTAGACATCACAGAGTGTAGGAAAATTCCCTATCGTGGTAAAAATATATCACCCACTCAACCTCATATGCATTCTACATCCACCCATAGGAGTTTGGCTTACCGCATGAGGTTAGGGATTTGAGGCAATAATTATGAAAACATAATAAGAAATTTGAATTGTTAAAGAATCATATAAAGTTCCTTTCATTCAAAGAAGGTTGACATAGACAAAAAACACATGAGATTTGTTGTGTCAATAATAAATATTATATGATGAGACAAAATGCATATTGTGTATATAGTAAACAAGATAGGAGAAATACAACATGGGGACGATCATACTACTCAAACAATGGATATTAGGCAAACAAAATCATAAAAACAACATAACCACTTTTCGAGGTAATAATATAGCTATTGAGAGACAACTATCTGTAAATACAGAAGAGACATATACGACTAATTCTTCTAAATTTGGTTCCACCAAGCAAAGAAAGTTGTACAATCGATTAAACTACACAAACAACACTTATCTTAAAAGGAAACTTGCATCTCATTCGTAATAATCCATTGAGTCATTCTAAATTTAGAAACATGTTTTTTAATAAAAATAGGAAGTATCTAATTATGAAAAAAATATTGCAATTTCACATAATTTAAGATAGCAAAGGGAATATAAACAATAAATCTAGCCGCACAAATGCACGGGTGAATTTGCTAGTGATTATCTAAACAGTGGAGGCGCCTTGATTCTCGGACGGCCAGTTAATGCAAAAAGATCCATTGTGATGTCATGGGTTTTTCTGGATTTATTTCGCATGACGTCATGGTGGGTTACAATGAATCATTCAAAGTCAAGCATTGGAAAAGAAGGCTTGCCAACCTGAAGCAGTGAAGATTAACATGAAAAAGTTCAAATCAATCTAGGGCCTAATGTTGGGGATGTAACCCCGAGGTGTGACCCGCCCAGGAGGGGCCGAGTTACATTGTTGGTGACCCAATATGAACAAAGCCCAAGCAGGTCCAGGAAGGTGAACTATGAACACTGGTGGCGGCTTACAAGGTGGGCTTGCTGAAGGCCCAAGACCTAGTGGTAGAATCATGACCCGGAAGGTGTGAGCTGCCACGATGGCGACTTGCCTAACAAGGCAGTCCGACTTAGTAACCGAGTTGGTCACGTTGTGTGATCCGGCTTCGACTCTTGTAAGCCCAGGGCCTCGACCTGTGTATATAAAGGTGAGACCCTGAGGCGGGTTAACTTAAGAGACAATTGATCGAGAGCTAGGTCAAGTGATTCCACTCCCTTGTAATCGATATTCAAGCTATAGTCAACAAAAGCAGGAGTAGGCTTTTACCTCGTTGTGAGGGGCCGAACCTGGGTAAATCTTGTGTCCTTTGCCTCGTTCAACCCCTTCGAGCTAAGCTACGTTGTGATGGCTCCACATCTAAGTCCTTTCACGAGGGCATCTGCCATGATAAAACCACGACAAGACTCTATATGCATTTCCTGTAATTAAAATACCAACAAGGCCTACGCCTCTGGACGCAACCTGCGGCTGAACTGTTTGAAGTTTTTTTCCCGTTTCTCAGACAATGAATGAAAACTCGCAAAGCGACACACAAATGATCTTGCTAACACCCACGTGTAGTTGCGACTATATATATATATAGGGTGGGTCTATTATGATAACACCCCTTAAGACCCTTATTCTACTAACACCCACCTTATTCTGCACAACCCCCACTAGATCGTCTCCGCCCTTCCCCTCCCAGCATTCTTCCGTGGCAGCGGCCTGGGAGCGCCGCCGCCCCTCCTCTCCCCGCCTTCTACCGCAGCAGCGGCCTGGGAGCGCCGCCGTCCCTCCTCTCCCCGCCTTCTACCGCAGCAGCTCCCTGGGAGCGCCACCGCCCCTCCCCTCCCAGCCTTCTTCAGCGGTAGCGGCCTAGGAGCGATGCCGCCCCTCCCCTCCCCGCTTTCTCCCGCGGTGGCGGCCTCGGAGCATCGCCGCCACTCCCCTCTCGACCTTCTTTGGTGGCGGCGGCCTGCAGCGACGCCGCCCCTCCCCTCGTGGCCTACTTCCAGGGCGACGGCCAAGCAGCGCCGCCGCCCATCGCCTCTCGGCCTTCTTCCGCCGCAGCAAACGAGCAGCGCCGACCCCGCTCGCATATCGGCCTTCTTCCACGGTAGCAGCTCGGTAGCGCCGCCGTCGATCTCCTCTGGGCCTTGTCCCATGGCATTGAGCGGAGGGTCTTCAATTACCTGTACTTCATTAGATGTGGATTGGTGCTGCCTCGACATCACACCTATTCGAGCAAGGAGGACTGTGTGCAAGGTTCCTTCATCCATGGCAGCTTCTTGGATTAAGGCTGCAACGACCTTCAGAGCAAATCCTCCGTCCCCACTCACCTTGAGCAATGTCCAGAACGCTCATGAACTTCTGAAGGGCAAGTGGACAGCACGGGTGAACGCAAAAGTGGTGCAGACGGATGAGAAGGGAACTTCCTCCTGCAAACACAAGAAAGCACTGCAACACGAGTTAAGCAGTACACTTCCTCAACTATCTCAGTTTACTTATTCCAGACGAAGCAATGCACGCAATCCAGTATGCCTCCAAAAACGATGCAGTGCGGTTACTTCAGTTCGTCGTGAAAAAATGCAGTGCAGTTCCTCGGTTATGCAGTACGCTTGCTCGGTTATGCAGTATGGTTGTATAGGTTCACTACGCACAACGATGCAGTGCGGTTACTTTAGTTCACCCTGCGGGATGATGCAGTCAGCGTGCATTAGTTCGCAGTACCCTTTCAAACACATTGCAGTTCGTATGATTTAGTTCATTTTACCTGACTATGCAGCTCGGCCGTTTTGTGCAGGAAATGATGTTCAGCAGATACAAAATGCCGTGCTTAATTGATAACCCAGGGACCAACAACTTTCAGAAGAGTAAAGCTTCTTCCGAAAGAGACACTGGCTGGGTTACCCCTGAGATTTCTCGAGGATTCTTCACGACAACAAGCAGGGTGCAATACTCTCCGGAAGAAGATTTTTTCCCGGAAGAAGAGGTAGTCAAAGATGACGACGATGTCACCTTCATGTGGGAGGGCACTCACCGATAGGATGATGAAGATGATGACGATGAAGATGAGCCAATAACAGTTCTCAACCCAGAGTACAAGCATGAGTTCACTACATTTGGAAAGCATGTCCGAACAGACAACGATGATGCTGTTGAATATGATGTTGCACAAGATGATGATTATGATGATGTGCCGCCGCTCCAAAAATTTCAAACCAATCCAGTGAGACATCGCCACAACACTGGATTACCACCGCGTCCACCTGCTGCACCACAAAACAGAGCTCAGCGTCCACCTACTGGACCGAAAAACAGAGCTTCGAGTAGACCTGCTGCATCAACCTCAACACTGCGACCACCAAGGGTGCCTCGGTCAGAAGTCAACGGCTGGTACAAATCCTCCTCACTATTAGCGCCATGAGATCCTCAACTACACAGATCTGCTATAACCCCACCATGTCGAATACAACCCGGCGAGCTGCAAACGCCATCGGATGAACGACATTACACACATGTAAGTTTATGTCCTGAAAAATAATAATATTTGCAGTCCATTCAGATAACATTGCAGTGCACACTGATATTTCTTGTGAGGTTTGGCCTAACATCTAATACAGTCAATTCTTCTGAAAACGTAGGAACATTGCAGTGCTTTATTAAACTCGTATGCACTCCTCATATTTAAACAGAACAGAACACTTTGTCTCATAGAGCATTGCACTTGATGCTGGATAAAAACATGCCGCTGAACCTCATACCTGCCGCTGGAATGAAGTTCACCACGTACGACAAAGCATGGGACTTTTACAACACTTATGCAATATATGCAGGGTTTGGCATACGCAAGAGGGCAAAACACAAGACAAATGCCTGTATTGTCTGCTCAAGAGAAGGTACGCACAAGCAGACTGTGTCAGATTATGACCGGAAACGTGAGAAGACATCAAAAAGGATTGGCTGCAAGGCAAAAATTAGAGTCAAAAAGAGGAAGGATGGCAAATTTGTGATAGAAATGGTTGAACTCAACCACAATCACAAGATGCTAGAAAGCCCTGGGATGCTTTTACACATGCGCTCGCACAAAAGATACGATCCTTTGATTGACCAGTTGGTGAAGGACATGCAGTTAGACAACCACACACACGCAAAGATGATGTCAACGCTGTCGCGTATGTCTGGTAGTCTGCAGTTCATGGGACATAGTAGCCGCGACTAGGTCAACAAGTAAGCACGTCACAGAACATATCGCTTGAGCATTCTGTGGGTAATTATTTCCTGTTTGATAAGATGAGTTTGCATTGCGTTTGAAATGCAGGAAACAGAAGTTTGCTAGAGAAGAGTCCCAAGATGACATGAAGAAGCTTCTGGATTTCTTCGAGAAGATGCAGAAGATAAACCCAGAGTTCTTCTATGATTATGACGTTGATGCAGATAATCGTGTAAGAAACGTCTTTTGGGCCAATACAAGTTGCAAAGGATCGTATGAAGATTTTGGAGACTGCGTTACATTTTACACAACATATAAAACTAACAAATTCCACATGCCGCTGGGAGTCTTTGTGGGAGTGAACCATCATCTACAGAGCACCATATTTGCTGTCGCCCTCGTGCGAGATGAAACAATACCGTCGTTCGAGTGGGTTTTCAAAACATTCTTGAGGTGTATGAACAACAAGCCGCCAATCTGCATGCTCACAGGTACAAAAAAACAACACCTGTATACTTACGTTTGTTTGGTACACTTCTATTTCTTCCATCTTTCTTACACACAAACAACTTAATAAAAAAACACTATTTGTGCCTTCTCAGACCAATGTTCTTCGATGAAGGCAGCATTAAAAACTATCCTCCCAGATACATTACATAAGTTGTGCCGGTGGCATATCATGAAGAAGTACAAAGACCACCTCGCCTTGCTGTATAAGGCGCACGAGAAACTCAAGGATGAACTCGCTGCGGTGCTGAACCACCAACTATTGCCGTCAAAATTTGAACGGGCATGGAAGGACCTCATGCAGAAATACAACTTGCAAAACGACGAAGTGATGATTTCGCTGTGGGATGACAGGCACGAGTGGATCTCGGCTTACTACAAGGAAATTTTCTGTGCTCGGATGACTTCCACGCAGAGAAGCGAGAGCATGAACTGCGTATTGAAGAAAAACTTTGTCAAAGACAAGCATGATCTCCATCTGTTTGCTCAACAGGTGGACAAGTGCATTCAGACCAGGAAGGCCGTTGAGCACGCAGAGACAGTAGGAAATGAGGTAAATAAAATGTCCATAAAAAACTGCTAAATATAACTACAAAAACAAACAATTTTTTCATTTCTCTGATTCGTAACGCTGCATTTCTGATCATGCAGTGAGAGGTAAAGACAACAACCAAGTTTGGGTTCGAAGTTCAGCTATCAAAAGTGCATACAAGGGCAGTTTTGGCAGATTTCAAAGAAACACTCTACCGCAGCACTGCATTCAGAGCAGAACGGTGCCCTGAGAACCCGACAAAGTACCACGTACACCACTACAATAGATCGGATGCATTTGACTGGGCAAGGCATAATTTCCAAGTGGTCACCGATGAAGAGAAAGGTGTCTACGAATGTGAGTGCAAACTCTGGACACACACAGGTGCGACTCGCTAGCAAAAAAATCAAATTTCTGATAGTCATGCATGAAAGCTCACTTACTGAACTTTAAAAGTCCACATGCATGAGTAATTCACAAAACCAAGTGAAGTTCACTTCCTTAAAATGAACAAATAACAAAAAAAATGTGTTTATTAATTTCATGCAGTTCACTTACAAATAAAGAAAACATGTGTTGTCTGCAGGGCTCTTTTGCGTCCATGTGTTATGCATGCTTTCTCACCTGAGAGTACTCAAGATTCCTGAGGTGTATATCATGAAAAGATACACCCAGAACGCAAGATCAAATGCAACGTTTGACAGAAGAGACTATGAACAAACAGCACCAGATGGAAGTTTGCTATTTTGCCGTAGAAAATTACTGACAGAAACAGCAATGCACCTTGTAAACAGAGCGACATGGTCCGACGCTGGGTCCCACAGAGCGTTGTCTGGTATGAGGGCACTGATCGAGGAAGTTGATGTGCTCAACGAAGAAGAAGAAGAAGCAGCAAAAATAAAGCAAGCAGAGAAATCCCACCATGACAATAATACCGAGCAAGTAGAAAATACCGAACACAGTGCAACTGGTGCAATAAAAAAAGAAACAATTCTTCCACCTCCGGTTTCAAACACAAGAGGAAGGAAGAAAGGGGGCGATGCAACCCAAAAAAAGGTTGCATGCAAGGAGAAAATGACGACAAAAAAAGTAAGCCACAGCCTGAGCTGGACAGTGATGGTCAGCCACTGGGAATAAACAGGTGCAAGACATGTAACGAAATCAGCGGCCACAATTCCAGGACATGTAAAAAAAGACATGAACAAGAAAACTATGGACATGGCGATGCTCAACCAAACACAGATTCCGCTGACAACACTAAGAAATGGACGAAACCAAGACGTTGCAGCATCTGCAAAAAGAGGAAGAGACACAATTCAAGAACCTGTCCCAAAAGAACAAGATCAGAAAACGAGGAAGACAAAGAAGATGAAATCACAGAAGAAGATGGTGACACAACTGAAGAAGAAATGGCTTATGAAGAAGCAGATGAAGAAGAAGAGAGTGAAGAGGACAAAGAACATAATGAAACTGAAGAAAGAGTGGCTTATGAAGAAGCAGATGAAGAAGAAGAGGAAGAGGAAGAAGAGAGTGAAGAGGACGAAGAACATGATGAAACAATGCCCACAAGACCACCAAACAAAGGACACAGAACTGAAGGGAATGCTGCTGTACAGAAACAACTGAGAACGACACCACATACAAAAAACAAGGTAGGAGCACGAAAGGATGCAGTTCACCGCGCTGGAAAACAAAATCCACCATCAACCAACACGAGAGGAGCAAAGAAGGTTGTAGTTCACAGCGCTGGAAAACAAAAGCCGCCATCAACCATCACGCGAGGAGCAAAGAAGGTTGCAGTTCACAGTGCTAGAAAACAAAAACCGCCATCAACCAGCACGCGAGGGGCTACAAACACAATGGTGCAAAGGCAAGAAGCAGCAACACTGCCACGGAAAACAAAAGAAAGTGCAACATTAGACACACTCCAGTCACCGCGAAGAAGCAGCAGGTTAACGACCAAATAGATGTAGTTCAATAAATTAATCATATATATAGCAGTTTGCATATTTGTATGACTTTTGTATCAGTTTAAACTTTGTGTAAACACAAATTTCCCACTGATTATGAGTTCTTCAACTAAACCATACGAGAGAAATGATGTATAGAGTAAACCATAGATATAGCAGTCTGGAGTAAACATTGACACATTTTGATCCACAACCCATAAAAAAATGCAGTTAGCTCATAGACATCACGAAGTTCTGACTTATAATCCAAGCGGTTCAGATCACAAAAGTACTTATTACAATCACGTCAAAAGATGAAGCATTCGATACGCAAAAGTACTTATTACAATCAACATCATAACCTTAACCAATCACGTCAAACGTGATTCTAACTGTACGATCCTCGAGTTCAAAAAAGTTGAGGACAACAACTTGCTGAGACTTCAGACCACTATCAATGACAAATTCCTTCTAGCCTTTCTGCAGATACAGTCGCCTATCAACGCCTGCATGGTACTTGGCTGGTTTCAGGTGTCCATTGCCAAGAACAACTTGGAGAATTCCCTTCTTCTTGAGTCGGACATACCTAACAGCTCGTTGGGGGATTTTCTGCAAAAAATAATAAAACTGTTTGAGGACGATACTAGCAGTAAAATTCTCATACTGTGCATAGAGCAGCAAAAACCTACACACAGTACAAACGCGAGCTAGATGAAGTGCACAACAGTCCAACAAGCTATACAGATAAAACGCACGCTAATATGCAGTACGGAACATGCTAATATGCAACACGCTTCTAACTATCATGCAGTTCTTGAGAATAGTTGCATGTAGTACACACCGTACAAGCGGGAAAATTGTGAAAACTAGTAGTGCTCATCTAATATCTAAGCAGTTCACATATTGTAACCATGCAAACTAAAACACGAGCTCCATGCACACAAGCAAAAAAATAAAAACCAGATATAAGTACACAGTGCAGTACACTTCAGTAAAAGAAAAGAAGTGCGTTCCTAAAATACTAGAAGTTCACATTAGTATGGAATTATACAAAAAAAAGACACAAAGAAAATCAAATCAAGCGAAAATTACCATCTTGTAGTGAGTCTCCACGTTTGTGCGCGTAAGCTGATGGACAAAAGGACTTGTGCGGCCAAGGCCACGGCGAAGCAGGGTGGAATAGAACGCATCAACGTTGATGTGGCCATATCCAATCCCTCTGTAAATACTGTGCCATATGCAAGCTGCTCCGCTCGCCCAGCTCGGCACAAGACCTTGCCCCCCCCCCTATGAACACGACGGGCTTGCGAGCAAGCTAAGAAATCGCAGTCCGTCGGCACACCACAACCATGGCCGCAGCAGGAGACATTCGCGCAGGGGCCTGGAGCCATCGCAACAAAAACCTAGAAAATGAAAAGAAATAAAGAGAGGCTGGAGGAAGGAGAGAAGTTGCGGCTAGAGGAGAAATGAACTTCAAAGGAAGGTTAGAAGTTGGCCTACATATATAGAAGAGGAATGCAAAAGGTCTAGACACGCAGAAAATAAAAGTGAAAATTAAATGAGAGTTAATGAAACTTATGTTACCAAGAATGAAGGACAATCAATAAAGGCCCATGTTACCAAAGAAAAAGGACAAAAAAGGTGTACTTTGACTGCAGCTCTTCCCACCCACTAACCGCAGCTCATTAAATATTTATATTTCTAAAAAATTATAATAAGCAAACCATTCCGAACAAAAGTGAATGCAGTTCAAGAAAGTAATATTAGGCAATTCACAATGTGTGTGCATGAAGTGTAGTACATGCTTAAAATGAAGCACAAGAGAAGCACTTTCGTGCAGTGCACAACGCATAGACTTAGTGCACGTAATGCAGTCTGTAAATGCAAGCAATGCAGTCCGCAACGTTGGTACAAGCAGTCACAACGTTGGCACAAATAAGATGCATGCAGTGCAAAATGTGCGAACATGCAGTACAGTATTCTGATGAATGTAGTGCACACAGAACTAACAAAAGCAGTGCACACCGTATATTAGAAAAGAATACATAAGAGGAAAACACTAAAAAAATTCGACCAGGATGCAGTGCAAAAAATGCACCTGCATGTGTAATGCGAAAATGTGGGCAACAGCAGTACACAAACCTGATGAATGCAGTGCAAAAATGCTCCTGCATATATAGTGCAAAATGTGTGCACATGCAGTACAGGACTCTGACGAATGCAGTGCACACAGACCTAACAAAGCAGTGCACATCGTATATTAGAAAAGAATACGTATGAGGAAAAACACTAAAAAAATTCGACCAGGATGCAGTGCACAAAAATGCACCTACATATGTATTGCGAAATGTGTGCACATGCAGTACACAAACATGATGAATGCAGTGCAAAAATGATTTACTAAGCAGTGCACGCCCTATATTAGAAAAATACGTAAGAGGAAAAATATGAAAAAAAATTGACCACCCAGGTGCAACCAGGCCCCAGCCAGTCTCGTAGTAAGTCTGCGCCCACAGTAGGCGAGTCCGTTCTGAGCCACGATGCATGGGGCCGGGCACACATGGGCCCACAGGTCAGAGAGGATAGAGCAGCGAGCGTCGTGTATAAGCGCCCAAATAAGTAACCAGAGGAGTTCGAGGGTGTTGCCTCGCCAGGGCTTATAAACAGGTCCAGTGCACTCTCGGCGGGCGAGGTGGAACTAGACATTAGCGCGCGCACATAGCGCACAGGGAACCAGCCGTGCTGGCAGGCCTACTTGAGCCGAATGCGTTTTCACTCTCCAACACAGGCCCAACATGCTAGAGTGGTTAAAATACCACGGCCCACTAACAATAAAACAGTAAGTACAAAACTAAAACATCAAGAAAAATTAAAAACCTTTTTGAAGAATAACAACCACAACAAAAAAATGTGTGTGGGCACTGCAAGAAACTATAGTTCGCAATCATAAATAAAATGCAGGAAGCCCCAAGTCAACATACAAATGCAGTCTGCGACCTACAACAATGCAGTTCGTCACGTGGAAGCAGGAAGTATTGTTACTTCTGAAATGCAGTTCCCTTTCTACTGCATTGCAGTTTGGCTAAAATCAAGAATGAAACCCTGTTAGTTAAGCAAAGCAGTCCGATACACCTATCCACACTACCCTCCATCCACACAAAAGCTGCATCACCATCATCTATAAAAAAAGAGAAAATAAGAAAGAACTCCATCGAAAAAGTAATGTGCGTACATCTGTATGAATCCTGATCCGATCTAATACAGTATATGAAGAATAAAAATCAGTTGCATGCAGTACAATTTATGGACATAGGCAGTTCTATCATGATACCCAAGAAGTGCACTTAGTAAGAAAATTCAACGAAAAACACAATCATCTCATTTTCTGACAGTTGCGTGCATACCTGAAGTTGTCACGGAAAAAGAGGCGACGACGTTTTGGATTTCCAACGCACTAAGACAGCCATCACATCGCAGAACCTCTCTACAGTTGCCACGTAACTAAAAACACAACCCCACCACACTACCACCCCCCTCCACCACTCCCACGTCCTGTCATAGAGAGCGGAGGACAGCAGAGGAGAAACCACAACTGCTTCGTCCCCCCAAAAACCCCATTGCAGCTTCTTCTCCCCACTTCCTTTCACTAACCTCTCTCTCCAGAACAAACGCGAGAGAGCAGAGGAGAGCCATGGCGGATGCACCTCTGTACAAGCAGCGCCACAGGTACACCAGGGAGCTCCATGACGTCGACCTCCAAGGCAACCACAAGCTCCACGTCGTTTGCACAAGCAAGGGTCGAGACGTGGACAAGATGTTGTCCACGCTCAAGAGGAAGCTCGGCGGAATGCCCGTCAAACTAGTCGGCGTTGATGTCGAGTACACGCACTACGTGAAGACACAGCGGGAAGCAGTGCTCCAGCTATGCATAGAAAAACAGTGCCTTGTCTACCACATCTCTGCAGCTAAAGACAGGTGACAATAATAATCAATCTGTACTATTGGTTCTCAATATTGATTTTAAATTTTCTTCATCGCAAATGCCATTATATAAACTTGGGTTCTCATTTTTAAAAAGCATGGCGTATAAATTCATTGACAGTTTTCATCTGGCTCCATGTAACTCATGTGTTCAATCCTTGAATTAGATGATCTAGCGATCCACGCAGTTTTATTTTGTTTTACCAAATACAAATTATCTGCCTGAACAATAGAAACTGCACCATTACTGCCTACTTTCAAGCTTGTATGGATTTGGAGGTAAAAAAGATCATAGTCCAAACTATCTAAAACATGTATGAAATTCAATTCAAGACAACAAACAAGCACAAACATGCATTGTTTAAGGAATCTATTATG
Source organism: Thinopyrum elongatum (assembly GCA_011799875.1). Classification (NCBI taxonomy): domain Eukaryota; kingdom Viridiplantae; phylum Streptophyta; class Magnoliopsida; order Poales; family Poaceae; genus Thinopyrum; species Thinopyrum elongatum. The sequence goes on along the minus strand of CM022300.1, from coordinate 553,688,749 downwards.
AGATTTACTAGTTATGTTGTACAAAGTATTAGCAGCTACTCACAGGAACAGATTCAGGGATTCATATTGCAGTTCAGTTTCAGAAAAATCAGAAAAACATTGGTGGTTCTAAAAAATTACTGGTACTGTCTCACTATATTCAGTCTATACAAACATCTTGCAGGCCAATGGAACTAGACAAATTCCTCATGAAGGATGAATACACCTTCGCCGGATTCGCCATTGAAGGAGTCAAAAACAAGCTGAAGCTATCTGGCTTGGAGATCAACTCCGACAAGTACATTGATATTCAGGTGGAATGGAGAGACCCATACAAGAAAAAGAATTTTGACTCTTTGGCTGATGTTGCCGGCAGGCTGATCGACATTCACTACCATGACATGAAGAACAAAATCAACCGCAAAGAGGACCATACTCTGTGGGGGTTTTGCCCACTGCCAGACAAGCTTATCAAGTATGCAGCGATAGATGCATTCGCAACCTACGAGTCATGGAGAATCATCTACGATGTCATAATGGGACTAGACAAGGCAAAAAGAGAAAAAGAAGCGAAGAAGAAGAACAAGGCTGTAATCCCATACAGCAACTAGAAATGAACAGGGCTATGTTTAGTTTCATTTTACTTTAGTAGTTGTGTTGTTCCTTGTTTCCTGTCTACTAGGTTTTGCTTATGTTCGTTGCTTCATATCGAATGTTTCTTTGTAAAACAATGTCGTTGTACTAGGTAATGGTTGTTGAGTTTGTATTAGAACAAGTATCCAGACAAGTTTGAAAAATATGATGTGTGATACCAAAACATACTACACACATACAAAAGAGATACAAAAACAACGTTCAACAAAACTGTTCCAACAAATAGGGAAGACAAAAAAATTAAGTACTCTGACTGGAACTCATACCTAATAAGAAAAGTGAATGCAGTTCACGATGGTAAACATAAGCAGTGTGTACATGCAGTCCGCAAGAGTAATTAAAGGAAGACCACTAATATTTATACTTCTAAAAAATTATAATCCGCAGACCATTCTAAACAAAGTTGAATGCAGTTCACAAAACTAATATCAGGCAGTTCTCAACGTGTGTACATGAAGTGCAGTACATGCTTAAATGAAGCACAAGAGGGACTGCATCCACTTTCGTGCAGTGCACAATACACAGACTTAGTACATGCAGTGCAGTGCACAACATTGGTACAAGCAGTACAAATGATATCATTTGTACTGCCATGAATACATGTAGTGCAAAAGAAAAAAATGCTTGCAATACGAAAAGAAAAGAAAAATTGACCGCCCAGGTGCGACCAAGCCCCAGCCAGTCCCGTATTAATTGTGTGCCCACAGTAGGCAAGTTCGTTCTGAGCCAAAATGCGTGGGGCCGGGCACACAAGGGCCCACAGGTTAGGGGGATATAGTGCAGCGAGCGCCGTGTGTAAGCGCCCAATTAGTAACCGTAGGAGTTCGAGAGCGTGGCCTCGCCACGCCTTATAAACCAGTCTGCGGCGCTCTCGGCAGGCGAGGTGGGACTAAACGTTAGCTCATACACACAGCGCAAGAGCAAAGCACCCGTACAGCAAGACAAGGCCGACTTGGGCCGAATACGTCTTACACCCCAACGGGCCCAACACATTCTCACGGCCCAAAACCAACAAGCCCCATGATCCACAACTAGCACAAAACTGCAGTTCCCTCGCACGTAAAACAAATGCAGTCCGCTGGCCAAAAGAATGCAGTTCAGTATGCGGAAGCAAGATGTGGTGTCAATTAAGCATTGCAGTTCGCTTAGACGGTTGTTTTTTCCAGGCAACCGCCAGCACTGCCACTCGGCGGTTGCCGCGACGAACTAAAACAGCGAGCGCACGTCCACTACCCACACTACCATGGCGAACCCGCGTCCAACCGCCTCCCCCATGACCGAAAACACGCCACCAAAAAGCCACCCCCGCTTCCGTGTCGTCACGACCCCCCTCGCCCCCTGCTCGGCCTCGCGCTAACGCATGCAGTGCCCTTGGTTGACGGGCGCAGTACGTCTATTCTGTTTTCCAACCCCTAACACGCACGCAACCCGAGAGCCACACCCCTAAGATAGACAGGGGGGCGACGGGGTGTGATGGACTCGCCTCCACATGCGGCGCCGCGGCACGCCGCGTCGTCGCCTGCTCAGGCTCGTTCCAGGCTCGGCCTCGTAGGGGGGAGGGGTGGGGGTACCTCCCCCCTCCCCCCTGCTCGGCCTCGCACTAACGCACACAGTGCACTTGGTTGATGGGCGCAGTGCGGCTATTCTGTTTTCCAACCCCTAACATGCACGCAACCCCAGAGCCACACCCCTAAGATAGACAGGGGGTGACGGGTGTGACGGACTCGCCTCCGCATGCGGCGCCGTGGCACGCCGCGTCATCGCCTGCTCCGGCTCATTCCAGGCTCGGGTTCGCAGGGGGGAGGGGGGTCGACCCCCCTCCCCTCCTGCTCGGCCTCGCGCTAATGCATGCAGTGCACTTGGTTGACGGGCGCAGTGCGGCTATTCTGTTTTCCAACTAAAGCACGCACGCAACCCTAGAGCCACACCCCTAAGATAGACAGGGGGCGATGGGGTGTGACAGACTCGCCTCCGCATGAGGCGCCGCGGCACGCCCCGTCGCCGCCTGCTCCGGCTCGTTCCAGGCTCGGCCTCGCAGGAGGGAGGAGAGGGGGGGTCACGACCCCCTCCCCCCTGCTAGGCCTCACGCTAACGCATGCAGTGCGCTTGGTTACCGGGTGCAATGCGGCTATTCTGTTTTCCAACCAAAGCACGCACGCAACCCCAGAGCCACACCCCTAAGATAGACAGGGGGCGATAGGGTGTGACGGACTCGCCTCCGCATGCGGCGCCGTGGCATGCCGCATCGTCGCCTACTCCGGCTCGTTCCAGGCTCGGCCTCGCAGGGGGAGGGGAGGAGGGGTCACGACCCCCGCTCCTTCGTGCTCGGCCTCACGCTAACGCACGCAGTGCGCTTGGTTGACGGGCGCAGTGCGGCTATTCTGTTTTCCAACCAAAGTACGGACGCAATCCCAGAGCCACACCCCTAAGATAGACAGGGGGCGACGGGGTGTGACGAACTCGCATCAGCATGCGGCGCCACGGCACGCCGCGTCGCCGCCTGTTCTGGCTCGTTTGAGGCTCGGCCTCGTGAGGGGAGGGGAGGGGGGTCACGACCCCCTCCCTCGTGCTCAACCTCGCGCTAACGCAGGTAGTGCGCTTGGTTGACTGGCGCAGTGCGGCTATTCTGTTTTCCAACCAAAGCACACACGCAACCCCAGAGCCAGACACCTAAGATAGACAGGGGGTGACGGTCTCGCCTCCGCATGCGGCGCCGCGGCACGCCGCATCGTCGCCTCCTCTGGCTCGTTCCAGGCTTTACCTCACAGGGGGGAGGGGAGGGGGTCACGACCCCCCTCCCCCCTTGCTCGGCCTCGGGCTAACGCATGCAGTGCGCTTGGTTGACGGGTGCAGTGCGGCTATTCTGTTTTCCAACCAAAGCACGCACGCAACCCCAGAGCCACACCCCTAAGATAGATAGGGGGCGACGGGGTGTGACGGACTCGCCTCTGCATGCAGCGCCGCGGCACGCCGCGTCACCGCCTACTCCGGCTCATTCCAGGCTCGGCCACGCAGCGGGGAGGGGAGGGGGTCACGACCCCCTCCCCCCGGCTCGGCCTCGCGCTAACGCATGCAGTGCGCTTGGTTGATGGGCGCAGTGCGGCTATTCTGTTCTCCAACCAAAGCACGCACGCAACCGCAAAGCCACACCCCTAAGATAGACAGGGGGGCGACGGGGTGTGATGGACTCGCCTCCGCATGCGGCACCGCGGCACGCCACGTCGCCGCCTGCTCCGGCTCGTTCCAGGCTCGGCCTCGAAGGGGGAGGGAAGGGGGGTCACGACCCCCCTCCCCCCTGCTCGGCCTCGCGCTAACGCATGCAGTGCGCTTGGTTGACGGGCGCAGTGCGGCTATTCTGTTTTCCAACCAAAGCACGCACGCAACCCCAGAGCCACACCCCTAAGATAGACAGGAGTGCGATGGGGTGTGACGGACTAGCCTCCGCATGCAGCACCGCGGCGCGCCGCGTCGCCGCCTGCTCCGGCTTGTTCCAGGCTCGGCCTCGCAGGGGGAGGGGAGGGGGGTCACGACCTCCCCTCCCCCCTGCTCGGCCTCGCGCTAACGCACGAAGTGCGCTTGGTTGACGGGTGCAGTGCGGCTATTCTGTTTTCCAACCAAAGCATGCACGCAACCCCAGAGCCACACCCCTAAGATAGACAGGGGCGACTGCGTGTGACAAGCCCACATAGCCCGATTAAAAAAAAGGAAAGTTGTGCTGAAAAAGAACTTAGCCATGATGAAGTTCAGTTATACACATGAATGCAGTGCCATTCTGCAAAAAAGTTGTTATACAGATGATAAATAGGTGAAAAAACAAACACCTACAAAAAGCAGCGCGGGAGCAAAAAAACAAAAACCACACGTAAAAACAAAAATATATATATACTGTATTATTTATATAAAATAAAACCCACACAGTTTCATCCATATACGCTGCTGCAAAAAAGCAGAAGATACACAAGGACAGAAAAAGTAGCCTTTTCATACACATTATCTACCTTAGACAGCACACAGTACACAACACAACCCTAGCTCTTGTCCATACACAAGCCTTTAATCAGAAAATATGCCAAATGACTGTTACTGCGACTGCAACTGCGACAGGGAAGTAATCCCAAGGCTTGCAATAAGATCTCGTAGCTCAGGCAGCATTTCTTCATAATACAACATGTTCAAAGGATTGAACAACAGCTGGAAAATGTACTCCGCCTTCCAATCTTCAACAGCAGGCTAAATAAAATAAAAAAATGCAGATCAGTGATTAAAAAAAAGGTTGTCGTAAGAACGAAAAGTGAAAAGATTAAAAAATAAAAACAATAACAAAAAAGAAGAAACAGATAAGGTATGACATCAGATTTGACAATTCTGTCGACTAGACGCATGCCGTCATACACCTGCGCCAACCTCAGAACATAGATTCCACACTCGTTTGGTCCCTACGTTGGCACGGCCGGGTAAGAGGGCTTCTCTGCCAATTTAACCTAGTCAGGGTGATTCTTAGAGTTATACAACTTTTCTCCATAAATCGTCCTCAATAGCTGAGTCATCCTCCTCATCTGGCAAAAGGTGGAAATGCAGCACAAAGTAAAAAAACACACATCACAGATCAATAACTATCAGACGAAGCAAAAATACAAGTTCTTCTAAACGTCTAGACAGTCCCTCTTTTAAAATGCATGTGAGGTCATTTCGTTTTATCACTCTTTTACACATATTGGGTGTGTGGGAGAAATGCAGTTCGGTGTCGCATATGTTGCAGTGCACTATATTAACAAGTGTGGTGCTATGTGTACTAACAAATGTATGTGCATTTAAAAAAATATATGCAGTAGGAGAAACACAAAAAAGCTTTGCACTTGGCTAGAAAAAATGACATACCACTTCAGTGCAATCTGAGTGGTAGTCAGTCCTTCACCACTTTGTCGTGAAATCAGGATGGCCAGTGTACTTCCTGGTGTCATGGATATCAATGGTCCGACGATGCTGGTTCATCGTGTATAAGGCATAATGACCATCCTTGGAGCGCGGCATCATAATCTGTCGCATCAAAAAACAAATGAAATGAAAGTTCATTCGACACGTAGCATTAGGACCACTGCTTCAAATAACTATAAAAAGAAATGCAACAAAGAAGAAAATAAATGATGGAAAACAATGGCCTTACCAGTTTTGCGTCCAACAGGTTTTCGTCGCCAACAAAAACCTTGAACTGCTTAACTGCATCTTCTAAAACAAATGGGTTATGCACAACTGGCAACACAGGGTATCCTTCCTCATTTTTCTACCCATGGGTTTCCATTTGAAGAACATACTGCATAGAAAAAGAACAAATAGGACATGAAAAAAAGAATAAAACATACATGCACGCATAGACATAAAAAATTCAGTAAAAGAGAAAAAAATGCACCAAAGCAAAAAAACATGACAGCAGACACATTTATCGTGATAAATAAAGGTGAAAGTAGCACACGTTCACCCGAACGATAAACTAAACTCATTTCAAGGTCTTGCTTCCAGTACTTAATGACAAAATCCATGAGATACGAGTCCATGCAAGCTCCTTTGCCAAATGATTTATAGATATAGTCAACTTTGACTGTATCGACATCACCAAAAGCATTATTCACCATCAAGAACACATTACTGTAGTAAACATACACAGATGGGATCAAAAAATAAAGTTAAAAACAAAACACATAAAAAGGTTGAAGGGTACACACATAAAACTTACTCGTTGTATTTGGTTACAAAATCTTGGCTGAGAACGAGATCCTTTATTATCCTCGCCTCATCAATATATTTGAACCTCGGAGGCTTCAATTTCTCTAAAGATCCTCTCAACTTAAAAGCCCTCTCACCTACCCTCTTGTTCGAAAATACTTCAGCCTCATCTACAGGAGGACTATTGATTGCTGCACTCCTAGTCCTAGTATGCGTGGCACCGACGTAACGAAATCATCATCATCAACATCAACTACCTCATGCAGAGAGCTGGGGTGAGCAACCTTTCCACCATCAGGTCCAGATACCGCATCTGTGTACAAACCATCTCCAGCAGAAGAACCAGAATTCTCTGGAGAGATTTCAATGTCACAATCCTCCATAACTACCTCAGAACCCTGCAACTCAAACAATGATGTACAGCCTCCATGAAGACCCCCATCAAAACCTGATAACGAGGAGAAAAAACATGGGAACACTCAGCCCAAATACAAAACCAAAAACATTAAATGCATCTCAATAATAATAAAAAATGCAGTTCACTAAAGAAGAGAATGCAGCCCACTTGTCTAGAATAATGCAGCCCACTTCTCTAGAACAATGCAGCCCACTTATATAGAACAATACAGCTCACTTGTCTAGAACAATGCAGCCCACTTATATAGAACAATGCAGCTCACTTGTCTAGAACAATGCAGCCCAATTATATAGAACAATGCAGCTCACTTGTCTAGAACAATGCAGCTCACTTGCCCCGAATAAATGCAGCTCACTTGTCTACAACAAATGCAGCTCACTTACACAACAATATATAGCCATCCACTGTAAATCACGCATTTCACTAAACACACTAGTAAAAAAAGACCTTAAGAAGCGGAAGCAAGAAGTAGACAAAAAAAGGGAAATAAAGAAGTTCACTAAAACAACCTTTATCAGCAAAAATTAAAAGTGATGATAACTCAAGGCAACACTTTGTCAATGTGAGCCAACTATAGAGCATGGCCTTTCTGATGTAGCCAATGTGCTCCACCCCAAACTGAGCAACTCGAACACCATCCCAAGCCTGCAAGAATTGAAACATATAGAATCCACAATCATGCCTGCAATAAAAGAACAAAAAACATCAGTTTCACATAATGAAATAAAAAAAATAGTTCAGCAGTATGGTGGAGAGGGGCTATAAGGAACATACCCATTTGGCTGAATTGGGAGAACAACATGTTTCAACACAAATCCATCAAGTGTAGGAGGATTTAGCGGCTCATCAGAACTTGAGCTACCTTCTTTCCATGCACGCTTGATATTTTTAACCATCCTCCTAAAAATCCTGTTCGCTTCAGAGCTGCCAGGTTTATTGAGCGAGTCAAGAAATTCAAACCACCTTTCTTTCACATTAAAGGCAACTAAACAATAATGACAAACGCCATCCCTCATCTCTGGCGGAGCAAATGTTGCAAACAGGACCTGTTGGAAGTAAAATAAATAAATAAAAGTATTACAAGAACAAGAAACAGAACACTATAAAAACCAACACACAAAAAATGGTTTTCGACACATAAAAACATTACTCACCATATCTTTTTTATCAACACGCTCCTCGGCTTTTGAAGAGAACTTCAATTTAACATTCCTGCCTACACTACCACCATGCCAAATACTTGTCTGCCAAAACAAAACCAAACAAAGGAATAGTGCTCAAGCAAACAGGTCATCACACGAAATCAGAAAAGAAAATCAAAAAACAAAACAAATTTTTTTGCATGCTTACACAAATATGGTACGGGACAACCATCGTCGGAGATCCCTTAAACTTATCTACCAACAAAGAAACCCCGAGATCTACAAGGCCTATAGTGAGCACCCCTTTATCCCAAAAAAATTGACCAACTTCGCCAATGGTAATATCAGCCACCTCAGTTTTAAAAGCAATCATGTCCCTGAATTTTTTTATGAAAAATTGAAACATAAGATACTACAAAAATAACAAGACGAGAAAGGGTAAAGTCTGAAATTAGAAAATACATATGAACAAAACAATTTTTAAAAAGACATACTTCTTTTTGTCCCTCCGAGACCTTGTAACAACAGTGTACAACTCATTGTATCTTTTGAGAAGAGCTGGATCAATGCTTGACGGTGTCACAACAGGAAGTTCATCATCTGTAATAAAAAGATGAAGTTCACTTATCCAAAAAATGAAGTTCAATATTAAGATAAGAAAATTCTGCTAGCTATTTTGAAAATCACCAACAAAAGATGAAGTTTCACTTATCATTAAACATCTAATGCAGCTACCATAGTAATTAAAAAATGAATGAGAAAAACTTCAACTTCACTGTTCGAAACAAAACTCTTGCCTTCAGTGTGAGAGTCTGCATGAAGTTGTTCTTCAGAGCTGACCAAAACATTTACTTGGCTAGGTTGCGACGAAACCACCACAGCCTCACTAGACTGCCCTACTGTAGCAACATCAGCATTCTCTGGATTTACAACAGTCCAGACAACCGCAACGTCCTTAGATACTTCTGCTACATGAGGCTCCACTCTGAATACATCAGGAACATCATTGGGCGCCAAACAAACAGGAGAAGTAGCAACTCTACCAGCAGGAACGGCATTCTCCAGCGCCTTTTCAATGCCAACATCAGAATCTTTGTGCCGACTAGGGGAAAACACATCGTGGGATTCCTGAGCTACAGAAGGTTCTGCACTGCGACGGCAACCGATACAGAAGCATCAACACTGCCACCACCAGCAACAGCACAATCCCCCTAGTTCACATCAACATGAACTTCTACGTTTTCATCTCTTGGCTGTAAAAAGTTTAAAAAAGACACAATGACACAAATGAGCGAGGGGATAATTAACACAACAACAGACAATTCACTTATGTCAAAGACTGCAGTCCACATATGTAAAACAACTGCAGTTCACTTATGTCAAAGACTGCAGCCCACATATGTCAAAGAACTGCAGTCCATATATGTAAAAAGAACTGCAGTTCACTTATGTCAAATACTGCAGCCCACATATGCAAAAAGAACTGCAGTTCACTTCTATTAAATACTGAAGCTTACATATGTAAAAGACTGCAGCCCACATATGCGAAAAGAACTGCAGTTCACTTCTGTCAAAGACTGAAGCTCACACATGTAAAACTATGCAGCTCACATATGTAAAAGAAATGCGTATAAGCGAACAGAACAGCGTACGTCAAGCTTATAACACAACAAAAAATTAGATTACAACCCACTAACAGAAAAAGTAATTCCACTAAACCTTATCAGCTACAACATACGGAGGGGACGATGTATCAGCCAAGTCCTCATCCTTCTCAGAGCCATCGTAGGAATCTTTGTGCACATCACAAGCAGCAACTCCAGTCTACGGGCAAAGAACAAACCAAAACGAAAATAAGATGGTGACGACCAAAAAAGAAAAAACTTCAACTATGCACAAGCAGTACACATTTTACAATCGTGAGGTACACAAAAAATACAATAAAATGGAAAGCAAAAAATGCAAGCTCAAGAAGAGAGGCACATGGCAGAACAGGCATGGAAGAAGTACTTGTACCTGACGCATGGACACCAGAAGATTCCACTCCAGCCTATGATAAAAAACAAATAGTGAGGAGCAGTCCACATAATACACGAAAGAGGTTCAAAAGCACAAAAATCCTAGAACGTACATTATCAGCGCCGGCGCCAGCGTCCTGGCGGTTCATTTCATCCAAAATGTGCTCAGCATCCTTCTTATACCGAGCGCATTTTCTTCCTGTGAATGTTTCAACTAAGCATACGAAGACCGAATATTCGTCACTGCAATCTTCAGGCTTTCAACCACGCCACAATCAAAATTGTAAGCAGCAACAATATCTTCATCTCGTGGGCCATGGCCAGCAGGGAAAAAACCAGCAACTGTCTTCAACCTGTCACCAGAGGTTGGCAAATCTTCAGTTAACTTCAAAACCTTCAGAAGAAGCTCATCAATCTCCTCGTGTTTTTCGCCGCCAACAAATGTCTGTTTAGAAGAGCTACTATTATCAAACATCCGACAAGCCGTGAAACCACAAGTAGGCGGCGCCTCATCATCATAGGCAGGAAGCTGGCTACAGATAGGGTCATCGAACCTAGCATGAGTGCTAGGCCCCGCATCAGAGCTGCCACATAGCACTACAGCACGACGGTTGTACACAATATCACCTAATGCCTTCCACTGCAAAAAAAGACAAAAAGGGAAGAGAAGTACACATGTGAATACTAGAAAGTTCAGATTTATAATGACTGCACTTTAAAAAAAAACTCTGATCTTAAAAACTCAGATGCACTAACCTGCAGCTTCCCAAATTTGTAAGTTTCCAAATAAATCTTTCCCTTGACAAGCATATCCTCATTGTATAACTTCATCAGGTCCTTGGTCGTCAGGTTTGACGCGCGTGGCGTCAACGTGTGCATAACTGAAAATTTGCGAAGCTTCAAGCAATCAAGATACATAATCAAGGGGACAATGGCACAACCCTCTGCACAATTCTGCTTGCTGCCTTCTGTCTGCCACCTCACCACAGCTGCCTACAGCTCATCAACAACAAGCTGACAAAAGTCCATCTGCGCCATAGCTGCATAATCCATGTTCTCAACCATGGCAGCAACCCTGCCCAAACGAACTGCAGGCCCGGGGCACAGCAAATTCTGATAAAGTATCAGGAAGAACACCTTGACAGCAAGATCAACCGTCACATGATCATCTTCCTGCACCAACACCTCCAGCCTCTGAAGCAAGTCCTTGACACCTATACTTTTTGAACGGTCAAAACCAAGCTCATCCTTGAGGGCAGACAATGAGTCATCATGGCCACTGGTAGCAGGAATGGGTGCAGTGTGACGTCCCATAGGTAAATAAAAAATGTGATGAACTACATCACGATTGATTCGAAGAACCCTGCCATTCCCAAAGTCCATTATCATCGTGGCAGGGTCAATCACTCCCATCAGATAGCACATAAGAATGTGCGACACATTTTTCTTTACTGTCAGTTCAAAGACAACACCGAATCCAGCATCCCGAACACGACTACAGTGTGCTACTTTCAATAAAGCAGCAGCTTTGAAAAAGTGGGGAGCGACAAACGTACGGTCTTGTTAAATCGAGCATCATCTCCCTCGGCATCATGTTCAGTTGCATTGCTCTTACTAGACTTCTTCCTCCGTGTAAAGGAAAATGTAGTCCACATTAGAAGATTCTCCATAAAAAGAGACAAAAAAACATAGATAGAATAACAATGAAGGAAACACATGCAGTCCACTTCAACAAACCTTTGGAACAACATCCGCCTCCCCACCAGAGTCAGCACCAACACCTTCATCGCCATCATCACGGTGACGCTAGGGTTGACTCTTAGATGGACCATGGTCTTTTCGTCTACCAGTCTGAACATCCCTCACAAACCAGCAAGCACAAAGTCGTCATCGTCAGAGTTGGGACCTTCACTGACATGTGGTCGCTTGCGCTGAGGATCCTTTGCATCAGCTTCAGCAATTCTCTTACCAAGATTCTTGTTCATGCAAGCAACATGTGGACTCTACCGAGGAGTACCACTTTCCTCAGCAACAGAACTCAATCTCTTCTTCTGCAAAGCAGGCTTCTTGACTTTGACAAATTTGGCAGCCTTGGCACCATCTGCAGCTCTCCTCTGCTTCTCCTTCTCCGCATACTCTTTTGAGACACTTTCACACCTCAACTTCTTCTTGGTTTGCTTCAATTCATATGCACGAAGCTGTTTTGAGACCATCCACTCCTGTGTAACTTCCTCTGTACCATCAACAGACTATGATTGTGTTTCAGACAAGACGGGACGTCTTTGGTCAAAGCTCACACCAACGTCACCCTCTGCAAAATAATGGTCAATCAATTGAGTAACCTCCTCAAACCCAGGTGCCCCAGCATGAAAAACAGACACTGCGTCAAAATGAAGTTTAACTATGGTCATTAAAAAGTGCACAAAAAGAACAAATGCAGTATACTTATACATATAAAAGCAGTGCTGCAATCATAAGCTAAATAAAAATTAATGCAGTTCATATATCAATGTAATGGAGTACACACATATGTATACAAAAAACCTGAATAAAACAACAATGCAGTTCACACATACATATAGTGGAGTTCACATATACATATAAATGTTGTGTTGCATACACTAACTTCATGTTTGTTTCCAAAAAAAATGCCGGACTAGATACAGCAAGGCAACACCAGTTTGTACAACATCAAGTAAGCAGCATACACAAAATAAACAAAGCATTCACATAAAAAATAGCAGGTATTTATAAGAACAATCCATTTCAAAACTCACAGGACACATATGAAATTTACAATAGAAAGAGGGATACAACCAAATTGGCAAATTTAAAATAAGAAAAAAACAAACACATACCAAAAGGAGGGGCCACACTTATGGGAGAAGATTCAATTGGTGAATTCACTTGATGTCCTGCCTCACTGATAACCCACAAGTATAGGGGATCGCAATAGTTTTTGAGGGTAGAGTATTCAACCCAAATTTATTGATTCGACACAAGGGGAGCCAAAGAATATTCTCAAGTATTAGCAGCTGAGTTGTTAATTCAACCACACCTGAAAGACTTAAAATCTGTAGCACAGTATTTAGTAGCAAAGTAGTATGGAAGTAACGGTAACGGTGGCAAAAGAAACAGTAGCAGTTTTGTAGCAATTGTAACAGTGGCAACGAAAAAGTAACAAAGCAAGGATCAATATGTGAAAAGCTCGTAGGCAATGGATCAATGATGGATAATTATGTCGGATGGCATTCATCATGCAACAGTTATAACATAGGGTGACACAGAACTCGCTCCAATTCATCAATATAATGTAGGCATGTATTCCGAATATAGTCATACGTGCTTATGGAAAAGAACTTTCATGACATCTTTTGTCCTACCCTCCCGTGGCAGCGAGGTCCTAACGGAAACTAAGGGATATTAAGGCCTCCTTTTAATAGAGTACCGGACCAAAGCATTAGCACTTAGTGAATACATGAACTCCTCAAACTACGGTCATCACCAGGAAGTGTCCCGACTATTGTCACTCCGGGGTTGCCGGATCATAACACGTAGTAGGAGACTATAACTTGCAAGATAGGATCAAGAACGCAAATATATTCATGGAAACATAAAGGGTTCAGATCTGAAATCATGGCACTCGGGCCCTGGTGAGAAGCATTAAGCATAGCAAAGTCATAGCAACATTAATCTTAGAACATATTGGATACTAGGGATCAAACCCTAACAAAACTAACTCGATTACATGGTAAATCTCATCCAACCCATCACCGTCCAGCAAGCCTACGATGGGATTACTCATGCACAGCGGTGAGCATCATGAAATTGGTGATGGAGGATGGTTGATGATGACGACGGCCACGATTTTCCCTCTCCGGAGCCCCAAACGGACTCCAGATCTGGTCTCCCGAGGAAGAACAGGAGGTGGCGGCGGCTCCGTTTCGTAAAATGCGATGAATCCTTCTCTCCTAATTTTTTCTCCCCGAACATGAATATATGGAGTTGGAGTTGAGGTCGGTGGAGGTCCAGGGGGCCCACAAGGACAGAGGGCGCGCCCCAGGGGGGTGGGCGCGCCCCCACCCTTGTGGATAGGGTGTGGGCCCCCTTCGGTTGATTCTTTTGCCAATATTTTTTATTTATTCCAAAACTGATCTCCGTGAAGTTTCAGGTCATTCCGAGAACTTTCATTTCTGCACAAAAATAACACCATAGCAATTCTGCTGAAAACAGCGTCAGTCCGGGTTAGTTATATTCAAATCATGCAAATTAGAGTCCAAAACAAGGGAAAAAGAGTTTGGAAAAGTAGATACGATGGAGACGTATCAACTCCCCCAAGCTTAACCCATTACTTGTCCTCAAGCAATTCAGTTGACAAACTGAAAGTGATAAAGAAAAACTTTTACAAATTCTGTTTAATCTTGTTGTTGCAAATATGTAAATCCAGCATTCAAGTTTTCAGCAAAGATTATGAACTAACCATATTCACAATAACATTTAGGTCTCACATTTACTCATATCAATGGCATAATCAACTAGCGAGCAATAGTAATAAATCTCGGATGACAACACTTTTTCAAAACAATCATGATATGATATAACAAGATGGTATCTCGCTAGCCGTTTTTGAGACCGCAAAACATAAATGCAGAGCACCCCTGAAGATCAAGGACTAATTAGACATTGTAATTCATGGTAAAAGAGATCCAGTCACAGTCATACTCAATATCAATTAATAACAAAGCATACAAATGACAGCGGTGCTCTCTAACTAATGCTTTTTATAAGAGAATGATGACTCAACATAAAAGTAAATAGATAGGCCCTTCGCAGAGGGAAGCAGGGATATGCAGAGGTGCCAGAGCTCGAGTTTTTAAAACAGAGATGAATATAATTTTGAGCGGTATGCTTTCATTGTCAACATAACAACCAAGAGATCTCAATATCTTCCATGCTACATACATTATAGGCGGTTCCCAAACAGAATGGTAAAGTTTTTTACTCCCCCTCAACCAACAAGCACACTCCATGGCTGGTCCGAAAAAATGGGTACCATCCATACAAGCAACAATCCTGGGGGAGTTTTGTTTTAATTTATTTTGATTTGATTTGAGCATGGGACTGGGCATCCCGATTACCAGCCATTTTCTCGTGAATGATGAGCGGAGTCCACTCATCATGAGAATAACCCACCTAGCATGGAAGATACTGACAGCCCCCAGTCGCTACATGAGCGATTCGGGCATAAAAAAATAGATTATCATTTGAAGGTTTAGAGTTTGTCACATGCAAATTTACTTCGAACGGCAGGTAAATACCGCATATAGGAAGGTATGGTTGACTCATATGGAATAACTTTGGGTTTATGGAAGTGGATGCACAAGCAGTATTCCCGCTTAGTACAAGTGAAGGCTAGAAAAAGACTGTGAAGCGACCAACTAGAGAGCGACAACAGTCATAAACATGTGACGTGATTAACCAACATTGAATGCAAGCATGAGTAGGATATAAATCACCATGAACATAAATATCGTGGAGGCTGTGTTGATTTTGTTTCAACTACATGCATGAACATGTGCCAAGTCAAGCCACTCGAATCATTCAAAGGAGGATACCATCCTATCATACTACATCACAACCATTTTAAAAGCATGTTGGCACGCAAGGTAAACCATTATAAACCCCTAGCTAATTAAGCATGGCATGAGTAACTATAATCTCTAATTGTCATTGCAAACATGTTTCATTCATAATAGGCAGAATCGGGAATGATGAACTAATCATATTTACAAAAACAAGATAGGTCGAGTTCATACCAGCTTTTCCTCATCTCAACATTTCATCATATATCGTCATTATTGCCTTTCAGTTGCACGACCGAACGATGTGGATAATAATAATAGTGCACGTGCATTGGACTAAGCTGGAATCTGCAAACATTTATTCAAAGGAGAAGACAATATAATTTTGGCTCTTTGTTAGATCAACAATAATGCATATGAGAGCCACTCAACATTTTCATCGTGGTCTTCTCCTCTCGACCCCCAAAGAAAAGAAAAACAATTTCAAAGAAACACACTGAAATGTTTTTGGAGTTTTTGTTTTTCTGAAGAAAGTAAAACAAGAACGAGAAAAACTATCTACACGGGAAAGCTCCCAACAAGTAAAAGAAGAACGAGAAATCTTTTTGGGTTTTCTTTAATACTACAACTAAGCATGGAAAGTAAACTAAGCTACAACTAATTTTTTTTCTCAAAGGTTTTCAAACACTCAAGAAGAAAGCGGGAAATAGAAATAGACTAACTTGGATAATACAATGAAAAAGTATGAACACCGACAACTGGAATGAGTGTGTGAACATGAATGTAATGTCGGTGAGAAATACGTACTCCCCCAAGCTTAGGCTTTTGGCCTAAGTTGGTATAGGGCCACCACTGGCCCGAATGATATCTGAAATCGTAGTTGGGGTCGTATTGTGCTGCGGCAGCTACTGCTTGGCGAGCTGCCTCCTGGAGGTGAGCAGCCTCCGTTGTTCTCTCATACTCGTTTGCCTCCTCTCTAGTTATAAAATATCTCCCATTTACCTGAAAGTTAAAGAAAGCAGGAGCAGGAAGGGTAATATGGACGGCACGCCGTCTGTCAAAGATTAGCCGGTACTAGAGGGACTGTTCGTTCCTTTCAAGAAACTGATAACGCACCAAAGCATCATAATCAAGAAAAGCAGGTGGCAACTCCATGTCATTCTCCCTTATGGGTACTCCAAGATAATTAGCTAAACGAGTTGCATAAATCCCACCAAATAAATCTCCCTCTAGCATTATGATGTAACCTCCTCGCAACAATAGCCCCCAAGTTATAACGCTTATCACTTAACACCGCACACTTGAGGACACTAAGATCTGGAACGCAAAGGTGGCAATGCTCATGCTTACCATTAATGCATCTACCTATAAAGAGAGCAAAATAATGTATTGCAGGAAAGTGAATGCTCCCTATGGTAGCTTGTGTGATATTTCTAGTTTCTCCCACAGTGATGCTAGCAAGGAAATCATTGTATTCAGATTTGTGAGGCTCACTAAGAAGACCCCACTGTGGAAGTTTGCATGCATCACTAAAATCTCCTAAGTCCATGGTATAAGATTGATCATAGAGGTGAAACAAGATAGTATGAGTATTGCGCTTAGATGAAAATTCAAACCTCCACACAAAGGAATCGGTGAGGTAATAGTATTGTCGACACTTGTCTGACACGAAGTCCTCAAGATCAGCATTCCGTACGTGCGCATAAAACTCATCCTAGAAACCTGCATGAACCATGAATTCATCTGACGGCCATTCACAAGGCCGGACTTGAGCTTCCCTTGGTGGTTCAAGGTCCGGCTCGCGTATCGCGAGCCTCGGTGCTTGCTTCCTAGAGGAACCACCTTGGTACATTCTCCTAGACATTTTTCTACCTCCGAAATTTTTCTGAAATTTCTAGTGACTCAAAATAAAAGTGAACCAAACTCAACAAAACTGATAGCAACTACTCTTACAAGTGCCTAGAGGCTATATCATGCATCAAAACTACTTTGGACCATATAAATTTGACATGCAAGCTCAAGAACAGGGTCTCTACAGTAGCAAAAATCTGCAATATATAAAGCACTAGAACAAAAACTAATTGGACCATTGGAGGAGTCACATACCGAAGAACAATCCCCCAAAACAGTTTTGCAAATGGAGCTTTACACAAGGAGATGGAAAATGGCAGCAAGATGAGCTAGAACATGGGTTTGAGCACTAGGATGATTTTTTCTGGAGGAAGACGAAGTGGATGGGTGCTGGACTAAGTGGAGAGGGGCCACGTGGGACCCACAAGATTGGGGGCGTGCCCTTCGTCCTTGTGGACAGGTGGTGGGTGTGACGCCCGGGTAATTAGAGCTACAGTAACTCCCTGCTAATGATGCCACGTCACCTTGGTTACTGTTGATAAGCTCGCATCAGTTCGAAACCGGTTCAAATTCAAACTCAAAATCAAATCAAATAATTAAAGTTTTCAAATGTCAGAACTAAAATGTTCAACATATGGCCAGTAATCTCTGGATGAATGTCATGCAAGGTTCCCATTTAAATTAAAGTATTTAAAATGCTCAAACAGTTAAAACAGTAGCAAAAATAATTAATTTAATGCCTTTTATAATTAATAAAATATTAAACTATTTTAAACATATGTTGAACTTTATGTGGCAGTGGGTCTAATATGGTTAGTAATTTAGGTGTGGCATTTGTATTTTTACAGCACAAAAATATTGTGGAACAAATTGAAACAGTAAGAAAAATATCTAAAAGAAAAAAAATCTAAAAGAAAAAAACACAGAAACCCCCCAGCCCCTGGCCCCTGGCCCAACTGGGCCTCGGCCCAGCCAGGCCGGCCCACCACCTGGCCCCTATATCTAACCCCCACTCCCACAGCCCAACCCACCAGAGACACCCCCACCGACAAAAAAAAATGGGGGATTCCACCCCCCCCCCCCGCCCGTGCGGCCCGATACAGATCGGGATCGGGATCCCGAGCCCCGACCCCGACCCGCCGGCCGCCGAGCCCCGCCTCTCCGCCTCCGTCGCCGGCCTGCCTCGCCGGACCGCCTGCTCCTCCCCGACCTCGCTTCCCCGCCGGCCACCGCCTCCTCAAGCCCCCTCCTCGTGAGCCACCTCCTCCCCTGCCCCTCGCCCCCTCGCCGCGGATGCCGCGCGCTGGGCCGCGCCCCAGCCGTGCTCGGCCGCCTCCTCCGTGCCCAGCCTCGGCCGCGCACTGCGCCCGGCCATCGCCACCCCGCCGCCCACTTGCTGCTCCCGTCGCTGCGCTGCTGCTGCAGCCGCCGACGCCCGTGGCCGCCCGCGCGCACGCGCTACCGCGCCCGGCGCCGCCCCACCTCGCCCGCTCCGGCCCCGCTTGCCGGCGCCGTCGCCGCGCCCCCACAGCCGCTCGCCTCGCCGGCTCCCTGAGCCCACGCGCGCCGTTGGTCGCCCGGACCCATCCGGTGCCTGAATGGGCACAGCCCCGGACGTGTCCGGCTGTAGCCGCTGACCGCCGGGGCCCAGCCCCCAGAGCATTTTAAAATAAAAAAGGAATTAAAAAAATAATTTAAAAATAAATAATTAATTAACTTAATTAACCCTGTTTAAATTAACTAATTAAGATTAATTAACATAATTAACTAACAGTCACTCACAGGCGGGACCCACATGTCAGGTTGACCAGTCAACAGTACCGTTGACTGCTGTTGTCAGCATGACATCACTGCTGATGCAATAAATGTTTTTCTGATTTAGAATAATCCAAAATGATTATTAAAACTTTAAAAATGCATAGAAAATAATCCGTAACTCAGATCGAGAAACTTTGAACATGAAAGTTGCTCAGAACGATGAGACGAATCCGATTACACTGTCCATTCATCCGTCACATGTCCCTAACATAGCGAACATGCAACCGTCCCCCTCCGGTCATCTATCTGACAAATGTCCGGAACCGGGAAAACATTCCCGGTTGAATTCCCCTTCACCTTTGTCGTGTAGCACTGCGTTAGGTCACATCCGGCACAGCCTATTGCCGTGTCTTGTATTGTGTTACCTTGTTTGCCTTGTATTTATTGTATCTCCCCCCTCCTTCTCTCTCGATAGACACCGCGACTGCCGACGATGCTGCTGTGTACGACTACATCGTCGACGACTCTTTCCTCTCGACAGAGCTTCCAGGCAAGCCTCCCCCTTGATCAACCCGATATCGCCTATTCCTTCTCTCTACTGCTTGCATTAGAGTAGTGTAGCATGTTACTGCTTTCGGTTAATCCTATTCTGCTGCATAGCCTGTCTTTGCTACTACTGTTGATACCTTACCTGCAATCCTAAAATGCTTAGTATAGGTTGCTAGAATTACATCAGTGGCCCTACACTCTTGTCCGTCTGCCATGCTATACTACTGGGCCGTGATCACTTCGGGAGGTGATCACGGGTACATATACTATATACTTTTACATTACCTATGTTACTGTTCGAAGATGGGGGCTGAAGGGGCAGGTGGTTCCATCCAGGTAGTGGTGGGCCTAGGTTCCCGACGGCCCCCGAGTGTTACTTTGTGGCGGAGCGACAGGGCAGGTTGTGACCACCTAGGAGACAGGTGGGCCTGGTCCTGGTCGGCGTCCGCGGTTATACCAATTAACACGCTTAACGAGATTGGGTATTTGATCTGAGTCTGGCTACGAGCCCATACGCACTAACCACCACGCGGGAACAGTTATGGGTACTCGACGTCGTGGTATCAGCCGAAGCCTACTAGACGTCAGCGACTGAGCGGTGCGCGCCGGGTTGGACCGCGTAACGCAACTTCCTTTGTAATGGAGGTTGCTAGGTCTGCTCACCGGCCGCCCACGCAACATGCAGGTGTGCAATGGCGATGGGCCCAAACCCCTGCGCACATAGGATTTAGACCGGCGTGCTGACCTCTCTGTTAGGCCTAGGTAGGGCTGCGACGTGTTGGTCTTCCAAGGCCGGGTATGACCCAGGAAAGTGTGCCCGGCCAGGGGGATCGAGCGTGTTGGGTAATGTGGTGCACCCCTGCAGGGAAGTTTATCTATTCGAATAGCCGTGTCCCTCGGTAAAAGGACGACCCGGAGTTGTACCTCGACCTTATGACAACTAGAACCAGATACTTAATAAAACACACCCTTTCAAGTGCCAGATACAACCCGGTGATCGCTCTCTCACAAGGCGACGAGGATAGGATCGTCGGGTAGGATTATGCTATGTGATGATACTTGGTGAACTTACCAGCTACTCTCTTCTATATGCTTCAAGATGGAGGCTACCAGAAGCGTAGTCTTCGATAGGACTAGCTATCCCCCTCTTATTCTGGCATTCTGCAGTTCAGTCCACAGATACTACCATTTCATTGATACCATTGCATATGTAGTGTAGATCCTTGCTTGCGAGTACTTTGGATGAGTACTCACGGTTGCTTTGCTCCCTCTTTTCCCCCCTTTTTTTTCATTCTTCTCGGACGTCGCAACCAGATGCTGGAGCCCAGGAGCCAGACGCCACCTTCGACGACCCCTACTACACCGAGGCTGCCTACTACTACGTGCAGGCCGCCGACGACGACCAGGAGTAGTTTAGGAGGATCCCAGGAAGGAGGCCTGCGCCTCTTTCGATCTGTATCCCATTTTGTGCTAGCCATCTTATGGCAACTTGTTTAACTTATGTCTGTACTTAGATATTGTTGCTTCCGCTGACTCGTTTATGTTCGAGCATTTGTATTCGAGCCCTCGAGGCCCCTGGCTTGTATTATGATGCTTGTATGACTTATTTTTACTTTTAGAGTTGTGTTGTGATATCTTCTCGTGAGTCCCTGATCTTGATCGTACACGTTTACGTGTATGATTAGTGTACGATTGAATCGGGGCGTCACAATTTGGTATCAGAGCCGACTGCCTGTAGGAATCCCCTTCCAAGCTCCTTGGCCGAAGTCGAGTCTAGTTATTGCAAAACTTTTACTAACATGGCTGTGTGGCTTACGGGCCCACATCGCCATTGGGTGGTATTAGGATCTTTTATTCCTCGACCTATACTCTGGGACTCTGATCTCTCTTCTATTCGGGTTAAAAATGAATTTACTAACTCTGACTCTAGGTTCTCGTAACTACTTCCTCCCGGGGAGCCCCTTATCACAGATGATCGCCTGCTGCACCAGAAGATTCCGAAGATACTCTCCGATGTTCTCTCGAGACTTTGTGCCATCGCTATTGCAATTCCCTTCCATCGATAAACCCCTATGGATAACCACGTGCACTTGCCATTGATACAATCATTCCCCGTTGATCTTGTTATTGCAAGATACCCCAAAATTCTCGCAATTGTTCCGAGAATACTTTGTGCCTACTGCCTTGAAGTTCTTGCCACATGAATACCCCCTATGGATAATTCCTCGCACTTACTGAGTATCCGTTCTTTCCCCGTTGTTCGTATGATTCACAAGATACATGGAAATACTATATGATCTTCCGATAATCCTCTGCCCGCTATTGCTCTGCAAATACTTGTCTACTGGCATTATGGTTGTGTTCCATATGACTAGCAATATTCATTAGTATCCTTTGTCATTTTCATTTCGAGTCCCTTGATTCAATATGTTGTGAATGCTCGCAATCCTCAATCAGATCCTGGAATTCGTCCTTCCGGCTCAGACGTCATTTTAAACATGAGCTGGATTTCGACCAATCAAATTGCCATCGATTGTACCCCTAAGCCTACCCGACTTATCCATCCTTAATCAGAGCATTTGCTTCTGATCCCTTGATTTGGAAATCATAATTCCTTTGCATTTGAGCTTTGAATTAGTCAGTTGTTTCTATAATCCAATGTCTTTGCATGGTTTCTTCCTCATGTTGTGTGTCGATGCTCACATCAGCTCCGTTTTGGACTGTCAGATCCTTTGTTGAATTATCATCCGACAGTGTCCTTCGTATACAAAAACCTCGAGAAGTTTTTTTCCCTGATACATAATGCCTTCGGTAAATTGTAAACTCTGCTTTGTCAAACATGCTCTGCTTTCGAGCTTGTGTTATTTACTCCTGAAGTTTGTGGTATATGTTCCTAAGAGGCCCTGATGGGTTGAACCTGTGCCTTTTCTAATCTGTGTGAACCCAGAAACTACTACGGGTCATACTCTACTGTTGTTATGTCAGATAAAATTTCAACACTACAACTTCATCGAAGGCGAGAAGTGAATGAAAGGTTATGCATTAGAGAAGTGGGAGTCGACCTTGAACATTGTGTTCATGCCCATGGACACGATGTAGATCCTATCATGGAAGCTTCTTGTAATAATAACTATTTCCTTGATAAATATCATCTAGTATCTGTGAATTGATCCTTTGCAACCGTGGTTCCGACCATGATTATTCTCCTTTGATTCTATTTCTCGGACAAGTTAAAGTACTTGCCTTCTGTAGATCAGTACGCCTGCCCAACCTCAATTTTGTTCTACCTTCGAGTATTACCCCCTGGTATCTCGAGGATATAAACCCATTGCACTTCATCTTATGAATTTCTGATGAAGTAGTACCTTTCCCCGTCATAGTCACTCGACGGGTTCTGGGTTGTCGTCAACCGAGAACACCGATTTGTGAATCGAATTAACACTGAGATTCAGTACTCGCAGTACTTTGTTGTTTAGAAGTTTAATAATCCTTCAAGCCATTCCTAGCCTGATCGATTATATAATTATCGTGCTAAATTTTAACTGTGCTACCTGGTCCTTCATCCTGGAGCACAACATTTTGACGATGAGCTAAGCCTACGTCGATCTTCCTCGTCATATCATTTCGCCTTGAACAGCAAGCTTGATTTCGAGTTTGTGTCATACCCTTGGTTCCAATAACCTTTCGCTTCATCATTCCTTTGACTTGATGTCATCGCCGACCGATTACATCTTCATGAAATCTCCCAACAAATGTGTCGTGATCATCATCGGCATTCTGAGCTCTTCCAGGATATTAATTGAGTTCATGATGAGAAATACCATCCTTGCCCTCGATGATTTGTGTTATCATCGACCACTTTATTGACTTCCCTCCAACACAGAACTTGTTCTTGTGTTGTGTTGTACCTTGAATTCCTTGACATCCAGCTTAAGCTATGTTCTACCTTGGAGTATTACCATCGGTTATGTCGAGAATGTCATGAGAATTTCACCACCTCTTAAGAATTCTTGATATAGTAATACTTCTCGCCATCTACATTCTTTTCTTGGTCCCCATGTTGTTTCTAACCGGAATACCGACAAATGGACTGTGATGTGTAAAATTCAAAACTTCCAGCAACCCTATTGCTTGTAAGTTAATGAACGATAGTTTCATACTTTGTGTATTGGTTATCAAATCACCATTCTAACATTGATCATGCTACATAAGCCCATATTTCGGGTGCACCTGTCAACCAATGTTTAATCTTGGATGTTTTCCTTGAACATACATCATTATATCATTTGATCTGACAAATGTTATCTCCTTGTTCACATAATTGTGGAAATCCATCTTTTGTTAATCTCGATGAATTGTCGCTGAGTCCATTAGCCACCTCCTCATCCTCTCCTTGGTTTAATGATGAACTCATGATTCGGGACTTGCTTCCATAGTTCATTACCCGAGAATCTTGCAACGCCATCTCGTCAAATTGTGTTGCACCCCTTCCTTCTAAGGCATCCTGGGTCTGAGATATCCTGACACCAATCCGATCCGAATCTTGGTTAGATATGATGGTTGGAACATATTTCCAAGAGTTATAGCAATTGTCTTTATATGACCCGATAAGGTGATGTCATGCCTAGCACACCTGGACGGAGGCCCTATTGTTATAGTTTCCTTTTAGCAAGGTTATCCATTCTTCCATGAGGAAATGGTAAGACTTATTCTACAAGTTCTTCCTGATGAATCCTTCGTGTATCCAAGGTCTGACCTTTGCTTGAAGACCATGTCAATGCTATCTCGAAGCATGTATGTGGTACTCCGATTTTCAACAAGAACATTTGTAGCCCAATACTAAATGTTTCTTGCTCAATTATCCAAACACCGTTGTATGGGTAATGTCATGAAATTCCTTTCCCCTTACCTAAGTGGTTTTCTACTTTCTATCTGGTCATGGATATCATGCTCTATTTGCCCTTGGGAAGGATATACTCCTGATATATGTGTTTAAACACATTTTTCTTTCCATTGTTCTGATTAACCTGATAATCACATTTTCCTTTCCATTGTTTTGTTTAACCTTTCTTGTGATCTATATGATCTAAGCAGTAATATTTTCCTGCTTATGCAAACACCTCGGTGTACAACTCTACCATTAAGACCCTGTTCCTATTGTTGATGACATTTCGGTAGCCACCGATGGACGAGAACTTTGCCTATTGGTCCGCCTCGTTCAACAAGCAGGAAAATGGTTCTCTTCGTCCCACGCCCTTGGTACCGATGTTGTTGCCGACATAACTGACAGGCTATCCTCTAACAAGCCTTGCTTACATGATCATGCAAGACATCACCGCCCTTCCTACTTTTAACCCACATGGTGGGCCCATAACCCACAGTTCCACAGGATCGAAACCTGACTCTCATATACCCCTGTTCCCAAGGTTGTTCCTCGCGCATGGCCTCGTATGTAATTCACGAGCCACCTTCCGAGAGATCATCAATTTTGGTATCAGACACAACACTTATTCCCATTGGTCTTAACCGCTCTTACATTCTGTTTCAGGCAACGAACGATTGCCTATCTGCTTGAAACTTCTTATTGCACCTTCTTACTTTACTCTCGATGACTTTCTTGAATGTCAACTCGAGAGACGCCTCTATACCTAGCCCCTAGGTACCTAACATGTGTTGAACTCCGTCCTTCTCGAGTTTTTCCACTTAACTTTTCCCTAAGTACGATGGAGATCCTGAAGAAAGGATGCCGGCTTCACCATGATGACCTGAAGCAGAGAAATAAAGACATCAAGGTAATGGATCGACCTCTTCGAGAAGGGCAACCAAGGACGGGAAGATCCACTAGAAATTTCGTAACCAGAACTTTCCCCCTTACTTCCCCGCTTAAATCTCGGGACGAGATTTCTTGTAGTGGAGGAGAATTGTGACGCCCGGGTAATTAAAGCTATAGTAACTCCCTGCTAATGATGCCACGTCACCTCGGTTACTGTTGATAAGCTTGCATCAGTTCGAAACCGGTTCAAATTCAAACTCAAAATCAAATCAAATAATTAAAGTTTTCAAATGTCAGAACTAAAATGTTCATCATATGGCAAGTAATCTCTAGATGAATGTCATGCAAGGTTCCCATTTAAATTAAAGTATTTAAAATGCTCAAACAGTTAAAACAGTAGCAAAAACAATTAATTTAATGCCTTTTATAATTAATAAAATATTAAACTATTTTAAACATATGTTGAACTTTATGTGGCAGTGGGTCTAATATGGTTAGTAATTTAGGTGTGGCATTTGTATTTTTACAGCACAAAAATATTGTGGAACAAATTGAAACAGTAAGAAAAATATCTAAAAGAAAAAAAATAAAACAAAAACCTCCCCAGCCCCTGGCCCAACTGGGCCTCGGCCCAGCCAGGCCGGCCCACCACCTGGCCCCTATATCTAACCCCCACTCCCACAGCCCAACCCACCAGAGACACCCCCACCGACAAAAAAAGGGGATTCCACCCCCCCCCCCCGTGCAGCCCGATCCAGATTGGGATCGGGATCCCGAGCCCTGACCCCGACCCCGACCCGCCCGCCTCCGCGCCCCGCCTCTCCACCTCCGTCGCCGGCCTGCCTCGCGGGACCGCCTGCTCCTCCCCGACCTCGCTTCCCCGCCGGCCACCGCCTCCTCAAGCCCCCTCCTCGTGAGCCACCTCCTCCCCTGCCCCTCGCCGCGGACGCCGCGCGCCGGGCCGCGCCCCGGCCGCGCTTGGCCGCCTCCTCCGCGCCCAGCCTCGGCCGCGCACCGCGCCTGGCCATCGCCACCCCGCCGCCCGCTTGCTGCTCCCGTCGCTGCGCTGCTGCTGCAGCCGCCGACGCCCGTGGCCGCCCACGCGCACGCGCTACCGCGCCCGGCGCCGACCCACCTCGCCCACTCCGGCCCAGCTTGCCGGCGCCGTCGCCGGGCCCCCACAGCCGCTCACCTCGCCGGCTCTCTGAGCCCGCGCGCGCCGTTGGTCGCCCGGACCCATCCGGTGCCCGAATGGGCACAGCCCCGGACGTGTCCGGCTGTAGCCGCTGACCGCCGGGGCCCAGCCCCCAGAGCATTTTAAAATTAAAAAAAGGAATTAAAAAAATAAAAAATAAAAAATAATTAATTAATTTAATAATTAATTAACTTAATTAACCCTGTTTAAAATAACTAATTAAGATTAATTAACCTAATTAACTAACAGTCACTAACAGGCGGGACCCACATGTCAGGTTGACCAGTCAACAGTACCGTTGACTGCTGATGTCAGCATGACATCACTGCTGATGCAATAACTGTTTTTCTGATTTAGAATAATCTAAAATGATTATTAAAACTTTAAAAATGCATAGAAAATAATCCGTAACTCGGATCGAGAAACTTTGAACATGAAAGTTGCTCAGAACGACGAGACGAATCCGATTACGCAGTCCGTTCGTCAGTCACACGTCCCTAACATAGCGAACATGCAACCGTCCCCCTCCGGTCATCTGTCTGACAAATCTCCGGAACCGGGAAAACATTCCCGGTTGAATTCCCCCTTCACCTTTGTTGTGTAGCACTGCGTTAGGTCACATCCGGCACAGCCTATTGCCGTGTCTTGTATTGTGTTACCTTGTTTGCCTTGTATTTATTGTTTCTCCCCCTCCTTCTCTCTCGATAGACACCGCGACTGCCGATGATGCTACTGTGTACGACTACGTCGTCGACGACTCTTCCCTCTCGACAGAGCTTCCAGGCAAGCCCCCCCCCCCTGATCAACCCAATATCGCCTATTCCTTCTCTCTACTGCTTGCATTAGAGTAGTGTACCATGTTACTACTTTCGGTTAATCCTATTCTGCTGCATAGCCTGTCTTTGCTACTACTGTTGATACCTTACCTGCAATCCTAAAATGCTTAGTATAGGTTGCTAGAATTACATCAGTGGCCCTACACTCTTGTCCATCTGCCATGCTATACTACTGGGCCGTGATCACTTCGGGAGGTGATCACGGGTACATATACTATATACTTTTACATTACCTATGTTACTGTTCGGAGATGGGGGCTGAAGGGGCAGGTGGTTCCATCCAGGTAGTGGTGGGCCTGGGTTCCCGACGGCCCCCGAGTGTTACTTTGTGGCGGAGCGACAGGGCAGGTTGTGACCACCTAGGAGACAGGTGGGCCTGGTCCTGGTCGGCGTCCGCGGTTATATCAATTAACACGCTTAACGAGATTGGGTATTTGATCTGAGTCTGGCTACGAGCCTATACGCACTAACCACCACGCGGGAACAGTTATGGGTACTCGACGTCGTGGTATCAGTCGAAGCCTCCTAGACGTCAGCGACTGAGCGGCGCGCGCCGGGTTGGACCGCGTAACGCAACTTCCTTTGTAATGGACGTTGCTAGGTCTGCTCACCGGCCACCCACGCAACGTGCAGGTGTGCAATGGGCGATGGGCCCAGACCCCTGCGCGCATAGGATTTAGACCGGCGTGCTGACCTCTCTGGTAGGCCTAGGTAGGGCTGCGACGTGTTGATCTTCCGAGGCCGGGTATGACCCAGGAAAGTGTGCCCGGCCAGGGGGATCGAGCGTGTTGGGTAATGTGGTGCACCCCTGCAGGAAAGTTTATCTATTCGAATAGCCGTGTTGGGTAAAAGGACGACCCGGAGTTGTACCTCGACCTTATGATAAGTAGAACCGGATACTTAATAAAACACACCCTTTCAAGTGCCAGATACAACCCGGTGATCGCTCTCTCACAGGGCGATGAGGAGAGGATCGTCGGGTAGGATTATGCTATGCGATGATACTTGGTGAACTTACCAGCTACTCTCTTCTATATGCTTCAAGATGGAGGCTACCAGAAGCGTAGTCTTCGATAGGACTAGCTATCCCCCTCCTATTCTGGCATTCTGCAGTTCAGTCCACAGATACTACCACTTCATTGATACCATTGCATATGTAGTGTAGATCCTTGCTTGCGAGTACTTTGGATGAGTACTCACGATTGCTTTGCTCCCTCTTTTCCCCCCTTTTTTTCATTCTTCTCGGACGTCGCAACCAGATGCTGGAGCCCAGGAGCCAGACGCCACCTTCGACGACCCCTACTACACCGAGGGTGCCTACTACTACGTGCAGGCCGCCGCCGACGACCAGTAGTAGTTTAGAGGATCCCAGGCAGGAGGCCTGCGCCTCTTTCGATCTGTATCCCAGTTTGTGCTAGCCATCTTATGGCAACTTGTTTAACTTATGTCTGTACTCAGATATTGTTGCTTCCGCTGACTCGTTTATGTTCGAGCTTTTGTATTCGAGCCCTCGAGGCCCCTGGCTTGTATTATGATGCTTGTATGACTTATTTTTACTTTTAGAGTTGTGTTGTGATATCTTCCCGTGAGTCCCTGATCTTGATCGTACACGTTTGTGTGTATGATTAGTGTACGATTGAATCGGGGCGTCACAGTGGGTCCCCCTGGTGTGTTCTCAGTGCCAGAAATTCTCAAATATACTATAAAAAATCATACTAAATTTTCAGGGCATTTGGAGAACTTTTATTTTCGGGTTATTTTTTTATTTCACGGATAATTCAGAAAACAGACAGAAAATACTATTTTTGCTTTATTCATTCTAAATAACAGAAAGTAAAAAGTAGGTACAGAAAGTTGTGCCTTCTAAATTCATCCATCTCATGCCCATCAAAAGGAATCCGTTAACTAGGTTGATCAAGTCTTATTAACAAACTTCTTCCAAATGACATGAAACCGGAGAATTTTCGTATAATACTAGGTTACCTCAACGGGGATATGCATGTCCCCAACAATAAGAATATCATATTTCTTTTTGATAGTAGGAAGAGGGAATTCAAAACCTCCAATAGTAATAGTTTAAATTTTTCCAATAGAATTGATACTATGAAGTTGAGGTTGTTTCTTCGGAAAGTGTACCGTATGCTCGTTACCATTAACATGAAAAGTGACATTGCCTTTGTTGCAATCAATAACAACCCTTGCAGTATTCAAAAAGGGTCTACCATGGATGATCGACATACTGTCATCCTCAGGAATATCAAGAATAACAAAGTCCGTTAAGATAGTAACATTTGCAACCACAACAGGCACATCCTCACAAATACCGATGGGTATAGCAGTTGATTTATCAGCCATTTGCAAAGAGATTTCAGTAGGTGTCAACTTATTCAATTCAAGTCTACGATATAAAGAGAAAGGCATAACACTAACACCGGCTTCAAGATCACATAAAGTAGTTTTAACATAGTTTCTTTTAATGGAGCATGGTATACACTACTGGAATCAGCTGCTTTGCCGTCTGCCAAAGCAGACGGCAAAGGCACTGTTGGCGGACGGCAAAGGCTTTGCCGTCCGCCAGCAGACGGCAAACACTCCGGCAAAGCCGATGCCGGTAAAGGCCGCTTTGCCTTCTGCTGGCGGACGGCAAAGAAGGAAAGTTCTTTGCCGTCTGCTAGCAGACGGCAAAGCTTGTGGACGGCACAAAAAAGGTGACAGCCCCGTTAGGGGGCTAACGGCGCTCTTTGCCGTTAGCCAGCAGACGGCAAAGAGCTTTCCTTCTTTGCCGTCTGCTGGCAGACGGCAAAGAGCCTGCTCCTTTGCCGTCTGCCGGCAGATGGCAAAGACCCTGCTCCTTTGCCGTCTGCTGGCAGACGGCAAAGAGGCCAAATAGGCCAGACCAGGTGAACAGCGTGCTGCCACGTGGCCAATTTGCCGTCTGCTAGCAGACGGCAAATTGGCTATATAGCCCCTGTTTTTTCTTAAATTCAATCAATTTCACAGATATATATATATATATATATATATTTATTTATTTATTTCAAAATATTTCAACAAGTACATATAGCCAACATATCCCTGCCATATGGATCATCCAACATATCCAACACATATATCATCATCCAACACATATATACACCAAATGAAAAGTCCAACATATCCAACAATTAAGCAAAAGGTCCATATACAATATAGCCACCATCCATCCATACATATATACGTAGCAAGTTTCAAATTGTTCATCCTACAAAATCAAAACAAAAAGGAAGGACAACGAGAAGAGTAGACTCCAACGCAAGCTTCCGTGATCTGAAGCAAATCTGCAAAATGGGAAAGAAGAAAGTTAGAAGAACAAGAAGAAGAAGACTAGAAGAAGAAAAAGAAGCATAATTTTTCTTCTCTTTCCTTTTCTTCTTCTTATTGCTTACTTGTGTCATTTTAGATCTAACCTAGTTAAATAGGCCATTTTTGACCTAAATAGGCTAAGTATGTCATAAATGAACTAAATAAGCTAAGTAGAGGTCATTTTGGAGAATATTAAGTCATTTTTGAGCTAAATAAGTCATTTTGGAGCTAAATAGGTCATTTTGGAGCATATTAAGTCATTTTGGAGCTAGATAGGTCATTTTAGAGCATATTAAGTCATTTTGGAGCTAAATAGGTCATTTTGGAGCATATTAAGTCATTTTGGAGCATATTAAGTCATTTTGGAGCTAAATAGGTCACCCTTTATAGATGTAACCCTTTCGAACGGGAGACGCATAGTGGTCACGCATACTGATGATTGACACCTACAGCTAGCAAGTTTCATCGGCACGAAGACCGAAACAGAGCAAATGAAGGGGGGAGGAGGAGATGTCATTTGTGCTCACCCACGAACGCAGAGGCGGAGCTCGTCGAACGCACGGGGAGGTCGTCGAACACCAGACCCTCGCAGCAACGAAAGAACTGCACATTTAAATCAGAAAATATATGACCTAACTCATAATTCACAAATATATGACAGGGTGTCGGGTCGGGGTGTCGGGTTGACTTTCATTCCGTCGATGCTCCCTTCAACAACTCTCACCTCTCAAGTGGTGGTATATATGTATGGTGGGGCACTCCTTGCCTGTTTATTTTGACCGTCGGTGACGGTCGTTACTCCCATCCCTTGCTGCATTACCAAGGTCTCACAGCAAGAGATGAGGAGGAACGACCACCTACGACAACAGCCGGTGTCTTTCCTCTTATAACATCTCTCATCTCTCAATGTTATTTCGACCGTCGGTGACGGTCGGTCTTTTCGTCCTCCCCCTGCTTTACGAAGGTCACAGAGGGGGAGGACGAGAAAGACCGACCAACTACGAACAGCCGGTATCCTTCCTTCAAGAGCATCTCATCTCTCACTCTCATCTCTTTCAAAAGGAAGCACCATCAGAATGAAAGTCATCCCTCGACCACTCGACCCCTCGACGACCCTCGACCCTCGACCCCTCGGAGATTCTTTTCCTTATTTTCTCTCCTCGACGACCCATGAACGACTGCACCGCACTGAACTCCAGCCATCGACACAACGACCGGAACAGAGCAAATAGGGGAAGGTCAGGGAGGAGATGACAGTCGAGCTCACCCTTAGACCGTAGAGGCGGTAGTCGAATGACGATGACAACGGCAACGGGACCGACAGTGCTCCTGGAGGTGAAGAGAAGATCCCTGCACATGAAAAACAATCCAACATAAGCACCGCAGAACAATATAATCAACAACATCTAACCTAACGGAATAAAAAGACACTATTTTTTTAAATGAAAATCCATACATAAATCCACCCATACATCTATATAGCATTCATCCATCTTTCCATCCATACATCTACACAGCATACATCCATCTAGCAATCCATATAACAACTACAAATTGTTCAAAATCACATATACATACATACATCCATCCACAGATTGCTGGCACCGCCCCTGTATACATACATCCATCTATCCATCCATCCTTACATCAATCTATCCATCCATCCACAGATCCATCAACTCCTAAATCCATACATGCAAAAAAAAATAAGAACAAAGAGGGGACCGATGCTCACCGTGGGCTGGGCAGAGGGGGCAGAGGGCAAGGGGATGCTGGTGCGGCGTGGTGGAGGAGGGGGCGTCGTGGTGGAGGAGGGGAGGAGGAGGGAGGGGGCAGCGGCAGTGGAGGAGGGGGGAGGAGGAGGGAGGGGGCAGCGCAATTGGAGGAGGGGGGAGGGGCGCCGGTGGTGGAGAGGGGAGGGGGCCACGGTGGGTGGAGGGGGGAGGGGGCGGCGGTGAGGGAGGGAGGAGGGGGGCGGGTGTGGAGAGGAGGGGGGGGGGCGCCGGTGGCGGGGGCGGGGGGGACGGCGGCGGGGTGATGGGGAGGTTTGGTCCTGCCGGCTGGGGTGGGATGAGGGGGGGGTCTGCTGCTCTTTTGAGTTGTCGGCGGCGGCCTGCGTGGGAGGGGGCGGCGGCTGCGACCTGCGCGGGAGGCAGAGGGTGGGGAGGCGGGAGAAAGAGATGTGGAGGAGGGCGCGCGCGCGGGGGGCCAAATTTACCCCCCGCATTGCCGTCTGTTTTTTTTTGTTTTTTTCTCTTTGCCGTCTGCTGGCAGACGGCAAAGAATTCTTTGTCGTCCGCCAGCAGACGGCAAAGAGGATGACCGTTAGACCGCCACCGCCATGAAACTGTGGGCCCCTCTTACCTCTTTGCCGTCTGCCAGCAGACGGCAACCCTCTTTGCCGTCTGCTGGCAGACGGCAAAGATTTCTTTGCCGTCTGCCAGCAGACGGCAAAGAAGTGGCCCGTGTGACCTACCCAGTGCAGTACCCCCGTGGGGTCCACTTTGGACTTTGCCGTCTTCTGGCAGATGGCAAAGAACTCTTTGCCGTCTGCTGGCAGACGACAAAGAGCTGGCAGATGGCAAAGACCCTGTTTGCCATCAGCTGGTTCTTTGCCGTCTGCTTTGAGAAGACAGACGGCAAAGAGCCTCTTTGCCATCAGCTGGCAGACGGCAAAGAGCTGGTAGATGGCAAAGACCCAGATTCCAGTAGTGATAGTTGGTACTCCTGGATCCCCAAGTTTCTTTGGTATTCCACCCTTAAAAGTGTAATTAGCGAGCATGGTGGAAATTTCAGCGTCCGGTATCTTTCTTTTATTTCTAACAATATCTT
Source organism: Thinopyrum elongatum (assembly GCA_011799875.1). Taxonomy (NCBI): domain Eukaryota; kingdom Viridiplantae; phylum Streptophyta; class Magnoliopsida; order Poales; family Poaceae; genus Thinopyrum; species Thinopyrum elongatum. Next base: position 553,655,099 of record CM022300.1, on the reverse strand, counting down.
TCATATACTTAGCATAAGGAGGCATTTTAAGCATATCAGTTAAACGCATACGCAAAAAGATAGGTCTAATCATTTCAGCAAAGCGCTCAAAATCCTCATCATCCTTTTTCTTGGATGGCTTAGGAGGAAAAGGCATGGGTTTTTGAACCCATGGTTCTCTTTCTCTACCATGTTTCCTAGCAACAAAGTCTCTCTTATCATAACGTTGATTCTTTGATTGTGGGTTATCAAGATCAACAGCAGGTTCAATCTCTACATCATTATCATTACTAGGTTGAGCATCAACATGAACATCATTATTAACATTATCACTAGGTTCATGTTCATCACCAGATTGTGTCTCAGCATCAGAAATAGAAATATCATTTGGATTCTCAGGTGCGTCTATGATAGGTTCACTAGAAGTATGCAAAGACCTATCAATTTTCTTTTTCTTTTTATTACTAGGACTAGATGCATCAGTATTAATTCTCTGAGAATCTTGCTCAACTCTCTTAGGATAGCCCTCAGGATACAAAGGTTCCCGAGTCATTTTACCACCTCTAGTCATAACCCTAACAGCATTATCATTGTTCTTATTATTCAACTCATTAAGAAAATCATCATGTGCCTTTAGTACTTGTTCTACTTGAGTTGTAACCATGGAAGCATGTTTACTAATAAGCTTAAGATCATTAACAGTTCTACTCATATAATTACCCAAGTGGTCAAGCATGTAAGCATTACGTTTCAATTGTCTACTAACATAAGCATTGAAATTTTCTTGTTTAACAATAAAATTATCAAACTCATCCAAGCATTGACTAGCAGACTTATTATGAGGAATATCACCTTCATCAAATCTATAAAGAGAATTTACCTCTACTACCTGTGTCGGGTTATCAAGACCATGTATTTCTTCAATAGGCGGTAGATTCTTAACATCTTCAGCTTTAATACCTTTTTCTTTCATAGATTTCAATGCCTCTTGCATATCTTCAGGACTGAGAAATAGAATACCTCTTTTCTTCGGAGTTGGCTTAGGAGTTGGTTCAGGAAATGTCCAATCATTATCATTACTCAATATATTATTCAATAGCAATTCAGCTTGCTCAATAGTTCGTTCCCTGAAAATACAACCAGCACAACTATCTAGGTGGTCCCTAGAAGCATCGGTTAGTCCATTATAAAAGATATCAAGTATTTCATTTTTCTTGAGAGGATGATCAGGCAAAGCATTAAGTAATTGGAGAAGCCTCCCCCAAGCTTGTGGGAGACTCTCTTCTTCAGATTGCAAAAAGTTAAATATTTCCTGTAAGGCAGCTTGTTTCTTATGAGCAGGGAAATATTTTTGAGAGAAGTAATAAATCATATCCTGGGGACTACGCACACAACCAGGAGCAAGAGAATTAAACCATAACTTAGCATCACCCTTTAATGAGAAAGGAAACAACTTAAGAATATAGTAGTAGCGAATTTTTTCCTCATGAGCAAATAGGGTGCTATATCATTCAGTTTAGTAAGATGTGCCACAACTGTTTCAGATTCATAATCATAGAAAGGATCAGATTCAACCAAAGTAATTAACTCAGGATCGACAGAGAATTCATAATCCTTATCAGTAACAAAGATAGGTGAAGTAGAAAAATTGGGATCATATTTCATTCTAGCATTCAAGGATTTTTCTTTCAGCTTAGCTAGCAGTTTCTTGAGATCTTCTCTATCATTGCAAGCAAGAAAGTCTCTAGCAGTTTCTTCATCCATAATATAAACCTCAGGTACAACAGGCAATTCATATCTAGGGGGAGAGTCATAATCTTCAGTTTCAACAATTTCATTTTCTCTAACCCTAACAAGTTGTTCATCAAGAAATTCACCTAGTGGCACAGTATTATCAACCAAAGCAGTAGTATCATCATTAGCATCATGCATAGTAGAAGTGGCATCATCAATTACTTATGACATATCAGAATTACTAGCAGGTGTAGGTGTCGCAAGCTTACTCAAAACAGAAGGTGAATCAAGTGCAGAGCTAGATGGCAGTTCCTTACCTCCCCTCGTAGTAGAGGGAAAAATCTTGGTTCTAGTATCTTTCAAATTCCTCATAGTGATCAACAGATATAAATCCCAAGTGACTCAAAGAATAGAGCTATGCTCCCCGGCAACGGCGATAGAAAAAGGTCTTGATAACCCACAAGTATAGGGGATCGCAATAGTTTTCGAGGGTAGAGTATTCAACCCAAATTTATTGATTCGACACAAGGGGAGCCAAAGAATATTCTCAAGTATTAGCAGTTGAGTTGTCAATTCAACCACACCTGAAAGACTTAATATCTGCAGCAGAATATTTAGTAGCAAAGTAGTATGGAATTAACGGTAACGGTGGCAAAAGTAACAGTAGCAGTTTTGTAGCAATTGTAACAGTGGCAACGGAAAAGTAACAAAGCAAGGATCAATATGTGAAAAGCTCGTAGGCAATGGATCAATGATGGATAATTATGTCGGATGGCATTCATCATGCAACAGTTATAACATAGGGTGACATAGAACTAGCCCAAATTCATCAATATAATGTAGGCATGTATTCCGAATATAGTCATACGTGCTTATGGAAAAGAACTTGCATGACATCTTTTGTCCTACCCTCCCGTGGCAGTGGGGTCCTAACGGAAACTAAGGGATATTAAGGCCTCCTTTTAATAGAGTACCAGACCAAAGCATTAGCACTTAGTGCATACATGAACTCCTCAAACTACGGTCATCACTAGGAAGTGTCCCGACTATTGTCACTCCGGGGTTGCCGGATCATAACACGTAGTAGGTGACTATAACTTGCAAGATAGGATCAAGAACACAAATATATTCATGGAAACATAAAGGGTTCAGATCTGAAATCATGGCACTCGGGCCCTAGTGAGAAGCATTAAGCATAGCAAAGTCATAGCAACATCAATCTTAGAACATAGTGGATACTAGGGATCAAACCCTAACAAAACTAACTCGATTACATGGTAAATCTCATCCAACCCATCACCGTCCAGCAAGCCTACGATGGGATTACTCACGCACGGCAGTGAGCATCATGAAATTGGTGATGGAGGATGGTTGATGATGATGACGGTGACGATTTCCCCTCTCCGGAGCCCCAAACGGACTCCAGATCTGGTCTCCCGAGGAAGAACAGGAGGTGGCGGCGGCTCCGTATCGTAAAACGCGATGAATCCTTCTCTCCTATTTTTTTCTCCCCGAGCGTGAATATATGGAGTTGGAGTTGAGGTCGGTGAAGGTCCACGGGGCCCACAAGGACAGAGGGTGCGCCCCAGGGGTGGGCGCTTTCCCCACCCTTGTGGACAGGGTGTGGGCCCCCTTCGGTTGATTCTTTCGCCAATATTTTTTATTTATTCCAAAACTGATCTCCGTGAAGTTTGAGGTCATTCCGAGAACTTTTATTTCTGCACAAAAATAACACCATGGCAATTCTGCTGAAAACCGCGTCAGTCCAGGTTAGTTCCATTCAAATCATGCAAATTAGAATCCAAAACAAGGGCAAAAGAGTTTGGAAAAGTAGATACAATGGAGACGTATCACTCACCACCATGATCCTTACCACCAGGACAACGAGAGCCAATTGGTGTATCATTATGACCACTGCAATCACCTACTGGATTCAATAAAAACAAGAAACAAAAATTACAAAACATCACATGATAAATAATGCAAAGGAACGCTGACAACTAACACAACATAAACTAATCTACAGGATGAACTAGGAAACTAGATAAACATCACAGAAAATAAACAAGGCCAAAGTAAGCAGTGCACATACCTTGAACTCCTCCTTCTACTCTGCTTGGCGAAGACATATCGTTTGCCTGCAGCGCAAGGATAGAGTGACAGATATCAGCAACAAAAAAAGACAAAATCTGATGAAACCCTAGATGCACCTTGCTCTGCCTAAAGAGCACACGCCAGTACCAACTTCAAATCGAGATCAAATAGCCTGCTTACGGAAAAAACTACATAAGCAAAAAATGCAGCAACGCTACGAGAATAAAAAAACTAGATCAGGGGACGATCATGACAGAGGGCACGAGAAACGAACCACGAAAAAGGGGATGAACAGTGGCAGTGGGGGGCGGGGGCGTGAATGGAGGGGAAAGGGCTGGGGGAGCGGAGCGGGAAGGGCTGGCGGAGCGGACGGGGGAGCGGAATGCAGGAATATGGACCTTTTGAGGACGGCGGTTCTGCGGGCGACGGCGGTTTTGCTCGAGGGAGAGATGCTTCGGGAGCCGCTACAAGAGAGGGGAGAGGTTTCTTCTCGGTCTCTCCCTATGAGCGAAGCAGTGGGATCGCCTGGGAAGGCCACGTGCGAGGCCCGCGTGGGAAAGAGTTACATAAAACGGGCCGGCTAAATAAGATGGACCAGATCGAAACAAAGAAGTTAGTACCAGATGCAGTTCGTTGTGAAGAAAAATGAAGTTTGGACAGTCAAACAAATAAATACATGCAGTTTGTAAAAAAGGTTAAAGTCAAAAAAACAACACGCGTGTTAAGATAACGCGTCCGGAAAAAAAAGTCTACCTTCAAATAAGTGTCACAACAAAAAAATGGGGGGGGGGGGAAACCCCCCCTCTCCCGTGCCAGGGGCTGCAGCAAGTACACGCAAAACATGTGCAGTACGCAGCTCTAGACAATGCAGTGCATTTGGTTAGACGAAGCAGCGCGGTAACATAAGTAATGCAGTTTCAGAATACATACATGAATACATACATGGTCTAGTTCACAGCGAAATACTCGTAAATTGCGGAATATACTGCACTTTTTTCCAGGGGCTGCAGCAAGTACACGCAAAAACATGGTGCATTACGCAGCTCTAGACAATGTAGTGCATTTTTTAGATGAAGCAGTGCAGTATCATATGCAATGCAGTTTCGGAAACACGTATAATACATATAACGTGACAATGCCCGTTCGCACAAAGTGGTGGTTAACAAAATTTACTGATGAAAAATAAAATAAAACCATGTTAAAAAAACCACGTTCGGAGACAACCGCCCAATCTGAGCGGTTCCATCGCCACAAACCCACGATCACAGTAGCAACCCCAACCCACGATCTGCACAACCGCATCGTCAGCGAGAACATGCAGTTCATCCGCTGCAGCCACCCCCCCCCCCCCCCCTTAAATTTAGACTCCTGCCAAGGCTTTCTTATCTATAACAACACAAGTATCCATTCCGCTGCCACCAAATCGCTCCAGCACATCAATCTCCCACTGAAGACACCAAGCCCTACTGCTGGCGATGGCGTTCGTCGACGAGTACAGGAACGTGGAGGCCCACGGCAACACCAAGTTGCACATCATCCACACCAACGACAAGAAGCAGATGGCGACCTCCCTCGAGCAGTACGAGCACCACCTCAGGCTCCAGCGCCACAAGATCGTCGGAATTGATCTGGAGTACAACAACGAGCCTGATGCAACGCAGAAACCTGCCCTCGTCCAACTCTCCGTCGGTAAGACTCAGCCGGTGCTGCTCTTCCAACTGAGTGCCGCTGAAAGGTGCACCGTCTTCGACAACTTCCTCGCCGACCCCAGGTACATGTTTGCTGGCTTCTCCATCGGCGGCGACAAAACCAGGCTAGAGCGCGTCAATCTGGAGGTCGCCAACTTCATCGACATCCAGAAGGAATGGAGGGTGCCCGAGGCCACCAAGGAGTTGGACTCCCTTGCAGACGTCGCCGGCATGCTCATCGAAGACTACTACAACAACATGAAGAAGAAGATCACCAACGAAGAACACGCGTGCTGGGCCTCCCTGCCTCCGTCCATGAGGCACATCGATTACGCGGTAAAGGACGCCTACGCTGCGTACGAGATATGGAACCGCATCACCCTCACCCAGGACGGGCTTCGCCGTGCAAAGCTGGAGAAGGAGGAACCCCCCAAGAAGCGCGCCAGGAGCAGTTGGGAGACTCTACCTGGTGAAGAAGCAGACGGTGCCGGCCAAGAACCAACACTGCTCGCGTCATTTTAGATTTATCATCAAATTTGCTTTCTGTTGTTTGCTTATGTAACGTTAGTTTGCTTGTGATCGTTTGCTTTTGCTGAACTTAGTTTGCTTGTCATACAGAATGGCTTGTAATGATGAACTTTGCTTATGTTATGAAGAAGTTTATTTCAATTACAAAGCTAGAGTTCAATATTAGAACATACTGTAGTGCACATAAACTATGTGATTCGATCAGTGCACAAACGGACGATGATGCAATGCACAAATAGGATGCATGCAGTGCAAAATGTGGGCAAATGTAGTATAGTATTCTGATGAATGCAGTGCACACATAACTAACAAAGCAGTGCACACCGTATATTAGAAAAGAATACGTAAGAGGAAAAAAACAAAGAAAAATTCGACCAGGATGCAGTGCACAAACCTGATGAATGTAGTGCAAAATGATTTACTAAGCAGTGCAAGCCCTATATTAGAAAAATATGTAAGAGGAAAAATATGAAGAAAAAAAATTGACCACCCAGGTACAACCAGGCCCTAGCCAGTCTCGTAGTAAGGCCGCGCCCACAGTAGGCGAGTCTGTTTTGAGCCACGATGCATGGGGCCGGGCACACAAGGGCCCATAGGTCAGAGAGGAAAGAGCAGCGAGCGTCATGTATAAGCGCCCTAATATGTAACTAGAGGAGTTCGAGACCGTTGCCTCGCCAGGGCTTATGAACCGGTCCAGCGCACTCTCGGCGGGCGAGGTGGGAGTAAACATTAGCGCGCACACATGCACAGCGAAGCAGCCATTCTGGCAAGCCTACTTGGGCCGAATGCGTTTTTGCTCCCAACACAGGCCCAACACGCAAAAAGAGGCCACTGAAAATAAAAAACATTCCCACATACCATGAAAAACCACGGCCCAATAAAAATATAAAAAATAACTAGAAAAATAAAAAAACAAACACAATCCACGCATTCTGCAGTTCGTTTTAATACGACAATGCAGTTCGTTAGATTCAAGTAAGCAGTGCGGTTGCTTCTCAAATGCATTCGCGTAGACTGAATCAGAATCCCTCCACCACCTAACACCAACCACAACATTTATTACTTTCGTTGCTCAATTGGCTGCATAAAACCTATCCATTCATGCTCCAGACTCACACAACTCCTCCCCCCTTCCTCTTTTTCTTCAAATCGTAGATCTAGGGTTCCGCCCATCCCCAACTGTAATCTGAATTTCCACTGAACCCGCCATGTACTGTTCATTTGGGTGCTTAGCAAGGATGGCGCCGATAGCAGACACATGCGTGTACGCCGATGGTCTGGAGCGTACCGATGCCAAGTGGCGTACCAAGCTCGGGTGCCTGATGATACCCAACAAGGGGTTTCGGGCACCATTTCTTCATCGCCTCACATCCGCAGACCTGCAAGAAAGTTGGGTATGTTTTTTCCCTCACAATTTTTGACACAATCTAGGCTGCAAATCCACATCTGAATGTATATTTCCATAAATTTGTTCAGTAGTATCAACAATACAAATATATGTGTTGTTGTTCAGATTTGTTAGCTATTAAAGACTAGATAGTTCTACCTATTTTTCTTCACTACCACACCAGGTATCGAAACACTAGTTAGATCAGAACCCCAACACACGAACAAAAAAGAGGTTCAATAGATCAGTGTTGCAGTTCTGTTAACATGCTAGCGAAGTACACTGCAAATGACCTTGCAGTGCAAACATGTTACAGTATAATATATATTCTACTAAAACTAGATGTCAATTACGTATATAAGTTTGTTCATACATTACAATTGCTTTCTTAAAAAGAAGTCATATATATGTACATATTTAAGTTAACATTTGATATGGAGTTTACTTATAAAATTTGATGTTTACTTAAAAAATTCTTTTTCCATGCATGCCAAAATACAGAAACTGCCATCCACAATAAGGTTTCCTGCTCCGAGTTCAGGGAAGGTTACTTTGGAGACACAACACAAGAATGGGTATGCAGACATGCAAGCTGACTACCACATTGACTCTGAAGACTGCATCAACATAACTACTGGCTGGAAAGATTTTGTCTCCTAGAATGGCTTCGAGGCTGGAGAAGTGGCCATGGTGTTTTTCTACAAAGAAGAAGACTCCCTGAAGTTTACAATATTTGCACTGTAGGTTGTCTAGGATAAAGCAAGCCATCTGTGGCATATTCTAATGCTTTGTTTATGTTGTATGCTTTTAAAAATATGTCCATCAGAAGGCTTGAACGGTGCCTTTTTAAAGTATGCGACCTCATCTGCATCATTTTATCACCCTTTTAGACAAGTTGCTGCTGATAGAACCGCAGTTCTCTAATACACATAGTACGGTCCTTATATAAAAAATGCAGTACTCTGAACAGTAACAATGCAATGCCAATGGTCGAAAACTTTGTAGTTAACCTATGTTGTTCAACAGAATTCCCATGGTATGGAGTTCAGAAGAATTGACATAAATAGCAGAAATAGCAGCATAACTATTCTGATAATGTAGTACGAAAGTGCATATTATGCAGTTCTCTGAAACACATAATGCAGTTTGAGAAAAAGAAAAATATCATAAGTTGTCATGCCCACGATAATACAGTTACATTGAAGTCTACTACTTAAGGAAACGCAGTACACTACAAACATATGCCTGAACTGCAACAATAAAATCAAAGCAGTACAGGTCCAGACATATAGGAGACAAACGGAGGTGCCAATTCCACTCGAAGTTCGATAAGTTGCCAAAAAATTGTGCAACCACTCAAATTTGAACAATTACCCACAAAAAAATAGATCAAACCCACGGCCACTGGCATGAACAGCATGCTCTATTCTTTAAAAATACACACCAAAAATACGAACATTATAGGCACAATACAGTGAATTCAAACCAAAAAGAGAAACTAATTACAAGATTCAAAACGCATCGACGAACAAAATCCCAAAAAACAACAAGAACAGACGAGCGGACGAAGCTCACATGCCCAGACAATCGATTTCGCACAAAATTGAAAACTAACTCCTAAAAATTACACAAATTGTAGAGTAAACGGACCGATTAAAACGAACGCAATCAAAGAATTCCTACTAACAAACAACATCCGAGCGCGAAAAAGTCGCATCCGACGCGAACACGAACAAACAGAGAAAGCTCGTCCGCCAAATCGCTCGATTTGCAAAGATTTTAGTCGCTTTTCCTGTAAATTACAAAGAATAAAGGTCAAATGACATCTAGAAACAAATTAAATCATCCCGCAACACCCGATTCCACATAGAACACACGGGCAGACTGCCAAAAAATGAAGCAGTTCTCCCATGAAGCATTGCAGTGCTCACCGTAAAAAAGATGCAATGCGCTTCTGTTGAGCATGCAGTTCGGAAGTGTTATCAGAATATACACATCTGGGCTATTCTGTTTCGCGTAACAAAATATTATTCTGTTACTATTGTTGAACTAATGAATTCGGGCGGTTGTACTGATGATGTCATTTCGTTGAACTGATCGTTTTTATTAAAAGGGTAAATAAGGGAGCTCCCTCCCAATCTCTCCCTGTTCCGCCGGCCACTCCAGCCATCGACCGAGCTGCTCACGGCCGATCCCTCCACCTGCCCTCCTCCCTCCCGGCAACCCAGGCCCCACCCTAGGCACGGCGATGGGCGCCGGGGCGCGGGCGACGGCGGCAGCGCTCGTGGGGGCGGCCGCCGGCGGCGATATTGTCCACCAGGACGTCGACGCACCCAAGTTTCCTGGCTGCCCGAACGACTTCATGCTCGTACGCCCCCTACCCCTCCCCCCTCCTCCTCCTCCTCCTCCTCCCCGCCTTTCCCGAGCGAGGGGAGCGGCCGGCCCCGGTTCCTGATTTCGAGCCCATTATGGCCGGCGGAGCTCCGTTATGGCCGAACGCGCGACCCCGGAGCCTCCTGATTCTGAACCCGTGGTCGGGTGGCTGGCGGAGCTCCGTTCTAGCCGGGCGCGCGACCCCGGAGCCTCCCGATTCCAAGCCCCTGGTCGGGTGGCCGGCGGAGCTCCGTTCTGGCCATTCCTCACCCCGTGCGACGCCAACGCCGTAGTCCACCCGGTGCCACCGACCGTTCACCCCCGATGGCCTCCTGCAAGCACAGCGATGAGAGGTTCATGTCGTCGTCTGCTGCAGTTCACTATTTTGTGTTTTTTCTGAAGATAAATGGAAGTGCAAGTGCAGTCCGCTAGTGATTTGCTCTTGAGGTTCATTTTACTTATGTTTGCAGGAAAAAACGGTGTTGTGCTTCGGTTGGATGCAAGTTTCTAAAAAATCTTGTTGAAAAACTGCAGTTTGTTGTAAAGATATAAGTTTGAGTGTACGCCCCTTTGCTCTCTACCTCTGCTATTCATAGTTCTGTGGTATTCTCTGAGTACTTGTCAATGTATGTCTAGGTGCAAGCGGGCTGATGTGCTACCCATTTCCTTTAGCAATGAGGATTCACTAGTAGTTCATTCACTTTACGCAAATATCACTTAACTAGATGGGTTGGTGCATTGCTCAACAGCCCATACTTGCATCCATAATTAGATATAAAATATACTGAAGAGAAGTACATATATAGCCATGATTGTGTGATAAATTGTTTGTCCGGATATGGCTGTACTTGATTAAGCCTATACTGTAGACAGAGTGTCCGAATTTACCAAGGTGTTAGCTTTCTTATTTAGGAAGAGGTTGTCAAGAAGACAAAATTAGCTGGGAAGCTCAAACAAGATGTCGGCGTACGACACCTATGGGATCCGAAGGACCCCTTTTTTATGGTTCGGCAGGGAGAGAGGTATGCACAAAGAGCAGAACCGATGATCAACGCGAGTGGATCTTTTACCCAGGTCCAGGCCGCTGATCAGCGTAAAACCCTACTCCTGCTTTAGTTTATTATCAGGGTTTCCGTCCCAGTTCTTCGAGCGCTTGCAATGAACAGTGTGTTCATGCAGCAGCTACGCATATAGAATGGGCCAAGAGTGCTCTCTCCATAGCAGTTGCCTTGGGCCTCCTTTTATATGATCAAAGGGGTCACCACAGTGGCAAACTGCTCATATGCGAGGTGTAAAGTAGCTACATGGTTATCATACCTAACCACTGACGGTTTAGGACAAATGCATTTAATGCACCATGAGGTGTCCGTTTAGGTGTCCTTACTTTCTTGGGGATGGAAAAAGGGGCCATCCCATCAGCACCGCTTAAGCTCGCCTCCACTAGTGCCTTGCCACACATCTAGAGATGGGACCAGAATGCCAGGCTGGTCGCTGTGCTGGAGCGGTGGCATAGTGGCGGAACCTTGCCGGGTGCAAATCTTGCCGGGCTCGGCAAGCTACCCCAGCAAGATCTTGCCGGGAGCCGAGCCCCTGGTCTCCAGTTCTCCTTATCTTCTGATCCTTGGCTTGAATGTCTCTTTGATAACCTTGGATTGATCCTCAGTTGTTCCCCCGACAAGCCTTGCCGCAGGTATGGCTACAACTGCCTGTGCACAAGTATGGGGGTACTAAAGGCCCAATATTTAGTACACCGACAGGAGCCCCCGGGCCTAGGCCACACACAAGTGCGAGGCGTTGTTGGGCTAGGCCCAAACAGTGCACGGGCACGCGTGGCAGGGGTTAACTGCTTGTGATTATTTCGCTTATTGCGCTTCCCCACTACGCGCGTTGAATGCGTGACGTGGGAAGCGTGCGCTGAACGGCCACGGCCGCAGCGCGCTCGTATAGGCGTATTCACATTGGGCAGTAAAAGAGGCAGCCTCGCTCCTTCCCCATAAAAAAGGAATCTGCAAAGGCGCTGCCCATTCACCCCTTCTTCTTTCCAATCTGGAATCCGCCATTACCTTCTCTCTCCCAAGCCCAAAGCAGAACTTCTCCTAATCCGCTCACCACCTCTGCACCCGCTCTATCCTCGGCATTCGCCTTCGCAACCACCATGCCACCCAAGGCTAGCAAGAGCAAGGGCAAGGGCAAGGAGACAAAAGCTGATGTCCCGGAGAGCGAGCTGGTGAAGATGCGGAAGAAGTACGTCGTCTTCGCTCCGACGCTCGATGCGAAAGCCTTGAAGAACCGGTACCAGTGCATGTGGCCGAGGGAGACGAAGGCTCACCCCGCGACTCGCGTGGCCCCAGATTCTTCTTCTAAAGGCGGACCAGACAGATATCCCTTCTTCGCCACTTATTTTTATTGCGGGCTTTGTCCTACATTCTCCGATTTCCTTATTGACATCATGTACACATACGGCTTCCGTCTCCTGGATTTCACGCCGAATGCCGTAACATGCATGTCTATCTTTGCTCATCTTTGCGAAAACTTTGTCGAAGTAGTTCCCAACACTGCTCTCTTCCGCCATTACTTTATTCCTCGCCTCCAAAATGGGGAAGCCCTTTCCGGTTCTATCGCCTGGATCCCAAGGGCATGGAACAAGGAGATATATCCAGATGGGGTTTACCGCGAGAAGTGGGAAGAATGGCGGTCCGAGTGGTGCTGGATTAAGGAAGCAGATCCCCATCCATTCTGTTCGCCCCGACGTAAGAAGGTGGTCCGTGGCGAGGACTGGAGTGATCTTGATGCTCAAGATGACAAGCTCATGATCGCCACCACCAGGATCCTCCGTTTGAAAGCTGCCGGGCTCACAATAGAGATGATTGGCTCTGATTTCCTTCGCCACCGCATCGCCCCTCTGCAGAATAAGGGGGGACCAGCTTGGGAGTTTCGGAACGCGGCAGATATCATGAGGCTGCGACCCAGACTGAACAATAACTTGACAATTATGCAGCTTGGCGCTCTCCGCCACAGGCTATTTCAGTGCGAGGACAAGCATAAGTTGCCGGCGAGAATTATCCCTTTGTGCAACAACTCCGCCCTGGGGTCAATCATCTCCGCAATGCCAATGTTCAACGCTCATGGCCTTGACGCGACTTGGGTCGAGCCATCTGCGGAGCAGGCACAAAAGTTCTTCGACGACTTGTCGAAGAGGGCCATCCGGGAAGAAACAAACCTTGTCCACGCCACCACTGATGAAGAAGTGGCGTATATTGCCACTAGGGTGGAAGAGGCAAATCTTGCTGCGGAGGCCGGCAGCGTTAGCTTCACGGAATGGGAAACTAGCGTCGCAGAAGTCATATTGGAGGAGAATCCTGCCGGGGAGGACAAGGCTGCAGGGGAACAGAGTGGCGCAGTCACCGAGAGCTCATTTGATGAGGACGCAGCCGAAGAACAGCCGCAGGAGGAGCCCCCAGCTCCAAAGAAGGCAAAACGTGTCCTTCGGAAAGCCGCCTCTGGCGTCCCAGCAAGCCAAACTTCTTCGAGCAGCGAGGCTCCTGGCAAGGAGGCGGCCGGCAAGGTTGCACCACGGCAAGGAGTTCGACAGCAACCCATGCGACGCACGAGAAACACCTGCGGCAACCATTTGGGCGGCAGGGGCATCTCACACAATAGCACCGAAGGCTGAGGCGGCAGAGTCACGCCAACTCCCTGCACCTGTGGCAGCCAAGCGACCCAGCAGCCCTCTTCCGCCTCCCCATACGGACACCGCAACGGAGGTCAATTTTGACATCTCCGGTTTCAGCCCGGAACGAGAAGAGGAAGAGTAAATATCCTGTCACAGTCGTTATCTCCCAAATTCTGAATTCGATTGATCATATTGCCTTGCTTTGTCTTGTCTCTGCAGTGAGGCAGAAACTTTGGCGGAGAGGATGGCGAAGAGGGCGAAGACCTCCACGGGCGACGAGCCCCCGATAAGCTCTGCAAGCATGCCAGAAACTATCACCATCAGCCCGGAGCTTAGCCCTCGACGCAGCCCCCAGCGCAGCCCCTGGCGTGAGTCCACTACTCGTTTTCCTCTGGTGGGTGCTGAGGTTTCTACCTTTGCCGCTTATATCTTTGGGCTTGCAGGAGAAGAATAGCAACAGGGAGAGTCATTGGAGGACGCCCCCGTCGTGCCGCCTCCGTCAACCACGCCGCCCGCAAGCGCATCTCCGGCAAGAGCTCCTACCGACGAGCCTACCTTGGAAGAAGAGGAGCCGGCAAACATGGGCACCGGCAACCTTTTCCTGGCAACCAATGTTGCCGGGAGGGGTGAAGCTACCCCTCAACAGCTCGACGCAGGTGACTGCTTGCTTCAGAGCACTTGTTATTCTTTCCTTTATCTTTCTGAAATTCAATCTTGATTTGATTTTGCTTCCCTTCTTCGTCCTTCAGAATTCCCTGTGATGGAACACATGGAGGTCGACGTTGTCATCGAGGAGACCGCCATAGACGCTACCGCCAAAGCTGACAAGATTGTTGCTAGCGAGTCCGCCAAAGACGCCACTGTCGAGGTCAGCGAAGCTGCTGCCGAGGAAGCCGCCAAGGAACTTGCCTAGAGGGCTGGCGAGGAGAATGATGAGCATACTGACGGCATTCCTGCCGCAGGAGCGCCTGGCGCTACACCGGCCACAGAGTTCCCAGCCCCCGGTGAGACGATTGTCAAAGATCAACCATCGACATCTGAGGCTCCCTCATTGAGCAAATATCTCAAGGTTGGCGACAACCTATTCGTCAACTTACCGGGGATGGCAAGTATTGGAGCGCCGACCGAAGGGGAAACTTTTGATGAAGAAATCATCACTACTATCGGGCTCGAGATCGTCGATGAACCAAGCGCCAGCAGCGGCAAATCTGAAGAAGATCGGCTCCTCCAGGCCATGGGCAATAATTTCCGCAAGCTCCAAGCGCTCCATTGTGCCCGAAAGGAGAAGGCAGAATCCAAAGCTGCAGTTGTCGAAGCAGCCGAGGCGGATTTCCAGAACCGCGTTGAGCAAATGCAGATCTGGTACGCCGAGGCCCTTCAGGAGTTGACTGCCTGCCGGGAACAAGTGAACCAAAGCTGGAAGGAGCTCCTCCTGAGGCAATCTGACATAGAGAAGGCACAAGAGGAAGCTGCGCAAAGGGTTGCCGCTGAGGATGCTCTCTTGACGCAGTGCCGCATTGGGCTTGATGCTCATGAAGAAGATCTTGCCGCACGCGAGCAGGCACTTGCCGCCAAACTCCGCGGCAAGGACGAAGAAATTGAAAAGCTTGTCGCACAGCGGACCCAGGAGCTGGAGCAGAAGCACAAGGAGGCGCTCGAAGCTTCAACTGTAGATCACGCCAGCAAGCTCAAAGAAGCCATCGATGCCGCGAGGCCGCAGAGGCCGCCAAGAACTAGCTGAGCAACAAAGTGAAGGAGCTGGAGGCGGATCTTGAGGAACAAAGCAAGAAGCTCTCGACGCTCAAAGGTCACAGGGAGAAAACTCTCCAAAGCCTGGCGGAGATGCAAATTGCTATATCCGACAAGACCAAGTAGCTCTCTTCAGCCAATGATGCCATTGCCGATCTGAGGCTGAAGCTGACCATGCTGGAAAAGTCTCTTGAGGACGACAGGGCCCGCGAGAAGGCCCTGAGCAAAGATCTCTAGGATGAGAGGAACTTGCTTACAAGCGCTGCCGCCGCCCAAATTGACTATGAGAAAGGTGTGAAAATCTGGACTGATCGCCTTGTCGACACCGCGGAGAAGCTCACAGCACAACTCTCAACCATGGGCTGGGATGGCCTGCAAAACTTCAGGTATTCCTCTGAAGAAAGGATATCCCCGAGCGCCAGGCTGACCATGTTCTTCGAAAGCATCATTGATGCTCTGAAGCTGCTCCAGTCCAACCGAGCAACCCAACTGGCCAATGAATCCCGCAAGCTTTGCCGGGCCACCCTCCACAAGGTACTCATCAAGGTGGTGCATAAGAACCCTGGTGTTGACCTCACCAACGTGCTCGACCGCTTGCCGAAGGATGCAGATCTCAAGGCACTTGAGAAGCTTATCGTGCCCATCCTTGAGAAGGTAGACTCAATCAAGAGGATTGAAGGCTAGCGCGGGGACTAGCCGTCTCACTTTTCCTTGCCGCCACCATTCCATGCCAAGGACAATTTAGTCTTAAGTTAGAACTGCGGCAACTATCGATGCAATATAACTTGCTATGATTGAGTACATGCATGATATTTCCCCTGTCTGATTTCTTTCCGTATGATACGTCCTACGCTTACTGGAAACTTGCTGGCGCACAACCTACCGCGAGCGCTGGGTGCGGGACTTCAGCAGCCTGCTGGAGGTGCAGCAGCTGGCAAGACACCTTGGCGTTCTTGGTGCAGCCACTTAGACTGTTGAGCGGACTAGAAACAAAATAAGGGCGCAACCAATTACGACAAGGGTTCCTTCGTGTGCAGGTTTTCCATACAAGTGCCAAAATCGTCTAAAGAAATAGCCTGATAGTAAAAATTGAAAAACTTGCTCAAAGTTTCGCAACTTAGCTTTCTGTTGCTATACTCCTTCCGGCAAGACATAAATTCTGAACATCGCCCATTGGTATCCATACCTTCCTTCCTTCCTCCCCCCCCCCCCCCGGCAAACTTGCGCGCGAGGGAACCTTCTATCCTTTGAGAAAAAGAAAGAAGAGAAAATAGAGATATGGAACCTTGGTGGTTCGTTAGTCTTACCGGGAGCAAGTGTCATACAATATCTCAGACAAGCATGTATATATATAAACATCGAGATCAACAAGAAATGTACAACACTTAAGCTTATCCAACTGCGCACAGGGTCTGCGCCTGGCTTTGTACAAAGGATTATATGCCTTGCCGGCAAGACTCGTACAAAAGGAGGTTGCCGGGAGCCCCCGGCAACCGCGCCTTATGGGTAAAACTTGCGAAGATGTTCGATATTCCAGGAGTTGCTCACTGGAACGCCATCCTCGGTCTCCAGGCGGACAGCGCCGGGCCTGGTGACTCGTACTACCTGATAAGGGTCTTCCCACTTCGGCGTCAACTTGTTTGAATTCTTGGCGGACTGAATCCGCCGAAGAACAAGGTCGCCTTCCTCAAGGCTTCAGGCATGAACTTTGCGGCTATGGTAGTGGCGCAAAGCTTGCTGGTAGCATGCAGCTCGCACAGTAGCCTGAAGACGATCCTCCTCAAGGAGCACAGCATCATCTTGTCGCAGTTGCTCTTGCTCAAGCTCATCATAAGTGAGCACTCGAGGTGACCAGTATATGAGTTCCGTGGGGAGAACTGCTTCCGCTCCGTAAACCAGAGCGAAGGGTGTCTGGCCAGTGGCTCGATTTGGTGTTGTTCTGATTGACCAAAGAACCGCCGGCAACTCATCAATCCAGCGCCTTCCGCACTTTTTCAGCATGTCAAAAGTCCTGGTCCTGAGACCGCGCAGCACTTCAGCATTAGCCCTCTCCGCTTGGCCGTTGCTTCTCGGGTGAGCAACAGAGGCAAAACAAATTTTGCCGCCAAGGTCTTGGACGTATTGCATGAAGGTGCGACTTATGAACTGTGTGCCGTTGTCGGTGATGATCCTGTTGGGCACACCGAAATGGCAAACTATTCCTTTAAAGAACTTGACGGCTGATTGTGCTGTCACCTTCCTCACCGCTTCCACCTTCGGCCACTTTGTGAACTTGTCGATTGCAACGTACAAGTACTCAAAGCCCCCAGTAGCACGGGGAAAAGGGCCCAGTATGTCAAGACCGAAAATGGCCAGGAGAGAGGGATTGTCTGAAGAGCTTGAGCTGGCTGATGCGATTTCTTTGAATGAAACTGGCACGCTTCACACTTGGTTACTAGTGCAGCTGCATCCTGGAGAGCAGTGGGCCAAAAGAAACCTTGTCGGAATGCCTTTCCGACAAGCGCTCTTGATCCTATGTGGGAGCCACATATGCCTCCATGTATCTCTGCCAACAGCTCCAGTCTATCTTCCCGAGGAATACACTTCAATTTCACACCGTTCAGTCTCTTCCTGTACAGAACGCCATCGACGAACTGGTACATGCTAGACTGACGGGCTACTTTTTCCGCTTCTTCTTGCTCCTCAGGGAGTTCCCCTGTCTGAAGAAAATGGACAATGGGCTATGCCCAAGCTGGAGCCTGGGGCTCGACAACTAGGACTAAAGGCATCTCTTCTGCTGAGAGAACGTTTGTCTCGACGGCAAGGGCCTGAGCCCCTGCTGGAGCCTGTTGTTCCCCGGCAGGCTTGCCGCTGATCCCGGCGACTTCCTTGCCGGCGGCTCCTGGGAGCTCTGCCGGAAAGTACTGACCAGAATTCAACTTCCTTCTCTTTTCTTGCCTCATTGATGGTGCTACAGATAGATGAGTTAAATGGAGCACAAAAGTTCCTGATTCCACAGGTAACTTGAGGGCAGCGCGCTTTGACAGGTCATCAGCAATACTATTTTCGGCACGAGGAATGTGCTTTGTTTGCAGACCGTCAAAGCGCTCTTCCATTTTTCTCACTTCATCCACATAGGCTTGCATCAATGAACTCTGATAATCTTTGTTGACTTGCCTGACAACAAGCTACGAATCGCCTCTGATGATGAGCTTCTTGATACCAAGGTCTGCCGCGATCCTGAGACCAGCAAGCAGGCCTTCGTACTCCGCAGTGTTGTTTGTCGAGCTCTCCCAGGGAAAATGCATCTGAATTACATACTTGAGGTGCTCTCCGGTGGGTGCGATAAGCAGCATGCCAGCACCGGCGCCTTGCAGCGAGAAAGCGCCGTCAAAGTACATAATCCATTGTCGATTTGTTTCCCTGCCGGGAAGAGTCGTTTCTTGAATCTCCTCGTCTGGCGTTGGGGTCCATTCCGCAATGAACTCCGCCAAGGCTCTGCTCTGAATTGCTGAAGTACTTTCAAACTTGAGACCAAAGCTTGACAGTTCCAACGCCCACTCCACAATCCTGCCGGTTGCCTCTGGATTTCGCAAAATCCGCTGCAACGGGAAGCGAGTGACGACGGTAATCTCATGCGCTTGGAAATAATGGCGCAGCTTCCTCGAGGCCATGAGAAGGCCGAAGAGCAATTTCTGCACACCAGAGTATCTTGACCTAGCTCCCTGTAAAAGGGAGCTGACAAAATAAACTGGACGCTGCACCATCTTCCTCTTTTGCACTGATTCCTCTGACTGCGCAGATCCTGTCTTGCCGGCACCAGACTTTGCCGGGGAAGATCCCGGTGCGTCACTCGACGGTCCTGCCACTGGCGTTGCCCCCTCGTCGACTTCTCTCTGTGCCACTAACGCAGCACTAACCACTTGATTTGTTGCCGCTAAATACAATAGCAATGGCTCTTGTGGTTTAGGTGCGACTAGCGTCGGCGGAGAGGAGAGGTACCTCTTCAAATCTTACAGCGCTGCCTCCGCTTCCAGAGTCCACCTCATTAGACCTGCCTTCTTCAAAATTTTGAAAAAGGGCAGGGCGCGCTCAGCGGATTTGGAGATGAACCTTCTTAAGGCAGCAACGCAGCCGGCAAGACGACGTACATCCTTGACGCGTCTTGGCGCTTCAATCTGCTCGATAGCTTTGATCTTGTCGGGGTTCGCTTCGATCCCTCGCTGAGATACAAAGAACCCGAGAAGCTTGCCGGAAGGGACGCCAAACACACACTTCTCAGGATTGAGCTTTATATTGATCTTGCGCAGATTTGTAAATGTTTCTTCTAGATCTTGTATGAGCGTCGCTTTATCCTTGGTTTTGACCACTATGTCATCCATGTATGCTTCCATATTTCTATGTAGTTGAGGCTCAAAACCAATTTGGACCGCTCTCGCAAATGTAGAACCAGCACTTTTCAACCCGAAAGGCATTCGTATAAAACAATACGTACCACATGGGGTGATAAATGTGGTCTTTTCTTCATCTTCTTTCGACATGAAGATGTGATGATATCCCGAGTAGGCATCAAGGAATGACAGTAGGTCACAACCAGCAGTGGAGCCCAAGGCTTGCTTTCTCACCCTCTGCTTGACGGGCCGCGCGTGAGGACAGACAACAAGGTGGTGCTCAATTACCTCCCTGGGAACACCGGGGATGTCAGATGGTTGCCATGCAAACACATCGACATTCGCCCGCAGGAAGGCAACAAGCGCGCTTTCCTATTTGCCATCTAGGGTGGAACTTATGGTGAAAGTTCCTCCCGTTCCGTCCTCCTTGATGGGCACCTTCTTGGTCTCTGGTGGATCAGCCTTGGACTTCTTGTTCTTGCCGGTGGAACTCTCTGGTGCGTCCTCAACGGAAGCGCAGCACTCCGAAGAGGTGCGCTTGCCGGGGTTTCCGTCAGAGATCTTGCCGGTCTTCTTCTCCTTCCCCCTGGGAGTTCCAGCGGCAGGAGCAGATGCCTTGACGGCAGGTGCTGCGGCTGCCTCCCAGTAGAGTTGGTTGGTGCAGATTAGTGCATCCTTCTTGTCGGAGTGGATAGTGATGACACTAATCGATCCGGGCATCTTCAACACATTATACGCATAGTGTGATGCCGCCATGAACTTGGCCAGCGCTGGGCGGCCAAGGATGCCATTGTATGACATGGGGATCTTGGCAACATTGAACACTACCTTCTCTGTCCTATAATGGAGCTCGCTACCAAACGTTACCGGTAGCGTAATCTTGCCTTTTGGCTGGGTCCTTCCTTGATTGATCCCTTGAAACGTGCCCGTT
Source organism: Thinopyrum elongatum (assembly GCA_011799875.1). Taxonomy (NCBI): domain Eukaryota; kingdom Viridiplantae; phylum Streptophyta; class Magnoliopsida; order Poales; family Poaceae; genus Thinopyrum; species Thinopyrum elongatum. The sequence continues at coordinate 553,634,593 of CM022300.1, read as the reverse complement.
TCCTCGAGATCTTCATCAGGAATTTGCAGCTTCTTGAGCACGTCCGGCGAGATTAAATTCAGCCCGGCCCCACCATCAACCAGCATTTTTGTTACCTTGAGGTTGCCGATTGTTGGTGAGACCAACAAGGGCAAGCACCCGACCGCAGTTGTGCGATCAAGTTGATCCTCGGCATCAAAAATGATAGGCATGTTGGACCACTTTAAAGGTTTCCGTGCATCAAACGACGGCTCCATTGCATTAACCTCACGCACCCACTGTTTAAGTCGGCGGTGAGAAGAATGCAATGAGGCGCACCCATCAATACACATGGCCTCTGTGGCTTTCTGAAACTCGTGCTCACTGGATTCATCGTCTTCCTCATCATCATCGCCTCCCTCGTCATTGTCGCTGCCTCGGGCGGGCCTCTCCTTCTGTTGCTTAGCCTTGCCGCGGTGGCCTCCTCGGCCACCATGCTTCTTGCCAGATCCCTCAGCACCATCTTGGGCCTTCTCCTTGTCTCGTCTTTCATACTCAGCTCTCTGCTTCTCGACAAGCTGCTCAACTTGCGGGCAGTTTTGGAGATTGTGGCCCTTGGTGCGATGGATCTTGCAATACTGTTTGCCGGAGCCTTCTGGCTTGTCGGCAGCCGCTAAGGCCTGACAGGAAGCACACCCGGCAACTTCCTTGCCGGGGTCGTTAACCTTGGCCTTCTTGGCGGTGCCGGGTTTGCCGGATTCCTCGACAGCAAGCACGGCCTTGCCTTTGCGCTTCTTGTTCCGCCGCTGGCCTTTCTTCGACGGGATTACAGCATCTTCATCCTCAGATTCGCCCACTGCGCCAACACCCTCGCCGGGGAGTTTTCTCCCTTCTTCAGCTCGAGCGCACTTGTCGGCCAAAGCGTAAAGCTCGGCAATACTCCTGACCTTGTTCATCACCAGCTCTTCACGCATCTTGCGGTTACGCATGTTCTGATGAAACGTGCCAACAACAGCGGCAGGATGAACGTCTGGGATATTGTACTGTACTCGGCTAAACCTCTGGATAAACTTGCGCAGGGGCTCGCCCTCCTTTTGTGGGAGGAGATGCAAATCACTTTCTTGGCCAGGGGCTTGGTGGCCTCCAACAAAGGCGCCAACAAACTGATGGCACAGATCTGACCAAGAAGAAACTGAATTCTCCGGCAGATGCATTAACCACGACCTGACGTTGGGTTTGAGCACCAACGGGAAGTAGTTGGCAAGTATCTTGTCATCTCGGCCCCCGGCAGCCTGCACCGCAATGGTGTAGATGCTCAGGAACTCCGAGGGGTGAGTCTTGCCGTCATATTTCTCAGGGACCTCTGGTTTGAACGTTCGGGAGTTGGGCCACTGGACTTGCCGCAGCTCACGGGTAAACGCTGGACAACCTACCTCATAGGGCAAGTCGCCTGCGTCCCCTAGCGCAGGCTTGTCGATAGTAGGCCCTGCGCGTTTATCGGACTGATGACGTGCCTCCCGTCGCCGCTCGATGGTAGTTCGAGCGTCCTCTTTGCTTCGTTCCTGAAGAACTTGACGCTGATCGCGGCGCATCCGCGGATCGGACGACGCCGTGGAATCGTCATCACGGCCGTCGGTCCACCGGGTTGATGACCGCCGCTGGTGTCGTGGAGGGGAGTGCACCGTGGTCGCACCGCCTCCAGTCTTCTCACCATCGGCTTGCGCCGGATCGATAGACCGCTGCTGCGAGGGCCCCGCTTGCTACGGCCCATCCTTGTTGACGAAGCCAATGAGGCTCTGGATAGTAAATCGCCACTCCTCCATCTTTTCCGGAGCAGGAGGAAAATCGAGGAGTAGCTGCGCACGTGCCAAAGCTTCTACTAGCGTAGGCGGCGGCGACAGGTGCGAGGTACGTGAGGTGCTCTTACTCCTAACGGTGTTAGAAGGAGCATTGTCATGATCACGCGACCGCGCGCCACTTCCACCGGCAATTTGGCGTGCATGCTGGGCCTGTGCACCTTGGGATCGATACGCAGAAGTCTTTCCATGGGGACGTTCAGAACCGCCAACGCCACGGCGCTGCTCGTCGCGTGCGACCTGGCAAGGCCGCAACGCTTGCGCCGGCGTGGGAGCCCTAGAATGCGTCCTCCGATCTCTGGAGTTTGCTGCACCGCCCATAGGCAGCACGGCTCCATCTCTGGATATAGCGGCGTGCGGGTGGCCGTCGCCGCTGCGAACGACGCCGCTCGCCTACGCATGCCGAATGGGCCGAGAGTGCACTCTCCCCTGTAGCAGTTGCCTTGGGCCTCCTTTTATATGATCAAAGGGGTCACCATAGTGGCAAACTGCTCATATGCGAGGTGTAAAGTAGCTACATGGTTATCATACCTAACCACTGACGGTTTAGGACAAATGCAGTTAATGCACCATGAGGTGTCCGTTTAGGTGTCCTTACTTTCTTGGGGATGGAAAAAGGGGCCATCCCATCAGCACCGCTTAAGCTCGCCTCCACTAGTGCCTTGCCACACATCCAGAGATGGGACCAGAATGCCAGGCTGGTCGCTGCGCTGGAGCGGTGGCACAGTGGTGGAACCTTGCCGGGCTCGGCAGGCTATCCCGGCAAGATCTTGCCGGGAGCCGAGCCCCTGGTCTCTAGTTCTCCTTATCTTCTAATCCTTGGCTTGAATGTCTCTTTGATAACCTTGGATTGATCTTCAGTTGTTCCCCCGACAAGCCTTGCCGCAGGTATGGCTACGACTGCCCGTGCACAAGTATGGGGTAATAAAGGCCCAATATTTAGTACACCGACACAAGAAGCTGAGAATTTCCTATAATAGAGTGAAAGACTTAACAACGAGAAGGCTGAGTTTGAGCAAGCTTCCTTCACAAAAGGTACAGTTCCTTGTCTCAACCTCTTTCTTGTGTGCCTGTCGCTAGCTAGCAATGTTTTGGTTATGCAATTTGTGTGAAGTTCACCCTCGCCATGGACAACATGTCATGGACCCTCTGTTCCTGGCCTCCACTCCGTCGAGGCACGGATCCGCCGTCACTTGCTGCTTATAGTTCAGTTAATTTGTTTGTTCTGTTGCAGTTTGTTGGTCTGCTGTGGATGCAGTTGCATTTTGTAGCTCGTTGTGGACGCCTTCTCATTGCTTTTTTCTCTGATTCAATTTAAGTTGTTTGTTATTCAATTTGTTTGTTGTTTATAGGTTTTACACGTTGTTTGCAGTTTAGTTCAGTCGAGACAGAGCTCCCCGTCGTGTAGTCCACCTCACACTACCGGCGCAATCTCCCTTTCCTTCTCTCTGTGATCCGCTATGCAGTCTGCATGGCCACGCTCCCTTGCGTTTCACTGGCACACTGAATGCGGTTTCATTTTTTATCAGGGGCTGGTTGTATTTTTACACGGGGCTGATTGTATTTTTATGAGGGGGTTCAATTGCAAGGACATGCATGACCGTAAAATCATAGGGGGCTGATTGCATTTTTACGAGGGGGATATTATTCTTTTTGGCAGTTCATCATGCCATCATGTTACTATTGTTGAACCGATGAATTCGAGCGGTTGTACTGATGCTGTCATTTCATTGAACTGGTCGTTTTTATTAAAAGAGTAAATATGAGCTCCCTCCCGCTCTCTCCTCGTTCCGCCGGCCACTCCAGCCGTCGACCGAGCTGCTCGCAGCCAATCCCTCCACCCGCCCGCCACCCACCCTAGGCGCAGCGATGGGCGTTGGGGCACGGGCGACGACGGCGGCGCTCGCGGCGGCACTCGTACTGATCTTTTGTGTGTGTTTGTACAGAGGAGGTATTTTTCATAGAGTAATTTAGAATGGTTCCGAAAAAAGTACTTCAATTGATGTCTGTATGGGTTTGTACTGAGCGTGTTTTCATAGACTAGATTTTACTCTCTTTTTTTGGTACGGCTTTTCCTCGTAACTTTTCAATGGTTTACGGTTTTCATAGTCCTCAAACTTGCATGGTTTATATCATTGAACTGAATGATATTTTTTCGAAAAGAAAATGTTTTGTGTGTTTCTTTTTTAAACTCAATTTTTTTTTGCAAGGATGTTTTGGACTTCTCGCGTTTTGCGACTTGAACTTTTACCATTTGAATTTTCATGGGTTTTTCTTTTGTTTGAGCTTTATCCCAAACTTATCTGAGACGTCATGTTTGAACATACAACTTTTGTAGTTGTGAACTTGTGGTTTTTTTCATTTATTAAATTGCTTTTTTCCTCCGAACTTTTACTGCTACTATTTTTTTTTGCAAATTTATTGTCACTTGGGTCAGAACTGATGCAATTTTTAATTTTTAATTTATGGTACTTACGATACTAGAGAGTTTGTAATTCTCAAAAAATAATCACTCGATGTTCTTTTAGTTTTTAATTTTCTTTCTCATCCTTATCCTTACTGACGGTGTCATCACCATCGTACCTTTATGGTTTATATAGTTGAATGGACTTACATTTTTACCATTTTCTTCTTTTAAAAAATTATGTTTTCTTCTCCAAACTTCCTACCTGATAAGAATCAGAACTTATTTATTTTTTACATTTGTACTTCCAAGTGTCTTTAATGACATTTTCACTATTTTACTTTGTTTTACCTCATCAAACACGCGCACAACACATTTGAAGAAACAAAATACGAATCTTTGAAGCACTAGGGGGATAACCATTGCACAGGACTTCATGTGTGCCTTCATCATAGATAAATAGAATGGATATCGCCAAGTTCTAAGGTTGAATAAATGAATCATACAGAATATTGTCAAAACCCCGCATTTTTCTCACTAAAACAAACTTATTTACTTGCATACAACCCTCTTTGAACTTGAACAACACCTAGTGCTCAACTTGTACGATGACCGGTGCTCAACTCGAACGGAGGAGGTTGTTGTTGCTTTTTAACCATGAATGCTTCTAAAGACATTGGGAATTACTTCAAAACTGCTTTATACTTTTTAACATGAGGGTTGTCTTAGCTGGGCCAAGAAGCAATGCATACATCATATTTTTATTCTGCAAGAACGAAACACTTCAATAATTAACAACTAATCTATCAGTACATGCAGAACAATTTTAGTTTTGAGAACAAACTTCCATTGATGTGTTAAACTCTGAATCTGTATAGAGGACATGATGGGTTTTAGACTACTTAGAAAATCTTGACATGCTTTTACCATGAGGCACCTTCTCCCTGATGTTGAATAGAAGAATGTAGATAAAGAAACAATTCAATTTTTTTCTAAAATAAGAACAAAAATTAGATATTGAACTAAACTAAAATATGAAGCTAGACTAAATAAGAAATGAAACTGAACTAGAAATTGAAATTGAACTAAAATTGAATGAAAATTTTATTCATCAAACGTTACAGGTATAACATACAAACTCCCAAAATCATGTGGAGTTATCTAGTTCATGAGCGGCAACTCCCAAAATCAGTGAACTTTTGTTAATTTTTCTTCATCAGACACATCATCACTTTTTTTTTCTTCTGTAATATGCACTAAACTGCAGCAATAAACAGAAGAACTTGTACACTGGTATAGTTTTTGGAAAGCGAACTGATACCTTTTCTAACCTGAGAACTGCAGAAAATTAGCAAAAGTGAGCCACCAAATTCTATATAGAAGTGCAGAAATTAAGACATAAAAAGCTTAAATAAAGTAGCTGGAGTTTTTTTAACACGTCAGCATTTGAACTTCTAGTAGTTCTTATCCTCAGAACAAAGTACCTTCATTTTTAACCACCGCAAATAAACTCTTAAATACTTATTGCAAGTATATTTGAACTGATGTATCCTTTTTCTAGCTACTGAATTGCTAACCACCACAAATAAACTCTTAACTACTTATGATAAGTATTTTTGAACTGATGTATCTTCTTTCTAGTTCCTGAATTGCTATACCACAGTACTGCATCCTTGGAAGTGAAATACCAACATCATTGGTTGTGTAAAAACACTAAAAAGAATTGCTTGGTGTACTGTATTTTATAGTACCAATTGTACTGAACTTAACTTATTTCGCACTGGAATTTAATACTTCATACATACATGTTAAGTAATGCAAACATAGAAAACTCAACATTTCTGCAGTCTATAAAATATAGGAAACCCAAAATTTTCTAACGAGTGCACTTGCGTGGAGTTACCTACTGAACTTCTAAGCTGACATTGGTTCTCCGGTTTTCTTTTGCACAACCAATTTCCTGTTTTTTTAATAAGAGAACTGATGGAAAACTTGATGGTGCACGTCTGTATTTTTGTTCAAGGTGAACTGATGCACTTGCAAAGTTGACTTATTATGTTCCTTTTTCATACTGAATTGATGTTTGTTCACAAAATGAAAAGATTAATGGTGTGAACATTCAGTACATTTGTACCTTCGCTAGCGCCGCACTAGAACTGACATGATAAGTTAAGTTATAGTGATCCATCAATAACAGGTCAAAACACTCCTTATGCTTGAGTGCACTAGAACTGACAACAAACCGATGCTCTATCAAAAGTTCAACCAGGCCAAAATTCGAAACTGGCCAAACCAGTAGTTGACAGGCGACACTACATTCTTCTCTACTATCTACTATCAGTTCAAGAGTCGAGATGGACATAGTTCATCAAGTCTGCACTATCCATTCACACAAGCTACAGAGCCTGGAGAGAGAGTCTCAAATATCAGTTCATAGAAACTACAGATCATAGCAATAACTATCTATAATCATTTTTTCATCCATCAGCTAGTTTGTGTCCATGTTGTAGGGAGGGAGCAGCAACATTGCATCATGGCAGCCACTGGAACCAGCTCAGGGTTGTGGGAGGAGGAGGGGTGGAGGGACGACAGCCGGCGATGGAAGTGAGGCGGAGGTTCTCGACCGCGGTTGATGGATCACATGGGGGCGCTGGGCTGGCGGCGGATGTACAAGAAGAACTAGAGAAATATGGCAGATCAAATACGGTATAAAAGTGCAGATCAAACGGTTTGTTGGATGGGGTCAATGTACAAATTCATGTAAAAAGAACCAAGCAAGTTCATGTTCAGTAACATTAGAAGTTGCCAAACAAACCTAAAAATATTTCTGTACTCTAAAATACTTCATTTTTACTTCCCAAATACTTCATTTGTTTTGAAATATGAACTTCTACATTTATTTCCTTAGAACATGTTATCTTTTCCCTGTGAATTCCACGGGTTTTTGTGTTTCATTATTTTTGTTTATCTTGTTTTCTGTTTTGTATGAACTTATAGGGTTATACATGTTGAACTTATAGACCAGCGGCGCTCGGAGGGAGGGGGTAGGCGGTGGCGGCGTGCTGGACTACGCCAGACATTTTTTCTACACTAGATAGTGTGTAGACATGCTGCCAAGGTCTCACACATGTTTTGCTAGAACAAGTTGAACTGAATATCTTTCATTTTGAACTTTGAAAGAAGCTACAACTTCTGTTGCCCAAATGTGTATATAATTTCAAGTTTTCCAAGCACATACCTTCTCGTTCTTGTTTGCTGACTGGCACACCGCCCCTACTTCTATGGACTGACGGCGCTGATGAAGTGGAGCTGAAGGAGCGAGGATCACAAGCAACCTATGGACTGAAACTCACTGCGAATGGTTCGACACCAACGACATGTTTGGAAGGGCAATGACAGTCAACATCCTTATAGCCCCCTATTTTGATAAAATAGCTGAACTTATTAGCAATAAAATAGCTGATCTTATATGAATTGATAGAGTAAACAGTAAGACAGTTTTGGATTTCCTGCACTCCATCAATTGATTGAAAACAGAGTAGGCTCATTTTATCAAGTCAAGATTCGGAAACTAAATCAATCAAAGCACACAGGTATTCCTTGTCCAAAACTCCTGCGGTTCCTCAATGGAAAGAATATGCATCACAAAATTGACATTATTGAGTATTGACTTAGATTTCACGTGCTCTATTTGATGAAACATACGAGAAAGTATATTGTGTCCAAGAATCAGCAGCAAAATAGTAAGAGAAACACCTGATACAATCTTCAACCAGGTAGTAGTCCTACAGATTGTATAGACGCACAAGAAGATATATAGACTAAAGTAAGAATTGATCTGAAATGGATCTAGAATAAGATTTGGACTGAGCTAAATTTAGAAATTGGAACTAGAATTAGAAATTGAACTGAACAAGAAAATGGACTGAACTAAAAATAAGAATTAAAAAAGAACTACAATTGAAAACTGAACTGAACAAAAAATAGGAATTGAAACTGAAATAAGAAACTGAACCGAGACCCCTGTGGACACATATATTTCTTTTGCATAGTGAACTGCAAGTCAAGTCTAAGAGCACTTTTTCTTTCCTGTCTTCCAACATCATGTAAGCAGTAATTACGACCACTTGGAAACTTTTAATTTGTTTATATGCAATAGGAGAGGGAAGTTTACAGAATAATATTTCGTCACATCACTCACCCTGCTTGGACTGTTGGTGTTTTTGTCACTGCAATTTAATTTAGTTATTCAGTGTAATTTCACTACTACATTTTTAGTGAAATGTGAATCAGGATCCATGCAAACTAAAGTAGCATCTGTTTTCGAAATGGATGGTTATAGGTTTAGACAGAAGTTAAGTTTAAGCAATGCCCTTGCGGGAAAGCAAACTAAAATGTATCATTTTGCCTCAGGACTCTGCACATTTAAAGCATAATGCGCTGAAAAGAACACACAACTTAAACTAAAAATCAAAATAAAAGTTGGGGTAGCATGCCTATGAGGAAGGAGGTCGAGGGCAACAGGGCGCACAGTGGGCGAAGGACGCACAAGGAAGATGAGTTACCTCGTCGCTAGCCTACAAGGCGACCTCCATCATGTAGGTCGTCGGGTTGGAGTGCATCGGCGACGATTGGTGGGGCTGCGACAGGGGACAGGTTGTAGCGGTGTCCCTGCAGAGATGATGACGGCATGAGGTGTTGCAGCTTGGAGCAGCAACAAGAGAAACAGAGGAACCGCCAACATGCTCCTGGCAAGGTTGCACTTGAGGTTGGAAAACATAGTTAATTAATTAACTCATCTAATGTAATCATCCAAGAGTTCTAGTCCTGGGTATGTATAACACTGATTTTTGTTCCTTTGAACATTTTAGCTCTCAGAGTCCAAACTGTTTTGTAATCCTTTTTTTGTCGAACTGCTACAACATCCCCATGCATGAACTGTCACATAACATAAACCGATAAATCAAACTGTTTCAATAACACGCATCGATCGTTTTCTGTGATTGTTTATGAACTGATCATAAAATTCATAGTAAACTGTTACACCTAGCATATCTTTTCTTTTGTACAAAGCATGATCAGAAGTAGTACTCCCTCCGTAAAGAAATATAAGAGCGTTTAGATCACTAAGTACTCCCTCCGTAAATAAATATAAGAGCATTTAGATCACTACTTTAGTGATCTAAACGCTCTTATATTTCTTTATGGAGGGAGTACTAAGTAAGCAGTGCAAGGATTAGAAGAGGAGGCGTACTTACATGAGGATGTCAGACAGCAAACTTGTGGACATGTGCCTCATCTAAGTTTAGACAGTTCAATAAAAGATAAACATTCAAGTTCATGAAATTGGGGGAACAGCGGGCTCGACATGCAGAACTTAGCAAAGGTGACCTACTAACTAGAGAATTGTAGAGGTTAGTAGACAGTGAGCTACTGCATTCAAACTGACAAACTACTAGTACACAGTGAAAATTTTAGATTTTTATGTAGCAATACTAAAACATCAAAACTCTGGTGAGGGAGTTCATCTCCAGGATTTTTGCAGAAATTCTGTGAGTAGCAACATGTATATTTGCTAGTGGATATACACTGATGAAATACTCGAGCTCCTATTTTGTCGAACTGAATTGAACTAAACAAAATTTTAGAAATTGAACTGAAGTAGAATACGAATTTGAACTAAACTAGAATAAGAAATTAAACTCAGCTAAAATAACAAATAGTTGAACCTTTCTTTCAGTTCACAATATCATAAAATAGTACCAGACTGTAAGGTTTAATACATGAAAGCAGAAATATATAAGCAGGCATCGCCGCCGGCAATACTTGGTGCACCAGAGAACCTGCACTGCTAGATTTGTTGAGAGAGGAACGAGGGCAGTACATCCCCGTGGCAGATAGGTAATTTCAAGTTCTATATGAACCAGCACTGCTGGATTTGTTAAGAAAGTACTAAGGGCAACACATCGCCTCCAAACCTTCTGGGTGCAGGACAAAACACATCGTGCTTGGCCGCCTAGGATGCGTCCATCGACGCATCACGTACTCAGAAACTTGAGGAGGCGCTTCAGGACTAGCCAAACCTGCTTATTGGAGAAGCCAAGAGGCTTCATGGCCTCTAACACTTTCTAGTAGCATTACCATTGTTGGAAACCATGGCGTTTAATCAAATGGTTCATGGATCACTCCCAGTCAGTCCCACTGCTACCTGTGCTGCAGGGAACATGAATATAAAGCAGATGGTGACTCATCAATTTTTCTTTACGATATATCTAAACTTACAGAATTTTCAAACTTGCACTGACGATACTTGAGGTGATATATCTAAACTTTACAGAATTTTGAAGAAACTCGCTGCAAATCATTACTTATTTAGGTGATGTATCTAAACTTACCGAATTTTGAAACTTGCACTAACGATATTTCTGCACACACACACCAACTATTATGTGATTTTTCATGGACTGACGATAGATTACACACCGAACTAATACTATGCCTGGTACAAAAACTCTCTATCACGTAGTTGAACGGGCTCTCTTCGCAGTGGTGTACGGCCTGGGGTGGCGGAGGTGAATGGCCTATGCGCTGAGGCGGCAGAGGGTCACGCCGGAAAATTGGCCCGCGACACAGCGCGGACGCTTTGTCGGGAGGAGCCACACACGGCATGGTGAGTGCACGATGTGGCAGCGCGAGAAGGAGGGGCCGTGGCGATGGTCAGGGCGCAGGGCCATGTTGTTGGCCGGCGGTGTGGGTTTGGGAGCAGGGCCACGGCGATGGGCAAACAGCAAAGTATTTTGCAATCAACCAATATAATCCAATATCAACTAGTTGAAGTGAACTGAACTATTATATTTTTGTTTTTTCCATTACACACACTGAAGTTATCAAGGGAGATAGAAGTGAATTGAAGGGATTTGAATGCTGCACCGGATCTTGGCTTCAATAGATCATGGCAATAAGTAGTATATTCCTCAGTCCAAATAAGTGATTTTTTTTGTTAAGCAGCAGGAGCAGTTTACATTGGGTTTGGAACTTTGAATTAAACACATCAGGTAGGAGGTGGCCATCTATCTATCTACAGTGGCATTGGGTGTGTGTATTCCTGTATCAAAGACTCAATTCTTTGTTGTGCATATCAAACATTTTTTAAGTGTTACTCATGGCTAAATAGATAGAATGTGTATGTTTTGTTTAGTACACCATGTTTTTATTGATCAGTACACCATGTGATGCAATTACAAAGTCTATTTTCTTTTCTGAAACAAGCAATATTCACAAAGGACCTAATTTCTAGCATCAGAAGGCACTTGTCTTGAACTGACAGATTTAGAACAAGTAGACCAAATTCGCGAACTAGATTAGCCGAATTTCTACACACAAAAAATGCACGGTGGGAACTTGTCGGACAGGAGCGGGCGAACTGCACGGTGCATCGCTGCAGCCATCCTTGTTTTACTTCGAGCTCCTAACGGTGTTGCTCCTGCTGAAGAGGAGGGTAAGGGAGGTGGAAGATGAGGGCTGACCTGCGGATCCCACCGGCTGCCGCCTGCTGGAGCTCCTCACCGTCTCGGAAGGAGAAAGAAAGGAGAGCGTGCACGCATGGCGACGTCGTCCTTGTCGTCATGGAGAAGTAGGACTGCTGGAGACATTGCAAAGCAGCACAACAATATTACATGTTTTTCTAAAGTTGAGTAAAACATGTTTGAGATAATCAACAGTATACATATCGTATCTTTCAGCAGATCAACTAGTATATCTGAATGTGTAAACATAGAACAACTGATTTGAATGGATCTGTATCATGGCTGGAGAAAAGGACTTGGAGTGGCTGATATCAATCGAGCAAAAAACAATAGAAAAGAACATGAAACAAAGTAAAAATGGTGCTCCACTACACTGAGTCAATTTAACAAACACATGGCGTGCACCTCATGAGCCGGTGGTTGAAGTTGATGGAGCAGAGCATCGAATGGCGCCAGTCACTAGCTTCCATGCACGGGGGCAGGGGGAGGAAGAGGTGCCGGGGGGCATATCCAGTCCTGTGCACGACGGAGGCAGGCGATGGGCGATGTTGGTGACCGACGGGTGGCGCGACTGGAGGAAGGCCGGCGGGAACGTGGGATAGAGGGTGGCCGGGGGCGCGCGGGATGGAGGATGGCCGGCGGGCGCGCGGGGTGGAGGGGTGGCCGGTGGGAGCGTGGGGTGGAGGTTGGCCGGCGGGAGCGCGGGATGGAGGATGGCCGGCGGGCGCGCGGGGTGGAGGGTGGCCGGCGGGAGCGCGGGGTGGAGGTTGGACGGCGGGAGCGTGGGATGGAGGTTGGCCGGCGGTGCGCGGGGCGGAGGGTGGCCGGCGGGAGCGCAGGATGGAAGTTGGCCGGCGGCGCGCGGGGTGGTGGCTGGCCGGCGGCGCACGGGGTGGAGGCTGGCCAGGGGCGCGCGGGGTGGAGGTTGGCCGCCGGCACGCGGGGCGGAGGGGAAGGCCGGCGACTGGGAAGTGGTGGTTGCACACGCTTGAGTGGGTGATTTGTATTTTTTTCGCACGGGCGTACTGGTTCGAAGAAAATTCATCTCGTTCTATATAGGGCGCTGGAGTAACAGAATATGAATATTATTCTGTTACTGTAACAAAATAGCACTATATATATATATATATATACAAAAAATGACTCAAATATAGCAAACGAGATCTCAAATGCACCAGAAAATCAAACCATAAGGTACAATCGTGATTTCTTACCGTGAAAAAAAATTCGAGGCGAAACGATGAACTCATGTTTTCCTTCAAACGAAAATATGCTGTTAGTTCATGTAAATGTTTTTAAATAGCACACGGTTGACTCACGAAAGCCGTGTGCCTAGCAAATCGTGGTCGATGCCCCCCTGCTGCCACGCACGCGATCTGAGTCATGCGTTCTGATTGGCCAGAACTCAAACCCCACGGATCGTACGTCTGCACCGTTGGATTCTCCTTGATAGAACGGCAATCATCATCCCTTTCGACAGCACATAGAGTTCCAGTTGTGATTTTATTTATATCCACAAAATGCACATTAAATTCAAAAAATGTCTTAAATATAGCGAACGATACCTAAAATGCGTTAGAAAATCAAACCCGTGGTATAATGGTGACTGCGTACCGTGAAATTTTTTATGAGGCCAAACGATTAAGTCACCGGCCACTGGAGTTTGAATTGAAACGTCTCCTTTTGGAAACCATGATCCTTCTTATGAGATGCTCCGGTTTCCAAGGAGCAATCATCAGAACTTGTGCCAAACTTCATCAATTTTTTTCCACGGGGTCGTGAGAGCACGCCACAGGCACACGCCGATTTTGATGATGTCTGGACTCCATCTGAAATTCCTGTAATTAAAATACCAACTAGGCCTACGCCGGTGGCTGCACCTCGCGGCCGAAATGTTTGAAACTTCTCCCCGCTTCTCGGACAATGGATGAAAACTCGTAAAGCGACACACAAATGATTTGTACACCTTCTTTGCTAACTAACACCCAGATGTAGTTGTAGTACGGTTTTGATTTTATATGCACTAAATGCAAGGTAAATGCAAAAAAAATGACTTAAATATAGCAGACGAGACCTGAAATGGGCCAGAAAATCAAACCTAGGGTATATACGTGATTGTTTATCATGAAAAAAAATTCGAGGCGGAACGATGTAGTCACCGACGATTGGAGTCCGAAGTGCCGCGTCTCCTTTTGAAAACTATGATCCTTCTTGTGAGATGCTCCAATTTGGAAGGTGTGAGCATCAAAACTTGTGCCAAACTTTACCAAAATTTTTCCATGAGGTCCTGAGAGCACGCCACGGTGACACACCGATTTTCGTTATTTCTGGACTCTATGCATTTTCTGTAATTAAAATACCAACAAGGCCTATGCCTCTGGCCGCACCCTGCGGCCGAACTGTTTGAATTTTTTTCCCGTTTCTCGGACAATGAATGAAAACTCCCAAAGCGACACACAAATGATCTTGCTAACACCCACGTGTAGTTGTGACTATATCAAATGACCCAAATATAGCAAACGATACCTCAAATGCACCAGAAAAACGAACCATAGGGTACAATGGTGATTTTTTACCGTGGAAAATTTTTTGGAGGCGAAACGATGAACTCATGTTTTCATTCAAACGAAAATATGTTGTTAGTTCATGTAAATGTTTTCAAATAGAACACGGTTCACTCACGAAAGCCGTGTGCCTACCAAACCGTGGCCGATGCCCCCCCTGCTGCGCGCGTGTTCTTAGTCGTGCGTTCTGATTGGCCAGAACCCAAACACCACGGATCGTACATCTGCACTGTTGGATGCTCCCAGATCGAAGGGGAATCCTCATCCCTTCCATCATCACATACAGTTCCGGATAGGATTTGATTTATATGCCAAAATGCACGGTAAATGCCAAAAAATGCCTTAAATATAGCACACGAGACCTGAAATGCGCCAGCAAATCAAACCTGTGGTATAATGGTGATTGCTTACCATGGGAAAAATTAGAGGCGAAACGATGACTCACGTCTTCATTTCAAAATTAGCACGTCTTCATTTCAAACGAAATTATGTTGTTTGTGCACACGAGCGCTTAGAGGCAACCGTTTGCATAGGCCTTTCCGCGCGGCGACCGGGGATATTTTTTCACCCTTTTCACATAGGCCGCCAACACCCCACCACCGCCCGCCCGCGTTTCACTCAACACCCAATCTCCATCGCCAGCTCCCCCTCCCCCAGATCCACAGCAGAACCCTCTCCGGCGCCGGCATGCTCAACTCGGCCGTGCGCCTGCTCTTCAGCGTCAACCCTACCTCCACTGCCGTTCCCAACACACGGCTGCCCGCGCCTCGCCGTCTTCATTTGCTCGCCAGCCACCCTCGAGCATATCGATCTTGTAACCCTCGCCTCTCCTGTGGTCCTGCCGGGTTTGCATTAAGAAACCTGTTAGTTACTGCTCTCCATCGCGGTGAGGCATATTTCCTCGCAATCCATCTTCCTATTTCGTTCCATATGTTCCCAAATTCGGTATAAAATAACGGAGAGCGTATATTTGTTCATTATCTACCTTCCTACCTAGTTGTCGGGGATATCGTGCGACATATGCCAGGGGGTGGCTTATCATGGATGGGGAAAAGAGTGCGTCGCCGGGCCCTAGAAGCGGGAGTGAGCGAGACCGCATACGCTTGCGAATCTTACCCAGGTTCGGGGCTCTCCTCGGAGATAACACCCCTAGTCCTGCTCTGCAGGGTCTCCGCATGATGACTATGATCGACAAGGTAGCTACAAGCACTACTAGGAAAAGGCCTTCTAGTGGCGCACCAGTTTTGCCTACTAATGGCGCACTGCTGGTGCGCCACTAGCACCACGCCATTAGAATTAAATACTAATGGCGCACCCCTGGTGCGCCATTAGTATCTGGTATACTAATGGCGCACCACGCAGTGCGCCATTAGTATAGCCCACCGTGCGCCATTAGTATGCCTCCGAGGGGGCCATATGTACCCATGTGCTTTGGCATACTAATGGCGCACTAGTGGGTGATGCGCCATTAGTGTCATTTTTGAAGTGCGCCATTAGTGTGCTGAGTGGTGTGCCACTAGTATGAATATTAGGGATTATTTTTTTTCTTTTCTGATATTTTCACAGGTTACAAAATATATTATTGGACAGAATATAGACAGCACCACATAGCAACAGCAGATTCATCGAATACAATAGAAGATTAGTCTCCGAATACAATTCATCATATTAGTCTCCGAATTCAAAAGACCGAACAAAGATAGAACATTACAAGTCTCGAGACCGCGAGTAGCGAGTTTGTCTTCACATTACAAGTCAATATCGATCATCTAAACTACCATCACATAGAAGAGAGCTGCGGTCATCACGATGAGCATAATCGCGATAAAACTGGTCTTCATCCGGTTCGTCCAACGCTCCCTCCTCTCTCCCGCTAGATAGCGCGCGTATCTAGATTCCGCCTCCGCCCTAGTGGTGTACCCTTTGTAACTGTTACCGCTGAAACGGTGAACCTGTCTCCGACACTCCTCCCAGTCGTCGTAGACTCCGGGAACCTTACCCTTGTACACGACATACGACGGCATCTCTATGCACTAGCCAAACAAAACGTTAGTAGCAATCCACAGAAAATACATAAGCAATATATAAGTATGCAACAAAAGGATCGGAAGAGAAAAGCAAGACATTAATAGCATCGATTACATCTAAGTTGAACGACTGTCCAAACCAAAGAGACATACAAGTTCATTAAAGTTTAATTACAACATGAGCCAATCGATGTTTCAGAACTACACATAGCATCACTACTTTTGACTCGACTCAAGGGACCGGAGCGTGGATGAAGCCGCCGTCTCTCGTGATGGTCATGAAATCGCGGGCGTTGTCAGCCTGCATTTGTAGCGTTGTGTCTATCTCACTGTTGGACGGTTGATTTCTGAGGTTGAACTGCCCCGAGGTACGAAGGACATCTTGATGGATGATTTCCGCAAACTCCGACTGGATGCGAAAGAATTCTTGTCTGATGTCCGCGTCCTGGATTGCTGACAAGCTCGCGGCCCAATCTTTGAGATTATTTGGTAGCAGAAGGTGATTATGGTCCCGTACGATCGCCCGCATGTGATGGAGGGTGTAGTAGGCATCCTTCTGACCGCCAGGCGGCTGCTTGACGCAGCAGAACGTCGTATTGTGGGCGAACACGTGCTTGCCGTACTTACGAACTGGCCTGGTGAAGGTGCCTCCATATTTGGCGTAGCCGGGGAGAACATCATCAAGAACTTTCTTGATATTTGTGTAGTCTTTCTTCGACTGACGGTCCGAGTCGAAATACGTGGCCGTGGAATATTTCAGGCTTAAGAGGATGAGTGTGCAATGTGTGTCACTGCACAAAACACGGAATGTTAAAAAAAATGATCGAAATCTAAGAAATCATATGTTACGGGGCGGTTGAGGGGACGACTTACTCGGGAAAGTAAGGCACGAGGAAGTTATCCTTATCTGGGTTTGCCAGAATGACGCCTTCGAGGTAAGAACTCGCGACTTGCCGGTCCCCAGCGCTGCCCAAGATCTTGGCACGCATGTAGAAGGGGTCGACTATCACGATGTCCGGGGTCTTGTCTCTAATGATCCGCATCTCCATACTCAGCGAAAATAGCCGAACGAAGGTGTAGTGCAGCGGATGAAGGTTAAACATAGCGAAGATGTCATCAAACCGCAGGACGATCGTACCCCCGATGGCGCTATCCACAAAGCCCTTGCCCTCTGGCACCTTGGCCACAAAAACCGGGTATGCCACATCATTCTCTCTGAGACGCTGCTTCTCCAAAGAAAGAACGCTGTCATGCAGACTCCGCATAGCACCGGTTGCAGCATTGAGCATATTAGTCGGTAGCATCGGCCTACCCGCCACATGCACCCTCCTCGAGATATCCTTAGGTGAAGGTGGCCCGTCCTGAGCACGGATCGTAGTCGGTGCCGGCTGGCTCGCACCCTTGTTACTCTTTCTTTTCCGTCCCTTCTTCTTCTGCTGTAATGGGACCGAGTTATGCTCACAGACCGCCTTCTTGAGTGTGTTGGGGCTGATAATATTTTGCACCTCGGCTATCTGAGGATCGGTGAAGTCGGCAGCTGGAGGCGTCTCTTGAGAACTGAACGCCAGACGACGCCTGTTGCAATTGGGTTTCTCCGCGGTACCAGCTAGATCGCGATCGTCTTTTGTAGGGTTGGGTTCTTGAGAAGGAGGCCCCAAGAATTCGTCATCGTACCCATGTTCGGCAAAGTACTTATCGACGTTGGTAAATGTACCGTCGTCGTTGTCGTCGTCGTCCGGATCCTGTGCCATATGCATGTTCGGATCCTGTGCCATAGGGATGTCCGGCATGTCCGGTAGCGTTGCGGCGGTCTTGCCATGGCTTGGCGCCGGCACGACTGGCGGTGTTGTCTTTGGGGTGGTGTCCCCCGCACCCAAATGAATCTGGCTCTTCGGCCAAAGCAGGGGCCAGCTTAGGCAGGCGCTGAGGGTCATCACATCATCTTCGTCGGCCCCGGCGGGTCGAATCGGAGGTAACAACTCATCGCAGCCTGGTAGCACCCGAACCAGTTGAACCCTATACACGGTGGGTGGCATCGGATTACCATGGAACACAGGGTTGCTCGGTTGAACGATTCTGCCCTTGGCGACATCGACCAACTCGTCGTTCACGAAGTGTAGGAGAGTGCACGGAACATCGGCGGCGGCCTGTGAAAACATATAGGGCGTCAGGGATGCCCAGTCAAAGGCAAGGAGATGAAGTCCTCGGCCGAGAGGCTTAATTAGTTACCGTGATGATGGCGTCGAGCTCGGCTAATGTCGAGGCACCGCCAACGGCGGGCGTGCAATTGACGGAGGGGCCGCTTGCTGCCGAGGTGCCGGCCGGTGTACACCCGGGTGCATTAAGCTCCAATGCCCGTGCCGGCGTCGGAGACACCAATACCGCCTCCGCCGGAGACACCAATGGCGCCGCCTGCGCGTTGTGCGAGTTGCTGGCCGTGAAGCTGGGAATCGGGGGCGGCCCCTGTTGGCCGCCCGCAATCCACGTCGTCAGCCCATGAATCAAGGTAGGCATAATGCCGGTGAGCGTCGATCCCAGTTGTTGTTGCAATTGCTCTTGGACAATCTCCGGAATCCGCGCCACTTGTGCCTTGAGTTCTTGAACCTCGCGCGACTGGCTTTCCGAGCTGGTCTTTCTCTCCTTTCGCCCACCAGCGTTATAGTATGACGACCATTTTGTGGACAAGCCTTTGCCGGCCACACGACCAGCTGACGACGGCTTACTGAGCTTATCCTTGTTTTTCATTACGTTCAACGCCCTATTTAGAGTGCTGTCCCAAGGGGTGCTCTGAGCCGACCCCGCGCTACTGCTTTCAGTCTCCTGCGGAAGGAATGTGAACCATTTAGAAATATGGCTTCATTAATTAGAATGCAACCATATGGAGCTACTTACGCGGGAGTGTATTCCTTACCAGAACAAGCTCAAGCGCCCTAGTCTTCGGATCCGTGGTAAGCTCCTTTGTTACCGGGTCCTCCTTGTACCGGGCCCTGACATAGTTCTTGGTCTGCTTGTCACGGTATTTCTCGAAGCGGGGCGGTAGGCCTTGCTCGGCACGCTCCGCGTCCTCCTTGTCCCATATAGGCTCCACCACTCTGTAACCGCCGGGACCGAGTTTGTGTTCCCCTAAGTTCAACTCCCGCATTTCTTTCCCCCACTGACTTGATTCGGAGGTTGCGCTGCTCTCGCACTTGATCTTGAACTCCTTGTAGTCATCTTCGCTGATCGAAGGATTTTTCGCCTTGATCTTCTCATAACTATCACCTTTGTCAATCATTCTCTTCACCGCGCTTCTCCAAGTAGACAGGGCCGTGCTCATCCTCGTGAGGGCGGCACTGTTCACTTTATTCCCTGAGAGGCGTGTGTTTTCAAATTCAGCGGGGAACTTGTATCGTTCGTGCAGCTTCGTGAAGAGGAGGGTGCGCAAATTCCCTCGGTCCTTATGCCTTAGGTTCTCGGTGTTGATCGAGACGGTGCTCCGGAGAATGCACCCGAGCTGAACCGAGTACCCCTTGACTATTTGTTTGGGCGCCGTTGGATGCCCGTCGGAGGTCACTTCAGTAAATTCCTCCTTGACGGTGCGGAGCACGTTCGGGCGCTGGTCCTTCCGTTGCCTCTTTGGTTGGTTGCCATCTATGCGTGCGCTGCCTTCATCAGTGGTGGCATCCTCGGCGGCACCATCAGTGGTGGCATCCTCGGCGGCACCATCAGTGGTGTCATCCCCAACGCCACTAGGGGTTGTGTAGTCAGGATCGGTGTCTTCCGCGGCGTCCTCATAGTGGTGAGGTTCTTCCTCCATCTCCTGGGACAGCTCCCAGAATGCCTTGCCGCCCAAACCGCCGGCCTCATAGTTGTGGGCCATGTTTCCCTCTAAATAGGAAAAAAGTTTGGTCAAAAAGTTGGTTATTGTCAAGGAACAAGATCTCATCATTTAGGGTTTGTGAGGAATTATCATGGTCTCATCATTTAGGGTTTGTCGACACCGAGGCATCCTAAAAGCTAAGGTGTTATCATTTAGGGTTTGTCAATGCCGAGGCAGCCTAAAAGCCTAAGCTTTCATCATTTAGGTTCTTATCGACACCGAGGCACCCTAAAAGCCAAGGTTTTATCATTTAGGGCCTAATCACTTGGCTCTATTGCCACCTATGGCAGTTGCTTTTTCGTCTGTCCACACATGAATTCATCATATGTGTTTAATGCAGCAAGAATAAAGGGGCAGTTGATCCTACTTAATTAAGTACTAAGATACCCCGGCCCATGCATTAGTCGCAAGTACCCCATATGTCCTATTTTTAGCAAAGTCATGCTAAAATTCACTGAAAATTTCAGCATGACCTTTGCTGAAAATAGGACATATGGAGTACCTGAATTTGCCGGAACGGAAGTTAATCGACATTCCGGCAAACTCAAGGGCCTCTCGGGGTACCTGCAAAATCATTATCCCCACGTAATGAAGTCGCCAATGGGTCATTTCAGAAGATCACAAGTAGCATCATCACAAGTACAACATCATCACAAGTACAGCAGCAGCAGCAGTGAATACAGGCATAATAGCAGCAGCAACAGGTTTATTCTTCTTCTTCATAAACACTAATTGTCTAATTGAGCGATACAGCGACAGTGTGAACAAATAAAAACACAAACTACACCTACATATTTGGCTACCTCTATGGTAGTAACATGCCATGCTCTGCCTAGAGCTACTGCAGCACGATGAACCCCTCAAATGGTATACTATGAGAACCTCAACAATGTATAGCTAGAGCTTTTAAGAAAAAGTTGCAGAAGCTTGTAAAACTATACTTTGAAGTTGAAGCTTTTAAGAAGAAGAAAATCCAGCCGGATAACTGTAAGGTAATGATGTTCAGAAGATGGCAGATAATGATTTCCTCCTTAAATCACTACACTGTTGACTGTTCATTCACCAAATTTACCATACAAAATTGACTCTACTCCATGCTGGAAAACAGTTAGTGCCAAATTCCTGCTCCACTTTTCTGTCTTGTTTTTTCACTGAAAACTGATATGGGAAAAGTAGTAAATAATTAGCACTAGTTGGCTGGTGATGTGGAGATTTATATACTAGATGGAGTATGCACACAGAATGTGGGGAACCTTATCATCAAAGCTATTCACAAGGAAGAACACACTGCATCTCATACACTTGCTGTTGTGTCCATCAAAACTGCATTCAAATAAATTTGCAAACTACTGGATGCAAACTGAAATTGAACAGAACATGTACAGAGAACAAATCTGTGTCAGTTTACTAATGTTGGAGCATAAATTCAGATGCACATGCTAATGTTGGGTTATATTCAGAACATATGTAGTGATGAAGCTCTTCAACTATTCTCCAAAATCCAGCACAGTGGATTGCGTGCAAACCGTGTTACCTTTGCAAGAATTTTGTGTGAACCAGAAATGAAGGAGGGGGTGAGGGAGAGAGGAGGAAGAAGTGGTGGCTACCTGCCTATGGAGTGGTCACCGGCGTTGCTCCTGGGATGGGGGTCCTGGACCGGCGGTGGAGACGGGCTCTGCTGCAGAGGAGGGGGCGCACGGTGAGAGAGAGAGGGAGAGAGAGAGGGAGGGAGGGAGCGGGAGGCTTACCGGAGCGGAGGGGGTCGCGGGATGATCAGGTAGGGGTGGCGCGGGCGGGCGTCGCGGAGAGGCGCTCGATCTGCTGCAGAGGAGGGGCGCGCACGATATAGGAGAGAGAGAGAGGGAGGGAGGCAGGGAGGGAGAGAGAGAGGGAGGGAGGGAGAGGGAGGCCACCAGAGCGGAGGGGGTCACTGGAGGGCGGCGCGGCGGGGCGGTCGCGGGAGAGGTGGGGATGGGAGTGCGGCGGCGGCGGCGGTGGTTTTGCGCGAGAGGAGCGAGATGTGTGTGCAGTGGTGGGGTTACGTAGGCCGCGGCGATAGCAATGGCGCACTTTTGAGGATGTGCGCCATAAACATCTGGATAGCAATGGCGCACTTTTGAGGATGTGGGCCATAAACATCTGGATAACATCTGGCGTGTGTGGTTATGGACAGAACCACTTACATGGCCTAGTGGTTGGTCCCTTCATACATTAAGCCAGCCAGCCTGGTTCGAATCCTGGCGGCCCCATTTTTTATTTTCATTTTTAATTTATTTTTTTATTTTTTTTTGCGGGAAATTTTTAACCTTGTAATAAATATCCAAATACACTAAAATAAATAAGCACAAATAATTATAACTAATAAAATAATATAATATCTAAAAGATCTCCAAAATATATAGTATATGACTATTAAAAGATCCCCATTTTTTTCTTTTCATTTTAAATTTATTTTAACCTTGTAATAAATATCCAAATACTCTAAAATAAATAAGAACAAATAATTAATAAAATGTGTAGATTAACAATATGCCATATCCATCTCCATAGAAAAATGATACATAATATAATATGCCCACATACACACGCGGCCGACACGTCGTGATTCGATCTTAGCTATCTTTTCACAATCTTCTTGCCCTTCTTTTTCGCAAATGGAGTTCTTCTGTTGAACGGACGTCCTTTAGGTTGGGTGGTCCTGCTTCTTCTTGTGGTGTATGGCACTTCATCGTCGTCGTCATGTTCCATCTTCGGGTCGCCGTACTTGTCGAAGTCTTGCTCATTGGCGACTCCATCCATTCCGATGATCTTCCTTTTGCCTCTCCTCACGACAACATGACTGGGCTTTGACGGGTCGGTAATGAAGAAGCATTGGTCCACTTGGGAAGCCAGTACCCATGGCTCATTTTTCGCGGTGACGTTTGCGCCCGCGGTCTTGGATTTGGCTTCGGGTATAACCATGGTGGTGAAATACCGGTCTTCTTTTAGGACGCTCTTGGCCCATCTGACACGGAACATCGGGACCTTCTCTCCAGCGTAGCTCAGCTCCCAGATCTCCTCGATCCTTCCGTAGTATCTGTCCTTGTCGTTACCGGTGTAGGATTCCATCGTTACCCCGGAGTTCTGATAACCATCGCTCTTCATGTCCTTGTCCTCGGTGTAGAATGTGTAGCCGTTGATATCGTACGCCTCATAGGTCATCAGGTTGTGCTCGGCGCCCTGTGACAAGGCGAATATGAGTTGTTCTTCCGCGGAAGAATCCTCATGTAAAGGGTACGACAGAAGCTTCTGCTTGAACCAACACGTGAAACATGAGTTGTGCTCTTTGATTATATCTCCGTCCGTCCTCTGTTGGCCTCGGTCATTGTACGTCTTTCTCAATAAAGGTTTTGTGCTCTACCACCCAAGGATCGACCACGTCTATGTGTTGTAGCGCGACTAGGTTTGCTCTTTCAAAGTCGGGGAGTCGACCCTCGAAGTCGACATGCATTTCGCGGCGACCCTCGCGGTGACCCCATCCAGCGAGCCTGCCGAGGTGCCTATTAACGGGTAGACCAACGGGGTTCTCGATGCCTAGATAATTCGTGCAGTAGGAGATGCACTCTTCGGTCAGAAAGCCCCTGGCTATGCTTCCCTCTGGACGTGACATGTTGCGAACGTATCCTTTGATGACACCATTCATCCTTTTGAACGGCATCATGCTGTGTAGGAACGTCGGCCCGAGTTGGATGATATCCTCCATGATATGGACCAGAAGATGCACCATAACGTCGAAGAATGTGGGCGGGAAGTACATCTCAAGCTCGCATAGTATCACCACGATCTCTTCCTGTAGGCTTCTGAGTTGCCTCACGCCAACCGACTTCTGAGAGATGACGCCGAAAAAGTTGCATAGGCCAAATAGCATTTCACGGACGTGCGCGTCCATGATCCAACGGATTGCAACTGGAAGTATCTGCGTCATCAGCACGTGACAGTCGTGAGACTTCATCCCGCTGAACTTCTGCTTCGCTGGGTCTAGGTATCTGCTTATCTTCCCCGCGTAACCATAAGGAAGTTTTACTCCTACGAGGCAGGTGAAAAACTGCTCGATCTCCTCCTGACTTAGAGTGAAGCACGCAGGAGGGTAGTCATTTCCGGTCTTCTTGGCCTTTTTGCCTTTGCGACGACTTTCTGTGTTCTGCTTCGCCTCATCATCATCATCATTAGCGTGAAGCTCCTCCCTGATGCCCATTGATTTCAAGTCTGCCCTTGCTTTCGGCCCATCTTTGGTCCTCTCTGGCATGTTGAGCAGGGTACCAAGCAGACTCTCGCACACGTTCTTCATGATATGCATGACATCAAGGCTGTGAGGCACACGGTGGATCTTCCAGTACGACAAGTCCCAGAAAACAGACCTCGTTTTCCATACCTTCAGCAGCGGCTCTGGCACCTTTCGCTTCTTTCCCGGCTCTGGCGCCTTTTGCTTCTTTCCCGGCAGTGGGCAATCTTTCCAATTTTTCAACAGCTCATCTATTTCCTCGCCGCTCCTCGTACGTGGGCGTCTTCGGGGTTCGGTTTCACCATCGAACAGATCCTTGCGTTTTCTCCACGGGTCATCGTCGCGAAGCCACCTTCAATGTCCCATGAACACGGTTTTCGAAGACCCGAGATCTCTATCTAGCTGGCGATACGTTGTGTCATCCATGCACCTGACGCATCCAGAAAATCCGTGGACCACCTGCCCCGCGAGATATCCGTAACCGAGATAGTCGTGCACTGTCGTGAGCAGTGCGGCTCTCATAGGGAAATATTCTTTCTCTGCGGCGTCCCACGTATTGGCTGGCGTTTTCCACAGCGTGTCTAGCTCCTCTTTCAGTAGCCCCAGATACAGATTGATGTCGTTCCCTGGTTGTTTCGGCCCTTCAATTAGCATACTCATGTGAATGTACTTCCTCTTCATGCACAACCAGGGGGGAAGGTTGTACATCCACACAAACACAGGCCAGGTGCTATGTGTGCTACTCTGGCTGCCAAACGGATTGACTCCATTGGTGCTCGCGCCCAGCACGATGTTCCTTGGATCGTTCCCAAATTCTGGGTCTTCGAAGTTCAACGCTTGCCACTGGCTCGCATCCTTAGGGTGACTCAGCATCTTGTCTTTTTTATTTATCTCCGGATCATTTCCGTCATCTTCTCACTTCTTCTCCTCCCTATCCGCGTGCCAACGCAGGAGCTTTGCTACCTTAGGGTCCGTGAAATACCGCTGCAGACAAGGAGTGATCGGAAAGTACCACACCACTTTTCGAGGAGCTTTCTTCCTCTTCTTGTATCGAGTGACGCCGCACACCGGACATATGGTAGACTCCGCGTGCTCGTCCCGATAAATGATGCAATTGTTCATGCACACATGGTATTTCACGTGTTGTAAATCCAGAGGACACACGATTTTCTTCGCCTCCTCGAAACTGGTCGGGCACTTGTTCCCCTTGGGAAGACATTCGTGCCAGAATGGCACTTGTTGCCCACTGTCGAAGCATGCGTCGGTCATTTTGTGTTTTACCTTCATCTCCAGAGCCATGAGCGTTACTTTCAGGCGGGTATCCTCAGGCCTGCATCCTTCATACAATGGAGTAACCGCGTCTATCTCCAGTTGATCCAGCTTGGCATTCTCTCGGGCGGCAGCTCTTGCGTTATCCGTCTGCTTGAGAAGCAGCTCTTGAATATGAGGGTCCTGCACCCAGCCTCCATCGTCGTCTGCTCCGGCATCTTCATCTTCATGATCATGCCCTTCGTATTGATCTTCCTCATCATCATGTCCGGCATCTTGTACATGATGACTGTGTACAGCATCACTGTCGTGATCATGTCCTGGAGATTCTTCATCTTCTCGCCCGCCCTCGCCGCGGTGGTTGTCTTGCTGCCCTTCCTCATTTCTTGCCCGGCCCCCATGGACGACTTCGTAGTCATCTTCATCACCTTGCCACCGATAGCCATCCATGAAACCCATGCAAGAGCAGGTGGTCCCGCACCTGCCCGGAATCCGGGTCCGCAATAAGGCTCTTCAGCTTGCATCTTCGACACGGACATCTTATCTCTGTCTCGTTCTTTTGAAGCATCTCGGCCTTCGCGGAGCTCAAAAACCTATTCACGATGCCTTCGGTCATCGTGCGGACCATGGTCACCTGCGGGGTAGAGCAAAACGATATTTTAGAACCAAGAAAAAATTTGGCATGACTTTCCCTAAAAATAGGACCAAAAAGAATGCATAGTGCCAAAATTCTCGCCGAAACGGAAATGAATCAACATTCCGGCAAAATATTGGCAACTATCGCATTTCAAATACCGGTACCTGCAAACACAAACATATATGCAACACCACAAACATATGCAACACCACAAACATACATAGATCTAGCTAGGCCATAAAAAGTGCATGTGCACGTTGTTGGAGGGAGAAAAAAAGTAGATCTAGCTACAACATAAAGATAGCTTTCCCCTTACTTACCTATCAAAAAAAGGTAATTTAACCACTTAATTTTGATGAATCTATGGTGCAAATGAGGTGAGGAGGAGGAGGCAGCCGACACAAGCTTGGAGGAGGAGGTGGAGAGAATGAAGTGGGGAAAGTGAGTGTGTAGGTGTGGTTGTCCAAAATATCTAGCTGGTCCCAGGTTACTAATGACGCACCACCTACAAATGCGCCATTAGTAACCCTGGTTACTAATGGCGCACCAGCTGGTGGTGCGCCATTAGTAGTTTTGCAAAAAAATAATTAAAAAAAATATAGTAGTGGCGCACTGTGTGGCTGGTGCGCCATTACTAGTTAAAACTAGTAATGGCGCACTCTGCCCTGGTGCGCCATTAGTATTTTTGGAAAAATAATAATAAAAAAATTGTTACTAGTGGCGCACTCTGTGGCTGGTGCGCCATTACTAGTTAAAACTAGTAATGGCGCACTCTGGCATGGTGCGCCATTAGTATTTTTGGAAAAATTAAAAAAAAAATTATTACTAGTGGCGCACCATGGGTCTGGTGCGCCATTAGTGTCTTTCACACTAATGGCGCACCAACACATGGTGCGCCACTGCTATATAGTAGTGGCGCACCACATGTCTGGTGCGCCATTAGTGGCCATATCATCTATAGCCCTTTTCCTAGTAGTGAAGCTTGCTCCTTGAGCAGTTTTTGGCTAGAGGAGGAAGAAGGGCAAAGCTAGCTCTACTACTCGCTCTACGTGTGAGTGTATGATGTGGGTGCTGAACCGACCGAACGACCGACCCCCTTGCATGGGTGAGCCTGGGGGGTTTATATAGGCCTACCTCCCAGGGGTACAATGGTAATCCGGCCGGGTGTAGGACCCGGCTGTCAGCGTCTCTGGCTGCCGGCTTCTCCGCCAACCGTTGGGGCCTGCCACCTGGTGGGCCACGTTGACTGCTTTATGCTGTAGCCTCGCCCCCGATGACGAAGGCTTGATCGAGGGGAACGTGGTCACAGTCCCGCCGCCTGACGGGTACTCGCTGTAGCCAGACCCCGTCTCGTCTGGTTAATGGGGCACAGACTCCAAGGGGGAGGAGGGCCGCCTGCTAGGAGTCGGTCCTCCCTTGTTGCCGCCTGCTGGAGGTTTGCCGCATTCTGGTGGCTCGCGGACAAGTAGGGCCCGCGGCCTGCGGGTCGTACCGACCGCCCGTCGTGGGAGCGTGGCTCCCTCTGGCGCTGATGACATCACAGACTGTGCGGCAATAGTGTCGCGCTGGGCGGGGGGTGTCCGCCCAGCACACAGCTCTACGGCCATGTCCCATCCTGGATTCGGGGGTGGCAGGCTACACTGCAGCCATGCCTTGTCTTGTCGTGGTGATGTGGTGCTGACTTCGAGGGGACGAGGGGCCGTCTGCCAGGAGTCGGCTCCCTCGCGGCCGCCTTCCATGGCCCTGCCACCTTATACCAGCCGGCCTCTTGGACCAGCCGGCCCAAGAAGGCGGTCGTGCTCCCGGATGGTGTGAGGGGCGCAGCTAGCCCCGATGTCTTGAAATACCATGGGGGACTGATGAGGCTACCCATGGTCATTTACTCCGACAGTAGTCCCCGAAGCTGGTGAGGCACCGCGGCTGAAAAAACAAGGAGCCTCAGCAGCTTCCTACTCTGAGTGGTCTGGTAGTTGGGCTTCGTCCGTCTTCTGGAGAGGCCGGTTGCCAGGAGCCGGCCAAGGCCAGGCCGGCCGCCCCGCGAATTCGAATCATCGTGCGGAGGCCGGGTAGAGTGCCAGCCGGACGATAGGCTTACTGCCCGTTGCTCGCTCACCACGCGGCGCCAGCAGGCCAGGCCGGCCTGCTAGCCCGCGTGTGTGACGAGACGTCACCGCAGGCCTGGGCCCGCCACTACAGGGCCTCGGCGTGCGTGCGGATCTGCTGCGGCCGAGGCGGACGGTTGCGCTTTCCAGGTGCGGTAAATGCACGCCGTTATGGCGCGGTAACTGCGGGGTCATGGGGGGAGTGGGCGCAATTAATCTCGCGCCCCCCACATCTCACCCCCTCGGCTTCGCCGCCAGAGGGCTATAAGTAGGGGGAGGAGGGGGGCGGCAGAACGCACGCGCGCCCTCCTCTTCCTTCTCTTTGCTTTTCTCCTTCGTCTTCTTCTTGCCGTTGCCGCGGCCTCTCCTCTCGCCCGAGTGCTGCTGCAGCCCGCCGTTGCCGGACCTCCTTGCGCCGCAGCCGCCTCGCACCGCCGCCGAGTACAGAGCCCATGGCGCAAAGCGGCCGTGCGGGCACGTGGGACGGCTCCAATGTCCACGACGGGCACTTGGCGTTCCTCCGCCAGACGCGGCGGCTTCCCCATGCATCGAACGTCAAGGTGCGTGTCCCCCCCAAAAGGGAGATCTCGCCGGCGCCGGAAGGCGACGAGCGCGTCGTCTTCCGGTTGCATTTCCTCCGCGGCTTCGGCCTTTCGGCGAGCGGATTCCTTCGCTCTTTCTTGGATTTTACGGAGTGCAGCCCCACCACCTCACTCTGAATACGGTGGTGCTGCTCTCTGCCATTGTCACCCTGTGCGAGGGCTACCTCGTCACGCTCCCACACTCGAGTTGTGGGGAGAACTCTTCTACCTCAAGCTTGGCACCGCCGCCAAGAACGAGGCGGCCCAGTGTGGAGCCTGCGTCGCGGTGCGGCGCACGGGATCCGGGGTCCGCTTCCCAGCTCTCGCCCTGCTACAGTCGGCCAAACTGTGGCAGAAATCATATTTCTATGTCGAGAATATCCACTCGACGCGGGACTACGTCAACCTGCCGGCCTACGCAGCCGGCCCGCCTGTTGGGCCTCGCACCAACTGGAAGTTCCGGCCGAAGACCCTGTCGGCCGCATGCTCCACCGTGCTCCTCCGGCTCCAGGAGATGACGGCGTCGGAGGGCCTCAAGGTCTCGGACATGCTGGCCGTGTTCGTGAAGCGCCCAGTGCTGCCCCTCCAAGCCTGGCCTCACTTGATCAGCGTCATGAGTGGGCGCCGGGACCCGTGCCGGCTGTCCACCAAGGTGATGCCGGACGTGGAGGTGGTCCGCATGGTGAACTTCTTCTCCGACTGCAAGCTATCGGAGATGGAGTGGCAGTTTGGCAAGCCGCCGTACAGCCGGGCCAACCCGCCGCCTCCGGTACGTCTCCTTATTCTTTTTTCCTTTGTTCATCCGGGTTCTTTCTCGCCGCTTGACTAGTCGGCCTTGATGCAGTGCTTCCCAGGCCAGACGGCCACTGACGCGCCGGCCTCGGGTCACCAGTACATAGCGGACCGGTCGGTGAGTGATGTGGACGACCCTGACTTGGGGGCAGCCGCGCAGGAGGAGGATGACGCCACCGGTGGTGGCGGCGAGGGAGCAGGCGGCTCCTTAGGAGGCGTTCTTGGGGATTGGCCAGATGATGATGAGGAGGACGAAGAGCCACGCCGTGCCCATGGCGCCGACAGGGCGGGCGCCAGTTCCTCGGCCATGCCGACTGCAGCTGCCGGCGCACCGAAGCGCCGGGCTGACGCCAGGTTGTTCCGCAGCCGACCCAAGAAGGCCAAGACCTCGACCGCCGCGACCAAGCGGCAAGAGCCTGCCACGAAGGCGGCCCTCTTCCAGAAAGCCCCAAAGCGGCTCCCGCTGGTGTCCGCGTAAGTGCCTTATCCTTTCTTGCATCTTGCTTTGCGCTTGCTTTTCTTCTATCTTTGCGATCTTTTTATTCTCTTCCTCCCTTGGCGCGTAGCGCCCCACTTTGCTTGTCGCGAGCCCCGTCCGGCTCGATGATCGGGGCGGCAGACGACATCGCGGGCCCCCGCCGCGTGGATCCGCTCGCCACCCTCCTGGAGGCGACGGAGAAGAATGCACGGGAGGCGCGAGAGGAGCGGGAAGCCGCTGCCCGGGAGAAGGCGGAGGTCGACGCGGCGGCCAAGGCCCAAGCCGACGTCGCGGCCAAGGAGCAGGCGGACGCGGCCGCCAAGGTGCAGGCGGAGGAGGTGTCCCACAGCCGGGCTCCGGAGTCCACCGGTCCGCAATCTGTGAGCCTGTGGTGCTGGAGGTCCAGGCTCCGACTGGAGGGGCCGACGACGACAAGCCGATCCAAGAGAGGGGAGGGGACCCTGTTATCCCGAGTCGGAGGTGCCCCCGCGCACGCCGGCTATCGACGACCAGGGCGGTCGTCCCGATGCATCGCTGGCACCGCCAGCCAGCGGCAAGTTGGTGGTGGGTCTGACTCTGGCAACCCGTATCCCGGTGTGTCGGCGAGCAGGGAGGGCGGCCTCAGCACCACGGCCGTTGGAGGTCGGGGCCGCTAGCTCGTCGGCCCCCGACGCCGAGGCTACCAGCACCGCCCCACCGAGTTGGACATCTGGGGGTGGTATGGGCGTTTTGAATGTGGCCTCGCAGGAAGTCCTGGCCCGGTTCAACGCCCAAGGCGCCGCTCTCCAGCAGTACACGCAGGAGTTCCTAGCGACGCTGGCGGCCGTCCAGGTACGTTTCTTGTTTTCGTTTCTTTGTAATCTTCCATGGGGGCGCGCCAGCGCACCCACTGGGTGTAGCCCCCGAGTTCCGGGCCGGCTCCTGAGCAGGCGGCTCGGAACTTCAGGTCGAGCTCCGAGTACTGACTTGTTACCTTCTTCTGTTGTCTTTGTTGCAGGATTACCACAACATCCGTGCAGCCGCCTATAACTCTCAGCTCCAGGAGCTGACCAATCGGACCGCCGATCCGACGGAGAGCCGAAGTAAGTACTTGGTCTTCTTCCTTGCGGGGGCGCATCAGCGCACCCGCTGGGTGTAGTCCCCGAGATTCGGGCCGACTGCTGAGCAGTCGGGCCGGATCTCTCGGCAACTACTTTTCATTGGTGTTGATGGTTTCCTTTTTTCTTCGTTTTTGGCAGAGGCCGCCGCAGATCTGCGGCAGCGCCTGGGCGAGGCCGAGTCCGCGCTCCATACCAAGGAACAGCAGCGTAGCCAGGCGGCCTAGGAATGCGACCGCCTGGCCAAGGAGCTGGCGGACCAGGCGGAGCGGCACAAGGCGGAGCTCCAAAAGCTGAAGGAGGAGGAAGACTCCCTCAAGGCCGAGTTCGAGACTCAACGCTCGAACTGGGCCGAGAAGGAGAGACTCCTGACCGACGGCTACGGCGAGATCGAGGACATGATCGATGGTAAGTTACTTCTTCTTTTGAACAGCCGCCGACTGCTGTAGGAGTCGGCTTCTCGCTTCTAATCTTTGATCTTCTTCTTGTGTAGAATACTTTCCCGATCACTCCGTCGCCGTCAGCCAGGCCATCGAAGCGTGTCGCGACGTGCGGAGGAAGGCGGGCACGGACATTGCGCCCAACGCGCCCCGGAATCTCGGCGAGCAGCTTCTGGCCGTCAAGACGCGCCTGCAGCCAGCTCACAGGATGCTTCGCCGCCTGCAGCGCGCCGGGGCTCAGGTGTTGGCCGCCTTTTGGCCCGACGCTCAAATTCCACGCACCCCCAGTCGGACTGCCAACTAGCTGGAGGCAGCGGCCGGCCGCTTCGAGGTTTGGAAGGGCACCGCGGCTCGGGCGAGTGTGCGGACGGCCTTGGAGTTCACCAAGGCGTGGTATCCTGGGCTGGACCTGGCCCAGTTGGCCACCTTCCGGCAGGAGGCCGGACCGGAGCTGGCGGCGGTGGGCCCTGCGCTTACTCAATGCGCGGCGGCGATCGCCGAGTATGCCGACACCACCGTTTTCATCCCCGAGCTGGACGAGGAAGGCGCTGAGGTGTCGCCCAGCTGGTTCGGGCTGAACCCGGGGGATGCGGGGGACTCGGCGGAAGAGATCGCCTCCAGCGGCGAGGGCGAGGACGAAGAGGACGAGGACGGCGAAGACGACGCACCGGACGACGGAGCGGACAGCCGGCCTCAGCCCGACCAAGCCTTGACCAACGAGCTGCGTGCTACCGCACCGACTGCTGTCGGGGGCGATCAGGCCAAGACCCTTCAGTCAGCCGCTCCACCATCCGGCGTCGCTGTCTCTGCCAACCCATCGGACCCGCCTGCTGCTTCCCTGGCCTAGATAGCCACATCATTTTATCTTTTCCTGTTCTTGTAATCTTTTAAACAAGCAAGTAAATTCGTGCAATTCCACCCGCTGGGGGTGTATTCAAACTTTGTTGAATGCTGGCTAAGAGCTTTTGCTATGTAAATTAACTTTATCCGCACAAGCTGTGCTCTGCCGGGTTCTGACTTGGTCTTGCTTTTCTGTTCTTTTTGGCTTTTTCCTTTGCCGCCTTTCTTTGGCTACCGCCCTGTCAGCCGGACAGCCGCTCTGCGGTCTGTGGCTGGGTCTGGTATTTGGCCGTTTAGGAAGACAAGTACTTTGGCTGTTTAGAACATAGCAAGTCAAGTGAGAAGCTGGCCGGCCGGCTGCTCAGCAGCCGGATGGAGGGGCGAGGAGCCGGCTTGGCCTATGTTGATGCTTTTTCCTTAGTCATTTTTCGTGTGGACACCGTTTCCTGCCTTTAGCTCTTGCCAGCCGGACAGTCGCTCTGCGAGCTGCGGCTTAAGGCAAGAGAGGGCTTAGATGTCGGCACACTACTTGTCCGACTGCAGGCGGCACCAACGTAGGGCAAGGCGGCGAGCCCCCGGGCCGACTAGTCGGAACCGGTGCCAGGCGGAGGAATGAAATATCACATTCTCAGGCATAAACTTATCATACGGATAAAAAAGGGGAGCCCCCGAGTGCTCCTCGAGGGACCCTATGCCTTTGCTCTTAATACAAAAGGTAGCGTGGTACATACTGCATTAACTGTAAAATCTTCGGAGGAGGTTTGCATTCCATGGGCGCTCTGTTTCCTTGCCGGAATCGTCCCTTTTGCGTGCCCTGGGCTTCTGCGCGTCGATGAGGTAGTAGGAGTCATTGCCCAAGGCTTTGCTGATGATGAAGGGCCCTTCCCAAGCGGCCGAGAGCTTCTGCTGGCCGGCTATTCACTGGATCAGCCGGAGCACAAGGTCCCACTCTTGGAAGGATCGTGGCTTGACCTTCCGGCTGTGGTAGCGGCGCAAGCCCTACTGGTAGATAGCGGACCGGCTGAGTGCCAGCAGCCGGCCCTCTTCCAGCAGGTCGATGCTGTCTTCTCGCGCCTCCTGTGCCTCCGCCTCCGTGTACATGGTGACGCGAGGCGAGTCAAACTCGATGTCAGTTGGGATGATGGCCTCGGCCCCGTACACGAGGAAGAAGGGGGTGAAGCCGGTCGATTTGTTCGGCGTGGTCCGGAGACTCCAGAGGATGGCCGGTAGCTCCTCGATCCAGCAGCCGGCCGAGCGCTCCAGCGGCTCGACTAGTCGGGGCTTGATGCCGGACAAGATGAGGCCGTTTGGTCTCTCGACTTGGCCGTTTGATTGCGGATGGGCAACGGATGCTAAGTCCAGTCAGATGCCCTACGTCGCGCAGAAACGGGCCAAGGCGCCTTTGGCAAAGTTTGTGCCATTGTCACTGATGATGCTGTGCGGTATGCCGTACCGGACGGTGATATCTGTGATGAAGGTCACCACAGTTGGACCGTTCAGCTTCTTAATTGGCTTTGCTTCAATCCACTTAGTGAATTTATCCACGGCGACCAGCAGATGAGTCATGCCGCCGCGTGCTGTTTTGAATGGGCCCACCATGTCCAGCCCCCAGACGGCAAACGACCACAAGTGAGGGGGATGGTCTTGAGTGCAGAAGCCGGCAGATGTTGCTTGGAGCCGAATCTCTGGCACCCTTGGCACTTCTTGACCAAATCCTTGGCGTCGTCCAAAGCAGTCGGCCAGAAGAATCCATGGCGGAAAGCTTTGGCGACGAGGGATCTGGAGGCCGCGTGGTGGCCGCATTCGCCTTTGATGGATGTCTCTGAGGATTGCCTTGCCTTTTTCTGGCTCAACGCAGCGCTGGAAAACGCCAGTCACGCTGCATCTGACAAGCTCTCTGTTCACTATCGTGTATGCTGCTGCCCGGCGTTGCACTTGCCGTGCCAAGGTCTCGTCGGTTGGTAGCTCTCCGCTTACCAGGAAGTTGAGGATGGGCTGCGCCCATGATGGTGCTTCGACCACTGTCATCACGGCCACTGGGACCAAGGCGGTTGAGCTGGCAGGAGGCGGGTTGGAGTCAGCCGCCGCTTGTTGTGTCGTTGAAGTCCCCGGGCCGACTGCTGCAGCCCCCTGGCCGGGTTCTGAAGTCCCCGGGCTGGGTGCGACTGCTGCAGTCCCCGAGCCGCCTGCCGAAGTCCCCCGGCCGGCTGTTGCATCCCCCGAGTCGGATCCGACTGCTCCGGGAGCAGCCGGCGTGAAGATGGACTCTGATTCCGGCGAAGGCTTGATAGACGGCTTGCGAAGGCATTGGAGGGAGATGCCGGCTGGTATCGCTTGGCGAGTGGAGCCAATTCGTGCCAGGGCATCAGCTTGCTCGTTGTCGGCTCGTGGCACGTGAAGGAACTCGCACCCGTCAAAGTATCCACTGATCTGCTGGACGAGGAAGTGGTAGCTCGCCATGTTTGCATCCTTGGCATCCCAGTCACCAGACGACTGCTGGCCTACCAAGTCCGAGTCATCGTAGCACAGAATCCAGCGGATGCCAATCTCTTTGGCTAGTCGGAGCCCGTGGATGAGTGCCTCGTACTCGGCCACGTTGTTGGAGGTGGCAAAGTGAATTTGCAACGTGTACTTGAGCTTGTCGCCTTTGGGAGAGGTGAGGATGATGCCCGCTCCCAGACCGGTGCGCATCTTTGAGCCATCAATGTTCATCCGCTAATGGGTAGAATCCGGCGCCGGCGGCAGGTACTGGGTCTCGGCCCAGTCGACGAGGAAGTCGGCCAGCGCTTGGGACTTGATGGCGGTGCGGGGCTGGTAGAGGATGGTGTGGGGAGCTAGCTCGATGGCCCACTTGGCCACCCGGCCCAATGCATCTCTGTTGCCCATGATCTCGGCGAGTGGGGCAGTGCGGACGACCGTGATGGAGTTCTCTTGAAAGTACTACTTGAGCTTCTTGGCAGCAAAGTACACGCCATAGCACATCATCTGGTAGTGGGGGTAATT
Organism: Thinopyrum elongatum; assembly: GCA_011799875.1. Taxonomy (NCBI): domain Eukaryota; kingdom Viridiplantae; phylum Streptophyta; class Magnoliopsida; order Poales; family Poaceae; genus Thinopyrum; species Thinopyrum elongatum. The sequence continues at coordinate 553,598,899 of CM022300.1, read as the reverse complement.
TTGCTTGGAGGCCGACAGCACTTCACTCAGGTAGTAGACTGGCCTCTGGACCGGCTGTGCCTTGCCGTCCTCCGGGCGCTCGACCACAATGACAGTGCTGACCACCCGGCTGGTGGCGGCGATGTAGAGGAACATGGGCTCCTTAGCAGCCAGAGCCGCGAGGACATGCGGCGTAGTCAGCATTTTCTTGAGCTGGAGGAAGGCCTCGTCCGGCTTGTCGTTCCACTCGAAGTGAGTGGTTTTCTTCATTAGCTGGTACAGGGGAAGAGCCTTCTCGCCCAGCCGACTGATGAAACGGCTGAGGGATGCCAAGCACCCGGTGAACTTCTGGACGTCTCGCAGCCGGGTGGGCCTCTCCATCCGCTCAATGGCCTTGATCTTCACAGGGTTGCACTCGATGCCGCGCTCTGAGACAAGGAAACCGAGGAGCTGGCCAGCTGGGACTCCGAAGACACACTTTTCTGGGTTTAGCTTGATTTGAAAACGGCGCAGGTTATCGAAGGTCTCCTTGAGATCCTCTAGGAGGGTGCCACGCTTCTCCGTGTTCACCACAATGTCGTCTACATAGACGTGGGCATTTCTGCCGAGTTTCTTGAGGAGGCACTTCTGCATGCAACGCTGAAACGTGGCACCGGCATTTCTCAGGCCGAATGTCATGGTCACGTAGCAGAAGGCTCTGAATGGTGTGATGAAGGCGGTCTTCAGCCGATCGGCCGGGTTCAGCTTGATCTGGTGGTAGCCAGAGTAGGCATCCAAAAAACTCAACAGCTCGCATCTGGCTGTGGAGTCAATCACTTGGTCTATCCGAGGCAGAGCAAACAGATCTTTGGGGCAAGCTTTGTTGAGGCTGGTGTAATCAATGCACATGCGCCACTTGTTGTTCTTTTTCAGTACAAGGACTGGGTTGGCAAGCCATTCTGGAAAGAACACTTCCATGATGAAGCCGGCTGCCAGGAGCCGGGCGATCTCTTCACCAAAAATTCTTCTCTTCTCTTCCGATAGGCGGCGGAGGGGTTGCTTGACTGGTTTTGCATCTGATCTAACATGCAGCTTGTTCTCGGCGAAATCCGTCGGAACACCCGGCATGTCCTTGGGAGACCATGCAAAGATGTCCCGATTCTCACGGAGGAAATCGACGAGCTGGCTTTCCTATTTACTGTCGAGGTGGCCCCCCACGACAGCGAACCTCTCCGGGTGCTCCAGGTCCAAGGGAATTTTCTTGGTTTCTTTGGCCGGCTGGAAAGAGCCTTGGGTCTCTGACTCCTTGGGATCTGGTGATAGGTCCAGCTGCTTGCCGGCCATGGCCACAACCCGGTCAAGGAGCCACCTTTCTGCAGCGATGACAAGGGACTCGGCCAGCCGACTGCTGGCAGCAGCACACAGGGCCGACTTCTGGTAGTCGCCGGCTATGGTGATAATGCCCTTGGTGCCCGGCATCTTCATCTTGAGGTAGGCGTAGTGTGGCACCGCCATGAACTTGGCCAGAGCAGGCCGGCCAAGGAGCGCATGGTAGGGGCTCTCCAGGCCCACCACCTCGAACCAGATTGGCTCGCGGCGGAAGTGATTTTTGTCTCCGAAGAGGACATCTATCTTGATCTTGCCGATTGGAGAGCAGGAAAGGCTAGGTACAATGCCATGGAAGACAGTCCGGCTGGGCTGGAGCTGCTTCTCCTTGATGCATAGCTTCTCCAGGGTGTCACGGTAGAGGATGTTGATGCTGCTACCGCCGTCTATCAGAATTCGGGAGAAGCGACAGGCTCGCCGCTCCGTTGAAAAGGTGGCATCCAGCACCAGGGCGTAGGAACCCGGAGAAGGCATCACCTCCGGGTGGTCAGCGCGGCTCAAGTTGATGGGCCTCTCGGACCAGTGCATGAACTCTGGGACCTCAGAAGCGACCGTGTTCACCTCGCAGTGCTGCTGACGCTAGCTGTGCCTGTCGTCGGCCACACTGGTGAAGACGACGTAGGCTCCGTGTTCTTCGGGGAATTCATCTTGAATTGCGCCGATGGGGCGGGCTGCCGGCTGCTGAGGAGGCGGAGCCGGCGGGCCAGCAAGCGGAGGGGGCAGCCCTTCGCCTTTGGCGATGTGGGTGAGCCAGTGGCACTTCTGGGTGGTGTGGTTGGACGGCTTCACGCCGCTGTGGAACTTGCAGGGAGCATCAAGGGTTTGCTCGAAGGAGAAAGCGGGCAACCAAGCAGGCTTGCCGCCTTTTTGACGCTTGGGGCCGGGCTGCCCTTCCGGCTGTTGGTCTTCAACTGCCGCCATCTGCCGGCTGGTGGAAGCCGGCTACTGGGCCTTGCGTTTGTTGTTGTTCGACTGCTGGCGCCGACTGGAATCGCCAGCAGGCGTCGGAGGGTACGGAGGGAGCATCTTTCTAGACGCGTCCACTCAGAGCTCTGACTTCATGGAGGAGTCGGCGGTGGCGTACTTGTCCGCTATGATTAGCAGCTCGTCGAGTGTGGCCGGCTCGGCCTAGAGGAGTCGGTGCTTGAGTAAGGTGCCCTCTCGGCACCAGGTAGTGAAGTATTCTATAGCTTGCACCTCATGCACCCCTTCGCAGGAGTTGCGTAGTTCGGCCCACCGCGTCAAGTACTCGCGGGTGGACTCGGTTGGGCCTTGGACGCATAGGGAGAGCTGGTGGGGCTTGGGCGGCCGATTGTAGGTGCTGGTGAAGTTGCGGATGAAAACTTCAGTAAAGTCTAGCCAGCTGTTGACGCTGTAGGGCTTGAGGCTGTTCAGCCATGTCTGTGTCGTGCCCTGGAGCATGAGCGGAACGTACTTCACGGCAACATGCTTGTTGCCATTTGCTATGCTGATGGCGGTGGAGTAGTCAACCAGCCAATCCTCCGGCTTCACGGAACCATTGTACTTGGGAGTGTCTCGAGGAAGCGAGAACCCTTTGGGGAAGGGGTCGTCACGAATGTGGGGGCCGAAACAAGGCGGGCCGATCGCATCTTCTTCTTCTAACACCAGGGATCGAGCCAAGTGGTCGATCCGGTAGCGGGCGTCGTTTTCTCCGACTCCTTCACGGGGGCCCAGCCGGCCTCCGAGAGTCGGATGCTCAACGGGCGGCATGGAGGCGCGCGTCTCCCTTCGCGGGGGAGGCGGACGATCGTCACGCCGTTCTACTGCTCGTGGGCGGCCGTCTTGGTCGCGCTCGATGGTGACGCATGTGCGGCTGCGGCTAACAGCCGGCTCTTGGTCTCCTCGGTCGCGGGCGCCACCTGTCGGCGTCCAGGAGGTCACGCCATGCTCTCGGCGAGGGGGATGGTTCCCGGCCTGCAAGCCGGGTTCCACCATGCGGCGGCCGGCTTCTTGCTGCACGGCGGCCGCGTCGATGAGCTGCTGGACGCGCTCTGTCATGCAGCGACGCTCGTCGCCCTCCAGGCGGTCCAGCTCGTCCGCTGCCACCTGGGCGGCACGTAAGTTCTCCATTGGCGTGGCGTAGACTGGGCGGTCGGCCCCCTGCATGCTGGTGATGGCCGCGCCGCGCTGCCGAACCGTGCCCGCGCGGCTGGGCTTGCCAGCAGCCAGCGTGCCGCAGACGACGCGGTCAATCTCGCGCTGGTATGCATTGGTGAGGCGTCTCATGGCCGCCAACTTGTTGGCGCTGTCGAGGAGTGCGACGCGGCACGCTTCCAGTGTTTCGTCGTTCGCACCGGGCGCTACGGGCGTGGACAGGTCCCGCATTGCTGCCTGCAATGGGTCCCGGCCGGCCTCATCGGAGGCTCCATCATGGATGACGACCAGCACCTCGGCGACGTTGCTGGTGCTGAAGCTGCCGTCGGTAGAAGGGAGCGGGTTGTCGAAGATCACTACGTCACCGGGGAAGGCATCAGAAGGCGCGGCGTCGGCGTCGATGACCATGTCGACGGGCGGGTCAGTGGAGCCAACAGAATCCAGGTCGGAGGCCGGCTCGCTGGTGACGTGAAGCTTGCCGAGGGGGCCGACAAGGCAGCTCCCGGACCTGGCTGCGCCCGCGTTGGGTGCAGGCTCGTCGGAGAGGCGGATCCCGCCTATGAGGTCAGCGAGGCAGCTCGCGGCGCAGGCGGTTTCCACTCCACGCAGCGTGTCGGCGCAAATGCCATCGGGCCTGCCGGGCTGGCTGCGCTCGCCAGGAAGGAAGAGGGTTCCCGTCCAGAATGTGTTTCCGGACGATGGTGCACCTGGCCCCACGGTGGGCGCCAAATGTCGGGGATATCATGCGACATATGCCAGGGGGTGGCTTATCATGGATGAGGACAATAGTACGTCGCCGGGCCCTAGAAGGGGGAGTGAGCGAGACCGCATACGCCTGTGAATCTTACCCAGGTTCGGGACTCTCCTCGAAGATAACACCCCTAGTCCTGCTCTGCGGGGTCTCTGCATGATGACTATGATCGACAAGGTAGCTACAAGCTTGCTCCTTGACCTGTTTTAGGCTAGAGGAGGAAGAAAGGCAAAGCTAGGTCTACTCCTCGCTCTACGTGTCTGTGTGTGTATGGCGTGGGTGCTGAAACGACCGAACGACTGACCCCCTTCCGTGGGTGAGCCTAGGGGGTTTATATAGGCCTACCCCTCAGGGGTGTAATGGTAATTCGGCCGGGTGTAGGACCCGGCCGTCAGCGTCTCTGGCTGCCGGCTTCTCCGCCGACCGTTGGGGCCCGCCGCCTGGTGGGCCACGTTGGCTGCTTTATGCTGTAGCCTCGCCCTCGATGACGAAGGCTTGATCGAGGGGAACATGGTCACAGTCCCGCCGCCTGACGGGTACTCGTTGTAGCCATACCCCGTCTCGTCTGGTTAATGGGGCACAGACTCCATGGGGGAGGAGGGCCGCCTGCTAGGAGTCGGTCCTCCCTTGTTGCCGCCTGCTGGAGGTTTGCCGCATTCTGGTGGCTCGCGGACAGGTAGGGCCCGCTGCCTGCGGGTCGTACCGACCGCCCGTCGTGGGAGCGTGGCTCCCTCTGGCGCTGATGACATCACGGACTGTGCGGCAATAGTGCCGCGCTGGGCGGGGGGTGTCCGCCCAGCACACAGCTCTGCGGCCATGTCCCATCCTGGATTCGGGGGTGGCAGGCTACACTGCAGCCATGCCTTGTCTTGTCGTGGTGATGTGGTGCTGACTTTGAGGGGACGAGGGGCCGTCTGCCCGGAGTCGGCTCCCTCGCGGCCTCCTTCCATGGCCCTGCCGCCTTATAGCAGCCGGCCTCTTGGACCAGCCGGCCCAAGAAGGCGGTCGTGCTCCCGGACGTTGTGAGGGGCGCAGCTAGCCCTGATGTCTTGAAATACCATGGGGGACTGATGAGGCTACCCGTGGTCATTTACTCCGACACTAGTACATATAAGTTGTATTTGTTCCAATAAGTTACTGTCGATTTACAGATCGTGGGCGCCCGAATCACACAAACTTAACAAATAAGCCATACATTTTCTAAATTATTGCATGACATGTTTAGACAGGTTGATACCAAGTTGTTAGCTTTATGCTTATCCTCCTTTCCCGAGTTTCGCATGTGTTCTCTATAGATGCCGAGTAGCAGCGACATCACTCATCCTTCAGGCGATGTATCTTCATCTGATTCTGACAACCCTAGGTCTTCAGCAGATGGTGAGGGATCAAATAATCTGGAACGGGATAGAGCCGCAGCAATTACCCTTTCGGTCAGGACACGGAGGAACGCTCCAAGGAAGCCCACACACCAGCCTAAAGGTGTATATGAAGTAACCGAGATCGATTTAAAGTCTTGGGCTCCAACTAAACCAGATAAAGCACGCATGAGGTTCAGGAGTGTGTGTGGATTTGTTGGCAGGGCAAGGCTCAACATTAATCTGCCAGGGTTTCGGAATGCTGACACAGAAACACGGCAAAGGATGGTCTGGGAGTTCATGGATCACTTCAACATTCCAGAGCAGTGGAGAATGTAGGTGGAACACGCTGCACTGAAGAAGGCTAGGGATGCTTGGAGAAAGTGGAAGCACGTGCTGTACAAGAAGTACTTGAGTGAAGGCAAGGACCTAATCCCTGCATACCCCCAAATTACAAAGGCAGACTGGGCGGAATTCAAAAGGGTCAAGGCAACTACAAAGTTTGCTACGAAGAGTGCCAAGCAATCGGAACTTCAGAAGAGGAACACACACACCCACCATATGGGTGTGGCAGGATACTATGGCATGAAAACAATATGGGAAAAGGAGGACAAAGAAGAAGTAGCTGCGGGTGGGAAACCGGCCTTTAGTGAAATCAGGGGCAAATGCGCTAGAGACTACTTGCGAGCACGTGCAAGGAGGCGTGATGACGAAATTTATTACTTTGAAAACTCACATGACGAAAAACTGTATCGCGTGATGTTAAAGGCTTCTGAGATCCCTGGAAGGTTCTATAGGAATTTAGGGCCATGTGACATTCTGTCAGATGCTCTGGAAACAATAGAGCCCCCTGGTCGTGCAAGGGGTATAAGTGTTAGTGTCCCGCACAAGAGGGCTTTCACACTCAGCAAAGAATAGAGGCTCAGCATGAAAAAAGCTAGGAGTGAAATGAAGCAGAATGAATTGTATGAAAGGTTGAGGAAGGACATGTATTCGAATATTCAAAAGGAAATTGAGGAGTCAATGATGATGCAGAAGACTCTAACACTTACAGGTAGCCAGTAGATACGAGGGGAGGAGTGCATGGAGGATGCTGGTTATTGCGCGACAACACCACACAAGAGTAGCTGTGCATCAGCTGACCCCGCGACACTGAGACTGTAGCTGCCCATGATGATGCTATATCTGATCTATCTGGAATGAAAGACAGACTGAAGGGCGTGCTTACACATTATGAAGGTACATTAAAATGTGCAACAGCCTGGGTTTTCCCACCCTTCTTGGAAGAGGGCCTCTTGTTGGACAATGTGCCATTCAAGCCGGGTTGTGTGAAGTGCTACGTGATTGAAGTAAAGCCTGGATTCAATGAATTTGCCCTGAAGAATGTCCTAGGAGACTTTGATGAGCAAAGGACCTTGGGAGGAACACTGTTACATCACATCCAGTGGCCACGAAAGGAAATAGACTTCATGGATGAGATCCCTGAAGCCCCGCCAAGAGCAACCAATGTCGCCCCTCAACCGGTGACGCTCTCCTTGCCACAGCAGCTCTCGCGTGCTTCCCCCAAAGAACCTAATACTCGTAATCCGACAGCTGATGCATCAACCGGTGATCAGCCCGGCCAACTTTGTGCCGTACAGGCCATGTCATCGTCCGCCTCAGAGCAGCTAGTGGCAAGGCCTACAACTGCTAAAGACGCACCTGCTCAGCCGCTGAAGCTGCGGGGGGAGACCCAGCTGCAGCACATGCTCAGCAGACCAACCTGGTGGAACGGACTGCTAAGCAGTCTAATGCTTCGGAACTGCCTGCTAAGCAGTCTGTAGGTCCAGAACCGACTGCTCATCAGTCCGTCGGTCTGCAGCCGCATGATCAGCATACCAATGCATAAGCACTTCCTGCCCAGCAAACCAACGCGTTGGCACGGCCTCCTCAGCAAACCGACAAGTTGGCACCACCTGCGCAGAAACCTGACATAGCTTCAACGTATGGTTAGCAGTCCGATGCTTCTGCTCCTACAGCCCAGCAGTCCGCCACAGCAGCACCGCCAGCTCAGCGGTCCAGCATAGCTAAACCATCTGCTAAGCAGTCCGTCGAAGCTTTACCATCTGCCTTTCAGCCAACCAGACCTTGGAACAGAAGTGCTTCAAGTACCAAGAAGGAAGCGGGCAAAAAGGTTGCACCCATGAGGAAGCGCGCCGCAAGAGTGAAGAGGAAAGAGAACGATTGCCTCTTACTTAAAGCACTCATCGCATAGAACCAAATTAACAACAAGTTGTTCGAATCGGGGAGTAATATTATTTCTGACGGCATGGATGATGAAGAAATAGATTTGCAGCTTGCTAAAAATAAAGCAGACGTACTTGAAGCACACAATTACGTCCATGGCCAGCCATTTCTTGTTGGTGCAGCTCCAGTTACCGCGAGTTACATAAATATTGCATGGATCAAATGTTAGCAGGTCATCATGTTCTACTAGTCTCCTACAACAGAGATCATTTCCAACACGATGCTGTTTCCATCAGTGTGAGTTTCGAGGACTTACATCTCTTCTTCAACTTCTACGAGCTCGATGCCACTCTTGTTAGATGCCTGATTTTGGAAGTACTTCACAAACTCTGATCAACTTCTCCATACAAGGCTGTAAATGATAAACCGCTAACTACATTTTATTCCAATCAGGGGATTGAATGCGCAGAGAAGTAAAAGGGAGAGTGTGTATGTCATAGGTCCTGCATTAGCAAATGGCACAACATTACATGGTAAGGATGCACGGGAGTGGGCCATTAACACGGTCGCACGTATCTTCGAAAACACGTCCCATGCAGAATCATTTCTCTGGCCATATCATGAACGGTAAGTCAAATAAACAACCACGCATACACTGATTGTCTTTTAGATTTCGACATAATTCATAAGTTCATGGCTTTCTTAATATGTAGCAATCACTGGATATTGGTATTCATTGTTCCAAACAAGAACACAGTTTACTACATGGATTCTCTCACAGAGTCAACAAACGCTCAGGATCTGACGCATCTTCAGCAATTCATGGATAGGTATTGAATTCTATGATGTTGAAATTAATTTGCATTCATATCTGGTTCAATAATTGATGTTGTCAAAATTCATCTTCATTTGCAGTGTGCTCGCATTGTGGAAAACTAAACCAGGGAAACTGTTCCAGAGGGAACTACCTCTGCAGCACGAGATCGCTTCTCCGGTAACACACCGAAATCCATTATTTTCGGAAAATGTATCCAATAGTCTGCAAATACCTTTTCTTACGCTAGTCAAATGTTCAAGCTTCTAAATAAACCTCTTTCTATTTCTGTCCAAAGAAAAAAAATACATCTAACACCGGTTAGGTTGTTCCTAACAGGACAAATACATGACTAATTCTGTACAAAAAATTTCAGTGTCCTCAGCAACAAGCAGGGACCAAACTTTGTGGATACTATGTTTCCAGACACATGATCTCCATCTGCAAATCTGCTGATAGTTGTGAAGATGCTCGCGAATTAGTACTAGTAAGTCTATCTTAATTAATATCTTCTACTCCACTCATATGGCACATTCTGATCTTAAAAATACTGCAGCTCATCTTAGAACCGAGGACCCCTGAACCGCTCCCCGCTAGTGAATTGCTGATGGTTTGGAGATTTATCAGCGACTTCTTCCTGAATCACTACAGCAATCCCACTGGTGATAATGAAGATTTCAGCATGCCTTCTCCTGAAACATTGAGTAAGAGTTAGCCGGTAAACATATACGCATGGATCCATTCTTTTCCATCTGATGAGGTCTTCGTATTTTGTACACTATGATTAATTATGTAATGCACATGTATGTCGACAAATCATTGGAATTTAGCTACCATCTGTTCAATTGCAATTGTTGTGAAATCTGATGAATGTTCTTCCTGTGGACACTATTTGTTCAGTTGCATATTGTGGCGAATTTGCTTTTTGCATGCCGATTCAAATGGGATATTTTTGCTTTAACCTGGAAATTGCTACGCATATGGTTCAACTAAATGAGTGTGTGCGATCCACATCGGAAAGCATATGTCAATCATAGCGGAACTGTCGGTGATACATAGCAAATCGTAGACGATTTGCAGCACTACTACGAGTGCGAAGCGGCTCCGGAACCATTTGTGATATCACATTATCGCACACAAGAGCTCGGAGTAAATCATGCCCAATGTAAAATACAATCCCACTCGTAAATTTTTCAGGAAACATGTGGGATCCCACAAAAAGCACACGTCACTCTTACCACAACCGTCGGTGATACACAACAAATCAAAAACTTCTGCAGCTCTTGTATGTGTGCGAAGGGGCTCCTGAACCGTTTGTGATAGAACATTATCACACATGGTAATTGTTAGGAAACTTGTGCGATGGAGTCTTGCATGGCAGACGAGTTCCGCAGAAAACTCGTGTGTGATGGGGCACATATCGCACACAGTTCATATGTTGGCCCGTGTGCCTTACATACTGTTTCCCAAATGGTTCATTACGACACACCGTTTGTTTTCACTGCGTCATTAGAAATGTTTAATCATCGATCCCACACATGCGAATGAATTTAGTGTGGGCTGCATCGCATATGATTATATTTGGCAAGGCCTCTGCATCATGGCTCCCTATCCCCGACGGTTTCTGGGTCATGTGGGAAGGACCCCCGTATCGCACACACTCACTTGGCGATGGTTCCAAACGCCGTCGCGGAAAGGGGTTAAAAACCGTTTGTATAGCACCTCGCTGTGCCAGTACACGGTCGGTGCTGGTTTGGGCGGCTGGAGCAAGAAGACCAGAGGTTGAAGAAGCATGACGGCCGTTGGATGGACATTGTAAGATCACCGCGGCTAGAATCATTTATATTGAGTAAATTGACAAAGCCCTGCATCCGCGTCAACTTAGTAGGCCCACAAGTCAGCCTCCAAATATGGTGGGTCCCACCTAGCAGCGGGGGTATTCATTTTTTTTGTGCGTAATAAGGAGGCACTTCCTTGCGTGCGAAGATATAGCTGGTGGGTCCGAGCTGTCAGCAGGAGGAATGTTTTTTTTCATGAAATACAAAAGCCCTTCCGGTGGGTCCCCGCTATCAGGTGGAGGAATCATTATTTTGCGCGTAATAAGGAGGCACTTCCTACTAGAAAAAAAGGAGGCACTACCTTGCATGCGGCCGTGGACCCAGCTGTCAGCCTCTCCACGTGCAGTCCTCTTCCAATGGATGTCGTTCGTTGACCACGCCATGCCGAGAGCACCAAGGCGGTGGACGACAGCGAGACCAAGTAAGGGAATGACTCGGAGCCGATGAAGACTCGGTAGTTGTTTCCCATGCAGAGTGGGTACGAGGGTTTACTGGTTTGGCTGCAGTGTGAGGCTGCCTTCACGGGAGAAAAATAGGAGGTGTGGGTCAGTAGAGGGATGGCCAGGCTAGGGATGCGAGTAGGGTGGGGCCGTGAGGCCTGCCCGGCAGCACAGCCGGTCATGGGAGGCAGGAGTAGGCGGTTCCGCTGGCGCTGGTTTGGGCGGCTGGAGTAGGAAGATCAGAGACTAAAGAAGCACGATTGTCGTTGGATTGACATCTAACGGTCTGACGCTGGTAGAGTTGATTGTTGACTAAGTTTCTTTTTTTAGAAACCTTGTGTACGCATGAACTCAGTAAGCCCACAAGTCAGCCTCCAAATCTGTGGCAGACAACATAGAGCCTATTTTCTATTTTTTAATAATTTGCAACCCATTTGCTAATTCTTAAGGAATTTATTACAGCCCATTTTCTGCCCAGGACCATGGTCAAAAAGTTCAACCTAATTTTGCATATTTCGGCGGAGTCCGAACTCTTTTAATCCAGAAATGATAAACATTTATTTTTTAAGAACTTATTGATTTGACAAAAAATGTTTTATTTTTGTAAGCTAATAAGACGTGGGACAACTGAGTTGGTTTTAGGGAAAACTAGTGGTAAAAAAATCAGCGCTGGGATGGAAAACAACAACAAAAAATAAGGATGTAAAGATGAAAAGGGAACTTTACATATTTTCAATATAATAATACATGTATATGAACGAGTAAAACTATAGGTAGAGATTAGAAAATTGAAGTAGGATATGTCGTTTCAAGAGGAAAATAGAACTGGGCTGTGTGTTTTCTTCAGTAAAAAACTGCCTACGGATGTTCCAAGAGAAAATATAACTAAGGCTGGCGGGCCAGAGGACAGTTGATAGCTGCTGGATCTTTGTGCCCCATTGTCGTCATGGGCTAGGCCTGTTTAAAACAAAACCAAGCCTGGGCAGTCTACAGCCCAGTTGAAACTTGCTCGACCTGAAAAAACAATATACCTGCTAGATCCCAGTTATCAGTCTCTACTTGCAGAATTCTCTCGTTTATTGACTATGTTGAAAATTTCATGGGTGTCTCAGACGTCAGCATTATTTTTCCATCGTGATAATAAGTGCATGCACTTGCTTGCGTACGGCCATGGACCTCTTGGTTCCGTACGGTTAGGCTCTGTATGGACAGCCGTCTTGTGGTTCCACGGATGAATTTCATGCAAATCGGAAGGTTTTCAGTGAAACCGAACTAAATTCATTGCATTTTACATATTTCTTTTTATTATGGAATATTTTACATATTTCAACTAATAATAACCGACTACGCCATTTTTTAGTCCATGGGAGGAGCTTCATGCAATCGAGGTCGCGACACTTAACTGTTCTGGAAGGCCCAAATCCATCGCTCGCCTCTTTTAACAATTTGCAGCTAGGCTTGGCATGCCACAACCCAATTCCGACGTGTTGCGTCCAACTATCAGCCTGTGAAACCGGATGGATCCCGTGCGTACTTCAAAGATGTAAAAAAATTGGAGAACTGGGAATTCGGACGGCAGGTGCTTATGCTACCCATGAAATAAAAATCAGGTGCCTGAAAATTTGTTTCGAAACAAATGATTCAGCTTTATATCCACGTCGACCCTCGACATGATGGTTGGAAACAAATGCAAGTTCATACCGAAAGATCCTTAACAACAATACCAAATTGCAGACGACCAGGTAGTACAAGTATACAAATACCAAACTAACTTATAATCTTTTTAGTCCTGGCCCTAGTGTTGGTGTGGTAGAAAATCTTGGAGACGACCAGCTCCCGCTCCTTCTCTTGCTCCAGGTCCCCGAGGTGGTACTGGTGCATCACCCAGTTGGTCCTCTGCTAATCTAAGTTCTTGTTGGTGTGCAGCACCGGAACCTTTTTGCTACCCGTCTGCCGGCCGTTGACCATCACCGGCAAGGTATTACCGGTCTTGTGCCACATCACGTGCATACCGCACTCCGACTGTATCTTGCGATGCGTCTACGTGCCCCTTTTGAATGCCCTGGAGTTGCGCCGGAAGAAATGCTTGCTTAGGCCACTCAGTGTGGTACCTGCAGTATTGGCAAATACACGTTTTAGGGTACGTAGTTGGCAATTTCATAACATCTTTGGCATGTTGCAGTCACTTTCTTCACTTTTTATTAACTATCAAATTGTAATTGCTTCACTAGGTCTGTGTCTAAAAAGAAAAATAGAGGTATAAACAAAGGAATATGTTTGTGCAAGTAGACGGCCGATTGGTGTCTCACCTGGAAGTTTCTCGGGATGGGTGTAGCATATGCTGTGCTCGTTGTCGATGGTTGGTATGAACAAATCGATGAGAGGGTGAGATCTCGCGCAGTCAGCACTCACTTTGGCCTCAAGGTGCTCGATCAGCTCCTGATCCGTGGGATCGAACTTGATGCCAGCCGGCAGCACCGGCCAATCCTTCTTGGACCTGCATCGGTTAATTCCAGTTAAATGGTACTCAATGTATGATCAATCAACTGTTTTAAGTAAATGATGAAAGATTTCGACAGATAAGTGGTACTCCAAATCTAAAGTCCACAATACCCGAACAAACTGGGGTCTCGGCTTCATTACTACATGCAGACTCTAAAGACTTGAAAAACCCCATGAAGATTGAAATCATCATACAGAGCGACGGGATGAATACTCACATGAGCGGCCTCGCTGGTTCCTTCCTTCATCCGGCTAGCTTGAAGAGCATCATTATTGAGATCAATATTTTCAGTGTCTTCCTTTTGACTACTTGCAATGAAGTATAGCAGCTCCAGTAGCTCATCGCTCATCATACCAAATGAATCAGAACAAGGCGGCGGCTGGGAGGCGGGGAGACCGGGAGAGAATGGGAGAGTGATTTTGTAGAGAATGGGAGAGTGTTGTTGTACTACGAGAGGGGTGAGGCTCACTTTGGTGAACCGAACATGCCTCCGGGACTCTTGTGTCACCTCACGCGCAGCGTGTTGTCACATCAATTCAATGTGAGGACATGATGAATAATTCGACCGACGTATACTAGTACTACTGTACTACTTACTAGTCGTATTTAGTGTCACATTTTAACCATGGGTTTAACTAACAAAATGTCAATGCATGTCACCGAAAATTATACCATTGGAAACTATGTTGAAATACGAATCCAATGATATAATTTTTTATGACATGCATTAACATTTAGTTAGTTAAATTTATGGTCAAAATTTGACACAAATTATGAAGGGGACAAATAAACCAGGAGGGAGGTAGTAGTACGAGTAGCGCAATATACAGTATAGAGGACTACTAGTACTAGTACAAATTTAGAAATGGAGTATGAAGTTACAAGGCTGTGCGACAGACTTTGTAGGCTACATGAGTAATACAAAATATAATTCCCATTGGACAACACTTTCACCAACAAGTACGCACTTGAAGCCTAATTGATATATATGTCTTCTGCATAGCGTCTCCATCATCATTATCAGTACATGCTACGCAGGTGAGTTAGGATGCACTTGATCCTAGAAAGCTCGGAGTACATGGCTCAGTCTAGATACATGGCTTGGAAGCTTGATACAGTAGCTGGATACATGGCTCAGTCTAGATATCACTACGAATCAAGTTGTGCATGTTTGCTGTTGGCATGAACCACATCGCCGCATGTCGGGTTTGCAAAAGCCATTCATTGCTTGGAAGCTTGATGCCTTTCACACACTGAAGATCATCTGGCATCAAGCTGTGTCGATGAATCTCTGGATATGGTGATTCATGAAACCCATGGTACGATGTGTAAACACAGTTCCCCCTGGCGAATGGAAGTTGCATAGCATGGTAATCATCGTCGATGATATGGTCGATGATTGGTTGGATGATCGGATAATTGAGCTTGAGGAACATGGAGTGGTTGCCGAGGCTGTAAACCCGCCTCCAGTTGAATACACCTGGCCCAACGGAGCTGGGATCTTTCTTGAACACGAAGCAGCCATAGCCATCACAGTCACGAACGCCCCAGGCATTGTACTGCATGTGGCTTGATGAAATGGTTTGGTTAATTTGGTACGTGCGAATGAGCATCAAGTGAGCACCGTTAGTTGAACGAGCGATAAACCACCACCCATTAACTTGTATATTTCGAGGTCCTAGAATTATGAAGGCCATCACATTTGCATCTGCTGCAACAAATCAAATTGGAGACCAAAAGGAAAAAAATATACAATCATGTTCAGAGTATGTGTGGAATTAAGATTATTATAACAGTGACACAGATCATAGCCAGAGAATTGCAATGTCGTGGTCATAATCATACCCCAAGTTAAAAAAAATAAGCCAATGGCTTTCATATTCTAGCAATATGTCATGGTTCAAAGATCATGTAAAAATGAGAGGAAAACAGCTATGCCAGGGCCTGCCCATATTCTACCATAGCAGTTACTACTGTTCTCATATCAACTCTAACAATAACATGCGTGGTTATAAAAATCTTGGAAATGGGAGTAACATATAGCAATCATGAGGTTATACTCATAATATCTATTCTAACAATCATTAGATGCCAATTGTTCTCATATCAGCTCTAACAATAACATGTGTGGTCATAAAAATCTAGGAAATGAGAGGAACATATAGCAATGATGTGGTTATAGACATACTATCTATTCTCAATTTCTAACCATCAACAGACAGTCATATTCATAAGGTAAAGATGAGATGAGATTGAACAATTACACGACGATAGATTCCACCAGTATATTCAGCCAATCTGTGCGTCGACTGCATAAACTATGCCATCGTGCACTATAGCATCAGACAGAAATGGAGGGTCAACAGGATTGATGATGAACCATAACCATGTATGGCGACTGGATTCCAGATAGACTAGTCCCATGTCGAACAAGGCAATGAGCTTGTAATCCATGTAGTCTTCTGATGGTGTGGGCACTTCGCAGATTACAACCTTCAGCAAACAGAGGTCATACCAAAAGCTCAACGCGTCTCGTGTGTAGTAGGAAGGAGTGTCCGGCGAGCCACATGGCTCGATGCCGGTGGTATCCAACGATGGAAGGGTGATCTCTCGCTGGGTGTAGATAACCACGAGACGCCACGGACTACCGGATTGGTGGACGAGGACGATCGAGTTGGCCTTCATGCCCGACCAGTAGTGGCCGCGCATGAAGGACAAGTGGGTGGATAGTGGTAGCATGTCGAGGGGCACAACGGCAACCTTAGTAGGATCGTCAAGTCGGTGTCTAGGCCACCTGCGAGGATCGGCATCAGCAAGTAGGGTGTCTTGAAAAGGGTCGGCCGGTTGCAGATGAGTACACAGTACATAGACACCGAGCATGTGGCCAGACGCACGGTGCTGAGCATGTCAGTCGGTTCTGCCATAGGGTTTTTTAGGGCGCTGAGTGATTGGGGTTTTCGGTGCCTGCCAGCAAGCGAGGAAGTGGACTCGGGCGGGCAAGCGAAGCAGATGGCGTGTGTGGCCGAGCAATGAGTGGGGGGGGGGGATATGGTACGCACGAGCTACCGAGGAAGATGGCGCGGGCGGGCGATCAGTGAGCGGGGGGAAATGGTGTGCAACCGATGATGGGGAAGAGAGGAGGAAGAAGAAGAAAAGAGGAAGAACAGGGAAAGACGGGCAAGAAAGTGCATTAAATCTCAATTGTACTAGTACTACTACCAGGATATACCGTCCTTCAGAGTGTAAATAGTTAAGCCGATGACATGTGGGTCTACCTCAAGAGGGCCCATATGTCAGTTAATGGAAGAGAGTGGTGCGTAGGCGTATTTGCTGAAGCATGCTCCACTGGCAAACATGACGGCAGTATAGGGTAAGGTTGATTTAGTAACACCAACATGTTGGCTCAGCTTATTAATTAAGTGTCACATCTGGTGCAGCGTGTATTGTCACTTCTCTGTGAAGACTAGTTGAATAGTTTTCTCTGACTGAGATGGGGAATAATGAGACTTCCTATCTACAGTATCCCTATGCCTCTACTCTCATCCTGTCAAAAAACAAGAAACATTGGCCAAGGCACCCGGTGCCAATAATGTGGGAGTACTACTAGTATTTTGTGTCAAACTTTGACCATCTATTTAACTAATAAAATGTTAATGCATGTCACCAAAAATCATATCACTGGATTCGTATTTGAACATAGTTTTTAATGGTATAGTTTTTCATGACATGCATTGACACTTTGTTAATTAAATTTATGGTCAAAATTTTACACTAAACACGAATGGGACCAATAAACCAGGACGGAGGTTTATATACAGGTCAATAAAAAAAATCATCAACCAAGGTAGTAGTAAATGATGAGTGCCCGAAGAATTTTTTTCCAAAAGTACTCAATAATGGGCTCGTTTTCCTCAAGAAAATTGTGTTTACGAACGTATTAATTGGAATGCATGCGTGAAGAACAAAAGACCAGAACATTTACACGCATTGGTGAGTTTTCTTTTAATTCTTGCATGCAACGTTTTAATGAAGCTTCAAATATGAACATGTCAATGGGAGGGAGTAGAAGCCTCATGCATGCAGGCATGCATGCAACACTCACACGTACACATGCACGCACGCAACACTCACGCATCCATGAGGCACACAGCACACGACGCAACACACACGCTCACGCTCAAGTGTTCAACCTACTCCCTCCGTCCGTGAAATACTGTACATATAGAGATTTACACATTGACCAAGAGGAACCAGAACTCCATGTCATAATTAATGCCCAAAAGTAGCAGACTTATGTGTGCATGCGACCATTGAGAGAAGAAAGATTAAATGAAGGTTGTTGCATGCTATAACTAAGGATAGACATGCAGCCTATAGCTAGAGCACAAGTTGTTGCATTAGTCAATCAATACCGATTAGATTAAAGGCTAAGTGCATTGGAAGTGTAGATGTACACTCTTTGTTGGAAAATTCTCTAATGCTAGATGTACAGTTTTTCACGGACCGAGGGAGTACACATGCATGCACTCACATACACAGCCAGGGTGGTTCACGCGCAAGGGTTGGACTCCTGTCGCGCCTGCGCAAAGTTTTGTTTAACTGATTTCTTTGCTCTGCCAACTCACACGTGGGACCCAGAAACCAGGTGTCAATTTAACCAGTCAACAAAGTGCCATGTCGACTATGTGGCCGGTCAACAGGGTGCAATATGGTGCTCTACGGTGAGCTAGTGACCGTATAATCACCGCAAAACTATATAGTGACAGTAATGAGCGTATTGTTACATACGTTGACCGCCAGTGTATTTTTCTTGTTTGAAATTAAGCCATATTAACCGAAAAGGATGCAGTATGGACTAGTACTACTTTGATGTGTCCCGTCAACTCGCAGAACGAGGAGAAGCTTGCTTACTACGCCTCTCCCTCGCCCACGCGCGGTGGCTCACAGTACGAGGAGAAGCTTGCTTACTATGTACGCCTACGCCCTCTCCCTCGCCCACGTGCGCGGTGGCTCACTGGACGAGGAGAGGGTTTTGACTACAGCGCCCTCTCCCTCTCCCTCTCCCTCTCCCTCGCCCTCGCGGTGGATGTGCAGTAGTTCATTCGGTGTCAGATTTCCAGAAGCACATTGTACTGACATTGTTGGACCTTTCGAAGAGGCGAAGAGCCAAGTGCAAGGTTCACAGGAGTACGAACTGTTGAACCTCCCGAAGAGGCGAAGAGCCAAGCGCAAGGTTTATAGGAGTTGTTGTCCTAGTACTACAACTATAGCGAACAATCGCTATTGTATGATGCCGCAACGTCACCTATAGCCAAAGTTGTGCCACCTTTTTTCTCACAGAGCGTGTTGGAGCCCGTGCAATAGCCACACAAGTTGCACGTACACATAACACATTTACTATTAATAAATTCTAAAGGACAAATGCCAGCATGCCACACAAGTTCATCTCCACTTCATGTGATAAATTTGTGCATGACTACTCTACATATATTTACAGCGCTACCATTCACAATTTACCATACTCCACTTACACGTTATAGATGGGCTCCATGTCCTCCTCCAGGTTCCAGTCGTAGGTGTTCTTCATAGATGGCACGATCCATAGCGGTGGGTAACGGGAATCATTGTCGCAGCTTTCTAGTCCGGCTCCACACGATGGAGACTCATCCAAGCTGAAGCGGCATAAATCAGGGATAGCGTGTCCCAGCATGTCGTTCATCCGGCGGTGTGCACTGAAGACACAACCATGCTTCATGAACGGCATGCCTTCGGTGTCGTGCATGGAAGGTGGCATCTGCTTCACAATGGGGTAGTTGTCCCCAATGAAAAGTGAGTACTCTCCCAGAGTGTTCCTCGGCACCCACATAGCATCACGTGAGTCAAACTCGGCGTCGTTCATCTGGTACACATGGCATCTCAGATCTGGACACATGGTGACATACATGGTCAAGGTCCATGCATGATAATGTTGTGCTCAAATCTGGCTGTCAGTAATATTGTGCAGCAAGTAGTACTACTCCAGTATAGAGGAAGTAAAATAACCGGCTTATTATATATAGCCACTCTTGGCTACATGGATGAGATAGTAAGACATGGAAAAACAAAAATGGTGGGAGCTAGTGGGTTCAAGTCTTCAAGGGCCTAGCTATCTATACGCGTCCTCCAAGGTAAAAAGTACTAGTACTAGTAAGTAGTACTCCTTACTACTACAATGAAAGAGAAGGCGAGAGGGTTAAAAAATCTAATACTAAATTGTAGTACTAGTACAGTAAACATGTCCCAATAAGGAAAAGAAAAGAACTAACAAGTACTACTACTCTAACACACAACAATGAGAAAATGGAATACCTGGATAGATGGTGACGGTCCGATCGTGGTACATCGTGTGACCATGTTGCACATCAGTGGTACCATGGGTAACGACTGCTAAGATAGTTGATCCCAATATGCCAAAGTCAGCTACAAGGTTCCAGGTTAGACCGAATCGCGAATGCAAATGCACATCCAGGATCGGCGATCTTATTTTGATCGGGGGATGACTGGTCCCTGCAAAATAATGGAGTACCGTTAGGGATGCAAATGATGGTTTGTGCATTCCGTTTGTAATCTCCCGTACCATAGGATGGCAACCAAATGAAAAAAGTCCCCTGGCTTGTCACCGTGAAGATGTGGCCTACATGGCACACGGCGTCTTCGAACGTGTAGGGGTACAAATCTGCCGGGGACAACATGTGCCAGCTTCTGCCGTTACGGCCTTTTGCATTGATGGCAATCCTTATATCGAACACCGCGATGAGATAGTAATCATTGTAGCTGCGTCGCTTTGTTGGTGGCTCCACAATTCCTATCTTCTTCAATCTCATGTAGGCATCATCATACGTATTCAAGCCCTGCCAGTCCGGAAGGCCGATCCCAAAGGTGGATAAGGGTTCTACTGGAACGGCCGCACTGTTTTTGATGTTGTGCAAAATGATGGTGGTATCCGGCCGGAGGTATGCAAGCCAATCTTCGTTGGCACCAACCCAGACCTATATATAAGACGGTGGGCAGCGGAGAAATTACGGGATGGAATAACTAAGTACTATATTTAGAATATACACTACATGATCAAACTCCTTGACTGACCTGCCCATCGGACAAAATCCGACTACCTCTCAATGTCGGCAACTCTAGCGGAGTCAACGTGCAACCACGACCAGGTAGCAGTGGACTGTTCGATGGATTGTCCCATAGAATAACCTTCTGCTCGAGAACACATGGAAAACCAACAAGCATGGCCTTTTCCCAAGCCTGTTTATGCACCGTCTTAAAATAGTTGGTGCAGGAAGCACCGAGTCTTGCGGCGGTGAGGACGTCGGAGCGGCATGCTAGTGGTAGTGCGATGGTGCGGCTATTATTTACTTACGTAGTACTGTAGCAATAGTACTTTCTCAACTAGTAGTGCGATGTACTCCCTCCATTCACTTATACAAGGCCACAAACTCAGATTACAAGTACCAAGGTAAAATTTAATGACTGCTTTGCAAGCCAACTTTTCCTCTTCGGTAACCGAGTTCATTAATATGCCTGCATGCATGCAAGGAATGAATGGGAAGGAAGTGGCACAGGTCATTATGACTACATGCATGCAAGTATTAAACAAGTTGCTTGTACGAGGAAGCATCATTAATTTTTGCCTTGATTACTCTTAGTGGCCTTGTATAGATGCAAAATGTATTCTTCATAGTGGCCCTATGTAAGGGAATGAAGGGAGTATTGTACTTCTATAGTGCACCAGTTTTGAACTCTTGAATCTCAAGGCCAAGGAGCTACAGTTGCAAGTGGAGGGTACTACTGTTCTATAGAACCATCGCTGTACTATCAATGCAGGGAAAGTACACCTGCGTAGTGTGTACTCTCCATGCTCTATTCAAGCGTGTAGCTGGCCTACTCAGCCGCTCCTCTCATGCACACACTAGCAGCCTGTTTATCAGCGACGGTTACTGCGGGGGCAGAACATTTGAGTTCTTTGATACAGCGAGACTAGGTTTTTCGCCTACATTTGTGGAGGTGTAATGGATCTCGTTGAACTTTGTTTGTGGGTCCTTCCTTCTTTATGAATGAGATGAGGCAAAGCTTTTGCCTCCGTTTCAAAACAAAAAAAATCACGTCAAGAGGAATTTTTTTCTGGAGTTTATAGCCAATAATGGAGTGATGTCCATGCGTGCAACGCCACAAGCTATAGAGTAGTAGCACTTTACGTACAGAGCCATATTGCACAGTTCCCAATGCCACACCAGGCTTTTCCGGCTCCTCGGGCTTAATTGGGAGGCGCTAGTTTAAATATGGTAGCTGATGAGGAAGCAGCAAGCGAGGTGCGGCTAGGGCGAGCACGCAGGCGACAAACGTTGCACGGTGTGAATTGATATATAGGACTGCTACTACTTTACACAGTAGTACTAGTACTACTCTAGTACGCGAGCCACGAGATGATGGGAGGGAAAACCCGTTCATGTGGCTGTGCTATCCAGTGCACCCAGATTGTGGTGCGACACGTCCGTTCGACTTCAAAAGTCAAACTACCAGTGTACAATATTGGCTCGCAGCGAGGTTAATATTTTAAAAAAAGGCCACCATGCGTTCGGCCGGGATCGAACCCACGAAACGAGCTATACACTCCCGCGACCACTAGTAGTACAACGCAACCTAGAATCTCCTTTTATCGCTAGTACATTGTTCCTTACAAGAAACCACTACCAAGAAACTACCACTTTCCAACCAGCCCTACCAAGAAACCACTACTCTACAAAAATTAGCAAAAACATACCAAAATTTTCTTAATCCGTCGCAATAAACTACCAAGTGCCGTTATAGGCATGTTTCAACCCATGTTGCCCCTTAAGTCAACGTCGTCTATTTGACCGGCAAGTTAGGCGTTATAACTTGTGGGACCTACACATGTCAGTCTGGACAAAAATCCCCGAGTGACCTCCTACCTCTGGCCCGTCCACCTAGTCATCCTCGGCGATGGGACGCAGCTACCGTCGCCGGCAGAAGGTGAGGTCAAAAGTGTCGGCGGCACGGAGCCCATCTTGCGGCAGCCCGGATGCCAGCTTCGCCCGGCGCTCGCGGCCGCTAGCTAGCCAAGCTAGCACACACCCTGCTGGATGCATCCAGCTGCTTGTCTGCAAGGTTTGCTAGCTAGGTTGGCATGGTGGTGCGGTGGCTTGCTCATGCGCGCCGCGCTAAGGCCAGCCATCTGGCTCGAGCGAAGGCCAGTGCGGCGGCTTGCTCGTGCGTGAGCCACGCTCAGGCCAGCCAGCCAACCCGTGCGGAGGCCAGCGTGGCATCCAGCCCGTCCGGTGGAGCGGTGGCCAGCTCGCTCATCACCGGCGCCACCGACGAACACGCATAAGAACTGTTTGAAATAATGTTCGGGAAAAATAATGATTGGAGGAGGAAGAAGAGGATAGAAGCTCAAATGTGGGTCCCTCATGTCTTAACGGTCAACACAACGGTCAAACAAACGGTGTTGGTTTAAGGTGCCTCGTCAGCACGGACGTGTGGGCTAACCCTGTCATAAACGGGTTTAAACGAGCCTAATCGGCACTAGGTAGTAGTTTTTTGGCGCGGATTAAGAAATTTTGGGTATGTTTTTGCTCTTTTTTGTATAGTAGTTTCTTCTTAGGGCTGGTTGAAAGTGGTAGTTTTTTGCTAAATACTCTATATACTGTAATTAGGAGTGAAAGTTAAGCTTTGGAAGCCAATAAGTATGGCTAGTTACATAGTGCCTATGTGTACGTAATTCAAACTAAATATCGACCATGACTCACTAATATCTCGATGGAAAACTCGAAACTATGGAAATACTAGCAATTTTTTTTTGCATGGTTGGAAATACTAGCAATGTGCACGTGCGTTGCAACGGATCAGAAGTAGAATATTACTTATTCACAAACTTTGTAGAAAACACTCTAATTTTGATATACATATATCACTAAAAATATATTATGTTTCAATCAGAATATATTCCTTGGGCTGTTTTGATGAGGTGCGGGACGGATGTGGCTGGTTTTAAGATACTTATTAAGGGGTTTTCTGCAAATTGGGTAGAGAAGTGGGATGTTGTTGAGAAAAGGCAACAACTTACCTCACAGTCGTTAGATGTAGATCTAATGGTCAGAAATGACGGATGGCAGACACACCATCATCACCAACTAAGTCTACTGTAGGAGTACTAGCAAGATGCTTGTGCATTGCACGGAACATCAAGATGCATTTTTTTTTATAAAACACCTGTTGTGATTGACCCATGCGGGAGTAATCCCATGTGTAAAAACTAATGATATCTCGAGAAAGAGGAGAGATAAGGTGAGGAGGAGTGGGGCGTGCTGGTGATTGGTGGTCAGACTGAGCGGAGGCATGGGGATGGACGACGCCGGCAGCGACCACCATGCCAGATTGTTCCAGATGCTTCCTTTTTTAATTGCTCAACAATGAGGTTGTGGGAGATAAGGATGAACGAGTGAAGGCCTTGTCTGCAAATGTGGAGAGAGGTGCGGGTATCTTTTTGCAAAATTGCCATAGTTTGCTTTCTATCCGTCAGATATATAGATCGGACGGTCTACATTGCAAGATGGCAGGCATACCATCATCACCAACTCGGTTTATTTTATAAGAAGAGAAATAAGTATGGAGATACAAATGTATTATCGATACTTGTTTCCATAAACTTGGATCTACGTTCTATTCAAATGCTGAGCATGTGGGGCCTTAGCACGATGACTTCCCGACTGTGTAAAACAAAGGTTTTCCCGTCGCCGATAAGGAGGGGGTGATGGGGGCATGCTTTCGGCTCACTCTAGTCCTAGTAGTCATACTAGGTGGTCTACGGACATGTAGATTTATTCTTTTTCACGTCTCGTGTTTGTCATACTGCCACGACTGTTGATGAATAGACGGTAAGTTATTCACGAGAAAACCTTAGTTGAGCGTGTGTGCAAGAGAGAGACAGAGATAGCACGTGTGTGTGATATGTAGAGACTGAGGCAATGATAAGAGATTCTTTGTGTGTCCCTGTGTGGAGGATAGAGAGAGACATGTGCATGGGGCTTTGTGTTGTGTAATGTCGAGACACATAGACATAATTAGAGAGTGAGTGTGTGAGATACACATGCGGACATGGGGCGATATGTGTAAGTTAGAGATGGAGAATTTTGGTGTGTATGTGAGCAAGAGAGAGGGGGGTATATATATACACCTAGAGCTGGAGAGAATATGCAAGGGTGTGTGTCTTAAAAGAAGGATCCAGATAGATGGGTGTTTGTGCATGTCTATGTGTGTGAGAGGGAGTGTGTGTATGTGGAGAAGAGAGACCACTAATGATGTAAACCTAGTAGGGAAGGGGGAATGGTGTGACATGTGTGTCCAAGAGAGAGAAAGGCATGTGTAGTAGCGAGATAGCATGGGTGCGGGCGGGGAGCAGACTATTTGGAAGAGACATCGAGTGTGTTTGGGAGAGGGGTGTGAGAGTGAGAGAGAGAGAGCGAGCAAGGGATAGAAATAGGAAGAGAGGGGGAGAGAGAGGGGTCGTTTGTGTGCGGAAGTGGCGTATAGATAGGGAGACAAAGTTGATGTTGTTCGAAAGTGACCTATGTACGGAGATGCAAGGAAAGCGAGTCATCGTGTGTGTAATAGAGACTTCATGAGAGATCTAGAATAGATGGTGTAGAGAACAATTTGCGAGATTGAGAACGATGATATGCTAGGGAGCTATGGAAAGAGTCACGAGATACATGTATATAGGGAAGGAGCTGGGTCGGGTACGCATGTGGGAGAGATAGAAAGAGGAGAGTGGTGCACAAGGAGACAAAGGGTGCTTGTTTGTAGTGGGGGTAGTGAGTCAGGTGTGTATCAATTAATGCGAGAGAGAGATAGAGAGATGGTGGAGAGTGTGCAAGAACCACATAACCAGGGAGATAGATGTTTGGGGGCGATGTTTTGTGTGTATGGGAAAGATATAGTGCTATATAGTGCGCGTGCTTGGGAAAGAGATATGCCGGGAGACCTAGAGAGTGGGGGAAGAGATGTGTGCATGCCCGAGAGACAAAGTGATAGAGACCTATATTGGGGTCCGAACTTAGAAGAGAGATGGGGGTTAATGTGCTCCTGTATTCGTGTCCGGGGGAGAGAACGGCTTATGGGGGGGACGGGGTGGTGGGCTTCAGATAAAGAGTGAGGTGTCTATATTTGAGAGACTTAAGCGTAATTGAGATATATATGGTCAATAGTGTGTGCACTCATGGTTGATCAATTTGTTTCACAGTTTGGACTATGAGATAACGATACTTTTGAACATGCGTGATATACTTTGAAGTACTAGAATTACAAACCTAAGATTGGAATTTTGGAATTCGACTCCATTATTAGCTTTTGTAATTCATTTAAATGGAGGTACATTTTTTAAGCCGAGATTTCGTGATTTCAAATTCATATATCAAACCTAGAGATATACACATACGGGCATGTTCAAACCTTATAATCATCCACTTTATTCATACACATACACATTTTTTTGTCATCATATTTAGGATAAACACATTTGAAATTTCATTTGAATTGGACCATATGATGGTATTTGCTTCCACTAGCTCAATGATCCATATTTGAATTGAATGGACAATCTAAGTTTCGAGTTGGAGACATTGATTTTTGAAACTTGCACTTTTTTTTTGTGCAAAACAAATAAATTCTCGGCCATGATATTATAGTCGGCCGTACAAGAGCAGAACACTTAATTTCAGCCGCCAAAAGCTTTCAAATTCCCGCTCACATCAAAATATCTCGCGCCTGAAAGTTTAGCCCTGCGATATTCCTGTTTTACCCCTGCCACATGAACGAAAAAGGGCTGCTTTGGTCACTCCATTGTTTTCCCCTCTTTGCCCCCAACATTCTTCCTCAGAGCCCCTCCCCGCCTCCTCCCCCCAACCATGCCAAGCTGCCGAATCTAGTCCTTCGCCGCAGCGGTGGACCTCACACCGCGCCGGATCTACCTTCCGCACCTTGGAACCCCCAACTACCAACTCACCACTTCACCGGAGCCGCTTCAGTGACTGGCTTGTCCACCGCTCCAGATCTCCTTGATCGCCATCATGGTCCACCGCACCGGATCTGCTTCACCGGCGCCCTCATCCACCACAGTATAGGCCCTTCATCGACTCCCTCGTCCACCATATCCTTGGCCCTTCATACAAGCCATCATCTGCCGCAATAGATCCACCTCACCAAAAGAACTGTACACCGCGCCGGATGTGCTTCGCCGACGCCTTCATCCACTGCACCGGACCCGCTCCACAGACGCCATATTCAATTCCAACGGCCCTGCTTTACTGAAGCCGCAGCCTCATCAGGTTATTTCGATTTGTACTCCTTCGGGTTTTCTCTTCTTTATCGTGTAACTGTTCACTTACCACATATGAGATTTCCTATATATCGACATGCGCCGCAAACGAAGCACCGGAGCCGCTTCAGAAACGGCGACAGCCGGCCCAAACTCAACCGCAACACAAGCACCATCGATGATCCTTAGCTTTCAAGTATGACAACGATACCCATACACCACCGAGAATCAGGTACTATTATCCAACGGCCAGCGCCTACGTTCACTTTCTTAGCATAAGCACCGCACCTTCGAATTTCTTCAGGGCATCATTCAATTTTTCATGAGACGCGTTATTCTGCTTGCACCTGTAGGGCCATATGTGTGGCAGTGAATAGGTTACATGTGCTAAATTACAAACTAGTGCACATATAGTTACAATGTTTTTGTTTTTGTCCTAAGTATTACTGTACTTCCTGGATATCACTGCCTACTATTTTAATTCTTGCATGCTATATTTATGATAATGGTGTTGGTCTGATGCCACCTGTTGGTTACATCAGACTACTTCTATGGCCCTGTTTGGATACTCTAACTTAGCTAGAGGTTAGAGTTAGTTTCTAGCTCATGACTAACCCTGAACTAACTCTAGCCAAAGAGGTGTTTGGATGACAGTGTTAGATTAACAATAAATGCACTAGGAGAACAAGCTCCAATTAGCACCTCTTGGGTGGAATAGTTTTTTTCGGTGGGTTAGATGCAACTAGCTCAAACTAGCCCTCGTGTTTGGATACTTTAGGGCTATTTGAGCCCAAACTAGCTCTAACCCATGGATCCAAACAGGGCCTATGTTCTCTATGCTTAATTAGACATCAGCAAACTAGCTTGTGGTTCCGCTATTTTTTGTTTGTTTTACCCTACATTTTCTGATGCTAGCTATTACATCACTGCTCCGAGCCTCTATTCATTACTTTTTTGTGTGTTCTTGATCTTCCCAAGTTGCATGACTAATTTGATGCTTCTATTCATTATGGCGTTGCCAACCCCATCAAGCAAAATATTTGTTCTTTTGGGGCTGCCACCTCGGACAAGCATAAAAATAGAGTGAAGCACATATGTTGTCGTGTAAGCACACACCCTTCTTTCATTAGTTTAGATTAACCATTGATGATCAATTCGAACCAGTGCATGTGATTAAAATTAATTTTACCTAAATAGAGGGGGAAGAATAAACTACAACGACTAGATTTGCAACCACGGGATGCTGATGATATCGTCAAAGAACATTTCAACAGCAGCGAGGCTTCACAACAACATATGGTAAGCCAGTGTGTTTTAGTACATGTGAAATGTAATGCGTGTGAGATGCTTTCTTGGCTTGTGCCCTCAACCTGTAATCCTACAGAATTACAAATAGTTCAGTTGTCTGCTTTGCTATATTGCTTGATTCGAATGCTTGTTTGTTACTTGTTAGGCTATACCTTAGTTTGCCAATATGTCAGCAGTGCCTGCTGTACTATCGTAAAGAAATGCATGCCTAATTCATTTGACTCCTTAACTATTCCTATGAACTTCATCACAAGATTATCTTCGTAGTTTATATGAGGCCACACTGTTTAAGTGCTTTGTCAGATTATTTCAACTGCTTATATGCCTGGGGAACTTAAATATAGCGGTGGTACACTGCCTTTCATCTTACCATTTTAATTTGTTTTCGGCTGATGCTGCTTCAAACTATTTAAATATAGCTTGCCATGCTCGGCAATAATTCGTATGCCGTTTACCATGTAAGCTTACTGCCTGGATCATGCAATAACTATGTCTTACTTATGTCCAGCGGAAACCTTTCAGGATGCCGTTCACACTAGGACACAATGTACAACCCCGGTATCTATTTGTGGAAGCAGTGTGCCATCCATGTTACCAGATGGTAGCAGTTCTGAGGCAACACTGTTGGAGAGCAGTCTGACCACAGATATTACGTTCTTGAGGCTCTACTAGAGGTAGAAAGAGATGGTGTGGCTGCCATGAATGAGGTAATCTTGATCTTCAGGCTGGAAATTATGCAACTAGCTGCACGCATTATGCAAGCAAGCCAAGAATTGGAGGAAGTAAGAATGTTGCATTTAAAGACGGAGAAGGTCCTACTGCTTCTGCTATCTGAAGCCCAGGGTAATCCCAGTTCTTCTTTAGATTCAAGTTGAAATTGTCATTGGATTAGTATACTTGCATGTTGTGTCATGTCTCTGAATGGATTATGTTGTAAGACCCCTTTGTTGTCCATGTGTTGTAATGATCTAAATTTTTTAGGCGAGGTAATCCTCGGTACTTGTATGATTGACATAAGGTGAACTGTTTTTCGTGTGAGCAGATTGTATTGGATGAAATAACCGTTTGACTCAAAGTGTATCCAACCTACTGAATTCGAAGATCACGGAATTTCTAAATCATATTCATATATAAAGGTGGAATAAATCTTTGTCGTGGTTGTGAAGAAATAAATAACAAAATGTACAATGATGTATGGATATTCATAATCGAATACAAATTGGATTTGAATTTAGTTACTAGGGCCCAGGGTAAACGTGAATGCTAATTCTCCCAAATTTTGAACGAAGCGGCAAAACACCCACTATCATTTGTCGGCTGCCCGAAGCCAGTGTTTGCGAGATGGAAATTACTGTCTACCCTTAACACTTCACATCCTAATCGGCCCGATTTCCACTGCTGTCGATAGGGGTAGGTTAGTAACTTCAATCATATGTGACACGACCGCCTGTCTCCCCATTCAGACCTATCGCGAGAGAGGTGGTACTCTTTCATATCTGCTTAAGTTATTGATCTCACCCGGAAAATAGATCGTAACTTGTTTACTATACTTTTCTTGTCCATACCAAATCGTAGTGGCTAATTGAAAGCAAACATTGGTTGCAAAGTAACCTTTGTCCGGTTTGCACCTTCAGATTAGCCATGGCACGGTCACTATACTCGTAAATCTTATGGTTTTCCCCTTTATATTCACTACCATCATCGTAGGTGCTTCGTGTCGTGCTAGCACTGCTCCTCAAG
Organism: Thinopyrum elongatum; assembly: GCA_011799875.1. Classification (NCBI taxonomy): domain Eukaryota; kingdom Viridiplantae; phylum Streptophyta; class Magnoliopsida; order Poales; family Poaceae; genus Thinopyrum; species Thinopyrum elongatum. The sequence goes on along the minus strand of CM022300.1, from coordinate 553,569,087 downwards.
ACCTCAACCCATCAAGCGAAACAACATGCCACTCATAATTCCAAAGCTTAGTTGTTGAAATACGAATCTGATATGATGCTCATATTACTAAAACAGAGAATGTTTAATTGGTCAGCTAATGTTCCTATATTCATTTCGAAAAGCATGTGCGCCACATATAGAGAGACAGCAGGGATTTGCATTTCTCTGTGCGCTCTAGTTCATCATGGGTGGGCAACACACATTGTATTATCTAAAATCTGCTTGCTCTTTGTTATCATGTTCCTCTTCATTTCTTCGTAATAAGTATATTACTTCCTCCGTTCCTAAACTGCCTTGGGTGTGTGCGTGTGTTGTGGTGGCGTGCGTTTGTACCAGGTGTTGTTCATCGTTGCTTTATTTGTAAAGCGGGGCGAAAGCCTTTTTCGGTAAAACATAAGTCTTTTTAGATATTCCAATAAGAACTACATACGGATGTATATAGACATATTTTAGAGTGTACATTCACTCATTCTTCTCCATATGTAGTCCGCATTCGAATCTCTAAGAGATTTATATTTAAGAACGGAGGGAGTAGTATAGTATGTTCCTTGTCGTGAAGTGGAGCAGGGACATTTGCAGTCGACAGGTCTGTTGGGTCGCTTCAGATGGATGCTTTCAACGATTCTAGATGGTCTGCCATAATATCCAGGAAATGTTGGGAGCTATGTCGTCTTTGATAGTCTAGACTGATAGTAACAGTATTGTGCCTTCAGTTGAATAGATCTGCCCCGTTTGGGGCCGAAGCCTTTTCGAACCCTTTCTTGCCATACCGGCAATACAAGCCCATATCGTCCAGCTATTTCTGCTTTCCTGATTTTACTCTTAATGCTTAGGGTTTTCCCCTTTTATCTACCCTACTATGATCTGCGTATGTGCTTTCTGTCGTACTAGCAGTACTCCACCCTTCAAGCTAAACAACACATCACTCATAATTCCAAAGCTTAGTTGGTCAAATATGATTGCGATATGATACTGATATTAGTTAACACACACATTTAATTGGATAGCTAAAGTTCCCACTTGAGTTTCCAAATGCATGTGGCGACATATTGGGAGGCAGCAGGAATGGCATTTCTTTGTCACTTGTTGACTGTACTTTCTTGTCCATACCAAATCTTAGTTGTTATTTCAAAGCAAACATTGGTTGCTAAGTACCCTTTGCGCGGTTTGCAGCTTCAGAACTGCCATGCCACTGCCACGGTCAACACTATACTCATCATGCTTACGTTTCCCCATTTTATGATGACCACGATCAGCCTATGTGATACGTGTCATAATAGCACTGCTCCACCCATCAAGCTAAACAAGCTTAGTTGTACAAATTCGAATATGATATTATGCTGATATTAGTAAAACTGAGACATGTTTAATTGGTCAGCTAAATGTTCCTACTTTAGTTTCAAAATGCATGTGAGCCACATATGGAGAGACCGAAAGGAATAGTATTTCTTTGTGCGCTCTGGTTCATCATGGGTGGGCAACAGACATTGTATAGAAAGACTTGTAATGTCTTCAATCTGCTTGCTCTTCTACTCTTCTTTAACATGATCCTCTTCCCTTCTTCTTTAATAAGTATGTTCCTTGTTGGGAAGAGTAGCAGAGACATTTGCGGTCGACAGGTCAGGTCGAGTTGTTCTGCCTGAGTATATTTTGAATCTGTCAGGTCAGGTCGAGTTGTTCTTCTTTACTATATGTTGAAGCTATTCTGCCTTAGTATCATCACTTCTAGAGCTCTCATATTTTGAGTAGTAGGCCACATTATATTAATGCACACACCAAATTACAGAATGCATGACATCTCTCAGAAGAATTGCAGAGATAGCACAAAGGGGTTTACAGGGAGGCAGTATTGGATTATAATCACTTCTGCATTAGAAAGATAATCTCACTTATTTTTATGTTTTCATGCATGTCAGGTATTGAACATGATCAAAATGAATATGAGAATGGGTGCACGAGAGGAATATTGTGGAACAATCCATTGTCTAACAAACTTGGCATGGTGGAGGATGGCCTATCTTATTCACCCATCAAGGTGCTTGCTCTAACTTGGCAAGGTTGTATTGGTCGCACATATCTTGCATATGACCTCTTGCATTACTTCTACTTTGTTACACCACCATCTGCTTAGTTTAAGCATCATATATGAGTATATGCCATACCTATCCATTTTCTGTACCTATTCCATGTGTCATCATACTATGTTTTTCCAGTAAAATGTTGTTCTTTTGTAATAGATGTCCAAAAGGAAGAGGGTGAGTGCAGATCCTCAAGGAGTACAAACTAGGTATTTGGAAAAGGTAGCGATACCTGTTAAATCAAATAGATCAGCAGCCACAGAAAACATAGGCCCAACTGTACCACACTTTACCCCTACTCCACTGGCCAAACCCCTATTAGAACTGCAAAGAGCCTAGCATTAGGTACTGTCTATGATATCAATTCAAAATTTGAACTCAAACATTTCTGCATGTGTCTTACCTTCTCTCTTGTATGAAAACTAATTTCAGAAGAATCTCCTTTCTCAAAGGATCATAGGATCTCACTACAATACTGGGCACTACATTGCTCTTGTCAGTACCTCTTGCCCTTTGTCAGCATACTTACACTCATTGTTGTTTGATTATGTAGCATCACTGTAAATGTTCGCTTGCTTATCCTCCCTTTGCTCGAAATTATAAGATCTATATTTACTCTTAGATAAATGTAGAATTAACACAATGGTTATGAAGTTCTGGATTGCTCATGTAAGTACCTGTTGTCATGTTCTCCCTTCGTATCGAATTAATTGTTGCTCTATTGGATGTATTTAGAACTTAATAGTGCTAGATACATACATTTGAGAGACAAGTAATAACGGACGGTGGTAGTATTACTATACTTGCATTGTGAGATAGTTAATTGTCTAGCATTACTCTGCATCTTATCTGCCCTGCCCTCCACTTTCTCCAAATTATCAGATCTGCATTTACTCTTACCAAAATGTTGAATAAAGCCAATGCCACTGCACACGTTGATGTCTGCATTCCTCTTGTCAGTACCTTTTGCCTTGTAATGATGTACTTAATTAATAGCTATTTGATTATGTATCATCACTCTACACCTGAGCTTCATTATCCTCTATTTCTTCCAATATTATTTGACCTACATTTACTCTTTACAAAATGTAGAATAAAGGCAATGCTTATAAAGAAGTTTCTTTGGGGAATTTCTTGAATTATCGTTCCATCAACATGGAGAAGGGCTTTGTCCAGCCCGTGTTAACATGTAATGTAAGTTCATCCTTCTCTAGCCTTCAAACTTTGTTCTAGTATAGATTTGGATAGGCATCATTTCCTCCACTTCTGTTTACTTTGGTGTTTACATCTAATTGGATGTTTGCAACAACTACTAGTTTTAAATTGTAGTTGTAAAAACATGTTCCTTATGCAGAACAGGTCCATTTATTTTCTTATATATTTGAGAAACCTGTTACGTGTCTCCTTGTTTCTCTTTCAGAGTCATATCTCTTATGCCAGGCAGAACTTTAGGGAAGACAATGAGCCAAAAAATCGAGAAGAGAGAGAGATGACCCCAAGGTCATGTCTTGATGAAGACAGTGAGTTGAAGCTACTCACTAGCAGCTGTGACACAACCTCTGTGCAATTGCTGCATCAATCAGTTTGACTTCTTCAGTCTCAACTTAAAGTGGAAAGGCTTGCTTCAGCTTAGCTCTGACTTGATGTCAATGATGTAAAGAAGGCCTCAGAGGACACCCATGAGTGCTTTCTTGCTACGCAACTAGGGTTAGAGCATCTATCGTTGACACAACTGAGGTCTCATCAGCTTGTTCTGCTGCTTGTGGTGCACTTCCAGGGCAGCCCTAATGCCTTCTAAAGTGCTCTCAGTTTTGTATATTATTTTGTCGGCACATTTATATGCACTGGTGGCGACCTTTGATGCCCAGTGTATGTAATCCGCGGTCTCGTTGCGCTTTATTATCACTGGTGGCGAACTTTGATGCCCAGTGGATGTAATATGCCGTAATTTCTTTATTGTATAGGCTAGGTTTATTCTTAGTCGGTATGCTGTAATTTAGGCCGGAAGCTTCAACGGATCTCAATGTTGTCGGTCTTTAGGCCGGCCCGTAACTCGCTATATATGGGCCGAAACATGGGCCAATAATCATCTTGGGCCATTAGCAGGTCTAAACGTATAGTAGTTTTCCACCTTTAACAGGCCGAGTAAAGTTCTGGCCAGCTGGGCCGGAGAATACCATGGGCTTTTAATAGCCTAAAAACTAGATTGGGCTAGCTTTGAGCCAAAAAATTCACGGGCCAACACAGGCCAAAACTGTCTTAGGCCCATGTTTGGCCCAAATAGAAAATGAGCCGTTAACAGGCCAAAATATATCTCGGGCCCTGTTTGGCCCAATAAAATTATGGGCTTTAAGCAAGCCAGTATCAACATGGGCCGTAGGCCCAACTGTGTCACGGGCCATTAACAGATGGGTTGTAAGCAGGCCGGATTCAACGCAGGCTGTAATTAGGCCCAACTGTTACACGGGCCATTAACAGGTCGATAGGCACGTTGGGCTGAAATTTATCCACGAAGACTACGTGCCGTTAAGAGGCCTAAAGTCACTTCAGACAAGAAATAGCCTAGTTTCAGCACAGGCCGTTAAATGGCCTAAAGTGAAACCGGCCCGACAACGGCCCAGATGCACCACGGGTCGCTAACAGGCTGAAACTATTATTAGGACGAACTGGTAAACGGGCATTTAACAGGATGAAATAAAAACTCAGCTTAGAATGGGCCCAAAAGAACAGTGGCCTGTTAACGGGCCAGATCTGATATGGGCCGTAATTTAGCCCAAAACACGACAGGCTGTGAACGGGCCAGATCTTATATGGGCCTTAATTTGACCCAAAACATGGTAGGCTGTTAACGGGCCGGCCCACTAGTGTCTGAAAAAATATGGTGGGCCTTTAGTTGGGCCAGCCTTTTTACCTTAAATGGGCTACTGTTGGGCTGTGCCACATGTTGACATATCATAGGTGTCTTCCGTCCATTGTAGGGATGACATCTGTCCCAACGATGAGCTGACATGTGGATCATCCGGCGAATGAGAATTTTACACATGGAAAATCCCCATTGGTCGGGGTTGTTAACGGGTTATCGAATCCAAACCGGAACCCGATAGATTAACGGTGACCCGTTACGGTGGATGCCATGTGTCGGTTACTCTTGATGAAAACACTTCTATGATGCGCCATTTATCGTCATGGAAGTGGACACTTTCGTGATGGTAATTTTGGTATTGTCATGGAACACTTCTACAACAGCACAAGTATGACTATCTTGATTCTGTCATAAAATCGTCATGGATGTACATGCATGACAGAAAATGTGACCTACTGTGACAAACACGTATCATCGTGGGTTTTTTTGTAGTGTGCCCCGCTCCTCCAATCCCACGCCCTGCCTTTCTGGCAGGCGCTTTACTCCATCAACTACCCAGGCTTGCCAATCCGGCGTCCTGGCTCCTTTGATCAAAGCACTATCACCACGACTGCCCTTCTGCACCAATCCCATGTCTTGCGCCTAATCTGCATTGTGGGAGGAGCTGCAGTAAAAGGAGGGTGATGATAGAAACGGAAGTTACCTCAAGCCACACGTAATCGTGGGCCTGCCCGGGTTGAGCCTAGTGGCAACCCGCGTGCATGCGCGCCCTTTGTTTTTGATGCAAACGATGTACGTCGCCTAGATATCAAGAGAACCAGAGGAAGACTGGGGGCTAGCTCGGATCCAGACTAATGAAGAAACAAAGAAAATCGCAAGACACAGACGCCATCTCAACAGGATCAATGTTGCTTCTCTGTGCATTGTATGGGCCGAGTCCAACGATGCCTCGCAGCATGTGTGGCCCAGACCCGGGGACTCCTGTCGATGTATTAAACATGGGTGTTTCATACCCTGACTTACGCACAGACAAGTAGCAGCTCCCCCGCCAAACACCAAATCTCAAAGCAAATTTCCAAGTCAAAGAAACAGCACCTTCGAAGATCAAGGAGCACATCAAGAAGACCAAGAACAATACAAACACGAAGGCAAAGCATTGGAAGCAACCTTCACCGGAAGGCCGAGCCCGCAAGACAAAGACCCGGTAAGCCCCATGGCGAGCAAATCCCTACCAACTACAAGCGCTCCATCTCATCACCCAGCTGGTCGCTAATCGATGAGTTGTCGAGTCCGCAGGCAGCAAGGTGGAGTTCGCCGGCATGTGTTGACACGCAGGAGAGAAGACTACCTTTATCGACACCTATCGAAATGGCGTGTCACGCTAATAGGAATTAGCTGGGCAAGCGGTGCTGCATCCTTGCCGGGGCTTCTCCTCCTTGTGACACCTAGCGATGCATTGAATGCACTTTGTCCTAACTAGCAGAGTTAGGTATGATAGCACTGTTTGCTGTCTAATCATGATGTATTTACCTTTTTGCCACTGTGGTAACCCCTTGAGCTATAAAAGGAGGGCCAGGCAACAGAGACAAGGGTTTGAACCCATTCTAACACCACACACGTTTGCTCGTGTAGCTGCCTTCTCCTAGTACCTTGCCGGGGGAGAGCACTCCGGGTACTTGTGCTCCACATTCTCAATACACCAAAAGCAGGAGTAGAGTGTTACACCTCAAAGGTGGCCCGAACCTGGGTAAATGACCCTCGTGCTCTCTGCTATCCTGCTCTTTGCGCTTTGTGCAATCCCTTCGCTGAACCACACTGAACCACAAAGGGGCTTGTTGGTCCCGTAGATCGTCGTTCCACATCGACACATGGGCACAACAGATACTCCATTACCTACAGACAGGTCAACTTCCCGATGGACAAGAAGAAGCTGAGAAAGTAGCCTATCAATTGTGTATGAATTAGTTTGTTGATAGCATTCTATATAGAAAGAGGCCAAATGAGGTGAAATTGAAGTGCATCTGCTGGGAAGATGGACAGAAGCTGGTGGCAGAGATACATGCAGGGGTGTGTGGCTCCCACATCAGGTCCCACGCGCTTGTCTGCAAGGTTTTACGTCAAGGTTTCTATTGGCCGGCGGCCCTTCAAGATGAAGTGGATGTGGTAACAAGGTGCAAAGCATTCCAGATCCATGCAAAGAACATTCATCAACCAGCCTAGGCTCTTCAGACGATTCCTCTCTCCTGGCCCTTCTTGGTCTGGGGGCTCGACATCCTCGACCCCTTTCCCCGTGCCATTGGCGGCTTTGAGTACTTGTACATAGCAATCGACAAGTTCACAAAGTGGCCTGAGGTTGAGCCAGTGAGAAAGGTGATAGCACAGTGAGCCGCCAAGTTCTTCAAAGGTCTAGTTTGTTGTTTTGGTGTGCCCAGCCAGGTGATCACCGACAACGGCATGCAGTTCACGAGTCGCACCTTCATGCAATGCTGCGAAGACCTTGGTTGCAAAATCTGTTTTGCATCAGTTGCTCACCCAAGAAGCAACGGCCAGGTCGAGAGGGCAAACACAAAAGTGTTGCGAGGACTCAAGACAAGGACATTTGATAGGCTGCATAAGTGTGGAAGGGGGTGGATCAATGAGTTGCCGGTGGTTCTTTGGTCACTCAGGACGACACCAAGTTGAGGCACCGGCGAGACACCCTTCTCCCTAGTCTATGCTATAGAAGTGGTGCTCCCCATAGAACTCACGTATGGGTCACCTCGATTGCAAGCTTTTGATGAAGCTGATCAAGAGCAAATGTGGCATGACAATGTCATGCTCCTCGAGGAAGATCGTCTTCGGGCTACTGTGCGTGCTGCATGCTACCAGCAAGTTTTACGTCGCTACCATAGCCACAAATTGTATACCCGGAGCTTTGAGGAAGGTGACCTTGTTATTCGCCGGATTCAGTCCGCGAAGGGATGAAACAAGTTGACACCAAAGTCGGAAGGCCCTTACCGGGTAACACGAGTCAGTAGACCTGGCGCAGTCTGTCTTGACACCGAAGATGGCACTCTAATGTGCAACTCATGGAATATTGAGCATCTTCAAAAGTTTTACTCGTAAGGCGCGGTTACTGGGCATCCCGCCAGCCTCTTTTGTACAAGTTTGCCGGAAGGGCATCTAATCCTTTGTAGAAAGACAGACGCAGACCCTGTGCATAGTAGAAATAAAGCTAAGTGTTTCACAACTCTTTGTCAAAGTACATATTTATCTGTGTCTATTAGATGCAGGGTTGTGTTACATGTTGCCAAGCATGAAATGCTTAACAAACCATCAAGGTTTCCAGCCACCTCTTTTCTCTTCTTTCTTTTTCTCAAAAGACAGAAGGGTTCCTCGCGTGCAAATTTCCCAGGGGGGAGTGACGGTATGGATACCATAGGTGACGTTCAAGTTATCATTCACGATAAGAAGTACAGAAAAGAACGAGCTAAGTTGAAACGTATTCTTGATCGGGTAGAGCATGTCACTTGACGCCAGAACATCAAGTTTCTCAAGGTTCAGTGGTCTCATCATTCCGAGAGAGAGGCTACCTGGGAACAAGAAGACCGTCTTCGACTTGAGTACCTGTCGGTGCAACAAACCCCAGGTGTGTTGCCCAGACTGTACACAGGCTCGAGAACAAGGTTGCAGCGTCCAAGACAAGACCAAGCAGAACAGATGAGCTCTTTGAGAAATCAAAGGGCAGATCAAGAAGACCAAGGCCAACCAAAGGAGAAATATACCACTAAGGAAAAACCTCCCTTGCCGGGCAGGCGAGCCTGGCGGGGACGAGGTTGCCTCGAAGACAAGTCTCCAGATTGCCCCGGCAGGCTTGTCGGGGACGCCGAGGGTGGATTACCCCGCCAAGACTCCACTGTATCACCTCACAGCAACGCAAGTGATCGATCGGTGTTCTCTCGAGCCCCCAAGTGGCTAAGTGGCTGCTATTTGGCACGTGGCAGCCACTTCCAGAGGAAATCACCTCCAAATGACACCCGTCCAGAGACGTGTCACGCAGGTAGGCGAGAAGGTGGCCGAACGACACGGCAAGGCTTGCCGGGCTACGCTACGATGTGACACTAAGCGGCGCATTTAATGCGCTCTGTCCTATCTGCAGAGTTAGGTATGATAGCACTGTTTGCTATGTAATCAGTACGCAATGGCTGATTTGCCATTGTGGTGACCCCTTGATCTATAAAAGGAGGGCCATGGCAACCTTAGAAAGGATTCGGACCCTTGTACACTCATACGCGCGTAGTTGCTCTCGCCCCGAGGCGACCCTGCTAGGCTAGAGCGTTGTGTCTCCACCTCGGTCCTCCCATCAATCCACCAAAGCAGGAGTAGGGTTTTACGCCTCACGGCAGCCCGAACCTGGGTAAAAACTGCCCGCGTGATCGCTATCGTGCTGCTCCGCACCCTCCGCTCTTTGTGCAATGCGTCCTTCCCCACTGCCGAACCACAAGGGGCCGATGGCCCCATAGGTGGCCTTGTTTTCCCATGACATCTTTAGTTCGCCAGGTAGGGGGAAGCGCTTGCGCGAACCCGAGAACGCACGCAGCACGTCATCTTCATCATCATTCTCTTCATCGACGGCTTCATCATCCATGGCGCCCAAGAAGAAACCCGGTGCCGCAGCTCACCCGTCCACCTCGAAGGCCCCTTCGCATGCGGCGGCCGATGCCGTGGGGGCTACAGGGGCGCACGAGGACGTGGACGCTGCGGGGGACGTGGCCGGCGCAGACGACGTCATCACCACCTCCCCTATGGCCACAACAGGAGTGGGAGGCATCGGAGAAGGACAACGCCAACAACTTCCCAGTGGCCACGGTTCCAGAAGGTGCGGATGGAGAGATCATCCTGTCCACGCCTCTCTACCCCACCGAAGGACACAGCCACAGCAGTGGCGCTCACCCTGGGGTGAACCACAACCCTCCGGCCACCCCCGTTGCGGGTGCGGCCGCAGGGCACGCGCCACCCCCGGAACGGGTTGGCCAAGCTGATGCGCCGAATGGAGCCGCCAATCCCAAAGCACAACCATCTCGTCACCACGCCCCCCTGGCGACTGGCTCACGGCGACGGGAGCACGGCGCTGCCACTACCGACACCGTCAAAAGCCAGGCGACATTACGGTCTACATCGTCATCCATGCCGAGCACTGCATCGGAGGCCATGGCGCGGGCCCAACTCCTGATGAGATTTCCATCGGTGGCCGATCAGATGGATGAGTGGAGAGCCACCATTCAGAGCCTGATTGGTTTCGCCGAGGTGGGAGGATCACAACGAGCGGGCCTGTCACGGCCTCCGCAGGCGGCGACAACGGCCCGAGCCGCTGGCCGTACCGAAGGAGCCACCCCCATGGTGCAATCCCCTCCGCGGCAGCAAGTGCGGGGACCGCAGCCAGAGCCACGCGACCAAGAACCCAACGATGTATCGATGGCTTCGTCCGATCCTCGAGCACGATGAGACCAGCGGCGAGTCCTGGAAGACAGGCGGAGGGAAGATGCGCGTGCCACCATCGAACGACGCCGCGAAACCCAACGCCAGTCTAATAGGCGCAATGGCCCCAACGTCGACGAGCCCACGCCCGATGAAGGTGGGTACCTACCTTTCGAGGTTGGGTGCCCCGCATTCACTCGCGAGCTGCGGCAAGTCCGTTGGCTATCTGCTCGCACGTTCAAGCCAGAAATACCAGAGAAGTACGATGGAAGATTGAACCCGGTAGAGTTCTTGAGTATCTACACCATCGTCGTTCAAGCTGCCGGGGGAAGAGACGAGAAGGTGTTCACCAACTACTTCCCTTTGGCAATCAAGCCAAATGTGAGGTCTTGGCTGATGCATTTGCCAGAGAATTCCATCTCGACCTGGGCTGACCTGTGCCATGAGTTTGTTGGCGCCTTCACGAGAGGCAATCAAGAACCAGGGCGGCCCAGCGACTTGCAGCTCCTTTCGCAGAAAAAAGGTGAGAGTCTACGGAAGTACATGCAGAGGTTCAGCCGGGTGCACAGGAATATTCCAGACATCCACCCGGCAGCTGTGATAGCCGCATTCCAGTCCAACGTGCGCAACCACCGGATACGTTCTAAAATGAACGTTCGGTTGCCCAAGACTGTGAATGAGCTATACACTCTGGTGGATAAGTGTGCCCAAGTAGAAGAGGGGAGACGACTCCCCGGTGAAGAAGATGGCGTCGACATCGACTCAGAGGATGACGACGCCACCAACCAAAAGAAGAAGAACAAGAAGCGCAAGGATAAAGCGGTGATGGCCGTTGAAGGATCGAGTGCACCTAGTACCAGCAAGAAGGCCAAGACCGAGGTTCCCGACAAGGAAGCTATCGTGTGCACTGATTGCCGGGAAGCCGCGGCTGCCGAGAAGGCTGGGAAGAGTGATGGGCCGTACTGCAAGATACATCGGACCAAGGGCCATGATCTTCAGAAGTGTCATCAGGTTGAGAAACTCGTCAGGAAGCAGAGGGCTGAGTATGAGAAGTGTGATAAGGAGAAAGACCAAGATGGCACTGGCGGGAAGGGCTGAGGCAGTAGAACAGGTCGCCCCGGCAATGCTCCTCAGTATCAGGGAAAACTCACCAAAGGCCATGAGAAGAAGGATTGTGAGGATGAGAGTGATGACGGAGATGAAGAGGAAACTAGCGAGCAGAAGTTCCAGAAAGCCACTGAATCCCTATGCATTGACGGGGGTGCATCCTTACACTCCTCTCACCGCCAACTCAAAAGATGGGCGCGTGAGGTCAATGCCATGGAGCCAGCAGCGGATTCTCGGAAGCCGCTCAAGTGGTCCCGCACGCCTGTCATCTTTGATGAGGAGGATCACCCCAACCGCACTACCGCGGTAGGGTGTTTGCCGTTGTTGGTTTCACCAACGATCCGCAACCTCAAGGTCACAAAGATGTTGGTTGACGGTGAGGCCGGGTTGAATCTGATTTCTCTAAAGGTCATCAGCAAACTCCAGATAGCGGATGAAGAGATCAAGGTTACTGGTACGTTCCAAGGGATCAACCCCGGCAGGAGTCGTCCTAAGGGGAAGATCACACTGCCGGTAACATTCGCGGGGGGGGGGGGGGGGGTGGGGGAGTTAAACTATCGGACTGAGAAGATCATGTTTGATGTGGTTGACCTCTGCCGTACAATGGAATCCTTGGTCGCCCTGCCCTGGCCAAATTCATGGCGGCATCCCACTATGCCTACAACACTTTGAAGATACCAGGGCTAATGGGCGTCATTTCCATTCCATCAGACAAGAAAGACGCAATCATATGCGTGGATAAGATGTACCGGGAAGCAGTCGCTGTAGAGGCCGCGGAAGCCACTGCTCCCGCCAAGGAAAGCAAGAAAAAGAAGAAAGCCAGCAAGGATGCCAGCAAGGAATCCGGGAAGCGTACCTCTTCAGAGTGCACTGCGCCTGTTGATGACTTGCCGGAGAGTTCCAATTGCAAGAGGTCCAAGGCTGCTGCACCCGCTGTGAAGAAGGTCCCGGCAGGGCCTGCTGGCGCTGACGGTACATTTACCATCAGTGCCACCCTCGACGACAAATAGGAAAGCGCGCTCGTTGCCTTCCTGCGGGCGAATGTCAATGTGATTGCTTGGCAACCATCTGACATCCTCGGTGTTCCCAGGGAGGTAATCGAGCACGACCTTGCTGTCTGCCCACATGCCCGGCCCGTCAAGCAGAAGGTCTGGAAGCAAGGTTTGGAGTGGCAGCAGTTTATTGCCGAGGAGATCAAGAAACTTGAGGCAGCTGGTCTGGTCAGAGAAGTGTTGCATCCAACATGGTTAGCAAACCCAGTGGTAGTGCGCAAAGCGAATGGGAAATGGAGGCTTTGCATAGATTTCACAGATCTGAACAAAGCATGCCCGAAGGACCCGTTCCCCTTGCCGCGCATCGACCAGATTGTGGATTCCACCTCCGGGTGTGACCAGCTTTCTTTCCTGGATGCCTACTCTGGATACCACCAGATCTTCATGTCCAAGGAAGACGAAGAGAAGTCCGCGTTCATAACCCCGTGTGGCACATACTATTTTGTACGAATGCCCTTCGGGTTGAAGAGCGCTGGATCCACTTTTGCAAGAGCAGTATAGATTGGCTTTGAGTCCCAGCTGCACAGAAATATTGAAGCCTACATGGATGATATTGTCGGCGTTCTGGGAACCAGGGTACCTAGACTTGCCTGCCTGCAGCCCGCAGAGTGGCACCATCTGCGGCCTGGTACGACCCACCTTCAGCATCAACAACACAAGACCCTCGTGAGGGGCCAAGCCTCGTGAGGCCGACGACATCAAGACCACCAGAGGAAGCGGCCTCCTTAGGCCGGCTCCTGAGGAGCGGAGATTTCTATGCAAGCCCCACCTCGTGAGGTTCAGGTGACGCAGGCTATGACGACCAAGGCCAGGCGGGCGCCAGCGGGCACAGTACATCAGGTTTCCTCTTTGGTGATAAGGAAGCGGGTGCAGACTCAGAGTCCCGAGGAATTAGCCAAAGGTTTCCAATCCCATGCTACAAGACCAGGATGGCAGGACGGAGGTCATCGCCAAGCCTACCACAACGTCACAACCAGAAGCTTTGCAGGCGAAGACCATCTTTCGTCAGGATAAGATGTACTACTTGTCTCCCTTCAAACTTGGCCGTTGTGGGATCCCTTCCCGCCTTCGTTTTGGGGGAAGAGGACCAAGGCCACTATAAGTATAGCTAGGCCACCACCGTAGGATGGACGGATCAACCAGATCATCCCCACCAACTCACACCAACACAAGAACACACCTCCAGAGGTTGTTCCCCCTCTGTACTAGTTCATCCTCAGCCCACCTCGAGGCCAATCCACCACAAAGCAGGAGTAGGGTTTTACACCACAAGGTGGCCTGAACTAGGGTAAATCGTTGTGTCCCTGTCCTTTCCAGTTCATCGAGTTAGGCCGTGAGATCGATGAGTTGGCAGGCTAGGGAGATTGAGTTCTTCGCACGCACCCCAGAGTTCGAACCTTTCTTGGGTCTACGGAGCCCTGAATCCGACATTTGGCGCGCCAGGTAGGGGTGCGTCGGAGCCACTCTTTCACCGGACAATTAGCCACCGCTCCACCGTTCCCATGGCTGACGCTCGTCGAGTTCGTGCTGAGCGCCGGGCCGCTCTTGCCTCCCGTGTCGCCCAGACAGCACCCGCGGGTGACGGCGCTCCCCGCCGTCCCCCATCGCCTGTGGCAAACACTGCTACCGGCCCCACGGCCCACGAGCAGCAGGCTTCGTCGCTGCATCCCTCTGTGCAGTGCGACGGACGCACCGCCACTCCATCGTCGACTCCGGCGGCTGCTTCATCCTCCCATGCTCGTCGAGGGCTGGCGAACACGCAGGCTGCGTTGCTCATGGCACACGAGCTTCTGCGCTATCGCCTGACCGACGACCTCTACGAGGACTGGCTGGACCGCATCGCCGAGCTCGTCAGTGCCGCCGGAGAGACCCCTGCACCGTCTCGCTCACTGCCCCCCCCCCCCCCCCCCCGCCGCCTCTTGAGGGCGACATGGCCCATGGTGCGCCTCCTCCACCTCCCAGGCAAGAAGTCGCCCTCGAGCCAAGGCGTGAGGTTCCTCGGCGCGACCTGCCGCGCAGGGCAACGGCGCGCGACGAGGAAAGCTGTCAGGTGGTGCAGCGGCCTCAAGGAGAGGCGCGCGCGCTTCCAGCGCCACCACGTCAAGACCGCGTGCTGCCTGAGGCGGCAGTGCACGAGTGCCAATTCCAAGCTCCCCCTCTACGGCGGGCTCCCGTGAGCGCGGAGGGATGCCATGCGTTCACCGCGGAGCTGCGTGGCATCGTCTGGCCAGGGAAGTTCAAGCCAGACCTGCCCCCACGCTACGACGGCACCCCCGACCCTACCGAGTTCCAACAGCTCTACGAGCTGGGCATCGAGGCGGCCAACGGCGACGAGAGGGTTATGGCGAACTGGTTCCCCATGGCCCTCAAGGATGGCGCGTGCTCATGGCTCCTGAACCTCCCCGCTCGTTCGATCTCCTCCTGGGACGAAATGCGGGAGCGCTTCATCGCCAACTTCCAGGGCACTCGCGACCACGCCCCGGCTGCGGGAGACCTGCGGCGCATCAAGCAGCAGCCAGGGGAGACCTTGCACAAATGCATCCAGCGCTTCACCAATGTTCGCCTCAAGATCCCCAAGGTGTCGGACGAGGCCATCATTTCTGCGTTCACTGATGGTGTCCGGGATGTCAAGATGAAGGAGGAGCTCGCCATACACGAGGACCTGTGCTCGGCTCTGGAGATGTTCAACATGGCAGCCAGGTGCGCGAGGGCTGAGGAAGGTCGCCTCTCCCTCCTTGAGCTCCCGGAGGCTGATCCAGAAGACAAGAAGGCCAAGGTTAAGGACGTGAAGCACAAGGGACCAGCCGTGCTCGTGGCCGAACCTGAGATGAAGCGCGGCTGCGACTACCCAGAGTCCTCCAAGGACAACCACCCATTCTGCGTCTTCCACAACATGCACAGCCACAACACTAATGACTGCCAAGAGCTCAGGGCCATCCTAGATGGCCGCCGCCCGGAGCGCAACGGCCGCGGCTACGGCCGTGGAGGAGGCCGAGGTGGGGGACGCTGGGACAACCGTGACCCCCGCCAGGACTAGCACGACCAGCCTCGTGAGGATCGCTGGCAGGGCCAGCCTCGCGAGGGCCCCTGGAGGGATTAGCCTCATGAGGACCGCCCTCAGGGCTACGCTGGCCTCCCTCCATTGCCGCCGCCGCCAAGGAAGAATGACGACCACCACCAAGATGATGGGGCCGGGGGCTTCCAAGATACTCGTGCTGTTGCTCGCATCTTAGGTGGCGCTCAGGCCCCCGCCTCTCATCTCATCTTCAAGCAATTCGCTCGTGAGGTGAACGCGGCCCTCCCCAAGCTCGAGGCGAGGCGTCCGCTCAGGTGGTCCAAGTGCGCCATCACCTTCGACTCTACTGACCAGCTCAAGTGCGCGGCCACTGCCGGCGCGCTCCCGATGCTCTGCTCGCCTACCATCAGCAATGTCCTCATCACCAAGACACTCATCGATGGCGGTGCGGGACTCAATGTCCTCACCGTCGAGATGTTCGACAGGCTCCATGTGTTGTACGACCAGCTTCAACCTACCAAGCCCTTCTCAGGAGTGACCGACGGCTCCACCACCCCGATAGGGCAGATCCGCCTCCCTGTCACCTTCGGTAAGCGCGACAACTACCGCACTGAGCTCATCAACTTCGATGTTGCCCATATTCGCCTCCCATATAACGCCATCCTTGGGTATCCAGCCCTGGCCAAGTTCATGGTCGTGACTCACCACGGCTACAATGTCCTCAAGATGCCAGGGAGCGGAGGCATCATCACGGTTGCCTGCAACGAGAAGGACGTGGTGTGCTCCCTCGAGCGCGCCTACCAGGCTACGGCGCTCGAGAACCCAGATGACGAGGGCGCCGTCTACCCTCCTGAGGTCATCCCCAAGAAGAAGAAGCAGCTGCTCCACCGAGGATCTCAGGAGGACGGGGCGTCCGATGATCATGCTTTAGGCCCTGCGCCCACTGATGGGGCGCCCTCCCCTCTGGCATAGGAAGGCGCGCCCAGCGCCCCCCTCAGGTTGGGCTCGGGGGCTCTCCTCTGGAGGGCCTCAGACCTGGCCAGCATCGCGAGGGAGGCGTTCAGGCACCATGTGGAGGCGTGCTTCAACGCGCGCTTCAGCGAGAAGAGCGCAGGGCGTGAGGCGCCAGGCGCTCAGGAGTTCATCACCAAGGCGACCGAGGATCTTCAGGAGGCGAGGGCCATGCGAGGCGAGCGTCGCCCCGCACCACCCGGCGCAGCTCCCTCCCCTGACGAGGGCAGCGGGCTGCGTGTCTGTGTCAACATCCCAGGGCTCAACAGAGCCGCATCTCAGGAGCTCTACTGGCCTTCCCGCGTGGGCCAGTGCGAGGGCCCTCCTCACAGCTATGTTCGCATGCCTTTCGGTCTGCTGAACAGGGCTACCACGCACCAGCGCTACATGCGGAGCATCCTGGCGGCTCACGAGGCCAGACACCAGGCGATCCTATCGGTGGAGGCGCTGGATCCTCGCGAGCCCTCCGGGCCCCCGGGGCCTTGCGAGGCTCAGGACCTGGACGGCTCATGAGGAACAACTTCTGCAGCGCACGTCTTCAGCTACTCCAACACTTCTTCAGCAACAGTGCCAGGTGACACTTTTTGGTTTGTTCAGTTGGGGCGCCCCTCAGGATGCATTATCCCCAAGCCATGTGGGTCCGTCCCTGCGGCATGTACCATTTTTCGCATAAATCAGAACTGGCCTTACCCTTTCATGAGTTGCTTTGCTATTATCACCTGTCTGTTCGGTGCTTCGCCGCCATGAACGTCGTACGCCCTTGCGAACCCGCCCACGACCGCCTCATGATTAAGGACTGGCATGGCGTCTATGCTCGGGTCCGTCCCTGCAGCGCCGCTAAATCCAAGTGGCTGAGCTCTGGCTCGCGGGCCAGCTCCCGTGCACGTCACCTCCCATGGTCCTTGGTGCCTTGTTCTCGCATGAGCTAATCGGGAGCGGATAAGTTAGGGCGCGTGACCCGGTGCCTCGCCGCCGCGGGAGCCGCGTGCCGGTTGTGTTTCTTCAGGACCTTCGCATGAGAAGACTGGGCACGGTGTCTATGCTCGGGTCCGTCCCTGCAGCATCGACAAAACCAACGGCTGAGCTCTGTCTGGTAGGCCGGCCCCGTTCACGTCACCTCCTGGGGTCGTTGGTGTTTGGCCTTCTCATGCGATATCCTCAGGAGATTCACTCGGCGCAGGCTACCTAACCATCTCGCAGGACCCTTGCAAATGCTCCGAACCAAATTCAGGCGCAACCCGCCTTGAGGTAGGGCCTCGTGAGTCCCGCGCTGGCTCACGAGTGCCCATATACACCTCCTCCAGTCCTGCCGTGCAAGCCACGTGGCAGGACAGGGCTGTACAAGCCCCGGAGTCTCCCCTTAGAGGGAGCTCCCACCCACGAACCAGTGGAAGCCCCATGCTCTGCGCTGGTGGGCGACACGGTCGAGGAGCGGCTATGCCCGTGCAAGAGCGGAAGCGCCATGCTCCGCGCTGGCGAATAAACAATTGAGGGCACCCTAGCGGCTACAGTAATCTCAGGAGAGCCACCAGGCTCGCCGCTCAGCTTCCCCTTACCGCTCTTCCCTCAGGAGGGTCACACGAGGGGGCTGGGCACGGGGGCTATGCTCAAGTCACGCCTGGCGTATGCCACCTCACCAGGTCCCTTGGACCTGTTCTTCTCGCGTCCCTCCCGAGCAAAGGCCCAGCGAGGAAAGGTATGGAGAGTTGTTCGTACGTCAAGGGGGACCCCTCAGCATCGCGACTCTGGGGCCTCACTGGTCACGTAGCCCCTCACCCCTTGGTCTCATCCTGGTGATCCAGACGCCCCAACGGCGGCTGAGGTATGCGTGGGACCAGGCCTGCCGACGCAGAACGCTAAAAACCACGCTCGCATCTCCTTCCTGAGGGTTGTTCATATGTCAAGGGGGACCCCTAAGCATCGCGACTCAGGGGCCTCACTGGTCACGTAGCCCCTCACCCCTTGGTCTCGTCCTGGTGATCCGAACGCCCCAACGGCGGCTGAGGTATGCGTGGAACCGGGCCCTGCCGACACAGAACACTAAAGCAAACGGAAAGGAAATCGTGAAATCCTACCAAAACTATTAATAAACATATTGTTTCATAAAAACTCAAGGCAGAAGTTCTCACACCTCCACGAGGCACGGTAAATGTTGCAGGGTTAAAACGGGAGGAAGCGTCGCCTTCGGACCTCTCCTTCAGCCTTGGATGCGGCCGCCACCCGCATGTACGGGCCCGTCGTCGACAACGTCTCCGCCACCAATGCCACTGGCTCCGGTCGTGGGGTCGACGCAGAGGAACTTCTGCACCAGGGCCTCCACCTGTTCCCCCACGGCCTTGGCGGCAGCATCGTGAAGCTCCGGGGCCACAGGTTCAAGCAGCGCGCCAAGCTGGAAGCTTGGGTCCCAAAGGTGGAGGTGGCTGAAGATGCGCGTTGCGGCCGAGGTGAAGAGCGCGCGAGCTTCCCCCTCCACCAGGGGGCCCACTCTGGCGACGACGCCTTCGAGTGCCATGGCAAGCTTGGGGAGCAGCCCCGCAAGGCCTTCCTCCGGACTAGCTAGCGGTCCCTTGTACCCTTCCCCGTAAAGGGCCCGCAGTGCCTCGCGGGACCTCAGCTCAAGGGAGATGAAGGAGTCGCGTCCCGCGCCGGCCACCTTCTCAGCTGCGGCAACGGATTTCTCCTTGGCCTCCAGCCGAGCCTTCTCCTCGGAGACGAGCTTAGTGTGGGACGCCTGGGCCGTCTCCGTTTCCTCCTTCAGCTTTGCCAGGCGGCTCCATTTTGTAGCCTGCTCCTGGGCCGGTTGCTCCAGCTCGGCGTCTCGGTCAGTGAGCACAGCTTCCCGGGCCTTGTGGTTCAACTCCTGCTCTTCAAGCAGGTGGGCGCGGGCGGCCTACTCATCGCAGAGGGCCTTCAGCTCGGCGTCCGCCGTGCGGCAGCGCTCCTTGGCAGATGCTGCGTCGGTCAGCGCTGCGTCACGAGCCGCTGTGGCCTCGCCGGCCTCCTTCCTGCCCTCCGCCACGACAGCCTCGGCCTGGTCCCAGGCCGCCCTGATGGAGGAATCGGCCTCGAGCCACCCCGAGATGCCCCGTCACCACGCACCGGTCGGCGCCCCGAAGTTCAGTCTGGAGCTGGTCCAGCGCGGTGAAGGCCTCCTCCAAAGCGCTGGGCATGGCAGAGGAGCCGTGGTCCGCCTCCGTGAGGATGCAAGGAGGAGGTGGCACTGGCGCCTGGACTGGAGCTGCTATAGCAACAAGGGCGACAGGGGGCTCCGGAGCCCTCAAACCCTCAGCAGGCGCGCTGGAAATGGGCATCTCCGGAGACGGCTTGGCCACGAAGGCAGTCTCCTCCTGAGGCTTGGCCACCGAGCCTAGAGAGGTCTGCTCCATCACAGGCACACGCGAGGCGACCTCCCCCGCCCAGGCCGGAGTCACTGCGGCCGCAGCAAGTCGTGAGGCCTTGGAGGCCTTGGGCTCCTCCTTCTTCTTATTCACCGGCGTCAGCCTGGCCACAAGGAAGGGAGGGTCGTGAGCGCGGCATCAAGGATGGGAAGCAAGCAAGGTGAAGTACTTACTCATCGTCAGCAACGTACGCCCTCCTCTTGGCCAGGAGCGCAGCACCACCGAGCTTCTTGAGCGCGGGCTTCGCCGCGCCCTCGGGATCGGTCGGGCGCATGGAGGCTGGCTCCGGGATGATGGCAACGGGCGAAAAGGCGGGGGTGTCGCCCTGGGGAAGCAGCGCCGCCTCGCTCCCCTTCGGGGTCCCGTGCTTCGTCCTCCGCAGAGGGGTCCCCCCGGACCTCGTGACGACCCCGGCGGGGCGCGGGGAACCCGCAGCCAGACATTCTCCGGCATCGGCATCATCGGAGAGACTGTGGAGAAGCTCGCTCTGCCGTGGAGGAGAGGTCTCTCCCACCTCCTCCATGGTGGCCTCCGAGTCCTCCTTTTCCTCCTCCCCAGAACTCTCGCTGGAGGACACCGACACTGGGGAGTTCGGGGGCTTGGGCGGCACAAGCCCCGCTCGTTGAAGACAGGCATGGCGGCGGCCACCTCCGCCCCATCGTCACGGCGATACTGCGGGAAGAAGGCCTCCGGGAGGCCGCCCGGGTCCTTTTCAAGCAAGGTGCGCAAGGCCTTGCTCAGCTCCTCGTCCGTCAAGGCTTCCGGGCGCAGTCGGAGGTCGTCTTCCATGCCCTGGAGATCCCACAAGGGGGGCGAGTGTGCCTGAAGCGGAGCCAGGCGCTGCGTCAGGAACTCCTTGATGAGCTTGGCTCCCGTCCGCCTCCCCGCCTCTAGATCCGCCGCCATCTTCTCCAGGACCGGTGCCGCACGGGGATCGGTGAGCTTCTCGTGAGCCCACTAGTCCAGCTTCGCCGGCATCGCGGTCGGCAGCTCCAGCCGAGCATGGAGGCGCTTGGCATCCATGAAGATCCCTTGCGCCGGAAGTCGTCCACTTTCTTCCCAGCCCTCGAGAGCGCGTTGCTGCCATGGGATGCAATGAAGCAGATGCATCCGGAGCACTGGGTTGTGCTGCGCATTCGGAGGTAGAAGAAGTGGCGGAGCAGCACAACGGAGGGTGCCACCCCCACAAACACCTCGCAATAGAAGGCGAAGATCGACAGGAGGAGGATGGAGTTGGGATGAAGATGAAGGGCGCGGATCTGGTAATGATCCAGGACGGCGAAGAAGAAATCGGAGAAAGGGGGGACAAGCCCAGCAAAGACGCTGTGCAGAAAGAAGGGGTAGAAGGTCCTCTCCAAGGTGCCCTTCTCGGTGGAGCCGACCCGAAGCACCGTCTTTCTCCCCTCGTTGTCATTGCTCAGCGTCAGCGGGAGCACGGCAGCGAGGTGCTTCTCCTTGGTGACGGCGGACACACTGAGGGCCGGCTCAAGCAGGGAGGCGGGGCATGCGGATGGAGCGGCAGACTTCGCCATCTCAGTCGACATCAGTGGCGAGCTCAGGGGAAGGCTCGACATATCTGGAGGCGCTCTCGGCAGGGAGAAAGGGGGATCTAGGGCAAGACAAAGGGAAGGGAGTGAAAGCTTAGCGGCAAGCGCCAGCCCTTTTTGTCAGACCAGGACGGTTGCCAAGGCAGCATGGGGAAGCGGAGACACCCACGTCCCATCAAGCGCCACGCGTCGACCGGGTCCGCAGGCGGTTAGGGCCCGCAGTGCTTCGCCCTTGCCCTTTGGCTTCGCCTCGAAGCCAAGTCCGAGCGCGCCTTGGGCCCGGGGGCTACTGTCGGCGTTCTGGGAACCAGGGTACCCAAACTTGCCTGCCTGCGGCCTGTAGCATGGCACCATCTGCGGCCTGTTACGGCCCATCTTCAGCATCAACAACACAAAACCCTCACAAGGGGCCAAGCCTCGCGAGGCGGACGACGTCAAGACCTCCAGAGGAATCGGCCTCCTTAGGCCGGCTCCTGAGGAGCGGAGATTTCTATGCAAGCCACACCTCGTGAGGTTTAGGTGACGGAAGCTATGATGACCAAGGTCAGGCGGGCGCAGTACAGCAGGTTTCCTCTTTGGTGATAAGGAAGCGGGTGCAGACGCAGAGTCCCGAGGAATCAGCCAAAGGTTTCCATTCTCGTGCTACAAGACCAGGACGGCAGGATGGAGGTCATCGCCGAGCCCACCACGACGTCACAACCAGAAGATTTGCAGGCGAAGACCACCTTTCGTCAGGATAAGATGTACTACTTGTCTCCCTTCAAACTTGGTCGTTGTGGGATCCCTTCCCGCCTTCATTTTGGGGGAAGAGGACCAAGGCCACTATAAGTATAGCTAGGCCACCACCGTAGGATGGACGGATCAACCAGATCATCCCCACCAACTCACACCAACACAAGAACACACCTCCTGAGGTTGTTCCCCCTCTGTACTAGTTCATCCTCAGCCCACCTCAAGGCCAATCCACCACAAAGCAGGAGTAGGGTTTTACACCGCAAGGTGGCCCGAACCTGGGTAAATCGTTGTGTCCCTGTCCTTTCTAGTTCATCGAGCTAGGCCGTGAGATCGACGAGTTGGCAGGCTGGGGAGATTGAGTTCTTCACATGCACCCCGGAGTTTGAACCTTTCTTGGGTCTGCGGAGCCCTGAATCTGACAGATATAGTGGTCAAAACAAAGGAAAGAGTTACTCTCATTCAGGATTTGGAAGAGACCTTTGCAAATCTGCGCAGAATCAACTTGAAGCTGAACCTGGAGAAGTGTGTGTTTGGCGTTCCTTCCGGCAAGCTACTTGGCTTCTTCGTGTCCCATCAGGGGATAGAGGCCAACCCCAACAAGATCAAGGCTATCGAGCAAATACAAGGACCCAAGACAGTTAAAGACGTGAGGCGTTTGACTGGATGTGTTGCCTCGCTGAGCAGGTTCATTTCCAAGTCCGCTGAATGCGCCTTGCCTTTCTTCAAAATCCTGAAGAAGGCAGGACCCGTGGAGTGGACCCTGGAGGCGGACGCTGCGCTACAAGATTTGAAGACCTACCTTTCCTCTGTTCCCACCTTAGTCACTCCTAAACCACAAGAGCCGTTGCTGCTATATTTAGCAGCGACCAATTAAGTGGTTAGCACAGCACTGATGGCACAGCGGGAGGTAGATGATGCAGTAGTCGCCACTGCCGTCCCCTCTGGAGAGGAAAGTGAACCCGTCCCAGAAAGGTTAGATGCAGTTCAAGACAAAGAAGAGCAAGGCAGCGGAGACAGTTCCAAGATCACGGCAAGGAAGAATGTGGTGCAGCACCCAGTTTACTTCGTTAGCTCCCTACTGCAGGGGGCTAGGTTGAGGTACTCTGGCATGAAGAAGTTGATTTTTGGCCTCATCATGGCCTCAAGGAAACTGCGCCACTACTTCCAAGCCCACGAGATCACGGTTGTCACCCGCTTCCCCTTGCAACACATACTCCGAAACCCCGAGGCCACTGGCAGGATCGTGGAATGGGCTTTGGAGTTATCCAGCTTTGGTTTGAAGTTTGAAAGCACATCAACTATTCAGAGCAGAACACTGGCAGAGTTCATTGTGGAGTGGACGCCGACCCCTGATGAAGAAGTACTGGAGACAGTCATCCCCGGCAAGGAAGCACCCCAAGAATGGATTATGTATTTTGATGGTGCCTTCTCCCTACAAGGTGCAAGAGCTAGCATGCTTCTCGTTGCTCCCATCGGGGAGCACCTTAAGTACGTCGTTCAAATGCACTTGCCCCGGGAGAAGGCTACCAACAATACTGCAGAGTATGAAGGGCTCCTTGCCGGGCTCAGAATTGCGACAAAACTGGGAATCAAGAAGCAGATTATCCGTGGAGATTCACAACTGGTGGTGAGACAAGTGAACAAGGATTATCAAAGCCCATTGATGGAGTCATACGTCGAGGAGATGAGAAAGTTGGAGGAGTGCTTTGACGGATTGCAAATAGAGCACATACCGCGTGCGGAAAACAGCATTGCTGATCATCTGTCAAAGTGCGCTGCGCAAAAACTCCCTGTGGAACCATGGACTTTTGTTCTCCATCTAACTCAACCCTCCGTATCCCTAGCAACAATGGCCAGCAAGAGGAGGAAATTGATCTCCGGCAAGCATCTCCCGGCAGAGCTTCCCGAAGCCCTCGGCAGAGAGCTTGGCGGAAACAACTCCCCTTCGATCAGCGAGCTGCACCCTCCCGCCGAACTACCAGTCTTTGCAGTCGAGGCATGCGCTCCCATCGACGGGGAGGTGCCGCTAGTCCTTGTTGCCGAGCCCCAGGATCCAACTTAGGAGCATCACATTGTTCATTTCCTCCAAATAGGAGAACTTCCCGAAGAGCAAGAAGAAGCTGAAAGAGTAGCCCGGAGGGCCAGTATGTATCATTTCGTTGACGACACACTATACAGAAGAAGGCCCAATGGTGTGAAATTGAAGTGCATTTGTCAGGAAGAAGGAAAGGAACTGCTGGCAGAGATACACAAGGGTATGTGTGGCTCCCACATCGGATCAAGGGCCTTGGTTGGGAAAGCTTTCGGGCAAGCCTTCTACTGGCCCACAGCCCTCCAAGATGCAATTGAGCTAGTCACCAAGTGTGACGCATGCCTGTTCCCCTCCAAGAATATCCATCAGTCTGCTCAAGCTCTCCAAACAATCCCTTTGTCAAGGCCATTTTCAGTTTGGGGGCTCGACATCTTGGGCCCCTTCCCCCATGCTACTGGGGGCTTTGAATTCTTGTTCATCGCAATTAACAAGTTTACAAAGTGGCCGGAAGTAGAGCCTGTGCGAAAGGTGACTGTGCAGTCAGCTATCAAGTTCTTGAAAGGATTGGTGTGCCGCTTCGGGGTACCTTCCCGAATCATCACCGACAATGGCACCCAATTCACAAGCCGCGCCTTCATGCAATACGTTCATGCCCTAGAAAGCAAGGTCTCATTTGCCTCTGTGGCCCATCCCAGAAGCAACGGGCAAGCTGAGCGGGCGAACGCTGAAGTGCTGCGAGGTCTTAAGACAAGAACTTTTGATCAGCTACAGAAGTGTGGCAGGTGATGGATCGACGAGCTGCCAGTGGTTCTTTGGTCCCTCCGTACGACACCAAATCGAGCTACCGGGCAGACTCCCTTCTCCCTAGTCTATGGGGCAGCAGCAGTTATCCCCACGGAACTCATATTCGGGTCTCCTCGAGTGCTTGCCTATGATGAAGTAGTGCAGGAACAGCACCGGTGTGACGATGCTGTACTACTTGAGGAGAACCGTCTCCGGGCTGCTACGTTTGCTGCATGCTACCAGCAAGCCCTGCGTCGCTATCACAGCCGCAGGGTTCATGCCCGGAGTTTTGAGGAAGGCGACCTTGTCCTTAGGCGTGTTCAGTCCGCCAAGGGTGCAAACAAGTTGACACCGAAGTGGGAAGGCCCTTTCCGGGTAGTACGAGTCACCAGACCTGGCGCAGTCCGTTTGGAGACCGGAGATGGCATTCAATTGCAAAACTCATGGAACATTGAGCATCACCGTAAGTTCTACCCATAAGGCGCGGCTGTCAGGCCCTGCCCGGCAGCCACCCTTTTGTACAAGCTTTGCCGAAGTTGCATGTAACCCTTTGTACAAAGCCAGGCGCAGAACCTGAGCAACAGAGAAATAAATGAAGCGCTGGGGGGCCCCCAAAACTTGCATGCATGCATAAGCATATCATGAGCATAGAATGATCATGTAGATGGGGTCGCATGTAGCATTGTTTTCATCTGCACTAAGTTGCAGGGTTCTTGCCGTGGACTTGATCCCGAAGAGAAGAAATGAAGACGTGCCTATGTCACGATCCCCGACAGACCAAACAGATAAGTTCCTTCTTATCCATACCTGTTATGTGATTTGAAAACTTGTGCATATGAAAACCCCGCCACCTTTGAAACATAGGTGCTCCTACCCTTTGACGTGAACGCTACTTCGGTCAGGGTGGTCGCAGTGGCCTTTGGCGGAAAAGGTTCGGCGGGGGGCTGGTCCCTTTTTACGGTTTTTTGCCCGGCAGGCCTAGCCCCGCGGCAATAAACTGAGGGCACTGGCAGGATAGCCTACCGGGGAAACTTGTTTACTTAAATGTATAGAGGCAATTCACCTCTGCATGGATATGGTACATGCACAAGTGCCCGGCAAAGCTTGTCTTATTCATTAATATGCTGATAAGCAAGTACAGATCTTACAGAACACAAACATGGATAAAGAAGTTTACAATATTTAGACTAAAGTTTGGCCGATGCCTGCACATTTTAAACTGAAAAAGGATAAGTACCCCATAACCCCTTTCTTGTCCCTCTCCTCCTAGGCACTACGGTTAGAAGAGAAGAGTGCAAAAGGGGTGCCTGGGCAGAAGTCCAGCCTGACCCCGTCGGGCCCCACGACAGGGTGCCCGACAAGATCAGGAGGGCACGGGCGAAGGTGATGGTGAAGAGAGTGGCGGAAGGGTCCCCCTGGCCACCGCCACCAGAGCCAGCAGGACACGGTAGAGCGAACAAAGCTGCAGCCCGAGAGGAAGCCTGCCGGGGTCCAGCTGGAAGGCTGCTGGAGGAGCCGAGGGCACCACCCCCACCTCTGCATCCAATTCCCCGGCAAATCGCCTTGCCGAGAAGGAGATGCAGGTGTAGATGATGGTGCCGCCGCCTGACGGTCATGGTGCAGCAGGTGTTCAGCTGGAGTGGGAGCCCTCGTCCTCCCCGTCAGCGCCGTCGTCATCACCGTCACTGTCCTCCTTGTCTCTATCGCTCGAGGAGGAGCTTTCGTCATCGGTCGAGCTCTCCATGCAGCACCCTAAGCGAGCACCCGAGCATCCGAAGACCTTGACGAAGAGCAGCTTGGCATCCATTAATTTAAAATGGAGGATGTGCCCCTCCGACAAGCTGTGGGCGCGGGCAAAAGTCTTCCAGCCACATCAGAAGAGCATGACATGAGGGGCGGGGAAATCCACATCCACCCGTATGCTGCCATTATAGCAACCCCTCATTTGCAGCTTCAGTGCACGCGGTTGTTCAAGCTCCATCACCCTCGCGAATGGAGTAGGGAGGCGGAGGCGGCCGCGCGGGGGCTTATACAACCTGATGATGAACTCCAGCGGTTGATCTCTGACATGGCCTTCCATTGGGGGATGAGCGGCCGGTGGAGGTGAAATCAGAGCACCACCCCGTCCTCCTCGACCCCGGGCACCACGGCGGCCGTGACCTCGCCCCCTCCCACCTCAGCTCGTGGCGGGCTCCGCCCCCGCATTTTCAACAGGAGGAGGGAGGCGCTGTCGAGTAGAAGCCCTCGTCGCCACTGCCGAAGAACCGCCACGACCCCGCCCCCTCACCATGGTGGATGAGAACTGCTAAAAAGAAGGAAGGTGTAAGATGTGTGGAGAAGCACCATGCCCTGCGTTCCTTTTTATAGGCAAACGGGGCAGGGGGCTGGCTCCTCTCCCTGAAGGCAGCCGCTCTACTCCTCCAATCTGGCTTCCCCACGCCATCAACGGCTCGTGGAATCAATGCCAACCCTCAGCACCAATCCATGGCTTCTGGGTTTCTGCCATGGCACGCATTTCCACACCCTCCGTGTCCGCCACCAACCCCGCTCAACGCATGCAGTACGCGTGGCGAAAGCGCTGCAAGTGGGAAATATAATGGAATGGCAGTTACCACCCCGGGAACGTGGGACGTGGGTAGCCCATGGATCGTGGCTCATAATCTCCCCCACAACATCTTGCACAACGCGCGGAAAAACCGGAAACTGACTCAAGCTCAGATTAATGAAGAAGCAAAGAAGATCTCAAAGGGTGAGCTACCGCAGCCTCCCCGCTTGTGTACTAGACAGGGCCTACCGTGATGATGCTCGGTAGCGCGTTCGAGCTAGGCCTGGGGGCTCCTGTTGGTGCGACAAACCCCAGGTGTGTTGCCCAAACTGTACACAGGCTCGAGAACAAGGTTGCAGCGTCCAAGACAAGACCAGGCAGAAGAGATGAGCTCTTTGAGAAATCAAAGGGCAGATCAAGAAGACCAAGGCCAACCAAAGGAGCAAGATACCACTAAGGAAAAACCTCCCTTGTCGGGCAAGTGAGCTTGGTGGGGACGAGGTTGCCCTGAAGACAAGTCTCCAGATTGCCCCGGCATGCTTGCCGGGGACGCTAAGGGCGGATTACCCCGCCAAGACTCCACCGTACCACCTCACAACAACGCAAGTCATCGATCGGTGCGGTGTCGAGCCCCCAAGTGGCTAAGTGGCCGCTATTTGGCACGTGGCAGCCACTTCCAGAGGAAATCACCTCCAAATGACACCCGTCCAGAGAAGTGTCACACAAGCAGGCGAGAGGTGGCTGAACGGCACAGCAAGGCTTGCCGGGCTATGCTACGATGTGACACTAAGCGGCGCATTTAATGCGCTCTGTCCTGTCTGCAGAGTTAGGTATGATTGCACTGTTTGCTATCTAATCAGTACGCAATGACTGATTTGCCATTGTGGTGACCACTTGATATATAAAAGGAGGGCCATGGCAACCTTAGAAAGGATTCGGACCTTTGTACACTCATACGCGCGTAGTTGCTCTCGCCCCGAGGCGACCCTGCCGGGCTAGAGCACTGCGTCTCCACCTCGGCCCTCCCATCAATCCACCAAAGCAGGAGTAGGGTTTTACGCCTCGCGGTGGCCCGAACCTGGGTAAAAACTGCCCATGTGATCGCTGTTGTGCTGCTCCGCGCCCTCCGCTCTTTGTGCAATGCGTCCTTCCCCACTGCCGAATCACAAGGGGCCGATGGCCCCATAGGTGGCCGTGTTTTCCCCCGACAGTACCCTTCTCTCTTTCCGCCGAGTCCTGAATCTCAGGATGAGATTCTTTTAAGTGGGGCGAGTTGTCACATCCCTAGTTCTGGTATGACCTAAGCGAGCCGCCCATGTTTGCATCATGTTTAAATTTCAAATGAATATGAAATGGTATAGTTGAAAGCCTCAGAAATCGTCTTGGAAATGATCAAGATAAAACTTGCTTCAAATAAGTCCAAGAAAATGTTCCTATTTTTCTACAAAAATATTGGCAAGAGGTAAAATTCTAACCAATATTTTTAGAAGCTCAGATTTTTTTTGGGCATTTGAGTTAATCCAATAATTATTTGCATTGGATTTATATATGTTATATATTAAATATATGTCCAACAATTCTGGAACTTTTTATGTGGTTCTGGATATTTTACAACTAACCACATAATTATTTTTAGAAGCATATAAAATTGTTTGATTTTGAATCAAATCAAAATAGATGGTAAAAATTAGAAAAATAGAAAATAAAACAAAGAATAGGAAACTTACCTGGCCACTTACCTTGCATGGCGATGTGTTGGCCCAGCCCACCACCTGGCGCTGCTAGTCATTGTCCACCTCATGCCAGGAGGACGCGGGCGTGTGGCCGACGCGTGATACGTCCATTTTGCATCATGTTTTCCTACTGTTATTTATAATATTTTTAATCAATATAACATTTCGTGGAGCAATTCTAATGCCTTTTGTCTCTCAAATTGCAATATTTATATGAAGAGGGAGATTGCCGGTAGCTGAAATTCTGGACCTGAAAAAGCTATGTTAGAGATACCTATTATGTACATCTCCAAATGAGCTAAAATTTCATGTAGAATTATTTTGGAATAAATAAAAAATACTGGAAGAAAGAAATACCATAGGGGTCCACCCAGGTGCCCATGAGGCACCACGGCGTGCCCACCCCCTGGGCGCGCCTTGGTGGCTGGTGGGGCCCCTAGTCAGCCTCCGGTGCCATTCTTCTGGTATATAAGCCCATTTGCCCTGGAAAAAATAAAGAGAAAAATTTCGGGACAAAGCGCCACTGTCTCGAGGTGGAACTTGGGCAGGAGCACTTTTGCTCTCCCGTAGAGCGATTCCACCAGGGATACTTCTCTCCGGGAGGGGGAAATCAAAAGCATCGTCCTCACCAACAACCCTCTCATCATGGGTGGACCAATCTTCATCAACATCTTCACCAGCACCATCTCATCTCAAACCCTAGTTCATCTCTTGTATTCAATCTTCGTATCAAAACCTCAGATTGGTACCTGTGGGTTGCTAGTAGTGTTGATTACATCTTGTAGTTGATGCTAGTTGGTTTATTTGGTGGAAGATTAAATGTTCAGATCCATTATGCTATTCAATACCCCTCTGATCTTGAACATGAACATGATTTGTGAGTAGTTACTTTTGTTCTCGGGGACATGGGAGAAGTCTTGTCATAAGTAATCATGTGAATTTGGTATTCGTTCGATATTTTGATGATATGTATGTTGTTGTTTCCCTTAGTGACGTTATGTGAACGTTGACTACATGACACTTCACCATCTTTCGGCCTAAGGGAATGCATTGGGGGGTGATTATTAGATGATGGGTTGCTAGAGTGATAGAAGCTTAAACCCTAGTTTATGCGCTATTCTGTAAGGGGCTGATTTGGATCCATATGTTTCATGCTATGGTTAGATTTATCTTAATTCTTCTTTTGTAGTTGTGGATGCTTGTGAGAGGGGGTAATTATAAGTGGGAGGATTTTTCAAGTAAGAATAGAACCCAAGCACCGGTCCACCCACATACCAAATTATCAAACTAGCGAACGTGAATCAAACAAACATGATGAAAGTGACTAGATGAAATTCCCGTGTGTCCTCAAGAACGGTTTGCTTATTATAAGAGACCATTCCGGCCTATCCTTTGCTACAAAAAGGATTGGGCTACCTTGCTGCATGTTTTTTTACCGTTACTACTTATTGTTTGTTACAAATTATCTTTCTATCAAACTATCTGTTACCGACAATTCAGTGCTTGCAGAAAATACCTTGCTGAAAACCGCTTGTCATTACCTTCTGCTCTTCCTTAGGTTCGACACTCTTACTTATAGAAAGGACTACGATGGGTCCCCTATACTTGTGGGTCATCAAGACTGTTTTCTGATGCTGTTGCCAGGGAGTGAAGCGCTTTTGGTGAGTGGAATTTGGCAAGGAAACATTTATTTTACGTGCTAAAATTTACTGTCACTTGTTACTATGGAAATCGATCCTTTGAGGGGTTTGTTCGGGGTATATTCACCTCGATCGGAAGCACAAAGAGTTGCTCCTCAACCTATTGCACCTACAAAAAATATTTTTTATTATATTCCTTCAGGTATGATAGAGAAACTGCTAGCTAATCCTTATGCAGGAGATGGAGCAATACATCCTGATATGCACCTAATTTATGTGGATGAAGTTTGTGGATCATTTAAGCTTGTAGGTTTACCCGGAGATGAAGTTAAGAAGAAGGTCTTCCCTTTATCTTTGAAGGGAAATTCATTGACATGGTATAGGCTATGTGATGATATTGGAACGTGGGATTGGAACCGATTGAGATTGGAATTTCATTAAAAGTTTTATCCTATGCATCTAGTTCATCGTGATCGGAATTATATATCTAATTTTTGGCCTCATGAAGGAGAAAGTATCCCTCAAGCATGGGGGAGGCTAAAGTACATGATGTACACATGCCCCAATCATGAGCTCTCAAAAGAAATTATCTTACAGAATTTTTATCCTCGGCTTTCTCATGATAATCAAACCATGCTCGATTCTTCTTCTACTGGTTCGTTTTATGAAGAAAACTATTGAATTCAGATGGGATCTTCTGGAAAGAATTAAATGAAACTCTAAAGATTGGGAACTCGACAAAGCTAAATAGTTAGGTATAATACTTAAGTTTGATTGTGTTAAATCTTTTATGGATACCGATGCTTTTCATAAGTTGAGCACTAAATATGGACTTGACTCTGAGATAGTAGCTTCTTTTTGTGAATCATTTGCTGCTCATGTTGATCTCCCTAAGGAGAAGTGGTTTAAATATCATCCACCTATTAAATTAAAGATTGAGGAACCTTTTATAGTTAAAGAGGAAACTATCATTTACAATGTTGATCCAGTGGTGCCTACCGCTTATATTGAGAAAACACATTTTCCTGTTAGGATAAAGGAACATGCAAAAGTTTCAACTGTGGTTAACAAGAGTAATATTAGAGCACCTAGACCCTCTGAATAAATTAAAGTTCAACCTAATGTTGCTATGGTTAAAGATCTCTTGGTCGATGATATTGATGGGCAAAGCCTGATCCTAAAGATAAGAATAAACATGTCGTTGGCATGCCTGTTGTCTCTGTTAAAATAGGAGATCATTGTTATCATGGCTTATGTGACTTGGGAGCTAGTGTGAGTGCTATTCCATTTACCTTATATCAAGAGATTATGAATGATATTGCACCCGTTGAGATAGAAGACATTGATGTTACTATTAAACTTGCGAATAGAGATACTATTTCACCGCATGAGATTATTAGAGATGTTGAAGTCTTGTGTGGAAAAATACAATACCCTACTGATTTCTAGTTCTTGGTTCTCCACAAGATGATTTTTGTCCCATTATATTTGGTAGACCTTTCTTGAACATCGTTAATGCCAAGATTGATTGCAATAGAGAAACGGTTAGCATTAACTTTAGTGATGTATCTCATGAGTTTAATTTTCTAAGTTCCATAGACAACCTCACGATAAATAATTTCATAGTAAGGATGAAATTATTGGTCTTGCTTCTATTGTCGTACCTCCCACTGATCCGTCAAAACAATATTTGCTAGACCATGAGAATGATATTCACATGAATGAAAGAAATTAAATAGGTAAGATGTTCTTTGATCAACTGCCTATCTTGAAACACAATTTTCCTGTTGAAACTCTGGGAGGTCCTCCTCCACCTAAGGGTGATCCTATGTTTGAATTGAAACAATTACCTCATACATTGAAATATGCCTATCTTGATGAAAAGAAAATATATCCTCTTATTATTAGTGCTAACCTTTCAGAGCATGAAGAAAAGAGATTACTTCAAACTCTGAGGAAGCACCATGCCGCTATTCGATATACTCTTGATGATCTTAAGGGCATTAGTCCAACTCTATGTCAGCACAAGATTAATATGGAGCATGATGCTAAACCAGTTGTCGATCATCAACGACGATTAAATCCTAAGATGAAGGATGTGGTAAGAACTGAAATATTGAAGCTTCTAGAAGCACGTTTAATGTATCCCATAGTTGACAGTAGATGGGTTAGTCCTATTCATTGTGTTCCTAAGAAAGGAGGCATTACCGTTGTTCCTAATGATAAAAATGAACTCATTCCACAAAGAATTGAAACTTGTTATAGGATGGTAATTGATTTTAGAAAATTAAACAAAGCTACTAGAAAAGATCATTACCCCTTGACTTTTATTGATCAGATGTTAGAAAGACTATCTAAGCACACACACTTTTGCTTCCTTGATGGATATTCTGGTTTCTCTCAAATATCTATGTCACAAGAAGATCAAGAGAAAACTAATTTCACTTGCCCTTTTGCAACTTAGGTTTATAAACATCTGCCTTTTCGTTTATGCAATGCACCTGCTAATTTTCAAAGATGTATGACTGCTATATTCTCTGATTTTTGTGAAAAGATTGTTGAGGTTTTCAAGGATGATTTCTCTATTTATGGGACTTCTTTTGATGATTGCGTAAGCAACCACGATCGAATTTTGCAGAGATGTGAACAAACTAATCTTGTCTTGAATTGTGAGAAGTGCCAATTTATGCTGAATGAAGGTATTGTCTTGGGGCATACAATTTCTGAACGAGGTATTGAAGTAGAAAAAGCTAAAGTTGATGCAACTGAGAAATTCCATGTCCTAAAGATATTAAAGGTATAATAAGTTTTCTTGGTCATGCTGGTTTCTATAGGAGATTTATAAAGACTTATCTAAAATTTCTAGGCCTCTTACCAATCTCTTGCAAAAAGATGTTCCATTTTTTTATGATGACTGTGTAGAAGCCTTTTTAACACTTAAGAAAGCCTTAACCTCTGCACCTATTGTTTAACCACCTAATTGGAACTTACCATTTGAAATTATGTGTGATGCTAGTGATTTTGTTGTTGCTGCTGTTCTAGGACAAAGAGTTGATAAGAAATTAAATGTTATCCATTATGCTAGTAAAACTCTAGACAGTGCTCAAAGAAATTATGCTACTACTCAGAAAGAATTTTTAGTAGTTGTGTTTGCATGTTATAAATTCAGATCTTACATAGTTGATTCTAAGGTAATTTTTCACACCGATCATGCTGCTATTAAATATCTTATGGCAAAGAAAGATGCTAAACCTAGACTCATTAGGTGGGTTCTATTGCTACAGGAATTTGACTTGCATATTACTGATAGGAAGGGAGCTGAGAATCCCGTAGCTGATAATTTATCTAGATTGGAAAACATTCTTGATGACCCACTACCTATTGATGATAGTTTTCCCGATGAGAAATTAGCTGTTAAAAATGCTTCTCGTAATACTCCTAGGTATGCAGACTATGCTAATTACATCGTTGCTAAATTTACACCACCTAGTTTCACATACCAACAAAAGAGAAAGTTCTTCTTTTATTTAAGACAATGCTTATGGGATGACCCACATATTTATAAAGAAGGAGTAGATGGTATTATTAGATATTTTATACCTGAGCATGAACAGGAACAAATCCTACAAAAGTGTCATTCCGAGGCTTACGGAGGACACCACGCTGGAGATAGAACCGCGCATAAGGTATTACAATCTACTTTTTATTGGCCTACTCTCTTCAAGGATGCTTGTAAGTTTGTCTTAGCTTGTGATGGATGTCAAAGAATTGGTAATATTGGTAGACGTCAAGAAATGCAAATGAATTATTCACTTGTTATAGAACCATTTGATGTTTGGGGATTTGATTATATGGGACCTTTTCCTTCCTCTAATGGGTATATACATATTTTAGTTGTTGTTGATTACGTTACTAAGTGGGTAGAAGCTATTCCAACTAGTAGTGCTGATCATAATACTTCTATTAAAATGCTTAAAGAAGTTATTTTCCCGAGGTTTAGAGTCCCTAGATATTTAATGACTGATGGTGGTTCACATTTTATTCATGGTGCTTTCCGCAAACTGCTTGCTAAATATGATGTCAACCACAGAATTGCATCCCCTTATCATCCTCAATCTAGTTGTCAGGTTGAATTGTGAATAGAGAAATAAAGTTAATTTTGCAAAAAAACGTCAATAGATCTAGAAATAATTGGTCTAAGAAACTTGATGATGCATTATGGGCTTCTAGAACAACCTATAAGAATCCTATGGGTATGTCTCCCTACAAAATGGTTTATGGAATAGCATGTCATTTACCTCTTGAGTTAGAACATAAAGCATATTGGGCCATCAAAGAACTTAATTATGACTTTAAACTTGTCGGTGAAAAGAGGATATTTGATATTAGCTCGTTAGATGAATGGAGAACCCAAGCTTATGAAAATGCCAAGTTGTTTAAAGAAAAGGTTAAAAGCTGGCATGATAGAAGAATTCAAAAACAGGATTTCAAAGTGGGTGAGTATGTTCTATTGTACAATTCTCGTTTTAGAATTTTTTGCAGGAAATATTCTATCTAAATGGGAAGGATCGTATATCATCGAAGAAGTTTATCGTTCTGGAGCTATTAAGATCAACAACTCCGAAGGCACTAATTCGAAGGTGGTTAATGGACAAAGAATTAAGCACTATATCTCAGGTACACCTATTAATGTTGAAACCAACATTATTCAAACTATGACACCGGAGGAACGCATAAGAGAGACCTTCCAGAACATTCCAGAACCCTGAAAAGGAATAGGTATGTGGTACAGTCAGTAAACCGACTCCAAAAATTCCTTAAAAAATACTTTCTATAAGTTTTGGAATATTAGAAAAAATACCAAAATAAGAAATAGCCAAGGGGACCCATAAGGTGCACACGGGGCACCAGGGCGCGCCCACCCCCCTAGACCTGCCCTGGTAGCTCGTGGGCCCCTCGTGAGCCTTCCCGACTCTGTTTTCTTCTGGAATACTGATACGTCCATTTTGTATCATGTTTTCCTACTATTATTTATAGTGTTTTTATTCAATAAAACACTTTGTGGAGTAATTATAATGCCTTTTCTCTCATAATATGCAAGGTCTACACAAAGAGGGAGAATACCGGCAGCTGGAATTCTGGAACTGAAAAAGCTACGTCAGAGATGCCTATTCTGCACATCTCAAAATAAGCTGAAATTTTATGGAGAATTGTTTTGGAATATATAAAAAATACTGGAGAAAATAAATACCGTAGGGGGTCACCCAGGTGCCCATTAGGCACCAGGGCACCACCCCTGGCGCGCCCTGGTGGGTAGTGGGGGCCCTGGCACACCTCCGGTGCCCATCTTCTGGTACATAAGGTCTTTTGACCTAGAAAAAAGGAGAGGAATTTCGGGATGGAGCGTCGCCGTCTTGAGGTGGAACTTGGGCAGGAGCACTTTTGCTCTCCGGCGGAGCGATTCGCCTGATATACTTCCCTCCTGGAGGGGGGAATCGAAGCTATCGTCATCACCAACAACCCTCTCATCGTGGGAGGGCCAATCTTCAGCAACATCTTCAACATCACCATCTCATCTCAAAACCCTAGTTCATCTCTTGTGCTCGAAATTTGTATCAAAACCTCAGATTGGTACCTGTGGGTGACTAGTAGTGTTGATTACATCTTGTAGTTGATGCTAGTTGGTTTATTTGGTGGAAGGTTATATGTTCAGATCCATTATGATATTTATTACTCCTATGATCTTGAGCATGAATATTAATTGTGAGTAGTTACTTTTGTTCTTGAGGACATGGGAGAAGTCTTGTCATAAGTAATCATGTGAATTTGATATTCGTTCAATATTTTGATGATATGTATGTTGTGATTCCCTTAGTGGTGTTATGTGAACATCGACTACATGACACTTCACCATCTTTGGGCCTAAGGGAATGCATTGCGGAGTAGTTATTAGATGATGGGTTGCTCGAGTGACAGAAGCTCACACCCTAGTTTATGCGCTATTCTGTAAGGGGCTGATTTTGACACACATGTTTAATGCTATGGTTAGATTTTATCTTAATTCTTCTTTGGTAGTTGTGGATGTTTGCGAGAGGGGATAATCATAAGTGGGAGGCTTGTTCAAGTAAGAACAGCACCCAAGCACCGGTCCACCCACATATCAAATTATTAAAGTAGCAAACACGAATCAAACAAACATGATGAAAGTGACTAGATGAAATTCCCGTGTGTCCTCAATAATGCTTTACTTATTATCAGAGACCGTTCCGGCCTGTCCTTTGCTACAAAAAGGATTGGGATACCTTGCTGCACCTATTGTTACTATTGTTACTTGTTACAAATTATCTTGCTATCAAACTACCTATTACCGATAATTTTAGTGCTTGCAAAAATTACCTTGCTGAAGACCGCTTGTCATTTCCTTCTGCTCCTCGTTGGGATCGACACTCTTACTTATCGAAAGGACTATGATTGATCCCCTATACTTGTGGGTCATCAAGACTCTTTTCTGGCATCGTTGCCGGGGAGTGAAGCGCTCTTGGTAAGTGGAAATTGGTAGGAAAAAATTATATTACGTGCTGAAATTTACTGTCACTTGTTACTATGGAAAACAATCCTTTGAAGGGTTTGTTCGGGGTATCTTCACCTCGACCGGAAACACAAAGAGTTGCCCCTCACCCTATTGCACCTACTGAAAATATTGGTTATGAAATTCCTTTGGGTATGATAGGGAAACTGCTAGCTAATCCTTATGCAGGAGATGGAACGAAGCATCCTGATATGCACTTGATATATGTGGATGAAATTTGTGGATTCTTTAAGCTTGCAGGTTTACCCGGAGATGAAGTGAAGAAGAAGGTTTTCCCTTTATCTTTGGGGGAAAAAGCATTGACATGGTATAGGCTATTTGATGATATTAGAGCTTGGAACTGGAATCGATTGAAATTGGAATTTCACCAAAAGTTTTATCCCATTCATCTAGTTCATTGTGATTGGAATTATATATATAATTTTTGGCCTCGTGAAGGAGAAAGTATCGCTCAAGCTTGGGGGAGGCTTAAGTCAATGTTATATTCATGCCCCAATCATGAGCTCTCAAGAGAAATTATTATACAGAATTTTTATGCTCGGCTTTCTCGTAATGATCAATCCATGCTCGATACTTCTTGTACTGGTTCTTTTATGAAGAAGATAATTGAATTTAGATGGGATCTCTTGGAAAGAATTAAACACAGATATGAAGATTGGGAACTCGACGAAGGTAAGGAGTCAGGTATAAAACTTGAGTTTGACTGTGTTAAAACTTTTATGGATACCGATGCTTTTCGTAATTTTAGCACTAAATATGGACTTGACTCTCAGATAGTAGCCTCTTTTTGTGAATCATTTGCTACTCATGTTGATCTCCCTAAGGAGAAGTGGTTTAAATATCATCCTCCTATTAAAGA
This sequence comes from Thinopyrum elongatum, assembly GCA_011799875.1. Classification (NCBI taxonomy): domain Eukaryota; kingdom Viridiplantae; phylum Streptophyta; class Magnoliopsida; order Poales; family Poaceae; genus Thinopyrum; species Thinopyrum elongatum. The sequence goes on along the minus strand of CM022300.1, from coordinate 553,530,621 downwards.
AAAGACTGAGGAGCCAGTTATATCTAAGGATGAAACTATCATTTACAATTTTGATCCAGTTATGCCTACTGCTTCTATTGAGAAACCACCTTTCCCTGTTAGTATAAAGGAACATGCTAAGGTTTCAACTGTGGTCAACAAAAGTAATATTAGAGCACCTAGACCCTTTGAACAAATTAAAGTAGAACCTAGTATTGCTATTGTTAAAGATCTCTTGGTTGATAATGTTGATGGACATGTTATTTATTTTTGTGATGAAGCTGCTAGAATTGCTAAACCTGATACTAAAGATAAGAATAAACCCATTGTTGGCATGCATGTTGTCTTAGTTAAAATAGGAGATCATTGTTATCATGGCTTATGTGATAGGGTGCTAGTGTCAGTGATATACCTTTTACTCTTTACCAAGAAATTATGAATGATATTGCACCTGCTGAAATAGAAGATATTGATGTTACTATGAAACTTGCTAATAGAGATACTATCACACCACTTGGGATTGTTAGAGATGTTGAAGTCTTGTGTGAAAAGATAAAATATCCTACTGATTTTCTAGTTCTTGGTTCTCCACAAGATAATTTTTGTCCCATTATATTTGGTAGACCTTTCTTGAACACTGTTAATGCTAAGATAGATTGCAAGAAAGAAACCGTCAGTGTTAACTTTGGTGATGTGTCTCATGAGTTTAATTTCTCTAAGTTTCATAGGCAACCCCATGATAAAGAATTTCCTAGTAAGGATGAAATAATTGTTCTTTCTTCTATTGCCGTACCTCCTACTGATACACTAGAACAATATTTGCTTGACCATGAAAATGATATGTACTTGCATGAAAGAAATGAAATAGATAGAATGTTCTTCGAACAACAACCTATTCTCAAACATAATTTGCCTATTGAAACTATAGGAGGTCCTCCTTCACCTAAGGGTGATCCTGTGTTTGAATTGAAACAATTACCTGATACTTTGAAATATGCTTATCTAGATGAAAAGAATATATATCCTGTTATTATTAGTGCTAACCTTACAGGACAAGAAGAGAAAAGATTATTGAAAACTCTGAGGAAGCACGTAGCTGCTATTGGATATACTCTTGATGATCTTAAGGGCATTATCCCACTCTCTGTCAGCACAAGATTAATATGGAACCTGATTCTAAACCCGTTGTTGATCATCAATGATGATTAAATCCTAAGATGAAGGAAGTGGTAAGAACTGAAATATTAAAGCTTCCGGAAGCAGGTATAGTTTATCCTCTAGCTGATAGTAGATGGGTAAGTCATGTTCATTGTGTTCCTAAGAAAGGAGGTATTACCGTTGTCCCTAATGATAAAAATGAACTTATTCCACAAAGAATTGTTACTGGCAATAGAATGGTAATTTATTTTAGAAAATTAAACAAAGCTACTAGAAAGGATCATTACCCTCTACCTTTTATTGATCGAATGTTAGAAAGATTATCTAAGCACACAGACTTTTGCTTTCTTGATGGATATTCTGGTTTCTCTCAAATACCCGTATCACAACCTGATCAACAAAAAACCACTTTTACTTTCCCTTTTGAAACTTATGCTTATAGACATATTCCTTTTGGATTATGCAATGCACCTGCTACCTTTCAAAGATGTATGACCGCTATATACTCTGACTTTTGTGAAAAGATTGTTGAGGTTTTCATGGATGACTTTTCCATTTACAGAACTTCTTTTGATGATTGCTTAAGCAACCTTGATCGAGTTTTGCATAGATGTGAGAAAACTAACCTTGTCTTGAATTGGGAAAAGTGCCACTTTATGGTGAATGAAGGCATTGTCTTAGGGCACAAAATTTCTGAACGAGGTATTGAGGTGGATAAAGCTAAGGTTGATGCAATTGAGAAAATGCCATGTCCTAAAGATATTAAAGGTATAAGAAGTTTCCTTGGTCATGCTGGTTTCTATAGGAGATTTATTAAAGACTTCTCTAAAATTTCTAGGACTCTTACTAATCTCTTGCAAAAGGATGTTCCATTTGTTTTTGATGATGATTATGTAGAAGCCTTTGAAACACTTAATAAAGCCTTGACTTCTGCACCTATTGTTCAACCACCTGATTGGAACTTGCCTTTTGAAATTATGTGTGATGCTAGTGATTCTGCTGTTGGTGCTGTTCTAAGACAAAGTGTTGATAAGAAATTGAATGTTATCCATTATGCTAGTAAGACTCTAGACAATGCCCAATGAAATTATGCTACTACCACTACAGGAATCAGCTTATTTACCGTCCACCATGGCAGACGGCAAAGGCACCAAAAGCGGACAGCAAAGCTCTTTGCCGTCTGCCACCGACGGCAAACGTGCCCGGCAAACAGAGTGACGGTAAACAGGTTCTTTGCCGTCTGCTTCTGCAAAGCGGATGGCAAAGGCCCTTTGCCGTCGGTGGCAGACGGCAAAGAGTTTGGATGGCAAAAAAGAGACGTTAGCCACGTTAGGTGGCTAACGGGAGGATTTCCCATTTGCCACCGACGGCAAACGTGCTTCGACACGTCACCCCCACATACCCGTCGTGACGTGTGGCGTCCAACCGCGTCGTCCGGTCAAACCCCCAACCTCACTGGCACGAGCGGCCGCCTTCGCGCCCCGGCACCGGCGCATGGCTAGGCCCTGTAGGAGCGCCGTCGTGGAGCTGCCCGCTGCCAGCCAGCACCCCCGGCGGCTGCGCCCGCACACGCACCGGCCGCTCCTCCCGCCGTGGAGCTGCCGCCGGAACAAGTGGTCCTCCGTGAGGACGGCGATCTGGACGACACTCCGGGTTGGCACATCGCCCTACGGGCGTCGGAAGCGGCGGCGGCTGCGAGGGAGGCCGCTGAGGTAGCGGCCGCAATCAAAGCCGCCGCGGCCATGGGGGCAGAGGAGGCCGCGATGGTGCCGGCGGAGGACGAGCACGACGGCGAGGACGACGGCCCCGTCGACTGGGATGACGTCGCCGCCAACAGCAGCAGCGACGACGGCGGTGACGGCGAAGGCGCCATCGTGATCGACCTGCTAGTGCCTAACGACGATGATTAATGTCGTTATTAAGTTTTATTTTTGTTTAAATTATGTTGGATATGTAAAATATCTCTATATATGTTGAATGAAAATGCAATGAGAAAATTTTACTAACACCAACGGCGGTGCCGGCGAAGGCGGGCCGGGGCGGCGTGTAGGAGCGGCGGGGCGTCGGGGGGGTTTGAAGGGCGTAGGGCCAGGGGGCCTTAGCGGCGGGGCGTCGGTCGCGGTGGGCGGCGTGGGGTCGGGGGCGGCGGCGGTGGGGGGGTGCGGTCAGGGAGAGAGAGAAGGGGGTGGGAGACAGAGAGTGAGGAGGGGGGTGGGAGACAGGGTTAGGGTTAGGGTGGGGGGCGGGGCCAGGGGCGTTAGCGACGGTAGGTAGAATATTGTTTGCCGTCCGCTAGCTGACGGCAAATTATCTTTGCCGTCCGCTAGCCGACGGCAAAGAACTGGCTAACGGCAAGAGCTACTTTGCCGTCAGCTAGCGGACGGCAAAAAACTGGCTGACGGCAAAGAGGAAGTTTGCCGTCAGCCAATTCTTTGCCGTCTGCTTTTCGTGAGCGGACGGCAAAGACATTCTTTGCCGTCCGCTAGCCGACAGCAAAAAACTGGCCGACGGCAAATTCTCTGATTCCAGTAGTGTACTAAAAAAGAATTTCTAGCAGTTGTGTTTGCTTGTGATAAATTCAGATCTTACATAGTTGCTTCTAAAGTAATTGTTCACACCGATCATGCTGCTATTAAATATCTTATGGAAAAGAAAGATGCTAAACCTAGACTCATTAGGTGGTTATTTTGTTACAAGAATTTGATTTGCAGAGCACTAATAGGAAGGACGCTGAGAATCCCATAGCTGATAACTTGTCTAGGTTAGAAAATACTCTTGATGACCCACTACCTATTGATGATAGCTTTCCTGATGAAAAACTAGCTATCATAAATGCTTCTCATAACACTCCTTGGTATGCAGACTATGCTAATTATATTGTTGCTAAATTTATACCACCTAGTTTCACATACAAACAAAAGAAAAAATTCTTCTATGATTTAAGACATTACTTTTTGGATGCCCATATCTTTATAAAGAGGGAGTAGATGGTATTATTAGAAGTTGTATACCTGAGCATGAACAGGAACAAATCCTACGGAAATGTCATTCCGAAGCCTATGGAGGACATCACGCGGGAGATAGAACTGCACACAAGGTATTACAATCTGGTTTTTATTGGCCTACTCTTTTCAAAGATGCTCGTAAGTTTGTCTTATCTTGTGATGAATGTCAAAGAATTGGTAATATTGGTAAACATCAGGAAATGCCTATGAATTATTCACTTGTTATTGAACCATTTGATGTTTGGGGCTTTGATTATATGGGACCTTTTCCTTCCTCTAATGGGTATACTCATATTTTGGTTGCTGTTGATTATGTCACTAAGTAGGTAGAAGCTATTCCAACTAGTAGTGCTGATCATAACACCTCCATTAAAATGTTGAAAGAAGTTATTTTCCCGACGTTTGGAGTCCCTAGATATTTAATGACTGATGGTGGTTCACACTTTATTCATGGCGCTTTCCGTAAATTACTTGCTAAATATGATGTCAACCATAGAATTCCATCCCCTTATCACCCTCAATCTAGTGGACAGGTTGAACTTAGTAATAGGGAAATAAAATTAATATTGCAAAAAACTGTCAATAGGTCTCGAAAGAATTGGTCAAAGAAACTTGATGATGCACTTTGGGCCTATAGAACTGCTTATAAAAATCCTATGGATATGTCTCCATACAAAATGGTTTATGGAAAAGCATGTCACTTGCCTCTTTAGTTAGAACATAAAGCATATTGGGCAATTAAGGAACTCAATTATGATTTCAAACTTGGTGGTGAAAAGAGGTTCTAGATGAATGGAGAACCCAAGCTTATGAAAATGCCAAATTATTCAAAGAAAAAGTTAAAAGATGGCATGACAAAAGAATCCAAAAGCGAGAATTCAAAGTTGGTGAATATCTTCTATTGTACAATTCTCATTTTAGATTTTTTTGCAGGAAAACTTCTCTGCGAGTGGGAAGGACCATATATCATTGAAGAAGTTTATCGCTCTAGAGCTATTAAAATCAATAATGCTGAAGGCACTAATTCGAAGGTGGTCAATGGGCAAAGAATTAAGCACTATATTTCAGGTACACCTATTAATGTTGAAACTAATATTATCCAAACCATGACCTTCCAGAACACTCGAGAACCCTGAAAAGGAAGAGCTACGTGATACGACAAGTAAACTGACTCAAAAAGTTCCGCAAAAATATTTTCTGTCAGTTTTGGAATATAAAAAAAAATAAGAAACAACCGTGAAGGCAACCTAGGTGCCCACTAGGCACCAGGGTGCGCCTGCCCCACCTGACGCACCCTCGTGTGTAGTGGGCCCCTCGGGCACCTTCCCGACTCCATTTTCCTATCGTATACTTGTTTCCCAAGATAAAAAATCTTTATATATACCCCTGGACGATTTGACCATCGTATGGCAGAGAAATCATTTGTTCTTGTTTCGTGCTATTTTCTGTCAGATCTATCAAGTCAGGCATCATGTCTTCTCCCTCCTCCAACAACATAGAAGAAGATGCTTGGCTACTGAAGATGGAACTAAGGAGAGAAGAACCAAAAGAAGCCACTAAGGAGGACAAGGTCAAGGAAGTTGCGGGGGATCAGGCTCAAGAAGGGGGGCAAGCCATGCTCAAGGGGGAGGTTGAGAAAGAGGAAGATATCCTTCAACCCTACTATGAGCATATCACCCCCATTGAAATCGAAACCTTGAAGGCCTTTGAAATGGTTTGTGTTCAGAATACATATCTCACTCGTGAAATTATTTTGTTGGAAGAGCAAAACATCGCCCTCTGGAGCATCAATCATAGATTGGAGCATCTACTGAGTCTGAAGTGTGAAGCCCCTACCTCATCATCACCACCATCACTAAAGAAGGAGACTTAAGCACACGGGTATGGGCACTCTCCTTGGCTTGTGCCAAGCTTGGGGGAGATGCCTCGGCATCATATCACCACCACTTTTATTATCTTTACCGTTCTTAGTTCGATCCTTAGTTATTTCGTGATTTAGTTGAATAAAAGTTTAGTATGATCTATTTTTGAGTGCTAGTTTCATGATCTATCTATGTATGAAATCGAGTGAGAGTTATATAATAAAGATTAGTTTGAGGTTTTGCTTCTTTACCTTTTTGTTTCAATCAAAATAAATAAAAAAATGAAAAAGATCATATGCTAATCTTATGAAAAGTAATGACATTACATAAGGAAAATTATAAGTGGTAAAATTTGTTGAGAGTTAACAAACATAGCATTGGTCAATGATGCAATTCATGAAAGAATTAATAAGGGAAGAGAAGATTCACATGCAAATATACTATCTTGGACATCTTTTATGATTGTGAGCCCCCATTAAATATTTTATGCCTAATTGTTGACGTTGGACAAGGAAGACAACGTAATGATTTATGTTTTTTCATATTCACATAGAAGTTATATTGTCATAGATCCTCCAACATGTGGTGCTTGCCCAATATCTTTGCTAGCCAAAAATCCGCACTAAGTAGAGATACTACTTGTGCATCCAAAAACCTTAAACCCAAATTCAGGTTTTGAGAGTCCACCATACTACCTATGGATTGAATAAGATCCTTCAAGTAAGTTTTCATCGGTGCATAAGGCAATAAAAATTGCTGCTAAACGTGTATGATCTTTTAGTGTAAGGGAAAATAAGCGTAGTATGAACTTGTGATGGCAAAGTAATAAAAGCGATGGACTGCATAATAAAGGTTGCTATCATAAGGGGCAATATAACATGATGTTCTTTTGCATTAAGAGCTTGTGCACCCAAAAACAAAAAGTGCATGACAACCTCTGCTTCCCTCTATGAACGGCCTATCTTTTACTTTTATGTACTTACTTTTTATGCAAGAGTCAATAGTGTTCTCCTCTATTCCTTTTTATTTTTATCTTTTGCAAGCATCATATGGTGAGGAAAGATATAGGCACATATATCCGATTGGATATGAGTGATCATGAGTTATTATTGTTGACATCACCCTTGAGGTGAATGAGTTGGGAGGCAAAACTATAAGCCCCTATGTTTCTATGTGTCTGGCTGAAACTTTTTGCTCCATATATATGTTGTGAGTATTATCAATCATAGAAGATTAAATGATGGTTGAGTATGTGGACTTGCCAAAAGGCTCCGATACGAGACCCTTCCTGAAAATATGATGAATTGCAATTGCAAAGTTGACTGAGAACATAGTTTGTTGGTTTTCAATAAAGTTTATGCTTTATACTTCAATGTTGCCATGAATTGTTACTTGCTCATGTGGACATGATAAGGTTTATTGCTGTTATAATAATAAGCATGATGCTACTATGTCTGTATTTTGTTTTATCAACACCTCTCTCTCTCTTTAAACATGTGGACATGATTTTCGATATCGGCTTTCGCTTGAGGACAAGCGAGGTCTAAGCTTGGCGGAATCGATACGTCCATTTTGCATCATGTTTTCCTACTATTATTTATAGTGTTTTTATTCAATATAACACTTTGTGGAGTAATTATAATGCCTTTTTCTCATAATATGCAAGGTTTACACAAAGAGGGAGAATACCGGCAGCTGGAATTCTGGACCTGAAAAAGCTAAGTCAGAGATACTTATTCTGCACATCTCCAAAAAAGCTAAAATTTTACGACAAATTATTTTGGAATATATAAAAAATAATGGAGAAAATAAATACCGGAGGGGGTCACCTAGATGCCCACGAGGCACGAGGGCGTGCCTCCCCCCTGGCGTGCCCTGGTGGGTAGTGGGGGCCCTGGCGCACCTCTGGTGCCCATCTTCTGGTACATAAGGTCTTTTGACCTAGAAAAAAAGAGGACTTTCAGGACGGAGCGCTGCCATCTCGAGTCGGAACTTGGGCATGAGAACTTTTGCTCTCCGGCGGAGCAATTCCGCTGGCGATACTTCCCTCCAGTACAGGGAAATCGAAGCTATCGTCATCGCCAACAACGCTCTCATCATGGGAGGGCTAATCTTCATCAACATCTTCAATAGTACCATCTCATCTCAAAACCCTAGTTCGTCTCTTGTGTTCAATCTTTGTACCAAAAACCTCAGATTGGTACCTGTGGGTGACTAGTAGTGTTGATTACATCTTGTAGTTGATGCTAGTTGGTTTATTTGGTGGAAGATTATATGTTTAGATCCATTATGATATTTATTACTCCTCTGATCTTGAGCATGAATATTATTTGTGAGTAGTTACTTTTGTTTTTGAGGACATGGAAGAAGTCTTGCCATAAGTAATCATGTGAATTTGATATTCGTTCGATATTTTGATGATATGTATGTTGTGATTCCCTTAGTGGTGTTATGTGAACGTCGACTACATGATACTTCACCATCTTTCGGCCTAAGGGAATCCATTGTGGAGTAGTTATTAGATCATGGGTTGCTCGAGTGACAGAATCTTACACCCTAGTTTATGCGCTATTCCGTAAGGGGCTGATTTCGACCCACATGTTTAGTGCTATGGTTAGATTTTATCTTAATTCTTCTTTGGTAGGTGTGGATGAGGGGTTAATCATAAGTGGGAGGCTTGTTCAAGTAAGAACAGCACCCAAGCACCTGTCCACCCACATATCAAATTATTAAAGTAGCGAACGCGAATCAAACAAACATGACGAAAGTGACTAGATGAAATTCCCGTGTGTCCTCAAGAACGCTTTACTTATTATCAGAGACCGTTTCGGCTTGTCCTGTGCGAAAAAAAGGATTGGGCTATCTTTCTGCACCTATTGTTACTATTGTTACTTGTTACAAATTATCTTGCTATCAAACTACCTGTTATCGAAAAATTTCGTGCTTGGAGAAATTACCTTGCTGAAAACCGCTTGTCATTTCTTTCTGCTCCTCGTTGGGTTCGACACTCTTACTTATCGAAAGGACGACGATTGATCCCCTATACTTGTGGGACATCAAATACTTGTGTTGCAAGATAAAAAAAATTATACATACTCCCGGACGTTTTGACCACCGTATCGCAGAAATATCCTCTGTTCTTCTTTCGTGCTATTTTTCTGACAGATCTAGATCGCCATGGCTCCACCAAGCTCCTCCAAGGACAAGTTCTACAAGAAGGTCATCAACCCCTACCTACCGGAGGTTATAAAACACCCTCAAGCCATTGAGATGTGTGAGGGGAGGTGCTTCACATCCGGGATGTTCAAGGGCCCAAGAAGATAGGAAGCGTGGAGGCCAGGCTCGAAGTGGTGGAGCAAGAGATCTTCAAGTGCCAACAGATGGTGGAACGTGGACTCAGCGCCAACCACTCCATGATCATGGAATTAACCGGTGATCAAAAAGTGGATGCCCAGTTGATGGGAGACATCGTCTTCAAGCTCAACAATTGAATCGATTACCTCCAGGGCCAAATATATGATCTTCAAAATCAAAATTTTGAGTATGAGGCAAGATTTAAAGGTATGAGTTTAGCTGCAAGTTTCAGTACTCCGGAGACTCGTTCATCCTTTTATGATGGGGAACCTATGCCATGGAAGCCGGAGGACAAGCCCACTACTTCATCACCACCATCATCACCGAAGAAAGAAACTTGAGTACACGGGTATGGGCACTTCCCTTGGCTTGTGCCAAGCTTGGGGAAGGTGCCCCGGTATCGTATCACTATCACTTTTATTATCTGTACCTATTTTAGTTTGATCCTTAGTTATTTCATGATTTAGTTGAATAAAAGTTTAGTATGATCTATTTTCGAGTGCTAGTTTCGTGATCTATCTATTTCTGTAATCGAGTTGAGAGTTATATAATAAAGAGTAGTTTGGGTTTTGCTTCTTTACTTTTATGTTTCAATCTTAGCAATGAAAATAATAGAAAGATCATTTGCTAATCTTATGGAAAGTGATAACTCACAAGTACAGGGGATCAATTGTAGCCTTTCTCTATAAGTAAGAGTGTCGAACCCAACGAGGAGCTAAAGGTAGAACAAATATCCCCTCCAGTTCTATCGACCACCAATACAACTCTACGCAAGCTTAATGTTCGCTTTACCTAGAACAAGTATGAAACTAGAAGTACTTTGTAGGTGGTGTGATAGGATAGGTTTGCAAGATAATAAAGAACACGTAAATAAAAGATTAGGGCTGTTTAGATAAAGAAACAATTAAGTTAGTTTTAGTAGAGAGCTTTTTGTCACAGAAAGTTATTTGTCCCTAGGCAATCAATAACTAGACCGGTAATCATTATTGCAATTTTATATGAGGGAGAGGCATAAGCTAACATACTTTCTCTACTTCGATCATATGCACTTATGATTGGAACTCTAGCAAGCATCCGCAACTACTAAAGATCATTAAGGTAAAACCCAACCATAGCATTAAAGTATCAAGTCCTCTTTACTCCCATACGCAAACAACCTACTTACTTGGGTCTGTGCTTCTGTCACTCATGCCACCCACCATAAGTGAATCATGAACATATTGCAAACCCTACAGCGGGGATCCCTCACGCTTGCGCGACATGGAGAGCACCATTGGATAGCACCAATAATAAAACATACAACTCAAACCAATCATGATCATCAATCAACCCATAGGACAAAACGGATCTACTCAAACATCATAGGATAGCCATACATCTTTGGGAAATAATATATAGCGTTGAGCACCATGTTTAAGTAGAGATTACAGTGGGGAGAAGGGGTGTTACACCGCTGCATAGAGGGGGAGAGAGTTGGTGATGATGGCGGCGATGTTGTTGGTGTAGATCGCCGTCACGATGATGGCCGCGGCGGCATTCCGGTGCCACCGGGAGAGAGGTGGAGAGAGCCCCCCTCCTTCTTATTCCTCCTTGACCTCCCCCCTATATGAGAGGAGGGTTTCCCCTCTGTTCCATGGCCTCCATGGTGGCGAAGGGGCGAAAGCCCCTCCGAGATTGGATCTCTCTCTCTGTTTCCTTCTATTTCTGCGTTCATGTTTTTCTGGCATTTCACCGTTTCTAAAATCCCGGAGATCCGTAACTCTGATTGGGCTGAAATTTTAACACAATTTTTATCCGGATATTATCTTTCTTCTGGCAAAAGAAGGGAACCAACCACCTTACAGGGGCCCCACAAGCCTCCTGGCTATGCCCAGGGTAGGGGGCGCTCCCCTAGGGCTTGTGGGCCCCTCGGGCATCGTCTCGCGTTGATTCTTTTTCACAAAAATCATAAATATTCCAAAATAAATCTTCGTAAATTTTTATCGCGTTTGGACTTCGTTTGATATGGGTAATCTGTGAAACAAAAAAACATGCAACAAACAGGAACTGGAACTAGGCACTGGATCAATATGTTAGTCCCAAAAATAATATAAAAAGTTGCCAAAAGTATATGAAAGTTGTAGAATGTTGGCATGAAACAATAAAAAATTCTAGATAGGACGGAGACGTATCAGCATCCCCAAGCTTAATTTCTGCTCGTCCTCGAGTAGGTAAATGATAAAAAAGATATTTTTTTGATGTGGAATGCTACCTAGCAGAATCTTAAGACACAAGTGATTCAAAGCAATAGTCTATAATTTGACATAAAGACATCAATACTCAGGCATCCCAACAAACAATCATGTCTTTCAAAATATCAATGCTAAAGAACGTTATCCCTACAAAATCATATAATCTTGTCATGCTCTATCTTCATCACACAAAGTATTTATCATGCACAACCCCGATGACAAGCCAACCAATTGTTTCATACTTTTAATGTTCTCAAGCTTTTTCGACTCTCACGCAATACATGAGTGTGAGCCATGGATATAGCACTATAGGTGGAATAGAATATGATGGTAGGGATCAATAGAAGAAGGAAGAAAGTCTCGCATCAACTAGGCGGATCAACGGGCTATGGAGATGCCCATCAATCGATATCGATGCAAGTGAGTAGGGATTGCCATGCAACGGATGCACTAGAGCTATAAGTGTATGAAAGCTCAAATGAAAACTAAGTGGGTGTGCATCCAACTTGCTTGCTCACGAAGACCTAGGGCAATTTGAGGAAGCCCATCATTGGAATATACAAGCCAAGTTCTATAATGAAAAATTCCCACTAGTATATGAAAGTGACAAAATAGGAGACTCTCTATTATGAAGAACATGGTGCTACTTTGAAGCACAAGTGTGGAAAAGGATAGTAACATTGTCCCTTCTCTCTTTTTCTCTCATTTTTTTTATTTTTTTTTATTTTCTCTTTTTTTTGTTTTTGGGCTCTTTGGCCTCTTTTATTTATTTTTTTTATTTTGGGCCCTTTGGCCTCTTTTTATTTTAAGTCCGGAGTCTCATCCCGACTTGTGGCGGAATCATAGTCTCCATCATCCTTTCCTCACACGGGACAATGCTCTAATAATGATGATCATCACACTTTTATTTACTTACAACTCAAGAATTACAACTCGATACTAGAACAAATATGACTATATGAATGCCGCTGGTGGTGCACCAGGATGTGCAATGATCTAGCGTAGCAAGGATATCAAAAAATGGACAAGCCATGAAAATATCATGCTAGCTATCTTACGATCATGCAAAGCAATATGACAATGAACGCTCAAGTCATGTATATGATGATGATGGAAGTTGCATGGCAATATATCTCGGAATGGCTATGGAAATGCCACGATAGGTAGGTATGGTGCCTATTTTGAGGAAGGTATATGGAGGGTTTATGCACCGGCGAAAGTTGCGCGGTACTAGAGAGGCTAGCAAATGTGGAAGGGTGAGAGTGCGTATAATCCATGGACTCAACATTAGTCATAAAGAACTCACATACTTATTGCAAAAGTTTATTAGCCATCAAAGCAAAGTACTAATATGCATGCTCCTAGGGGGATAGATTGGTAGGAAAAGACCATCGCTCGTCCCGGACCGCCACTCATAAGGAAGACAATAAAAAATAAATCATGCTCTAACTTCATTGCATAACGGGAGACCATACGTGCATGCTTCAGGAATAACAAACCTTAACACCAATATTCTTACTAAACCACAATCATTCACTAGTACCACCCACATATTATCATCTCTATATCGCAAAACTATTGCAAGGAATCAAACATATCATATTCAGTGATCTACAAATTTTATGTAGGATTTTATGACTAACCATGTGAATGACCAATTCTTGTTCACTCTCTAAATAGATATAAGTGAAGAAAGAGAGTTTAATTCTTTCTAAAAAATATTTGCCCACGCTCTAACAAATATAAGTGAAGCAAAAGAGCATTCTACAAATGGCAGTTTTCTAAGTGTAGAGAAACATGCAATCCGAACTTCAAAAGATATAAGTGAAGCACATGAAGCATTCTATAAAGCCATACTCAAAAGATATAAGTGAAGTGCATGAAGCATTCTATAAATCAATCAAGGACTATCTCATACCAGCATGGTGCATAAAATAAAAAGGAAAAATAAACACAAAAGACGCTCCAAGAATTTATGCATATCATGTGACGAATAAAAATATAGCTCCAAGTAAAATTACCGATGATCGTTAGAAGAAAGAGGGGATGCTTTCCGGGGCATCCCCAAGCTTAGTTGCTTGGTAGTCCTTGAATATTACCTTTGGGTGCCTCGGGCATCCCCAAGATTAGGCTCTTGCTACTCCTTATTCCTTCATCCATCGTGATCTCACCCAAAACTTGAAAACTTCAAACACACAAAACATAACAAAACCCTCGTGAGATCCGTTAGTATAATAAAGCAAATCACTACTTTAAGTACTGTTGCAAACCCATTCATATTTTATTTTTGCATTATAACTACTATAATCTAACTTCACCATGGCTTATATCACTGATACAATCAATAGATTCATCAAAACACGCAAAACAATGCATCAAAAACAGAATCTGTCAAAAATAGAACAGTCTGTAGCAATCTGAACATTGACCATACTTCTTTAACTCCAAAACTTGTGAAAAATTAGGCCAAAATAAAAAAAATTCATAGCAGTACCATGTGAAAATTCAGAAACTTTTGATGTTCCAGTAAAAAATGTAAATTCACGCACTACAGCCAAAGTTACAGTTTTTGCACTGCACAAACCAAACAAGCAATCTAATCATCCTAAAGGCAAATCTTGGCACATTATTTTTATAATACAGTGGATTTGTACAAGGGGATAATTATTTTTGTTGAAAAGTTTCTGTAATTCAAGATTTGCAAAGTTTCCATGGGCATGAAAAAAGTTCAAGGAGCTCCCCCACTTCAACGGTGCTCATCTTTCTTACTTTCACTTTTCTTTTTGAACAGTTTTAGGTTCCCCTCTATATTTTTTTGTTTTGAAACTTTATAAAAGCACTCAACGGAAGAAAATGACTCTCTAAAACTTCCGGGTTGTCTCCCTGGCAGCGCTTTCTTTAAAGCCATTAAGCTAGGCATATAGTGCTCAAGTAATGGATCCACCCGGGTCCCAAGGTATATCAAAGCCAATTCTAATTAACAATGATTTGTAATTTAGTAGTGAGCACAAAGTAACATATATCATGCAACAACAAAGTCTAACTCTCTTCCTATGCATCGGCATGTCATAAAAGAACAATTCATGCACACAAAGTAAAGGCCAATGCATAGTATAAACAGTTTCTTGCAATTTTATCGTATTGGAAACATAGAGAGGTGGAGATGTAGTTCCTCTCTCATAATAATTGCAAGTAGGAGCAGCAAGCACATGCATATTATATCTATCAAAATCATCATGTGTAATGGTAAAATGTAACCCATCAATGTAATCCTTAATAAGCGCAAACTTCTCCGATATAGTGTAGTTGGGAGAATTCAAAAGATAATAGGACTATCATGTGTGGGTGCAATAGCAACAATTTCTTTCATAACATAAGGAACTATAACAAGTTCATCTCCATAAGCATCATTCATATTGGCATCATGGCCAAAAGCATAGCAAGCATCAATTTCATCAAAAAGGGATATTTCAAACGAATCCAAGGGATCATAGCAATCATCATAGCATTCATCCTTCGATAAGCGCGAAGGGAAATTAAACAATGTATGAGTTGAAGAGTTACTCTCATCAGAAGGTGGGCACGGGTAGCTAATCCGCTCTTCCTCCTTTTGTTCTTCGCTCTCCTCATCATCTTTTTCATCTAATGAGCTCACAGTGTCATCAATTTCTTCTTTAATAGATTCCTGCAAAATATTAGTCTCTTGTTGGACAGCGGAGAATTTCTCAATAAACTCACTAATATCGGCATTATATTCATAATTCTCGTACCAATATTTAAGTATAGCATAATTTTCAGGTCTGTAAACAGCATCATCTTAATTTTCACACTTTTCAAACAAAGATTCAATTTCATAAGCACCCTTAAAAGCAACAAATTCCTCTATTCATTCCACATCATAGTAATCATATATACCATTACCATAAGAAACCAAGGTTTCATTATCACTAAATTTACATTAAAAGGGAAGGCGTGGAGCCTTCATCCTAGAGCAACAATTATAATCATATCTCAAGCAGAAATTTCAAGCATACCAATGCAACATTTCAATTTGATCCCATAAGAGTTTTCCTTTTTGATTCAAGGGATAATCCCTAAAGTATTCATGTTCATCCAACATGTCTCCCATTATCAAGTTGAATGGGGTTTTCTCAGGATTATCAAAGTATTGTTTAATATTTTTCACATAACGAGCATCGAGGGTTTTAGGAGGTTCCCCATCTCCATGAGTAGAAAGTACACCTAATTTTTTTGGTATTTCGTGTTCCAGATCCATGACTAAAGATAGAGAACAACTTAGAACGGAAAATAAAATCTACTTAGTTATAAAGCAAACAAGTACACACAAGAATATTGACCCCACGCTATTGCTCCCCAGCAACGGCGCCAGAAAAAGGTCTTGATAACCCACAAGTATAGGGGATCAATTGTAGCCTTTCTCAATAAGTAAGAGTGTCAAACCCAACGAGGAGCTAAAGGTAGAACAAATATTCCCTCAAGTTCTATCGACCACCAATACAACTCTATGCATGCTTAACGTTCGCTTTACCTAGAACAAGTATGAAACTAGAAGTACTTTGAAGGTGGTGCGATAGGATAGGTTTGCAAGATAATAAAGAACACGTAAATAAAAGATAGGGACTGTTTAGATAAAGAAAAAATTAACTTAGTTTTAGCAGAGAGCTTTTTGCCACAAGAAAGTTATTTGTCCCTAGGCAATCGATAACTAGACCGGTAATCATTGTTGCAATTTTATATGAGGGAGAGGCATAAGCTAACATACTTCCTCTACTTGGATCATATGCACTTATGATTGGAACTCTAGCAAGCATCCGCAATTACTAAATATCATTAAGGTAAAACCCAACCATAGCATTAAAGTATCATGTCCTCTTTACTCCCATACGCAAACAACCTACTTACTCGGGTCTGTGCTTCTGTCACTCGCGCCACCCACCATAAGCGAATCATTAACATATTGCAAACCCTACAGCGGGGATCCCTCACACTTGCGCGACACGGAGAGCACCATAGGACAGCACCAATAATAAAACAAACAACTCAAACCAATCATGATCATCAATCAACCCGTAGGACAAAACTCACCTACTCAAACATCATAGGATAGCCATACATCATTGGGAAATAATATATAGCGTTGAACACCATGTTTAAGTAGAGATTACAGCGGGGAGAAGGGGTGTTACACCATTGCATAGAGGGGGAGAGAGTTAGTGATGACGGCGGCGAAGTTGTTGGTGTAGACCGCCGTCACGATGATGGCCCCGGCGGCGTTCCGGCGCCACCGGGAGAGAGGGCGAGAGAGCCCCGTCCTTCTTCTTCTTCCTTGATCTCCCCCATAGATGGGAGGAGGGTTTCCCCTCTGGTCCATGGCCGCCATGGCGGCAGAGTGGCGAGAGCCCCTCCGAGAATGGATCTCTCTCTGTGTTTCCTTCTGTTTATGCGTTCCTGCTTTCTGGCCTTTCACCGTTTCTTAAATTCCTGGAGATCTGTAATTCCGATTGGGCTGAAATTTTAACACGATTTTTATCCGGATATTATCTTTCTTGTGGTGAAAGAAGGGCACCAACCGCCTTACGGGGGCCCCACAAGCCTCCTGGCCTCGCCCAGGGTAGGGGGCGCGCCCCTAGGGCTTGTGGGCCCCTCGGGCATTGTCTTACGTTGATTCTTGTTTCCAAAAATCATAAATATTCCAAAATAAATCTCCGTAAATTTTTATCGCGTTTGGACTTTGTTTGGTATGGGTGTTCTATGAAACAAAAAACATGCAACAAACAGGGACTGGCACTGGGCACTGGATCAATATGTTAGTCCCAAAAATAATATAAAAAGTTGCCAAAAGTATATGAAAGTTGTAGAATATTGGCATGAAACAATCAAAAATTATAGATACGATGGAGACGTATCAGAAAGTAATGACATTACATAAAGAAGAGTGTAAGTGGTCAAATTTATTGAAAGTTAAGAAACATAGCATTTGTCAACGCATGATGCAATTCATGAAAGAATTAATATGGGAAGGGAAGATTCACATTTAAATATACTATCTTGGACATCTTTTATGATTGTGACCCCCATTAAGTATTTTATGTCAAATTGTTGATGTTGGACAAGGAAGACAATGTAATGAGTTATGTTTGCTTATATTCACATAGAAGTTATATTATTATAGATCCCCCTGTTAGGAAATGTTCCATGGAAAACAAAAAAAATCTACGCACATGCAAGATCTATCAGGGAGATGCATATCAACGAGCGGAAGAGTGTGTCTACGTATCCTCGTAGACCGTAAGCGGAAGCGTTTGTTAACGCGGTTGATGTAATCGAACATCTTCGTGCTCCAACCGATCAAGTACCGAACGTACGGCACCTCCGCGTTCAGCACACGTTCAGCTCGGTGACGTCCTCGCCTTCTTGATCCAGCAAGACGGCAAAGTAGTGGATGAGTTCGGGCAGCACGACGGCGTGGTGACGGTGATGGTGAAGTTATCTCCGCAGGGCTTCGCCTAAGCACTACGAAAATATGGCCGAGGGTGTAAACGGTGGAGGGGGGGCGCCGCACACGGCTAAGCAATTGTCGTGGTTATGTGTGGCACCCCCTTCCCACATATATATAGGTGGGGGAGAGGGGAGAGGCCAAGGGGTGCCCCAAGTAGGGCCGAATATTACTTGGGGTCTTCCCAAAGCCGCCCCCCCCCCCTCCTTACCATATTTGCCGGATGGGGGAAGGAAAGGAAGGGGAGGCCGACTCCCCCCTTTCCTTCTCTCCCCAAGGGCTGCGGCCTAGGAGGGGTGCGCTAGGCACTTGTGGGCTGGTGTGTCCCCCCCCCCCCTTTGGCCCATATGGCCCATTAACCTCCCGGGGGTGTCTGGAACCCCTTCCGGTGACCCGATTTCTACCCGGTACATCCTGAAACTCTTCAGGCGTCCAAATATCATCGTCCTATATATCAATCTTTACCTCCGGGCCATTCCAGAGCAACTCGTCATGTCCCTGATCTCATCCGGGACTCCAAACAACATTTGGTCATCAAATCATATAACTCATATAACACTATATCGTCAATGAACGTTAAGCGTGCGGACCCTACGGGTTCGAGAACTATGTAGACATGACTAAGACACCTCTCTGATCAATAACCAATAGCGGAACCTGGATGCCCATATTGGCTCCTACACATTCTATGAAGATCTTTATCGGTCAAAACTTATGACAACATACGTAATTCCCTTTGTCCACCGGTATGTTACTTGCCCGAGATTCGATCGTCGGTATCTTTATACCTAGTTCAATCTTGTTACTGCAAGTCTCTTTACTCATTTCCTAATACATCATCTCGTAACTAACTACTTAGTCATTTATTTGCAAGGCTTATTATGATGTCTATTACCGAGAGGGCCCAGAGATACCTCTCCGATACTCGGAGTGACAAATCCTAATCTCGATCTATGCCAAGTCAACAAACGCCCTCGGAGATACTTGTAGAGCATCTTTATGATCACCCAGTTATGTTGTGATGTTTGATAGCACACAAGGTATTCCTTCAGTATCCGGGAGTTGCATAATCTCATAGTCGAAGGTGTATTTGTCATCAAGAAAGCAATAGCAATAAACTGAACGATCAATATGCTAAGCAAACGGATGGGTCTTGTCCATCACATCATTCTCCTAATGATTTGATCCCATTATCAAATGACAACACATGTCTATGGTTAGGAAATCTTAACCATCTTTGATCAATGAGCTAGTCTAGTAGAGGCTTACTAGGGACATGGTATTTGTTTATATATTCACACATGTATTTAAGTTTCCGATCAATACAATTCTAGCATGAATAATAAACCTTTATCACGAATAAGGAAATATAAAATAACAACTTTATTATTGTCTCTAGGGCATATTTCCTTCAGTCTCCCACTTGCACTAGAGTCAATAATCTAGATTACATTGTAATGAATCTAACACCCATAGAGTCTTGGTGCCGATCATGTTTTGCTCGCGGAAGAGGCTTAGTCAACGGGTCTTCCACATTCAGATCCGTATGTATTTTGCAAATCTCTATGTCTCCATCCTTGACCTGTTCATGAATGGAGTTGAAGCGTCTCTTGATGTATTTGGTTCTCTTGTGAAACCTGGATTCCTTCGCCAAGGCAATTGCTCCAGTGTTGTCACAAAAGATTTTCATTGGACCCGATGCACTGGGTATTACACCCAGATCAGATATGAACTCCTTCATCCAGACTACTTCATGTGCTGCTTCTGAAGCAACTATGTACTCCACTTCACACGTAGATCCTGCCACAACGCTCTACTTGGAATTGCACCAACTGACAGCTCCACCATTCAATATAAATATGTATTCGGTTTGTGATTAGAGTCATCCGGATCTGTGTCGAAGCTAGCATCGACGTAACCATTTATGACGAGCTCTTCGTCATCTCCATAAACGAGAAACATATCCTTTGTCCTTTTCAGGTACTTCAGGATGTTCTTGACCGCTGTCCAGTGATCCACTCCTGGATTACTTTGGTACCTCCCTGCCAGACTTATGGCAAGGCACACATCAGGTCTGGTACACAGCATAGCATACATGATAGAACCTATGGCTGAGGCATACGGAATGACTTTCATTTTCTCTCTATGTTCTGCAGTGGTCGGGTTTTGAGTCTGACTCAACTTTACACCTTGTAACACAGGCAAGAACCCTTTCTTTGACTGATCCATTTTGAACTTCTTCAAAACTTTATCAAGGTATGTGCTTTCTGAAAGTCCTATCAAGCGTCTTGATCTATCTCTATAGATCTTGATGCCCAATATATAAGAAGCTTCATCAAGGTCTTTCACTGAAAAATTCTTATTCAAGTATCCTTTTATGCTATCCAGAAATTCTATATCATTTCCAATCAACATTATGTCATCCACATATAATATCAGAAATGCTATAGAGCTCCCATTCACTTTCTTGTAAATACAGGCTTCACCATAAGTCTGTATAAAACCATATGCTTTGATCACCTCATCAAAGCGTATATTCCAACTCCGAGATGCTTGCACCAGTCCATAGATGGATCGCTGGAGCTTGCACACTTTGTTAGCACCTTTAGGATCGACAAAACCTTCTGGCTGCATCATATACAACTCTTCTTTAAGAAGTCCATTAAGGAATGCAGTTTTGACATCCATTTGCCAGATTTCATAATCATAAAATGCGGCAATTGCTAACATGATTCGGACGGACTTAAGCATCGCTATGGGTGAGAAAGTCTCATCGTATTCAACTACTTGAACTTGTCGAAAACCTTTCGCAACAAGTCGAGCTTTGTAGACAGTAACATTACCATCAGCATCAGTCTTCATCTTGAAAATCCATTTATTTTCTATGGCTTGCCGATCATCGAGCAAGTCCACCAAAGTCCATAATTTGTTCTCATACATGGATCCTATCTCAGATTTCATGGCCTCAAGCCATATGTCGGAATCTAGACTCATCATACCTTCTTCATAGTTCGTAGGTTTGCCTTGGTCTTGTAACATGACTTCCAGGACAGGATTACCGTACCACTCTGGTGCAGATCATGCTCTGGTCAACCTACGAGGTTCAGTAGTAACTTGATCTGAAGTTTCATGATCATTATCATTTGCTTCCTCTCTAGTTGGTGTAGGCATCACGGGAACGGTTTTCTGTGATGTGATACTCTCCAATTCGAGAGAAGGTACAATTACCCCATCAAGTTCTACTTTCCTCCCACTCACTTCTTTTGAGAGAAACTCCTTCTCTAGAAAGGATACATTCTTAGCAACAAAGATCTGGCCTTCGGATCTGTGGTAGAAGCTGTACCCAATTGTTCCTTAGGGTATCCTATGAAGACACACTTCTCCGATTTGGGTTCGAGCTTATCAGGCTGAAGCCTTTTGACATAAGTGTCGCAACCCCAAACTTTAAGAAATGACAGCTTAGGTTTCTTGCCAAACCATAGTTCATACGGTGTTGTCTCAACGGATTTAGACGGTGCCCTATTTAATGTGAATGCGGCTGTCTCTAATGCATAACCCCAAAACGATAGTGGTAAATTGGTAAGAGACATCATATAATGCACCATATCTAATAAAGTACGGTTACGACGTTCGGACACACCATTACGCTGTGGTGTTCCAGGTGGCGTGAGTTGTGAAACAGGCCAAACTCGTAACTCAAATATTCGCTTCCGCGATCAGATCGTAGAAACTTTATTTTCTTGTTACGATGATTCTCTACTTCACTCTGAAATTCTTTGAACTTTTCAAATGTTTCAAACTTGTGTTTCATCAAGTAGATATACCCATACCTACTCAAATCATCTGTGAAGGTCAGAAAATAACGATACCCGCCGCGTGCTTCAACACTCATCGGACCACATACATCGGTATGTATTATTTCCAATAAGTCATTAGCTCTCTCCATTGTTCCGGAGAACGGAGTTTTAGTCATCTTGCCCATGAGGCATGGTTCGCAAGTATCAAATGATTCATAATCAAGTGACTCCAAAACTCCATCTACATGGAGTTTCTTCATGTGCTTTACACCAATATGACCTAAACGGCAGTGCCACAAATATGTTGCACTATCATTATCAACTTTGCATCTTTTGGCATCAATATTATGAATATGTGTATCACTACAATCGAGATTCAACAAGAATAGACCATTCATCAAGGGTGCATGACCATAAAAGATATTACTCATATAAATAGAACAACCATTATTCTTTGATTTAAATAAATAACCATCTCGCAATAAACAAGATCCAGATATAATGTTCATGCTCAACGTGGGCACCAAATAACAATTATTGAGGTCTAAAGCTAATCCCGAAGGTAGATGTAGAGGTAGCGTGCCGACGGCGATCACATCGACCTTGGAACCATTCCCGACGCGCATCATCACCTCGTCCTTAGCCAATCTTCATTTATTCTGCAGCTCCTGTTTCGAGTTACAAATATGAGCAACCGAACCATTATCAAATACCCAGGCGCTGCTACGAGCATTAGTAAGGTACACATCAATAACATGCATATCAAATATACCTTTGTTCACTTTGCCATCCTTCTTATCTGCCAAGTATTTGGGGCAGTTCTGCTTCTAGGGACCATTCCCTTTGCAGTAGAAGCACTCGATTTCAGGCTTGGGTCCAGCTTTGGGCTTCTTCTCAGGAGTGGCAACTTGCTTTCCATTCTTCTTGAAGTTCCCTTTCTTTCCCTTGCCCTTTTTCTTGAAACTAGTGGTCTTGTTAACCATCAACACTTGATGCTCCTTCTTGATTTCTACCTCCGTGGCCTTAAGCATTGTGAAGAGCTCAGGAATCATTTAATTCATCCCTTGCATATTATAGTTCATCACGAAGCCTTTGTAGCTTGGTGGCAGTGACTAAAGAACTCTGTCAATAACACTATCAACTGGAAGAGCAACTCCCAGCTGAGTCAAGTGGTTATGATACCCAGACATTTTGAGTATGTGTTCACTGACAGAACTGTTCTCTTCCATCTTGCAGCTATAGAACTTGTTGGAGACTTCATATCTCTCAACCCGGGCATTTGCTTAAAATATTAACTTCAACTCTTGGAACATCTCATATGCTCCATGACGTTCAAAACGTCTTTGAAGTCCCGGTTCTAAGTCGTAAAGCATGGCACACTGAACTATTGAGTAGTCATCAGATCGAGTTGCCAGACGTTCATAACATCTGCATCAGCTCCTGCAGCAGGTCTGTCACCTAGCGGTGCATCAAGGACATAATTCTTCTACGCAGCAATGAGGATAATCCTCAAGTTATGGACCCAGTCCGTGTAGTTGCTACCATCATCTTTCAACTTAGCTTTCTCTAGCAACGCATTAAAATTGAGGGGAACGGTAGCTCGAGCCATTGATCTACAACATAGATATGCAAAACTATAAGACTAAGTTCATGATAAATTAAGTTCAATTAATCAAATTACTAAAGAACTCCCACTTAAATAAACATCCCTCAAGTTATCTAAGTGATATGTGATCCAAATCAACTAACCCATGTCTGATCATCACGTGAGATGGGGTATTCATCAATGGTGAACATCTCTATGTTGATCATATCTAATATATGACTCATGTTCGACCTTTCGGTCTCCAGTGTTCCGAGACCATGTCTGTACATCCTAGGCTCGTCAAGTTTAACCCAAGTATTCTGCATGTGCAAAACTGTCTTACACCCGTTGTATGTGAGCGTAGAGTTTATCACACCTGATCATCACGAGGTGCTTCGAAACGATGAACTTTGGCAATGGTGCATACTCGGGGAGAACACTTTTATCTTGAAATTTAGTGAAGGGATCATCTTATAATGCTACCGCCGTTCTAAGCAAAATAAGATGCATAAAGGATAAACATCACATGCAGTCAAAATATGTGACATGATATGGCCATCATCATCTTCTGCTTTTGATCTCCATCTCCAAAGCACCGTCATGATCTCCATCATCACCGGCTCGACACCTTGATCTCCATCGTTGCGTCGGGGTCATCTCACCAACTATTGCTTCTACAACTATTGCTAACGCATAGCGATAAAGTAAAGCAATTACATGGTGCTTGCATTTCATACAATAAAGAGACAACCCCAAGGCTCCTGCCGGTTGTTGATATTACAAAACATGATCATCTCATACATCAACATATATCACATCATGTCTTGACCATATCACATCACAACATTCCCTGCAAAAACAAGTTAGACGTCCCCTACTTTATTGTTGCAAGTTTTACGTGGCTGCTACGGGCTTCTAGCAAGAACCATTCTTAACTACTGAAAAACCACAACGGTGATTCATCAAGTTTGTTGTTTTAACCTTCTTCAAGGACCGGCCGTAGTCAAATTTGATTCAACTAAACTAGGAGAAACAGACACCCGCCAGCCACCTTTATGCAAAACTAGTTGCATGTCAGTCGATGGAACCAGTCTCATGTGCGTCAACATGTAAGGTTGGTCCGGGCCGCTTCATCCCACAATACCGCCGAATCAAAATAAGACGTTGGTGGTAAGCACTATGACTATCACCGCCCACAACTCTTTGTGTTCTACTCGTGCATATCATCTACGCATAAACCTGGCTCTGATACCACTGTTGGGAAACGTTGCATGGAAAACAAAAAAATAATCTACGGACACGCAAGATCTATCAAGGAGATGCATAGCAATGAGGGTAAGAGTGTGTCTACGTACCCTCGCAGACCGTAAGCGGAAGCGTTTGTTAACGCGGTTGATGTAGTCGAACTTCTTCGCGCTCCAACCGATCAAGTACTGAATGTACGGCACCTCCGCGTTCAGCACACGTTCAGCACACGTTCAGCTCGGTGACGTCCTCGCCTTCTTAATCTAGCAAGACGGCGAAGTAGGGGATGAGTTCCGGCAGCACGACGGTGTGGTGACGGTGATGGTGAAGTTATCTCCGCAGGGCTTCGCCTAAGCACTACGAAAATATGACCGAGGGTGTAAACAGTGGAGGGGGGCGCCGCACACGGCTAAGCAATTGTCGTGGTTATGTGTGGCACCCCCTTCCCACATATATATAGGTGGGGGAGAGGGGAGAGGCCAAGGGGCGCCCCAAGTAGGGCCGAATCCTACTTGGGGTCTTCCCAAAACCGCCCCCCCTACCATATATGCCGGAAGGCGGAAGGAAAGGGGGGAGTGGAAAGGAAGGGGGAGGCCGACTCCCCCCCTTTCCTTCTCTCCCCAAGGGCTGAGGCCTAGGAGGGGCGCGCCAGCCCCTTGTGGGCTGGTGTGTCCCCCCCTTTGGCCCATATGGCCCATTAACCTCCCGGGGGTGTTCGGAACCCCTTCCGGTGACTCGATTTCTACCCGGTACATCCCGAAACTCTTCTGGTGTCCAAATATCATCGTCCTATATATCAATCTATACCTCCGGACCATTCTGGAGCTCCTCGTCATGTCCGTGATCTCATTCGGGGACTCCAAACAACATTCGGTCACCAAATCATATAACTCATATAACACTATATCGTCAACGAACGTTAAGCATGCGGACCCTACGGGTTCAAGAACTATGTAGACATGACCAAGACACCTCTCCGGTCAATAACCAGTAGCAGAACCTGGATGTCCATATTGGCTCCTACACATTCTACGAAGATCTTTATCGGTCGAACCTTATGACAACATATGTAATTCCCTTTGTCCATCGCTATGTTACTTGCCCGAGATTCGATCGTCGGTATCTTTATACCTAGTTCAATATCGTTACCGGCAAGTCTCTTTACTTGTTCCGTAATACATCATCTTGTAACTAACTCCTTAGTCATTTGCTTGCAAGGCTTATTATGATGTGTATTACCGAGAGGGCCCAGAGATACCTCTCCGATACTCGGAGTGACAAATCCTAATCTTGATCTATGCCAACTCAACAAACGCCTTCGGAGATACCTGTAGAGCATCTTTATGATCACCCAGTTATGTTGCGATGTTTGATAGCACACAAGGTATTCCTCCGGTATCCGGGAGTTGCATAATCTCATAGTCGAAGGAATATGTATTTGTCATCAAGAAAGCAATAGCAATAAACTGAACGATCAATATGCTAAGCTAATGGATGGGTCTTGTCCATCATATCATTATCCTAATGATGTGATCCCGTTATCAAATGACAACACATGTCTATGGTTATAAAACCTTAACTATCTTTGATCAACGAGCTAGTCTAGTAGAGGCTTACTAGGGACACGGTATTTGTTTATGTATTCACACATGTATTTAAGTCTCCGATCAATACAATTCTAGCATGAATAATAAACCTTTATCATGAATAAGGAAATATAAAATAACAACTTTATTATTGCCTCTAGGGCATATTTCCTTCACCCCCAAATGTGGTGCTTGCTCAATATCTTTGCTAGCCAAAAATTCGCACCAAGTAGATATACTACTTGTGCATCCAAAAACCCTTAAACCCATTTTCAGGTCATGACAGTCCACTATACCTACCTATGGATTGAATTGATTCTAAATATGTATGATCTTTTATTGTAAGGTAAAATAAGCTTTGTACAATCTTGTGATGGTAAAGAAATAAAAGCGATGGACTACATAATAAAGGTTGCTATCACATGGGGTAATATAAATTGGCGTTCCTTTGCATTAAGAGCTTGCACATCCAAAAACAAATAGCATGTGACAGCCTCTGCTTCCCTCTACGAAGGGCCTATCTTTTACTTTTATGTAGTAACTTTTCATGCAAGAGTCAATAGTGTTCTCCTCTACTCTTTTTATTTTTCTCTTTTGCAAGCATCATGTGGTGGGGAAAGATCTAGGCATATATATCCAGTTAGATATGGGTGATCATGAGGTAGTATTGTTGGCATTACCCTCGAGGTAAATAAGTTGGGAGGCGAAATTATAAGCCCCTATCTTTCTATGTCTCTAGCTGAAACTTTTGGTCCATATATATGTTGTGACTATTAGCAATCATAGAAGATTAAATGATAGTTGAGTATGTGGACTTGCTAAAAGGCTCTTACATAAGACCCTTCCTGGAAAGATGAACATAGTTTGTTAGTTTTCAAGAAAGTTTATGCCTTATACTTTGATGTTGTGATGAATTGTTACTTGCTCATGAGAAGTTTTATGATGATAATATATTGCTGCTATAATAATGATCATGATGCTTCCATGTTTGCATTTTTTTATCGACACTTCTCTCTAAGCATGTGGTCATGATTATCGATATCGGCTTTCGCTTGAGGACAGGTGAGGTCTATGCTTGGGGGAGTTGATACGTCCATTTTGCATCATGTTTTCCTACTATTGTTTATAATGTTTTTAATCAATATAACACTTTGCGGAGCAATTATAATGCCTTTTCTCTCTTAATTTAGATGATTTATATGAAGAGGGAGATTGCCGGCAGTTGGAATTCTAGACCTGAAAAAGCTATGCCAGAGATACCTATTCTGCACATCTCCAAATGAGCTAAAATTTAACGGAGAATTATTTGGAATAAATAAAAAATACTGGAAGAAAGAAATACCAGAGGGGGCCACCCAGGTGTGCACAAGGCACCAGGGCGCGCCCAACCCCCCCCCCCCCCGGGTGCACCTTGGTGGCCGATGGGGCCCCTGGCCAGCCTCCGGTGCCCATCTTCTGGTGTATAAGCCCATTTTCCCTAGAAAAAATAAAGAGAAGACTTTTGGGATGGAGCGCCACCGTTTTGAGGTGGAATTTGGGCAGCAGCACTTTTGCTCTCCGGCGAAGCGATTTCGCAGGGGATACTTCCCTCCGGGAGGGGGAAATCGAAGCCATCGTCGTCACCAACAACCATCTCATCATGGGAGGACCAATCTTCATCAACATCTTCACCAGCACCATCTCACCTCTAACCCTAGTTCATCTCTTGTATTCAATCTTTGTATCAAAACCTCATATTGGTACCTGTGGGTTGCTAGTAGTGTTGATTACATCTTGTAGTTGATGCACGTTGGCTTATTTGGTGGAAGATTAAATGTTCAGATCCATTATGCTATTTGATACCCCTCTGATCTTCAAATGAACATGATTTGTGAGTAGTTACTTTTGTTATTGAGGACATGAGAGAAGTCTTGTCATAAGTAATCATGTGAATTTGGTATTCGTTCAATATTTTGATGATATGTATGCTGTTGTTTCCCTTAGTGGGGTTATGTCAACGTCGACTACATGACACTTCACCATATTTGGGCCTAAGGGAATGCATTGTGGAGTAGTTATTCAATGATGGGTTGCTAGAGTGACAGAAGCTTAAACCCTAGTTTATGTGCTATTCCGTAAGGGGCTGATTTGGATCCATATGTTTCACACTATGGTTAGATTTGTCTTAATTATTCTTTCATAGTTGCGGATGCTTGTGAGAGGGGGTAATCATAAGTGGGAGGCATGTTCAAGTAAGAACAACACCCAAGCACCGGTCCACCCACATACCAAATTATCAAAGTAGTGAACGCGAATCAAACAAACATGATGAAAGTGACTAGATGAAATTCCCGTGTGTCCTCAAGAACGCTTTGGTTATTATAAGAGACTGTTTCGGCCTGTCCTTTGCTACAAAAAGGATTGGGCTACTTTGCTGCACTTTTGTTACCGTTACTACTTATTGCTCGTTAAAATTATCTTGCTATCAAACTATCTGTTACCGACATTTTCAGTGCTTGCAGAAAATACCTTGCCGAAAACAGCTTGTCATTTCCTTCAGCTCCTCGTTCGGTTCGAGACTCTTACTTATCAAAAGGACTACGATTGATCCCCTATACTTGTGGGTCCTCAACACACGCGCACGGTCGTGCCGCCATGTCACCAGCCTACTTGGCTTCCATGGCCAGCGCGACATCGTGGAAGGCTGATACGTCTCCAACGTATCTATAATTTTTGTTTGTTCCATGCTATTATATTATCTGTTTTGGATGTTTTATATGCATTAATATGCTATTTTATATGATTTTTGGGACTAACCTATTAACCTAGAGCCCAATGCCAGTTCTTGTTTTTTTCCTTGTTTTAGAGTTTCGCAGAAAAGGAATACCAAACAGAATGAAACTTTCACGATGATTTTTCTTGGACCAGAAGACATCCTGAGGACTTGGAGTGCACGTCAAGAAAGCCACGAGGCGGCCACAAGGTTGGAGGGCGCGCCCAGGGGGTAGGGTGCGGCCCCCACCCTTGTGGGCCGCTCGTGACTCCACCGACCTATTTCTTCAGCCTATATATTCTCAAATACCCCAAAACCTATCAGGGGAGCCACGAAACCACTTTTCCGCTGCCGCAACCTTCTGTACCCGTCAGATCCCATCTTGGGGCCATTTCCGGCATCCTGCAAGAGGGGGATTCGATCATGGAGGGCTTCTACATCAACACCATTGCCTCTCCGATGAAGCATGAGTAGTTTACCACAGACCTACGGGTCCATAGCTAGTAGCTAGATGGCTTTTTCTCTCTCTTTGATTATCAATACAAAGTTCTCCTCGATATTCTTGGAGATCTATTAGATGTAATACTCTTTTGCGGTGTGTTTGCCGAGATCTGATGAATTGTGGATTTATGATCAGCTTATCTATGAATATTATTTGAATCTGCTCTGAATTCTTATATGCATGATTTGATATCTTTGCAAGTCTCTTCGAACTATCGATTTGGTTTGGCCAACTAGATTGGTTTTTCTTGCAATGGGAGAAGTGCTTAGCTTTGGGTTCAATCTTGTGGTGTCCTTTCCCAGTGAAAGCAGGGGCAGCAAGGCACGTATTGTATTGTTGCCATTAAGGATAAAAAGATGGGGTTTTCATCATATTGCTTGAGTTAATTCCTCTACATCATGTCATCTTACTTAATGCATTACTTTGTTCTTCATGAACTTAATACTCTAGATGCAGGCAGGAGTCGGTCGATGTGTGGAGTAATAGTTGTAGATGCAGAATTGTTTTGGTCTACTTGACACGGACGTGATGCATACATTCATGATCATTGCCTTAGATATCGTCATAACTTTGCGCTTTTCTATCAATTGCTCGGCAGTAATTTGTTCGCCCACCTAATAATTTCTATCTTGAGAGAAGCCTCTAGTGAAACCTATGGCCCCCGGGTCTACTTTCCATCATATAAGTTTCCGATCTACAATTTTAGTTTCCTATTTACTTTCTATGCAATCTTTTACTTTCCGTTCCATAAACCAAAAATACCAAAAATATTACTTTACCGTTTATGCATCTTTATCAGATCTCACTTTGCAAATAACCGTGAAGGGATTGACAACCCCTTTATCGCGTTGGGTGCAAGTTGGTGTTTGTTTGTGCAGTTATTCGGTGGCTTGCGCGTTGTCTCCTACTGGATTGATACCTTGGTTCTCAAAACCGAGGGAAATACTTACTCTACTTTGCTGCATCACCCTTTCCTCTTCAAGGGAAAAACCAACGCAAGCTCAAGAGGTAGCAGGAAGAATTTCTGGCGCCGTTGCTGGGGAGATCTACGCCAAGCCGAGGCATACCAAGTACCCATCATAAACTTTCATCCCTCGCATTACATTATTCGCCATTCGCCTCTCGTTTTCCTCTCCCCCACTTCTAAAATGATTTTTGAAAAGATTTGCCTTTTCTTCGCCCCTCTTCCGTTCGTCTTCTCCGCTTGCTTTTTGTGTGCTCATGTGTTGGATTGCTTGCTTGTCTCGATGATTCCTCCAAAAAACATCGATCCACACCTCAAGAGGTTGGACGAAATTGAAAATAATGTTAGAAGCTTTATGTCTTTGCAATTTGAGCATAATAATTTCTTTAGGAACGAGCTCAAGGAGCAGAAATTTTTTATGGAATACATGAATAAAGAGTTGATGATATGTCTAAAGAATTTTATGGTTTGAGATCTTAGTTTGCGCATCTTGAAAATTTAGTAGGTCAAATCTCTGATAAGCTAGCTACTTTAGTAAACAAAATGGCCGCCAAACCGGAGGCTCTAAATAATGATGAATACCTTAAAGTGATTGATGTGACTCCTATTGAATCTTTGTTTTCTAATGTAAATCTTGATAAAGATGGGACTAGAGATGAGTCAACTTTAGTTAGAAGGCATCCCAATGATTCGGAGTTTTTAGATCTTGATGCAAAAATTGATAAAAGTGGGATTGGAGAGGTTAAGACTTTAGGTAGCAATGAACCCACTATTTTGGATTTCAAGGACTTTAATTATGATAATTTCTCTTTGCTAGATTGTATTTCCTTGTTGCAATCCATGTTGAAGTCTCCTCATGCTTATAATCAAAATAAAGCTTTTACTAAACATATCTTTGATGCTATGATGCAATCTTTTGAAGAAAAGCTTGAATTGGAAGTTTCTATCCCTAGAAAAATTTATGATGAGTGGGAACCTACTATTAAGAATAAGATTAAAGATTATGAGTGCCATGCTTTGTGTGATTTGGGTGCTAGTGTTTCCACAATTCCAAAAACTTTATGTGATGTGTTAGGTTTCCGTGAACTTGATGATTGTTCTTTAAATTTGCATCTCGTGGATTCCACTATTAAGAAACCTATGGGAAGGATTAATGATGTTCTTATTGTTGCAAATAGGAATTATGTGCCCGTAGATTTCATTGTTCTTGATATAGATTGCAATCCTAGATGTCCTATTATTTTTGGTAGACCTTTCCTTGGAACGATTGGTGCAATTATTGATATGAAAGAAGGAAAAATTAGATTTCAATTTCCATTAAGGAAGGGCATGGAACACTTTCCAAGAAAGAAAATTAAATTGCCTTATGAATCTATTATGAGAGCCACTTATGGATTGCATGCCAAAGATGATAATACCTAGATCTATTCGTGTTTTATGACTAGCTAGGGGCGTTAAACAATAGCGCTTGTTGGGAGGCAACCCAATTTTATTTTTGTTTTTGCTTTTTAGGTTCTGTTTAGCAATAAATAATTAATCTAGCCTCTGGTTAGATGTGGTTTTATGTTTTAATTAGTGTTTGTGCCAAGTAAGACCTTTGGGATAGCTTACGGCAAGTTCAGTTTTCTCCCGCGCCGTCTTCTGTGCTGCTGCAAGGTCGAGGTCCTTCTGCTCCAGAGCCTGCTTCATTTTGTCTAAAGAAATAACATTCTTCAGACGAGCTTGGAGTTGTCTGTTTTCACTACGCACATCTGTTCGAGTGGAGTCACTCAGTTCAAAAGGCGGAAAGAAAACATGGCAAGGCAAACAGTCGGCAAGTTATTACCTCCCATGGCAGCCGCTTCATCCTTAGCCTTTTGCAAGTTATCCTTGGCCAGCTCCAGGTCGATATTGAGCTGGACCTGTTTCTTCTTCAATTCAGCAAACTGGACCCCGAACTCACAAGATTTCTGCAATCAACGAATAAGACACGTCAGTCGACAGGAACAAAGATTGATTGCTTCCGAGCGATAAGATACAAGTTCAAGTCATCATGGCAAAAAGAGTTCTAAGACCATTGCCGAATCAAACATTCGACAGTAGTCTCGGGGACTACACCCAGTGGGTGCACTTGGCGTGCCCCCACTGGTTCGACTTTCTACTCGACATGGTCCGTCCAGTAAAAAAAAGCGGCAACATTTGTTCTCAGACCACCGCCGACTACCCGCAGTCGACCGCGGTCTCAGGGACTACACCCAGTGGGTGCACTTGGCGTGCCCCCACTGGTCCGGATCCCACTCGGCACAGCCTGTCTGGACCGAGCAGAAGAACTATAAAGAGTCATTTGACAAAGACCCCCGCCGAATCAAACATTCGACGGCGGTCTCGGGGACTACACCCAGTGGGTGCACTCTGCGTGCCCCCACTGATTCAAGGATACACTCAATGTGACCTAGTCGACTCAAGTGGAAGAACTATACAGCAAAAGTTAAAACACCCAGTGGGTGAACGGATGCAAGGTGCAGACTCATGATAGATGCACTTTAAAGGTTTCAAAACGTTCATCCACGGACATCTTACGAATAATAAAGCAGCAGTTTTCAAGTACCATATCCTAACAGAGCAAAGATCAAGCTAAAAAATCAGTCGGAAATCAACTCACCTGGACACTGGTTTGAAGAGCAGAGCTGGCATTGTAGGTAGCCGTGCTAGCTTCATGCACCACCTTCATTTGCTCCATCATAAGGCCTGCTTGGCGTATAGCTTCCTTAGCAGCGCTCACTTGGTCCTCTGGGACATGATGGGTAACAAAGAGTGGAGTTGGCGGAACAGTCGAAGCAACCAAAGGATCTGAGGCATGGAGTTGCACGGACGAAGCAGGGGCTTGGGCGGTCGACGCCGAAGGACGATCAGTCGACACAGGATCGGCAAAAGAAACAGAAGCCTGAATTGGATCTCCGGACTGCTGGATCACTGGTTCTGGCGCTGATGTCGAGTGAGGTGCCTTGCTGGCAGGCACCCTCCTGCTCGAAGTCCTGCCTTTTCTTCCTGTAGTCTTCTGAGGCACATCTTCATGATCGTCGTCGTCTGGAAGTTCAATGACATTTGGTGGTGCTGCAAAAGACTCGACCGTAAGAGTTCAGTCGACAGACAGTACAATTGACAAAATGAGGACAAGATGGTAGAGTTGTACCCGCTTTGAAAGTGGCCGCGTCTTCGGTCTCCTCGTCATCTTGATCCTTGTAAATGTCCATGGAGGTCCCAGAAGTAGCAGCGCTGAAAGTTTCAGAATTCACTCGGTCAAGCAAGAGAACGAGTCGACAATAACGTAGAAGTTCCCAAGCATACCAAAGAGAGAAAGCAAAACACTTACGCAGAAGTGACGGGAACATCCACCTTGATCTTGGGCAAAGCCTTCCGAGGCTTTGAAGGGATGACCTTGGGCTGCTTGGCGGCCTTTTCAGACAGCTCCGAAGTCGAAGTCCGAGTGTGCTTTTGCGTTTGTGTGCTTGGGGGAGCTGCTTTGCCACGACCGCTTGCAGGATCTTGGGACTGTTTGGGTCAGCGTTCCAAGCGAGGTGGTGATTCGGCTTCCTCAGTGTCGTCCGAGTCGACACTGTCGTCTTCATTGTCGTCGGGGGATTGCTAGTCACCACTCTCGCCTCTGCTCTCCGTTCCCTCTAGGACTTGCTCTCCATTTGGCATCGAGTACATCTCAGTAAAAATCTGCAAGGCAAGGAATTAAACAAGCATCAATCAGATCCAAGGGCAGTTACAAATCAGAATAAAAAGACACTCGGTAACAAGGGTCAGACCTTGTCCGGCTCTTTGTCAGCGTCGAATGGTACAACTCTTCTAGACCCCCTGGGGTTGTCTTTGTTTCCCGTGATGCTCCGCAGCCACTGTGCCACCGTCTCCTCGGTGACCTCCTCTGGGTGGACACGAGCGGTGTCATTAGCGCCCAAGTACATCCACATTGGATGATCACGGGCTTGGAGAGGCTGGATGCGCCGACTGAGAAACACCTCCAACAAATCCATGCCGGTCACACCATCACGGACTAATTGAACTACCCGGTCGACTAGCATGGACACCTCTACTTTCTCTGCTGGAGTCACGGTCAATGAAGAGGGTTGGTGGACTCGCTCCATGGTGAAGGTCGAAAGGCCAGTCGACTGACCAGGGGTCGGAATATCTCGGCAATAGAGCCAGGTCGACTGCCACCCCTAACTGACTCTGGAAGAGTCATAGAAGGAAAAGTACTCCTACCCCTCATCTGAATCCCTAAACCCCTGCACATTTGGATCACGTGCGTTCTTGCGTCAGTCGGATTTGCCTTCTTCCTAGTTTGGGAACGGCAAGTAAAGATGTGTTTGAATAAGCCCCAGTGCGGTCGACAGCCCAAGAAGTTTTCACACAGAGAGACATATGCAGCGAGATATGTGATGGTGTTGGGAGAGAAATGATGAAGTTGGGCACCAAAAAAGTTCAGGAAACCCCGGAAAAAAGGATCCGGAGGCAGAGTGAAACCACGGTCAACATGAGTTGCGAGGAGGACGCACTCACCCTCCTGCGGCTGAGGCTCGGTCTTGTTCCCCGGCAACCTCCAAGATCCGTGGGCAATCAAGCCCGCGTCAGCCAGGTCTTCCAAATCTTCCTTCTGGATCATAGATCGAATCCAGTCTCCCTGGATCCAACCAGGTGGCAGATCGGACATCGATGATGATCCCCGACTCGTCTTCTTGCCCTTTTCCGCCGCCGTCGCCTTCTTAGCGCGCTCCAGGGCCGCCGTCTTCTCCTTTCCCATCGCGGTGGACGGCGTACAGGCGGAACGGCGGTGTGGACGATGCAGTGGAGAAACAGAGGAAGAAGGGGGAGAATGAGGCACACTGTGCAAACTCATCGGCCTCGACGGCCTTATATGGACCTATTTCCGGGTTACTGACTCGTGGGCCCGAGCAATCCTGTCAAATCCCGCAACAGTCGCGCGCCCGATACATGGCGAAAAATGCGGCACGAAAATCGAGGCGTCCCTATCTGACCACTCCAATTACTGCGGCACGCTCTGACCCGCGCGCTTCCCTGAAATTTCGAATCCCGTGAGGTCCGGGGACTGCAGAGCAACCAATCGCACAGAAGATTTCGTTCCATGTCGACACTCGAAGATCGTTAGTATAGCCCACTCGACGACGGCCTCTGAATGGACCAAGGCGACTGAAACCAGATTGAAGCTTCAGCATGATTCGCAGACCCTGATGAAATACCTCCGAAGTATGGAATCGAGTCGGAGTCAACTTCAACTCTTTCTTCACTCGGTCCTCAATCCATTCGGGGGCTAATGACGACGACATGTACCTAGGGTAGGGTCATAGGCCCGACCTAGACACCCTACCCAAGGACACTGCCCTAGAGTAAGAGACATTCTAAATGCAACAGAAGAAACCGACTGAGTTCACCTTTGAGTGCAATCCACTCGACCAGTTATGTCACTCGGATACCCCAATTCCATTCGAGCAAGATGAAGTCACTCGACCATACAAAAAACCACTCGGAGTACGGAAGACCTAAAGTCACTCAGGATGGCAACGGTCAGGCGTTCACCCTGTAGTCTTAAAGATCATTTATAGCTCTTTATAGCTAGCGTTACCAATAACGCCCTATCTTAATGAATATTGAACTCTGTGTAATGTGGGACGGCTGGGGTCCTGGCGCACTCTATATAAGCCACCCCCCTCCACTGGCACAAGGGTTCGCACCCCCTGTAACTCTCACGCATAATCCAGTCAACCAAGCCTCCGGGCAACGAGACATAGGGCAGTTACTTCCTCCGAGAAGGGCCTGAACTCGTACATCTTGCCTGCACAACCTCACCGTAGCTAGGATCCTGCCTCCTCCTACGTACCCCCTATTCTTACTATCAGACTTGCTACCACGACACTGTCCACGCCGCCTGCAGCGCCCTTGGGCTAGGCGGCCGCTTATCTTTCAGGTTTTTTCTGTCTTATGCTTTGAACAAACAAGTTAATTGCGTGCAGTTCCACCCACTGGGGGTGTAATTTAAACTCCATTGAATGCTTGGCCATGTGCCTTTTGCTATGTAAATAATTTAATTCACACATGCTTGTGCCCTTGTCGGGTTCCAGCTTGGTTTTGCTTTTTGCTCTGTTTGGCTTTTTCCTTTGCCACCTTCCTTTGGCTGCCGCCCTACCAGCGGAACAGCTACTCTCCGGTCTGTGGCCGGGGCAGGGACTTGGCCGTTTAGGATAGGCAAGTTACTTAGGCTGTCTAGAGCGTAGCTAGTCAAGCTAGAAGCCGGCCGGCCGGCTGCTGGGCAGCCGGACGGATGAGGCGAGTAGCCGGCTTGGCCTATAATGGCGTTCTTCCTTAGTCATTTTTCGTGTGGACATCATTTCCTGCCTTTAGCTCTTGCCAGCCGGACAGTCGCTCTGCGAGCTGTGGCTTTAGGCAAGAGAGGGCTTAGATGTCTGCACACTTGGCCGACTGTGGGTGGTGCCAGCTTAGGTCAAGGCGGCGAGCTCCCGGGCCAGCGGACCGGACCCGGTGCAGGGCGAAAGAATGAAATAATACATTCATAGGCAAGCTTATCATATAGATAAAAAGGTAGCCCCCGAGTGTGCTTCAGGGGACCTGTTGTCTTTGCTTAATACAAAAGGTAGCGTGGTACATACACTGCATCAACTGTAAAATGGGCGGAGAAGATTTGCGTTCCATGGGTGCTCCGTCTCCTTGCCGAAATCGTCCCTCTTGCGTGCCCTGGGCTTTTGTGCGTCGATGAGGTAGTAGGAGTCATTGCCCAGGGCCTTGCTGTTGATGAAAGGCCCCTCCCAAGGGGCCGAGAGCTTGTGCTGGCCGGCTGTTTGCTGGATCAGCCGGAGCACAAGGTCCCCTTCGCGGAAAGAACGCGGCTTGACCTTCCGGCTGTGGTAGCGGCGTAAGGCTCTGCTGGTAGATGGCGGACCGGCTGAGTGCCAACAGCCGGGCCTCTTCCAGCAGATCAACGCCGTTTTCTCACGCCTCCTTTGCTTCTGTCTCCGTATACATGGTGACGCGAGGTGAGTCAAACTCGATGTCAGTGGGGATGACGGCCTCGGCCCCATACACGAGGAAGAAGGGAGTGAAGCCGGTTGCTTTGTTGGGCGTAGTCCGAAGACTCCAAAGGACGGCCGGTAGCTCCTCGATCCAGCAGCCGGCCGAGCGCTCCAGCGGCTCGACCAGTCGGGGCTTGATGCCAGACAGGATGAGGCCGTTTGCTCGCTCCACCTGGCCGTTTGGCTGCGGATGGGCAACGGACGCTAAGTCCAGTCGGATGCCCTGTGTCGCGTAGAAACGGGCCAAGGCGCCTTTGGCGAAGTTTGTGCCATTGTCGGTGATGATGCTGTGCAGAATGCCATATCAGACGGTGATGTCCGCAATGAATGTGACAGCAGTCGGACCATTCAGTTTCTTGATTGGCTTTGCTTCAATCCACTTCGTGAACTTATCCACAGCGACCAGCAGATGGGTCATGCCGCCACGTGCTGTTTTGAATGGGCCCACCATGTCCAATCCCCAGACGGCAAATGGCCAAGTGATGGGGATGGTCTTGAGTGCAGAGGCCGGCAGGTGTTGCTTGGAGCTGAAGCGCTGACATCCCTTGCACTTGCGGACACACTCCTTGGCGTCGTCCAAAGCAGTCGGCCAGAAGAATCCATGGCGGAAAGCTTTGGCAACAAGGGATCTGGAGGCGGCGTGGTGGCCGCACTCACCTTGAAGAATATCTCTGAGGATTGCCATGCCCTTCTCCGGCTCCATGCAACGCTGGAAGACACCAGTCACACTGCGCCTGACAAGCTCTCTGTTGACTATTGTGTAGGCTGGCGCCCGGCGTTGCACCTGCCGGGCCAAGACCTCGTCGGCTGCTAGCTCTCGGCTCACCAGGAAGTTGAGTATGGGCTGCGCCCAAGATGGTGCTTCTACCACTGTCATGACAGCAACTGGTACCAGGGCGGTCGGGTTGGGAGGCGGCGGGTCGGAGCCAGCCGCTGCTTGCTGCGTCGTTGAAGTCCCCGAGCTGACTGCTGCAGTCCCCGGGCCGGGTTCTGAAGTCCCCAGGCCAGGTTCGAATGATGCAGCCCCCAGGCCGACTGCTGAAGTCCCCGAGCCGGATCCGACTGCTCCGGGGTCATCCGGCACGAAGATGGACTCTGATTCCGGCGAAGGATTGATAGACGGCTTGCGCAGGCACTGGAGTGAGACGCCGGCTGGTATGGCTTGCCGGGTGGAGTCGATTCGGGCCAGGGCGTCGGCTGGCTCGTTGTCGGCCCTTGGCACATGAAGGAACTCACACCCGTCGAAGTGCCCGCTGATCTGCTGGACGAAAAAGCGGTAGCTTGCCATGTTTGCATCCTTGGCGTCCCAGTAGCCAGATGACTGTTGGACCACCAAGTCCGAGTCGCCGTAACACAGAATCCGGCGGATGCCAATCTCCTTGGCTAGCCGGAGTCCGTGTATGAGCGCCTCATACTGGGCCATGTTATTGGAGGCGGCAAAGTGAATCTGCAGCGTGTACTTGAGCTTGTCGCCTTTGGGAGAGGTGAGGACGATGCCGGCTCCCAAACCGGCGCGCATCTTCGAGCCGTCAAAGTGCATCCGCCAATGAATGGAATCCGGCGCTGGCGGCAAGTACTGGGTCTCGGCCCAGTCGACTAGGAAGTCGGCCAGCGCTTGGGACTTGATGGCGGTGCGGGACTGGTAGAGGATGGTGTGTGGAGCCAGCTCAATGGCCCACTTCGCCACCCGGCTGATGCATCTCTGTTGCCTATGATCTCGGCAAGGGGGGCGGTGCAGACGACCGTGATGGTGTGCTCCTGGAAATACTACTTCAGCTTCTTGGCGGCAAAGTACATGCCGTAGCACATCTTCTGGTAGTGGGGGTAGTTCTGCTTGGAGGCGGAGAGCACCTCACTCAGATAGTATACTGGCCTCTGGACCGGTTGGGCCTTGCCGTCTTCTGGGCGCTCGACCACGATCACGGTGCTGACCACCCGGCTTGTAGCGGCAATGTAGAGGAACATGGGTTCTTTAGCAGTCGGAGCGGCCAAAACAGGCAGTGTGGACAGCATCCGCTTGAGCTGGAGGAAAGCCTCATCCGCCTGATCGTTCCATTCAAAGGAGGTGGTCTTCTTCATTAGCTGGTATAGTGGGAGGGCCTTTTTTCCCAGCCGACTGATGAACCGGCTGAGTGATGCCAAGCACCCGGTGAACCTCTGAACGTCCCGCAGCCGGGTTGGCCTTTACATCCGCTCGATGGCCTTGATCTTCACGGGGTTGCACTCGATCCCGCGCTCAGAGACAAGGAAGCCAAGGAACTGGCCGGCTGGTACTCCGAAGACGCATTTCTCCGGGTTGAGCTTGATCTGAAAGCGGCGCAGGTTGTCAAATGTCTCCTTGAGGTCTTCCAGAAGGATGCCGCGCTTCTCCATCGTCACCACAATATCGTCTACATAGACGTGGGCATTTCTGCCGAGTTGCTTGAGGAGGCACTTATGCATGCAACGCTGAAAAGTGGCGCCGGCATTTCTCAAGCCGAATGTCATGGTCAGGTAACAGAAGGCTCCGAATGGTGTGATGAAGGCGGTCTTGAGCCGATCGGCCGGGTTCAGCTTGATCTGGTGGTAGCCGGAGTAGGCGTCCAGGAAAGACAGCAGCTCGCATCCGGCTGTGGAGTCGATCACTTGATCTATCCGGGGCAAGGCAAAAGGGTCCTTGGGGCAGGCTTTATTGAGGCTAGTGTAGTCGACACACATGCGCCACTTGTTGTTCTTTTTCAAAGCGAGGACTGGGTTGGCAAGCCAGTCCGGGTAGAATACTTCCATGATGAAGCCGGCTGCCAGAAG
Organism: Thinopyrum elongatum; assembly: GCA_011799875.1. Taxonomy (NCBI): domain Eukaryota; kingdom Viridiplantae; phylum Streptophyta; class Magnoliopsida; order Poales; family Poaceae; genus Thinopyrum; species Thinopyrum elongatum. The sequence continues at coordinate 553,490,209 of CM022300.1, read as the reverse complement.
CCGGGCGAACTCTTCACCAACAATCCCTCTCTTCTCTTCTGACAGGCGGCGGAGGGGTTGCTTGACCGGTTTAGCATCTGGTCTCACATGTAGCTTGTGCTCGGCGAAATCCATCGGAACACCCGGCATGTCTTTGGGAGACCATGCGAAGATGTCCCGATTCTCACGGAGGAAATCGACGAGCTCGCTTTCCTATTTGCTGTCGAGGTTTGACCCCACGATAGCAAATCTCTTCGGGTGCGCCGGATCCAAGGCAATCTTCTTGGTTTCCTTGGCCGGCTGGAAGGAGCCCTGGGTGTCCGCGTCCTTGGGGTCGGATGGCACGTCCGGCTGCTTGCTGGCCATGGCTACCACCCGGGCAAGGAGGCGCTTCTCTTCAGCGATGACGAGGGACTCGGCCAGCTGGCTGCTGGCGGTGGCACATGAGAGCGACTTCTGGTAGTCGCCAGCAATGGTGATGATGCCCTTGGGGCCCGGCATCTTCATCTTCAGGTAGGCGTAATGCGGCACCGCCATGAACTTGGCTAGGGCAGGCCGGCCCAAGAGCGCATGGTAGGGGCTGTCCAAGTTGACTACCTTGAACCAGATTGGCTCGCGGCGGAAGTGGGTCTTGTCGCCGAACAGGACATCAATCTTGATCTTGCCGATTGGAGAGCAGGAAAGCCTAGGGACTATGCCATGGAACACGGTTCGGCTGGGCCGGAGTTGCTTTTCCTTGATGCCCAGCTTCTCCATGGTGTCGCGGTACAGGATGTTGATGCTGCTGCCGCCATCTATCAGGATCCGGGAGAAGCGGCAAGCTCGCCTCTCTGTTGAGAAGGTGGAGTCTAGCACCATCGCATAAGCACCCGGCGAGGGCATCTCGGCCGGGTGGTCTTCACGGCTCCAACTGATGGGCCTCTCGGACCAGTGCATGAATGGGGGGACCTCTGAGGTGACAGCGTTGACCTCGCGGTGCTGCTGCCGCCGACTGTGCTTGTCGTCGGCTTGGCTGGTGAAGACGACGTATGTGGCATTGGGCTCAGGGAACTCGTCTTGGAGCATGCCAACTGGACGGGCCACCGGCTGCTGAGGAGGCGGAACCGATGGGCCAGCAGGCGGAGGCGGCAGGCCTTCGCCCTTGGCAATTCAGGTGAGCCAGTGGCATTTCCGACTGGTGTGGTTGGACGGCCTCGGGCTGCTGTGGAACTTGCACGGGGCATCAAGTTCTTGCTCGAAGGAGAAAGCGGCAACCAAGCGGCCTTGCCGCCCTTCTGACGCTTGGGGCCGGATTGCCCTTCCGGCTACTGGTCTTCGACTGTTGCCACCTGCCGGCTGCTGGGCCTTGCGTTAGTTGTCGTTTGCTATGCTCACGGTCGTGGAGTAGTCGAACAGCCAGTCCTCTAGCTTCACGGAGCCGTTGTACTTGGGAGTATCTCGGGGAAGCGAGAACCCTTTGGGGAAGGGCTCCTCGCGAATGCGGGGGCCGAAGCAGGCCAGGCCGATTGCATCTTCTTCTTCTACGGCCAGGGACCGAGCAAGCCGCTCGATCCGGTGGCGCGCGTCGTTCTCTCTGACTCCTTCACGGGGCCAAGCCAGCCTCCAAGAGTCGGGTGGTCCACAGGCGGCGGAGAGGCCAGCCTCTCCCTGCGAGGAGGAGGCGGACGCTCGTCCCGCCGGTGCTCCACTCGTGGGCGGCCGTCATGGCTGCGCACAACCGTAAGGTGAGTGCATCGGCTGCGGCTAGCAGCCGGCTCTGGGTCTTGCTGACCGCAGTCCCCGCCTGCTGGGGACCGGGAGGTCGCTCCATGCTCACGGCGGGGGGGATGGTCCTCGGCTTGCTTGCCGGCTGTCATCGCGCGATGCCGCGCGTCTTGCTGCGTGGTCGCAGCGTCAAGGAGCTCCTGGAGGCAAGCCATCTGGCTGCGACGCTCGTCGCCCTCCAGGTCATCCAGCTCATCTGCTGCCGCCTGGGCGGCGCGCAGGTCCTCCATGGGAGTGGCATAGACTAGGCGTCCGACATCCAGTATGCTGGCTATGGCCGCGCCGCGTTGCCGAACGGCGCCGGCCCGGCTGGGTTCGGCAGCAGCCGGCGTGCCGCTTGCTATGTGGTCGATCTCGCGCTGGCAGGCCTCAGCGCGGCGCCTCATGGCCGCCATCTTGTTGGCGCTTTCAAGGAGCGAGACACGGAATGCCTCCAGTGTCGCCCCATCAGCGCCAGCAGCCACTGGGGTGGCCAGGCCCTGCATGGCCGCTCGCAGCGGGTCCTGGGCCGCCCCTGCGGAATCGTCGCCGTGGCCAGTGACCAGCACCTCCGCGATGGTGCTGGCGTCGGTGTCGCTGGTGATAAGGGGGAGCGGATCGTCGATGACCACCACATCGGTGGTGAATTCATTGGTGGAGGCCGCGTCGGAGTCGATGAGCATCGCGACGGGCTCGATGGAGGGGTTGGTAGAGCCGACGGACTCCGCGTCGGGGGCCGGCTCGTTGATGATGCCGAGCTTGCCGAAGAGGTCGACGAGGCAGCTCGCAGGGGACGTCGCTCCTGCACCGGGAGCGGGCTCATCGGAGAGGCTGGCCTGGTCGAGGAGGTCGGCAAGGCAGCTCATGGGGCAGGCCGCCCCTGCGCCAAGCGGCGTGCTGATGCATGCGCCAACGGGCGCGCCGGACTGGCTGATCAGGCCAGGCGCGACTTGCTCGTCGGAGCGGAAGATGGTTCCCGTCTAGAACATGTTTCCGGCCGACGGTGCGCTTCGCCCCACGGTGGGCGCCAAATGTCGGGGTAATCTCGCGACATATGCCTGGGGGTGGCTTATCATGGATGTGGACAGGAGTATGTCGTCGGGCCTTGGAAGCGGGAGTGAGCGAGATCTCGAACGAACACGAGTCTTACCCAGGTTCGGGGCTCTCCGAGGAGATAACACCCCTAGTCCTGCTCTGCGGGGTCTCCGCATGATGACTATGATCAATCTCGTAGCTACAAGCTTGCTCCTTGAGCTGTTCGCTAGAGGAAGGAGAAAGGCAAGGCTAGCCCAGGTGCTTCTCTAGCTATGTGTGTGTGTAATGGCGTGGGGGATCCTCTGAGCCCTTTGCATGGGCGAACCCGGGAGGTTTACATAGGCCTACCCCCCAGGGGTACAATGGTAATTGGGTCGGGTGTAGGACCCGGATGTCAGCGTCTATGGGCGTCGGGTTCTCCGCCGGCTGCTGGGGCCCGCCGCTTGGTGGGTCCCGCCGGCTGCCGAGGATTCGGCCGACAGGTGGGGCCAGCCGCTTGCGGGCCACGCTGATTGCCTTTTGCTGTAGCCTCGCCCTTGATGACGAGGGCTTCGTCAGGCGAGGCATGGCTACAGTCCACCACCTGGTGGGCGCTCACTGTAACCACACCCGGTCTCATCGGAGTAACAGTGCGTTGACTCCGAGTGGAGGGAGAGGCCGGCTGCTGGAAGCCGGTCTGTCGCTGAGGCCGCCTTCTTGAGGTGCGCCGTCTTCCGGTTACTCACGGATGGGTAGGGCCCGCCGCCTGCGGGCCGTACCGACCGCCCATCGTGGGACTATGGTCCCGCTGTCGAGGGTTGCGTCACGGGCCGCGTGGCTACAGTGCCGTGCCTGGCAGAGGGGTGTCCGCTTGGTCAGCCCGCCCTGTAGCCACTCCCCGCCGGGATTTGGGGATACGGGTGGCCCTGTAGCCACGCCCCATCTTATCGTATTGAATGGGCGCAGACTCCGAGGGGAGGAGGGGCCATTTGCTAGGACCCGGCCTCCCCCAAAGCCGCCTTCTGAGGGTACACCGCCATCTGGGAGTCGGCCTCTTGGGCCAGCCGGCCCAAGGGAGCCAGCCACACGTCCGGGAGGCGCAAGGGGCTTGACTTGCCCTGTTATCTTGAAATGCTATGGGGTGCTGGTGAGGCTACCCGTGGTCAATCCCTCCGACAGCATTGAACATTTATTTAATATAGGTGAACTTGTTTTTAATGTATGATGAACCTTTTGAAAAATATGGTGAACATTATTTTACTACAGGCTGAATTTTTCATATATGGTGAACATTTATTGAATATTTACTGAATTATTTTTCGTGTCAATATTTTTTATTACATACTGAACTTTGTTCGAACACATTTTTTTTTTAATATACTTTTCTATTTTTCGGAATAGGGTTTAAATTATTTAGCTCTATCAAAACCCAACTGTTTGTTTTGTGAAAAAAAAACCGATACAAAAACTGGAGAGAAAAAACAAATAAAAACTGCTTGTGTTACTCGCCAAAAACTAACTACGTAACACTGACAAGCGTCAACTAGGAGCTCTCCCGAGGCGAAACCTCTCCCTTACTTGAACGTGAAGGCCTATTTATTATTTATTTTATTTTTGCGGAAAAAACTTCCTATCTATACATAAAAGATCATGACATTACAAAGAACACCAAAAATAACAAAATATACTCCCCTAAAAATAAAATAAAAATTACATCCATGTTTGTAGACCACCTAGCAACGACTAACGTGGAGGCCTATTTGATTCACAAGATTCTGGAAAAACATAATAGAAAAAACACATGATTGCAATATGGTGTCTATCTGGTCATGCCTATCCAAATTCTATAGGGAATTGATTTGTTTAATTGTATCAAAGAAAAAACACAACGATTCATTCCAAGAGTATTTAGTGAATGCATAATTTCTCGTGAACATGAAATATAGTACAAAGGAATATGTAGAGAAAACTTCTATACGATTCAATATTACAAATCAAACGACCGGCAAAGAAAATTTTCGTAAGGGTTTCAATCCTCGAATCGAAAACCTATAAAAATCAGAGAGGCCCTTAACCTCGTACGCGGTTCGGTTTCAGCATGGCGCCTGGTCGATCAATAGAGTGTTGTTACTACGCAGGACCGCGATGTGTTGGGACAAGTAGTGATGATTCTGAAGGCGGGGCTGGCAACCGAGGATTCACTTCTTTTTTGGGCCTGTGTTTTTGGGATTTTTTTTCAAAACTATGACTAAATTTATAGCCTTTTTGAAAATTATTGGGCAGAATGCAAAAATATCAGAAATAGCACCCTGTCGGCCTGGGCTGGGCCGACGGGGGGGCTGTCGGCCTAGGGTGGGCCGATGGGGGCCTGTCGGCCACCAGTAGGCCGATGGGGGGCCTGTCGGCCACCAGTAGGCCGACTAGTGGCCTGTCGGCCTACACGAAGCCGACGAGTCCTCCACACGGCCGAGTGGGCTCCTGTTGGCCCATGGTAAGCCGAAATGTTTTTTTTTGTGAAATTTGACTTATTAATGATGTACAACGATTGCCCGTCTTATAAATATTACTTATGCTACCTTTCCCGCCATCCTTTCTCGTCAACCCTTTCCCGCCATTTTCTACTCTCTTCCTATAAAACCCCCTTGACAGTAAGGTGGGTAGGCAGTGCAGTGTAGTGTAGTAGGCAGTGCTGTGGGCCGAGGGGTTCTATGTGTTTTTTTTTACAAATAAATTCATTATAATTGCTGCACAACCATTCCCCCTCTTTCCCTCAATATTTTTCCGCCAACTCTGTGCCGATATAGTTTCCCGCAACCCTTTCCCACCAACCCCTTCCCGCCACCCGTTTCCCGCCAACCCCTTCCCGCCACCCGTTTCCCGCCAACCCCTTCCCGCCACCCGTTTCCCGCCAACCCCTTCCCGCCATATGTTCCCTCCGGCACCTTTCCCTCCATACCGCAGTCGTTCTTTCCGCCATTTTCTCCTCTCTACCTATAAAACCCCCTTCACACGGAGTTGGATAAGCAGTCCATTTTAGTGTAGTCGAGATGTCCGATTATCCTTTCGATCGTAGTTTTCACCCTGAGATGAGCAAATGTCTTCTTAGGCTAGCCACAAATTTCAGGATGGACAATAGGATAGTTCCATGGGACGAACTCATCTGTAGTGACACCATACAGAATGAGTTGGCTCACGCATTACGTAGGTCTGGGTGGCCTGAAAGGACCTATGAGGAGGTACGTAAAGAACTTCTTAGGTTGCATGGAAGGTGGAAGAAGGTAGTGCAGACGAAGAGTGAAAATTTTATAAGGATTGCAGCAGAGCATACATATTTATGGACTGCCGACAGCGAAGACGAAGACGATATCTTCATGCCGAGCACCAAGGCCAAGAGTACCTCATCGTCGAAGGGCAAGAGTACCGCATCGTCGAAGGGCAAGAGTGCTGCAGCGGCGGAGGATGACGATGATGCCTTCATGTAGTATGTAAGCTGTATTTTGTAAGTTCAGTCCTACCATTTATGTGAGATGTACTTGTATCTTAATTATCGGTTGCAGTCTCTTTGGAAATGTAACTCGAATAACAATGCGGATTAATAGTAATATGTCTCTCGCATACATAAAACAATATATGTATCCTGATCAGATAGAAGCAAGTGCGATAGTAACATATGCGAATAGTCTGAAACTAATATATTTAACGACTCATACATAGATAACGATATCACTGGGGGGGGGACGACGACGAATCTGGGTCTTCCTCGGACGAGGACCGGAAGGCGATAAGCGATCAGCCGGTGGATGACGCTGACGATTACCACGACCATAGATAACCTCGTATGTCTGTGTCTCCTGCGTCAATGGTGGTGGTGGAGTGTGAAGAACTGTCTGCGAGAACTCATAGGTGTTTGCAGCTCAGTCATCATCGTCGTCGTCGCCGGCTAAGAATGAACCAGCACCACTAAGCATCGGTGACTGGACTGAATGCATGAACGGCTGCGACTGGCTGCCGACTGCGGTAAAGTAAAACATGTAAAATTGATTTGCGAACCTACAATGTTTAAAAGAATGTACAAAGTAGTGTTATCTAGGTCCATCTGATGATGCCAGGAAGAGCCCCCTAGTTCTGAAGGAGGTGGCTGCTGGAAGAAAGAGCTCCCTGGTTGTGAAGGAGGTGTCTGCTGCCAGGAAGAGCTCCCTGGTTGTGAACGCTGCACAGAGGGTCGTGGTTCTGAACGCTGCACAGAGGGTCGAGGTTCTGAACGCTGCAGAGAGTGGCGTGGCGGACGATGTGTTGGACGAGGAATAGCAACATCCGAAGATCGTCTACATGTAACAGCTGCGTAAATCCCCCGTAGCTTCTCATCAAGATGCCTCAACCATGAGACGTTCTCTCGTGGTGGGATATTATCTCCCCTCTCAAAGCGTTGCATTAAAGCGGAAACCTCCTCTAGCGCCTCGCTTGTCAAGTCACCCTGTACACGGAGAGTTAACCAATTAGATCATTGTTGTATGGCAGACAACACGAATAGTCAACCAATTGTATATGTTCAGGTTAAGAAAAAACTTAACATGTGAGAACCATAGCACGTACCGCGTGGTGTCTGGTTCCCATAACAGAGGCAGTTGGTTACATATCGCTGGTGAGAGGGGCTTCGATCTGATCAGGAGCTGCTGATGGAACCAAGTACATCCTGGTGCTATGCCGGTAACTCTGCAGATACAACCCGAACTTGTCCCAGTCAAAGGGCCGAACCTCATCCCAGATATTTGTCGGCGCAGTAGTCCATTCGTCCACGTAAGGGCTAATGTCGCGAAGCCAAGAATCGTGTGACTTGTTTCCTCCTGCGCGACTGTACTTGATCCTCGTGCAAACTATCAAACTGCGCCGTGAAGGAGGGGTAGCAGCCCCTCACCTGGCTATGCGCGAACTGTCTCTGTGCATGACAAGAAATAAGCATTAGTAATACTATTGAATGGCAAGAAATAAGCATTAGTAATTCATGTTGTTACTTAATATGAAAATACCTCTCTCCGTGTCCAAACAGATCCCATAGTAGGCAAGTCACCGATAGCAGGCACGTAAGTCCCAGCCATGTCCTCCAAACCAAAAGGTCTATCAACGTAGACATAGGGTCGACCAATAGGGAATCTCTCGTATGACCAGAGCTGCAACAATAGTGGATATCCTGTAATACCTGATTTTCTAGCCTTCAACGAGCAAGCTTTGCACAGGCCTCTGTACGTAGCCGCTAACACAGCAGAACCAAAACTCCTCTGCAGAATGTCCCCAGGGCAACGTGCGTTAGCTATCTCTCGTGCAATACCGATGAGTCGTGCATCGACAGTGGTCACGTGGTTCTCCGTGAACATCGTCTTACCGAACAACCACAAAATATATGCCTCTAGGGATCGGTCAATCTGTGCCTCTGACAACTGAACATTGGGATATCCTAAGGAGACAATCTACATAGAAACCAAAGATTGTTTGAACTATGCAATGAGGACAACAATGAACACATCAGTTTTTAAACTTGCCATGAAGGTTACCTGAAACTGGGTCAACCACTTAAAACGAGGCCCGTGAGTATCGTTGTCTAGGACCTTAGCAGTTGGCACCGCAGCCAAAAAACAGCCCTGCATCGATGCTAGCCAACCAGATTCTGCCTCTAAAGGACCTATGGCAGCACCGGCTAGAGGTAATCCCAACAAGTAAGACACATCTTGTAAAGTAGGCGCCATCTCTCCCCAGGGAAAGTGAAACGTATGTGTCTCTGGTCTCCATCTATCTACTAAGCAGGTAATGAGTGACTTGTCGTAAGAGAAACGTTTCACTTGCCTCTTGCGTAACTGCATTGGTTCACCTGCCTCATCCAATTGCGGATGTTCAACCCACTCATCCAATGTACCCTCAACCAGCCGTGCCAAGGGTAGAAGTCCAGCCCAACTTAACCTACAAAATAAAGAGAATGTAGCATACAGTTAGCGGCTATTAAAATGATGTCAAACATAGTAAGTCATTATACCGACACATACCTATTAACCCATGAATGGTGTATCATCCAGTTAGACTTTGGGGTGCGAGTGACCAACACGTCTAAGTTCTTGCCCGCTTCCATAAGTGCGGCCCGGTGCCCTCTATCAATATTACGATTAAGCAACGGATACGAAGCCATATCTGCAATTCAAACAACAAATCTCAGGTGCAAATTAAAACGTAGTCCAGACATATTAAAAATTAAAACATAGTCCAGACATATTACAAATTAAAACATAGTCAAATAATATTACAAAATAAAACATAGTCCAGACATATTACAAATTATAACATAGTCAAATAATATTACAAATTAAAACATAGTCTAACACATATTACAAATTAAAACATAGTCCAACACATATTACAAATTAAAACATAGTCCAACACATTATATAGCTTGCGAGTTATTTCTTCCTCGTCCGCCCCTTCGGCCTCGACTGCCACGACCACGTCCGCCTCTTCCTACTGTTGTCGCAGTCGTCGATGTAGAAGCACTCGTCGATGTGGAAGCACCGTCTTTGTTCAGGTCGGGACAATATTTCATCCTATGCCCATAAGCCGCGCATAGCAAACATTGTCTGGTTGCTCCACCAGCTTCAGATTGGTCCATATCGTTTTGGATGCGCTTTACCTTACGTCTGCCCCTGCTTGTTCGCCGAAGTTCTGGATCCGGAATGTATACTCTCTGCCCATCGTTTACCTTGTTGAAATTGCCGACGACTCTAAACCCTGTCATCTCACCTGTCCAGACATTGAGTACTGCATCTTTTAAATAGTATGGGGACACGAAGGAGATAGCGTCCAACTCAATCTGGCCACAGGCAGCCAACACATGTGAGCAAGGCAGGTGCAACAACTTCGGTTTGTTGCATGTACACTCACAAGTTGGATAAAATTCCGTTCCAATTTTTACCTCGTGCGTCTTCACCTCATTTGTAGAACCAAAACCATCTGTAGGAAGCTGAACCTCATACCTACTTTCCTGATTACCTATGAGTCTGACAGTGTGCTTCTTTACTTTCTCTATCTTCTTTGCCATGTACTCCATGACACGGCTACAATAAGGTGTGTTCTGGTTATCTGCAATATGCTTCTTTGCTAACTCGTGCCTTTCTCTGAAATATCTCAAAGTGCCATGGAATACAGCCTCTACAATAGCTGTGAGTGGCAATGCTCTATTCCCTCTGAGTACAAAGTTATACACCTCTGCAAGATTGGTTGTCATGTGGCCATACCTAGCTCCATGGGTGTCATGCAGCAAAGACCAATTCACCGGAGGCTCTTTCTCTATCCACTCAGAAAAATTCTTTATTGCCCTGCCCTTCTTTCTCTTAGTATGAGGAGGGTCAATTGCTGGCAAGTCACAAAGACCTACTGGCTCCTCTAGCTCCGCGATGAGTGCTGCTAATTTAAACTGATCTTTTTCCATTTTCTTCCTCGCACGGACCTGCTTCTTAGTAAACTCATCTAGTTTTGACCAAATAAATTCGTATTTGCGCTGCTGGTTCTGGTTGCATAATTTTTTGAACAAGTTCATCAACCGTTTGTTCTTAAACTGTGAGAAAAAATTAGCCCCAAGATGGCGCATGCACCACCGGCTCTGCAAGTCCTTCCAAGGTGTTGGTTCGTCAGCTGTTGGATTCCTTAGTGTCTTCACGGCCTTCAATATACCAGCATGTCTGTCATGAATGACACAGACGTTTGGTCGGTCTTTCACGATCGCAATTTTAACTTGACGGAAGAACCATACCCAGCTCGGAAAGTTCTCACCCTCCACAAATGCCATGGCAAGTGGGATGATTTGATTGTTCCCGTCCACACCAATAGCAGTCAGGATTTGCCCTTTGTACTGACCAGTCAGGAATGTACCATCCACAAACATCACAGGAGGACAATGCCGGAAAGCTTCGATGCACATAGCGAAAGAGAAGAATACTCGTTTCAACACCTTGAAATCTGGTATACTTTCCAACCTCGTGTGTTGTATGTTAACATAAGTGCCGGGATTCCTCTCCTTCAGTATGTCAAGGAGACGGACAACATTATCATATGAGTCGAAGAACGTCCCAAACCTTTCCTCCATAGCCTTCTGCTTAGCCCTCCAAGCCTTCCCATAAGGAATCTCATAATTCCATCTGACCTTCACTGCTGTCTGGATGTGTTTTGCTTCCATATCTTTCTTCTCCACTATCTCAGTATACATGAGTTGCGCAATGAGAGTTGAAGTTAGGTTTGCATGACGAACCAACAGGTTTTTCCTCACACAATTATGTGGGACCACATTGGTGACAACCCAGTGGATGTTATACTTCGGCACGTGCCCGTGCACCTTCGCAGGACAACCTGTTTCAGCACACTTCACGGTATAGTTTGTTGGACTTGATATGTGTGTCCGGAAAACCCTCTGCATAGACATAGCCCACTTTATCACCGCATACTTCAATTTTTTCTTTGTATCAAACATAGACCCTATCTGGACTTGGTTCAGATTATATTGCCATGGAGTCTCATGGCCATCGTTGACCGTAAGGCCGGTGGATATGTCCTGATCCCATGCAGAAGGAATCGGTACCTCCACTTCATCCTCGGAATTTTCAGAATCCAGATCCTCCGCAAATCCATCCTCGTCCTCTTCCTCCATCACCCTCTGCATTTCATCGCCTTCCTCATCCCCATCAGCAACACCAGAACCAGCTAATATTATCGACTGACTCTGCCCAGTATCATGACCACAAACATTGTGTGGCACGTAGTCTGACTCTTGGCTAGCATCCACATCCTGTGGCTGTGACCCGGATAAATAAATCTCATTAGCCACTTGACTACCCTGCCCAGGTTCATACCCCACGTGGAGTTGTACGGTATTCTCCTCCTTCGCCACAGGTTGCACTAGGGCATATGGGTGGATTCTTCTGTCTCGGCAACGACTTAACAGGGTCAACCAATGCTGGCTCCTATCTATCGGCATCAACTCCCACTTCACATTTTTACAGGATTTCGTCCACAATGCATGAATACTGACGGAACATACTTCAGGATCCAGCCCAAAACTAGTAGTCAACCAGTACTTCAACTGTCTAATGTCCATTCTGTTCGGGTCTGAAAGTGTCATGACGCCATTTTTAAACTCGCTAAGATCAACCCCCAACTCATTATATCGAACATTACCAGGGCCGTAGTAAACAGTCAAATTTACTGATTCAGACATTTTCACCTGTCAGACATTGCCACCTACTCATTAATCGCAATGAAAAAAAATATTACCGGCTACACTAACTAAAAATATTACCCACTACCTAAAAAAAATAGTACCGGCCACACTAACTAAAAATATTACCAGCTGCACTAAAAAAAATATTACCGGCAACACTAACTAAAAATATTACCGGCTGCACTAAAAAAAATATTACCGGCAATACTAACTAAAAATATTACCGGCTGCACTAAAAAAAATATTACCGGCTACACTAACTAAAAATATTACCAGCTACACTAAAAAAAATATTACCGGCTACACTAAAAAAAATATTACCGGCTACACTAACTACAAATATTACCGGCTACGCCAACTAAAAATATTACCGGCTACAAAAATATTTGTGACGACAATGGTATACCTTTGACGCGTGTGTCCCCTTCTTCTTCGTCCTCTCTTCAACTCAACGGCACCGGCCACCTCGCGGACTACTTGCACCACCGGAACTTCAACTCACCACCACATCCTCCTCACCACCACCACCTCCTCCTCACCACCACGCACAAAAAACTACACCATAGCAAAAAAAAAAATACGTACATCGACGGAGAATGCTATGATCTATTGTTTTTGCGGGTTGGATATGAAAATGGGTGGACGAGGGAAGAGATCGGCGCGGGGGTGGAGAAACGAGAGAGAGAGGAGAAGCAGCGAAGGGAGGAAGAAGAAAGGAGCTGTCGGCCTTATCCAGGAGCTCGTCGGCTTCCTGGAGGCCGACAGGCCCCCCTCGGCCTCCACTAGGCCGACAGGCCTCCCCTCGGTCGCCACGAGGCCGACTAGTCCCCCCTCGGCCCACGGCCGGCCGACTAGCCCCCCCTCGGCCCACGGGAGACCGACAGGCCCCCCCTCGGCCCACGGGAGGCCGACGGGGTGCTATTTGTGTTTTTTTTTGTTTCAGCCCGCTAGTTTTCAAATTTGCTATAAAATTTGTCATACTTTTGAAAAAAAATCTGTTTTTGGTGCGTGCCACTGTCGGGGAATCAACTTTTTTGCTAGCTGCGACCGAACATTGACCAGCGATCGATGATTTATCAAGCAAGCTTGACGATGGTGGGTAAAAATATATACTTGTACAAATTGGTGAAAATTCCGTGTCAAAATATATAGGTACCATTTTTAGCCAAGGAAAAAAAGAGAGCATTGGTAAATGTAGTGCTCCTTAGAATTGGATGCGACCATTTTACGTACACACACATATCATTGCAGAGAAAAAAAGTTACTACTTTCATTTGCGTATATATCGTGGTCTTTGGTAAACAAGTATATATACCCATTAATTACTTCGTTCAATCTTCGCGGTAACAAATTGAAGCACGCTGCATGGGCTCGCCAGGACAAAGGACGTAGTACGTGTCAGTGGTTTAGTGTACACGTGGGTGAGTGTGTGTCCATGCAAGCCATGACTAGTCTTGCCATGCACCGACCAAACAAACGAAGACCCATCTCCTCCTTCACTCCAAGCAGCTTTAGTATAGTACAGTAGCTTATTCTTCTTTCGGTGTGCGTGCTAGCTACTTCTTACTGCTGTAGTAGTCCTCCGCGAGGAGCTCGTCCAGGACCCTGTCGTCAAGGTACTCCAGCTCCACCTTCTCCGTGTCAGGGACGCGCCTGCTCGCGGCCGCGGTGGCGGCGGCCGACGACGAAGAAGACCCGCCACTCATCCTGCCAGCCTCGCCGGGGAAGTTGAGGACGGCGGTGGCGCCCTTCTGCGCGAATGCGGCACGGTCGTAGGCGCGCGCGGCCTCCTCGGCAGTGTTGAAGGTGCCGAGCCAGACGCGGGAGCCGCCGCGCTCCGGGTCCCGGATCTCCGCCGCGAACTTACCCCACGGCCGCTTCCGCACGCCGCGGTACTTGCCCTCCTTCTTGTCATCCTCCATGTGCTATTGCTAGCTAGCTCAAGGGTCTGTCTGTATGCAGCAGCAGCGCTCACTTAACCAGCTCGCATGCAGGCAGGGCAGATGCAGCTATAGCTTGGCGAGGTTATAATCTAGAAGGAGCTAGATAGCACTAGTATCTAGCTTGCTAGCTAGCTAGCTAGCTATGTAGATACTCGTAGCTAGCTAGCTGCGTATATGTGGCTGCCGGCATATGCAGGTGCAGCTAGCTATTTATACAGAATTGGCGGTGCATGCAGCAGCTAGCGAGCTAGCTTAGGGCGTTTGCATCATGCAGGCGCGCGTACCTATCTATCTTACGACCACATCACCACGCAAGGCAGGTCATAGCTGCACTGCACTACCGCGCTCTGCTGACCATTCTCGGAAGCTAGGCCGTAGACCATTCTGCTCCCGCGACGGGCTGGTTGATCGACATGGACGAATAATCAGCCGCAATCAAGCAGTTGGGACGGGATAGCGAATGCATATTCTCCGATTGATCGATAAAACTACGTCAGTTTAAATTTACTGGTGATCGATCGATCGACATGACCCCGAAAGTAAAAGATGTATGGAGATTGGGCGGGCGGCGGCCGCGCCTGCGCCCGCGCGTGAGTTCCATTCCATCTTTGTGCGTGGCCGGCCGTGACGCTCGACGGATGCGCCGATGCGTACGTCGGCCGACCAGCGCTGGAAAGCGGGGGGGGGGGGGGGGGGGGGGGGGGGCATCGGAATCCCGGTTCACGTGGGGGCGCGGCCCGGACGGCGGGACTAAGGCGAGAAAAGCAAGCCCCCGCACGGACTGAGAATGTTCGCCGGCCGGCGCCACCAGCCAGCTGAGCTCCATCGTCTATGTCTATCGGTCGACCTTACAGGTAGGTCTGTGTATCTACGTCGCCGTCATTTTTTCCCGATGGACTATTGGCCATGCATCTGCATGCATGTCACGGATGGACGGTCGGAATTTGAGCAGCGGAGATGCATGCACTGCCAGATCAGTGGCATCAACTTGCACCGTACGTACGTCCATCCCTCTGCCGTGAATCGTGATAGCCGGCCTATCGGCACGGCCGCCTGCCGCCCGATCGGTGCCACCAGTCGTGTTGCATGTCCCGCCGGGATACATACGTGCGTACATCCGCGCTCCTCGGTACTTGTCGACCGGCATTGCCAGCGTACGTGTACGTGCGTGGAGGACCATGGATCAGACCGAGGGCGCGAGCAACACCAAGAACGTGCCGCTTTGATCGAGCTCTCTCGTGCATTCACGCATTCATCTCCCTTTCCTACAGTAGCTAGCTAGTGTCAACTTCTTCTCTTCAAAAAAAAAAAAAGAAAAAAGCTGGTGCCAACTTCTTACAACAGAATCCATGCTTCGACCCCAGGAAAAGGAAATATATGCGAACCCGGTAAAGGAAATCGAAGGAGCCGGATCGGAGCCGGAAAAAGAAAAGAAAATATTGGCCAGTGTGATGCCTCTGTACCGACCCAAGTTACGTACGACCGAGGCCTCTCGTTCGGGCCATGCACGTAGCTAGCCTATCGGCATATTGCTTGTGTGCTACCACCTACCACAGCAGCGTTACGTTAGTACCATGCATACCAAAGGCACTACGGCTCGATGTATGGCTAGCTAGCAGCCACAGACGCATTGGATCACAAACTACCCACGGTTTACAAGTTATCTCACACGTTTTTTTAGTTTATCCACTTGCTCTACATCCAGAGGTATCATTCGGTACACCTCCCTTGGAGAAATGGTTACCCATTTTAAAGCAACCTTTTATGTACTTCTTTGTTGACTAAAAATAATTCAGCAAAAACAGTTCCCAATTAGCATTGGATGATGAGGGCAAGAGCCGGAGAGGCAACAACACAATGAGAAGTTTTGCTACACATACCAACTAATCTTACTGAATTAACTTTAATATCCGGTTGGAATTAAAAGGGGTGAGGCAAGGGCCCGCCGTGAAATTCGCTGGTGTGGGGGGGGGGGGGGGGGGGGGGGGGGGGGGGGGGTGAGGGGAGATTTTCTGGTTGGGAGAAAGCCACGACTTCCTGTAAAAGCAGTTCATACCAATCTCTCCATAAGTGAAGCATTTTTTGCAATGTCAGATTCTCTCAGAAAGAACAGACAAGTTCTTGGGTCATAATGGTAAAATAGATGCAAGATTATCTATTGGGAAAATAGATCTAGGTTATGAAGGCGTAAGATTTAATAACAACCATTGATGTTCATCGAAAATTGAAAATTATGTAAGTAGGGTATACCAAGCAAACTTCCAATTATCCATATGTCCACTAAGAGGAAGTATAATAAGGTACAGTCAGCAGGCTATAAGTATTAAACAATTACATTTGTGATGAGTTGGCTGATAGAGAAAAGGAGAGAGAAGGGAAGCGGGTTGTAGATTAACAGCCGGCTGTAGCACGGACTCCAAGAAACATTGTGAGAGTGTACGGTGGGCCATGCATTAATAAAGTAGTAGTACTTAGCAACTAGCTACTATACATGTTGGCTATTAGGTTGACTATATGTGACACGGCAACTCCATATAGCTGGTTGTTGGCTATACTATTAGCCATGCTCTTACCCTTTTATATGACTGATGTAGTAAAAATGATGGTTAATTCCTCTCTTCTTCCTCGTCTCTAGCAGACAGTTGGTTCTATCACCATAAATTCTAAATTGATGAGTAAATTACTCAGAGAGGACCTATGGGGGCACGTGTCCACTCCTCCACTGGTAACCCCACCCCCTCTCCGCCCAGAATTTAAACTAATCCTCCACATGATCCTATAACAAAAGTATGTCTAACATTACTCATCCGGCACCAATTTACCGTTTAGTTTGATCATCTATTTTCTGAATTGTGCTCTAGCCAAATTGGTAGGGCAAGTGTTGATTTGTGCTTTTGGTATAACAAAAGCCCCATCTAAGCTCAATGATCTGGTGGGTGGGTGGATCAAGACTTTTCCCAGAGATAGGAGAAAACTTGTGTTGCATGGAGGGGTTACCATTTGCTGGACCATTTGAAAGACTAGGAATAATGCATGTTTTTTTTTCTTTATCAAGGTTTGAGATTGCTAACCGGGTCTGCCACCCGGTGGAATAATCCATGCTTTCATAGGAAATTTCCTAATGATCATGCTTCTGTGGCGTATCATATGTGCTACTATCTAAATGCTTGGAGTATTTTTAAGTAAAGTCAAGACCGAGGAAGAACTAAGCAAGGGGTGGCTCTGATCAAGAAGGTGTTTGATCCTACGTGATCAAAGTCTTGCTTCTCTTTGTTTTCGTGCTAGGTTTATTGGGCCTTTTGCCTCTGTTGTGCCTAGGAAATTAGAGTGTTGTTGGTTTCCTGGCTCTGTTTTTCTGTTATCTTTGTTTCGGTTTACTGTAAAACTTTGTGCCGTTTCCTTTAAAGAAATCGACGAGGTGTCTCGTTAATTCAAAAAATATATCATCCGGCACCATCACCACACCTTGCCCAACAAGGTGTTTCCGCAAGATAATCTAACCACAAGGTGGTTTCTCAATAAGCCAATGCTCGATGTCATACTTTTAAATATGGATCCTCCCACCAATAACCCTAAGCCCTAACCTCCATTGGAAAGATGCCAAGGGAGATATGACCAAAAGTGAGGAGGAAAAATTATTTCTTCAAATTAGGATGCCGCCATTGTCCAATACTCACAGACCGCGGCGGCACCAGGAATTAAGCAAGCCCCAGGCCGACCCAGGCAGCCTTCATTCACTGTAGCTTACTGTAGCATTATACGTACAATAATCGCTACAGACAACGAAGCAAACAACCATCACGCCCCAGGCAGCCGCCCGGGCTGCCTGGGGCCTGTCTCCGCCACTGCTCACAGACAAGGAGGAAGATGAGCCACACGATCAGTTCATCACATCGGAGGGCAGCCAGAAATGAATTAAGCATAAAAAATAGTTATCTGAACAATGTCATGCAAATTGAAAGCCAAAGCTGATAGGTTGTACTTTGTTCCTTTCTCTGTCAGCTATTGACATAATCTGTTGCCACTTGCCAACTTCCATAGAACACGTGCATTCCTTTGCAAGTTGCAGCTAGCACTTGTGTTGTCGATCACATGACTTTGCTGTCGTAGTAGTCTGGCTCAGACACCGAAATAATCTCCACAGCCAGCCAGATGGACCATGACAGCAGAGCAGCGACATGTGTACCGAAGTAGCCAAATAGGTCGACGCGCAAAATGGGCCGGAAGTGGTGCCATCAAGTGTACTTACCTTTGTAAAAAAAAAAGTGTTCTTACGGAATGGTTTCTAAAGCACATCACGTGCTAATAGATTCACATTAGCGAACCTCATTACCCCTTTCTCTTATAGGATGGCTGAATGAAAGCCTGAACTGTTTTCTAAACATAAATATATGCACATTGTGGGTCGGCATCACAGCAGACGTACATACACCCCAATTATTATTATTTTTTTGCGGGAACACCCCAATTATTTTTGATGGGGGTACATACACCCCACTTGACAGTCGACCACAGCATTGCATGGCATCCACATCAAGGTGTATTAATCTATTGAAAAGTCAAAAATTTCAAAATTCCTTCCTTTCTCATTTCAGTCCTCGCCTTTTTCGTCTTTTCGATTAACATTTTCTATTGTCTGAGGAAAAGGTCTAGACTTCGTATAGACGGAATCTTAGATAAAAAACCTAACAAAAGTTATGCGACTCCTTCATGTAATATAGGGCTTGGTAAGGCCCATGTTAGTTCGAACCTGGCAAGTCATAGTAGATTCGCAGAACAGAAGAAGAAGTTCACTTTGACTTGCGCACTACAAAAAGGCAGCCAACGACTTCGGACGTACTTCGCCTTTCGAGCCTATGTTTAGATTTGATCAAATTTAGAGAACATTATCATTATCTAAAATCCAAAATCGGTATCATTAGATTGGTCATGAAATATAATTTTTAAATTTTTATTTGGTATTGTAGATGTTGATATTTTCATAGAAACTTGGTAAAAATATAGGAAAAATTGACTTAAAAATAATACTACAACTTATATTATTAAAACAGAGGGGGTACAAACATAAGCAAATATGAAACGTTACACCTCGGTGCAATTCAAAAGCATTTACCACAAAGAGCAAA
Source organism: Thinopyrum elongatum (assembly GCA_011799875.1). Taxonomy (NCBI): domain Eukaryota; kingdom Viridiplantae; phylum Streptophyta; class Magnoliopsida; order Poales; family Poaceae; genus Thinopyrum; species Thinopyrum elongatum. The sequence continues at coordinate 553,471,154 of CM022300.1, read as the reverse complement.
TACAATAAGGTGACATAGACGGGTTGTAAGATTTTAAATATTATATTTTTGCTGAGTTAAAGGAAAGAGAGGAGGAGAAAAGAGAAGCGAGCTATAGATTAACAGTCAGCTGCAACACGTGCTTATAGCTACTATGTGAGAGAATAAGATGGGTCATGTATGAATAAAATAGTACAGATTTATATCTAACCATTGCATATGCCGGCCATAAGATTGACTATAGATAACATGGCAGTATCATATAGCCAGCAACCGGGTGGCAGACCCGTTAGCAATCTCAAACTTTGAATATGCATAAAAAATTCATATAGCCAGCAAGTGGTTGTACTATTATCATGCTCTAACACACACGAACGCAAGCATTTACCATCATCCTCGTGTTATGTACCTTTTTTATATTTAAATTTTGTGTGAAAATAGGTTTTCTATTGTGTGTTTACTGACGAATAAGTGCGCAAAAAAACAAAACACCATTATGTGTCAACGGATATGCTTTAGTATTAAAAGTTATGGCAAAACTTGTCTAGTTTACTAGTGATAAAAAGGATAGTACTAACCACATACGGAAGTTGATCATAAAGAATAGTTTATGTATTTCTGATTCCTTAACTATATGCCAACTTCACTATATAATTATAGATCAACATTCTATAATCAACATTCCAACTAAAAAGAACTATATGCCAGCTTCTGATTTGGCCCATGGACACTAAAACCAGCCACAGTTGACAAACTAAATTGTAAAATTGGATAAATTGGTCCCTTGCCGCATTCAAACTATTTTCGACACATGAGGTGGTGGTGGTTTTGCACACACAGCAACTGAGTCAGCTTAGAAACTTTGGAAAATTCATAAAAACAATTTATATGAAAACATAAAATATTTATAAAGTAAATATTCATAAAAACGAATAGCGGAATTATAAAAATATGCTCTTTCATCGTTGGTCTCTCCGTTGACTTGTACGCATGTCCATTAAACTTTGGATTCCATTGTTGAAAATATGCTCTTTCATCGTTGGACTCTCCGTTGATTTTTTATAGTAGTAATTGTCATTAAACTTTGGATGTTCCTGATTTTTGTTATTATCGTTAAAAAAATAGTCTAAAGTGTATCCATTTTTTTCCCATTTTCATATTATTTTTGGGGACTGCTAAATCTCAGTCGACTTAGACTTCGCGAAGTCTAAGTCGATGTCCTGGCCGTAGGATGTAGGAACGTCAAGATTCGTGTCCATGTGTAGGCTGGCTCGAACGTCTGGCCTTTTGGTCGCTGCGCTGGTAAAAGGGCCGGGTGGTGTTACGAGCCTGTGGAAACGAGAGGACCCTTTATTTGTTTAGCTTCTGGGCTTTGTGCTTTTTGCTACTGCAGCCCAGAGTTTCCACTGTATCTTTTTGTTGTCATTTGTTTTGTCTCTTTTTTTTTACCAACACAAGCGAGTTTGCCTGTATGGGAGGGGGTCACTGTAGGAGATATGCCCTAGAGGCAATAATAAATGTTATTGATTATCTCCCTGTTCATAATTAGGTTTATGTTCCATGCTATAACTGCAATGATTCTCGAGTCTACAAATAAAAAGAGGCTTGGAGGGAAACTCATGTGCACGTGTGGGATAATAAACGGTAAAATGTATTCCTAGTCAAGCCTCTATGACTGGCTCAAGTATTGCATGATGATCCTGTTTTCCTGATCATGGGCATGACTATGCCGACAATTTTGAGGGCACAATTGTTAGCAGAACATTTGTGTTGAATCGACCCAAATTGATGTTATGCTATGAGATTCTTTCATCACAAGTTAATGGTTAATAACACAGAGATGGTTAACGTTTGCATAATTCCTCAGACCATGAGAGTATCGAGTTTCTTCATGCTTGATTCATGAACTTTAGGGTTTGTTAAACGTCATCCGTAACTGGATGGCTATTACAGCGGCTTACGGGTTCATGGGAAAGTATGTCAAGTAACTTGATAGCTCAAGATTGAGATTTGCTCCTCCGACGATGGAGAGATATCTCTGGGCCCTCTCGGTGTTACGGTATCCATCATCGTCTGGCCAGACACAGGGTGATTTGATCACAGGGATGCCGGAACACAGTAACGAGAAAAGAGAACAATATCGGTAACGAGGTAACTAGCATAGTGGACAAGTTGTTAATCCACGGGAATGCCAACATGTCTCACCTCGGGTATTTGTAACATATCGCGAAGCAATAGGAATAGCACACGGCAACTGGAGGTTCACTCGAATATTCATTCGTGTGGGTATAGGGGTCAATATGGGTGTCCATGGCTCCGATGTTGATCATTGATCGGAAGGGGTTCCAGGTCATGTCTATACTTCACCGAACCTATAGGGTCACACGCTTAAGGGTCATCTATCTGCTGAATACTAGACAGGGAGTCTGAGAGAAAATCACCGAAAAAGTTTCGGACAGCGGAAAAGTTCCGCAGAGAGAGGTCACCGGATGAGTTCCGGTGAAACTGAAAAGTTGTTTCAGGGGATACCATTAAGTCAAAATGGTTTCGGCACATGCCTGATAATTCTTGGAGGATGTCAGAATCATTCTGGAAACTTCTGGGAATTTTCTGGAAGAAAAACCGGAAATGTTCCGGGGCTGCCGGAACCGCTTCAGATGCTTTTCGCAGATGAAATCACTAAACTGGAATTGTTCCAGAACGCGTTGAAAATTATTTTAGTGGGTACTGGAAATGTTCTAACCCCACATAAATATTTTCAGTTCGAACGGACGCTGAAAAATGTCGTCGTGAATAGTGAAAGTGCTTTTTGGAATTTTTTGGAAAACCACCTTTTAGGGCTTTTGTTAAAGGCTTCTAGAAGGTGATGTGGATGGATGAGAGCCCCCTTTGGGGGGGGGCCTAGGGGGTGGCCGGCCACATGTGGAGCTCCTCCTTGGAGCTCCACATGTCCTTTGGTTTCTCTCTTATGCCCTTGAAAAGAGTTTCCTTCATGGGTATTTTGGTATTTCTTGAATGCCCATCCTACCCCTTGGTTTTCCTATATAAGGAGGAGAGGGGGCTGCTCAATCCTTCATCCCTTCTCATATACAAGTGCCATGCAATGATCTGGCTTCTCTCTCCCTCCCACGAAAAGAGTTTCGTAGAGCCGAAAGGCTGTCTGGGTTCCGGTGGGAACTAGTTCTGGACGGCGAAGCCCTGCCGGATAGATGACACCGTATGTGTGCAACTCTGTAGAGAGGTCATAGTTTCGATCTTAGTGCCCGAGGGGCTGTTCGAGAGTGCCTCCCGAAGGGCTGTCCAAGTGACGGTCCGAGTTCTGTGAGTCCTCCCGAAGGGCTGTCCGAGTGACCGTTCGAGTTTCGAAGGTCCTCCCGAAGGGCTGTCCGCGACACCGTCCGGGGGACCGTTCGACCGCCTCCCGGAGGGCTGTCTGAAGGAAAGACGAGGGGATACATCCTCGCGGTTGGGAGGCTGTAAATCCTAGCTGCGGGGATCTGCACCGCCGATCGTCATCGACTCTACTTCCGCTGCGCTACGAGTCCGTAACGAAAATGATCAAACCTTATATGCAGTCTCCATAGTGGTCCTGGGCTGGTGCGTAGGTCGGAAATTTTTGTTTTCTGCTGCGTTACCCTACAGTGGTATCAGAGCCGTGCTATGCGTAGATGCAGGTTGCGATCTAGAATACATAGTGATGTATGGGTGTTGCACAATATAATTAGGTAGTAGATGAGTTCTATTACTGAAAATTATTTGTGCGGGTAGCAGATGAAATCTGTTACCCGATGTTCTTGTTGCTTCCCTGGAATTTGCATATTTCTGATCTTGATAACAGCATGGTGGAGTTTCAATGTTCTGGCAATCCGCGATCCTGATTGATCAACGAAGTGCTAACAGTTCATTGAATTCCATCGTAGTTAAAAAGAAAGATGAAATTTCGCAGACAAAAGGGCAATGCAGATATGATCTGCACGGGGGTCATGCGTATGACGAAGTTTAGTATGGGGTTCAAGATTTTATTATCTCGTGCTTCATACACCCCGCATTGTTAATCTAGCGACTTGAATTATCATACTTGATGATGGACGTTGGTAGCTTCGGTTTGTTTCAAAACCTTAGAAGCCACGTAAAACAAGTTTTTGCTTGAACCAATTAGAGGCGTCTAACTTGGTTTTGCAGGAGGGTTTGCATGTGCATGTGATGTGGTATAGCAGTGCTCATAATAATTTGATTATGTATGAGATGACTATATAATGTAAATTTATTAACATGACCTGCGTGTCATGATTCGGCATGATGGCTGGAGCCATATGATTGCACTTTAATGACCTGCGTGTCAACCTTGTTGTAATGCATTATTTTATTAGCTATAGAGATAGCAATATTATCTGGTGCATCAACAAGGTGGTGGCAATCTTCGCGAAGGAGAACACCGACGTGAATGCCGAAGACGAAGAAATACAAGACTTCTCCGTCAGAAAGGGCTATACCATATCATGCTTTTATGAATTGCTTGAGATGTTTATCCCTTATGATGCACCCTTCTTGATTGCGCGGTAGTCGCTTTTTATTAGGGTGATCTCTCACAAAAATATCAAGTAGTTAGTGTTCTCCCAAGTGTAGCACCGTCACGGCACCTAACTTTTCGGGGTATCACAGGATCTCCCTGGGTACGAACGATTAGGGATGTGTGAGGCGGGTGAGTTGAGACCTCGCAGCAAGATCACTTGGTTGTCTTGACGTTCTGGAAGGATCTCCCTGAGCTCGGAACACGCCCAGATGAACAAGAGTCACATAGAGATGTGATCGGCAAGTTTGCCTACCGATTGAAGTTCGCGCCATCAGTGTTCATCTCGTTCAATGGCGTTGAATGGAAATGCGGGTCTTGTATCACTCACAATCAATTATGAGAGATATTGATTTGAGTGGGAGCGCACTGTTGAATTAACTTGTTTAATTCTCAGTGCAATTAATTGTGGACACTGTCTAAGTGTTATATGCATAATAGTTGTAGAATAATGGCTCGCGTTTCCACCTTCCCTATTAAAATTGAATAGCTGTTAAATATCTGGTTAAAACTTTACGGTTGGTAACGTAATGTGAGGATTGTCCTCAAGAGTGCCGAGAAGGACTTTGTCCTATCACATACTTTCGGTATTCTCTTGCTTATGCTATGGATCATGTGACTCTCGTCCTTCGATCCAAAAGCTAGAATTCCGTTTCAGTCAAGTGCAATATGTTTGCTTCCATGAGACCCGAACTTCGAAAGTTTGGATAGTTATGTGATATTCATGGAATCTGAAAATCATTTTCAGAGACAGACAAAGGCTAAAAGATATGAGATATCCAAAGCAATGTTTGTTTGCAAACTATTAGTAAAAGAGTTTACTATGCATTAGACTGATAAGAGAGGGATCCAGAAGAACGCCTGTCATATGATGAAAGGTGAATAAAACAACAACTTAAAGAGAAAGGAAGTGTCCAAAGGGTGTTAGTGAAACTTTCACGCCTAGGAAGTCCGGGGCTAACGCCACTCTTAAGTTGGGTGCTTCTTCTGAGAGTAGGAGAAATACTAAAAGTTAAACTGTTAGAAGTATAATGGCAGAAAGAAAGAAGACTGGAATATCCAGCTCATGTATGAATGTCATACAAGTTTTTGATGTATAGAAGGCTAGTCAAAGATATAGTTCTTGGGAATTATGATTAATTTGTTAATCACTGATTCTTGGGTATTTTGAGTTAATCATAGAGATACCCGCTCGATTGCATTCTGTTGCAACTCGATGTAAGAACTACTATGGCCTGAAAGACTAGCCAGGAATGAGGTTTAGGTATACACAGGGAACATAGTAAATGTTACTATACCTTCCATCGGTGTATTACCGTCTGTATTTATTTTCATAATTCATTTAGAGTTTTACAAACTCTAGCCTTTGCATAAAGTAATCTTGCAAGAAGGTTGTTCATAAGAGAACTTTTTATGTTCGATGTTATGAATAACATAAGGGCCATACTTTCATTGAGAATGAGATGCATGTTATGAATAATGATAATAATATATTACCTCTGGATTTACTTTCATAATTCATTTTAGAGTTTTACACACTCTAGCCCATTGCACAATGTTTGTTGCAAAAGAGTTGTTCATAAAAGAACAATTGTTGTTCAGTATTATGAATAACATGAAGGGCCATACTTCCATCCAAGATGGGATGTATGTTATGAATATTGATGGTAAAATGATACATCCATAACACTGACGCTAAATGTCGCAAGACTAAAAGAATACCACACAAGTGTGGCACTGCATTTGGTCACATTGGAGAAACCCGCATGAAAGATTCCATTATGATGGATTTTGCAGTCGCTTGATTTTTGAATCATCTGACACTTGCAACTTTCCTTCGAAAAGTGAAGTGACTGAAATACCGTTCACAGGCCATAAGGAACGAGCAAAGAATTTATTGGTGATCATACATTTTGATGTATGTAGTCCGATAAATGTTTTTGCAAGTAGTGGATTTATCTATCTTCAGAAATGACTCAAGTAGATATATGGATATTTACTTGATGAGACGTAAGTCTGAATTTTTTGAATTCATTCAAAAGGTTTTCAAATATGAAGTAGAAGTTATTGTAACAAGAAGATTATGTTTCTACAATTCGATTGCAGAAAAGAATATTTGAGTTACAAGTTTAGCGAATGTCTGATGAGTTGTGAAAGGGGTTTCATAACTTGCACCTCCCGGAACACCACTGCAAGTGGAAAGTCCGTGAAGATGTAATCGAACCATTTATGACATGGTAAGATCAAAGATGGCATAAATAAATTTGCCATTATCCCTTTTAAAGAGTGATGCTTTATAGACTGTGGCTTTTACACTAAAAAGAGCTCCATCGGGTCTGTTGAAATGACACCATGGTATGGTACGCCCAACCATGTTACATCTTTTCTTAACATTTGGAATATGGGGCTTGTGTAAAAGGTTACAAACCTATTCCAAATCAGACAAGTGCTACTTTGTAGGTTATCCCAAGTCATTGGGTATTCCCCCACCACTATACCGAGGCAAAAGTTTTTGCCACAAAATGGTATGCTTTTAAAGAGAATTGTTCTTGCAAAAGGTGAGTAGGAGGACAGTGCAACTCGACGAGATAACCAGTATCTTCGTCATCAGGTCAAAGGAAAGGAACCTTGGAAGTGATTCCGGAGTTTCCTACTGCGACTGATACGGAAGTCTCTACAATAAAATGTATGGACTTCGGTCGAACTTGCAACTGAACCACGTAGGCAAGGCTCGTGCAAACCTCTCAGGTGCGCAGACGAGATATTGTTGTTAGACAACAGTATACCTATGATACACAAGGAAGCGTTGATGGGCCCTGACTCCGGGATTGGCTAAATGCCAATATAATCCGAGATAGTTTCCATATAAATGATTCAAGATCATATCTTGATGACCCCTTCAGAAGACTTAGAGTCTAACGAACTTTTATGGAACTATAAACTGATATGGATAAAATGTTTTATCCATAAAGCTCGACTTGTTGAAATAACAAGTTCAAGGAGTTGACTACGATGAGGTTGTTTCATCGTAGCGATGCTTAAAGTCAGTTCGGGTTGAACTAGCAATTAATACAAATTTCATATCATGAGATATGAAACAAGGGATGACAAAAGGATTTCCATCTGATGGAAATGAAACCAAGGACTTGCATGTGTTACAGTCCAAGGTATTTTGTGAGTCCAGAGGATGCTAGTAAGGGTGCAAACTTCAGAGTTCCAGCGATGGACAGAAGAGAGCAAAGTGGAGTCGGAATCTTCGTGTTTTGATGAAATGGTCAAAGGAGTTTGACTTCATCAATGGGTAACGAAGATGCTTGTAATTCAAGAAAGTAAGTGGGAGCCTAATAATATTTCTAAAAGCCTTGTGTGCTTGACACATTGTTAATTGGAAATAAAATTCTTGACACGAATTAGGACTTCATTTGAAAATAGTTTTTCGATGAAGTGCTTGGGCTAAATAGCCTCAATATTAGGCATAATGATCTATGGAGATAGATTTACCTAATGGGGCTAAGCAATAAATACATATTGACAAGATGCTAAAACTTTTTAGCATTTAAAACGCCAAGGAGTGATTCTTGCCGAAGTCACATGGAAAGAGTTTTTGCAAGACTCGGTGTCCCAAAAACACTGATGAGCAAAATACATGATGGAGATTCCTCACACCTTCGTGTTTGGATTAATCATGTATTCCATGGTATACAACCAGTTTTGTCCGATACTCCCAAGGTGTTGCGAGTATAGATACCAAAGTGATCAAAAGTACTGATCATAGGACAACAGTGAAAAGTGTCATTGAATGCTAGAGTAGCACTGATGACATGTTTTCTCGCAAGTGGAGATCATGAAGAGTTCGTTGTAAAATGTTACATCGATACAGTCTTCATCATTGCTCCAAGCGATTTTTGATTTAAATAAAGGGTTTTGTGTAATACATAATATGGTGGCACGGTAGTTGGAAATTGTTCCAAACAAGATACTGTGGCAAATTCTATAACAGAGGCGAAGTATGTTGCCGCTTTTTAAGCGACAAAGAAGATGTTGAATCATATAGTTCATTCATGAACTTAGTATGGTTCCAAGATGACTTTTGTCAATGGGACACTACTGCAGGTAGTTGCTCCATACCTCAGTCTGAGGAATCCAGGTTCGACCTGTGATTTACATACATACAAAGTCAAGTCCACACAAAATATGAATTTTGTGAAAGCATGAAAAGGATATGCAAAGAGACACACGGAGCTGAAGTCGTCAGATCCGTTGGACATCAGGCTATACCACATGCGAAGCATATTTACACAGGTGTGCCACAGGTGTAAAGTGCATTAGCATTAACTAGATTATTGACTCTAGTGCAAGTGGGAGTCTGTAGGAGATATGCCCTAGAGGCAATAATAAATGTTATTGATTATCTCCCTGTTCATAATTAGGTTTATGTTCCATGCTATAACTGCAATGATTCTCGAGTCTACAAATAAAACGAGGCTTGGAGGGAAACTCATGTGCACGTGTGGGATAATAAACGGTAAAATGTATTCCTAGTCAAGCCTCTATGACTGGTTCAAGTATTGCATGATGATCCTGTTTTCCTGATCATGGGCATGACTATGCCGGCAATTTTGAGGGCACAATTGTTAGCAGAACATTTGTGTTGAATCGACCCAAATTGATGTTATGCTATGAGATTCTTTCGTCACAAGTTAATGGTTAATAACACAGAGATGGTTAACGTTTGCATAATTCCTCAGACCATGAGAGTATCGAGTTTCTTCATGCTTGATTCATGAACTTTGGGGTTTGTTAAACGTCATCCGTAACTGGATGGCTATTACGGCGGCTTACAGGTTCATGGGAAAGTATGTCAAGTAACTTGATAGCTCAAGATTGGGATTTTCTCCTCCGACGATGGAGAGATATCTCTGGGCCCTCTCGGTGTTACGGTATCCATCATCGTCTGGCCAGACACAGGGTGATTTGATCACAGGGATGCCGGAACACAGTAACGAGAAAAGAGAACAATACCGGTAACGAGGTAACTAGCATAGTGGACAAGTTGTTGATCCACGGGAATGCCAACATGTCTCACCTCGGGTATTTGTAACATATCGCGAAGCCATAGGAATAGCACACGGCAACTGGAGGTTCACTCGAATATTCATTCGTGTGGGTATAGGGGTCAGTATGGGTGTCCATGGCTCCGATGTTGATCATTGATCGGAAGGGGTTCCAGGTCATGTCTATACTTCACCGAACATATAGGGTCACACGCTTTAGGGTCATCTATCTGCTGAATACTAGACAGGGAGTCTGAGAGAAAATCACCGAAAAAGTTTCGGACACCGAAAAGTTTCGGACAGCGGAAAAGTTCCGCAGAGAGAGGTCACCGGATGAGTTCCGGTGAAACTGAAAAGTTGTTTCAGGGGATACCATTAAGTCAAAATGGTTTCGGCACATGCCTGATAATTCTTGGAGGATGCCAGGATCATTCTGGAAACTTCTGGGAATTTTCTGGAAGAAAAACCGGAAATGTTCCGGGGCTGCCGGAACCGCTTCAGATGCTTTTCGCAGATGAAATCACTAAACTGGAATTGTTCCAGAACGCGTTGAAAATTATTTTAGTGGGTACTGGAAATGTTCTAAGCCCACATAAATATTTTCAGTTCGAACGGACGCTGAAAAATGTCGTCGTGAATAGTGAAAGTGCTTTTTGGAATTTTTTGGAAAACCACCTTTTAGGGCTTTTGTTAAAGGCTTCTAGAAGGTGATGTGGATGGATGAGAGACCCCTTTGGGGGGGGGGCCTAGGGGGTGGCCGGCCACATGTGGAGCTCCTCCTTGGAGCTCCACATGTCCTTTGGTTTCTCTCTTATGCCCTTGGAAAGAGTTTCCTTCATGGGTATTTTGGTATTTCTTGAATGCCCATCCTACCCCTCGGTTTTCCTATATAAGGAGGAGAGGGGGCTGCTCAATCCTTCATCCCTTCTCACATACAAGTGCCATGCAATGATCTGGCTTCTCTCTCCCTCCCACGAAAAGAGTTTCGTAGAGCCGAAAGGCTGTCTGGGTTCCGGTGGGAACTAGTTCTGGACGGCGAAGCCCTGCCGGATAGATGACACCGTATGTGTGCAACTCTGTAGAGAGGTCGTAGTTTCGATCTTAGTGCCCAAGGGGCTGTTCGAGAGTGCCTCCCGAAGGGCTGTCCAAGTGACGGTCCGAGTTCTGTGAGTCCTCCCGAAGGGCTGTCCGAGTGACCGTTCGAGTTTCGAAGGTCCTCCCGAAGGGCTGTTCGCGACACCGTCCGGGGGACTGTTCGACCGCCTCCCGGAGGGCTGTCTGAAGGGAAGACGAGGGGATACATCCTCGCGGTTGGGAGGTTGTAAATCCTAGCTGCGGGGATCTGCACCGCCGATCGTCATCGACTCTATTTCCGCTGCGCTAAGAGTCGGTAACGAAAATGATCAAACCTTATATGCAGTCTCCATAGTCGTCCTGGGCTGGTGCGTAGGTCGGAAATTTTTGTTTTCTGCTTCGTTACCCTACAGTCACGGTGGTTTCTCTTTTGCCCAAGAAATTGTTAGTTTTTGTCTTTTCTTTTTTTCTGCACATTTCTCTTTTTTTTCCACCTTTCATTTCCCTTTTTGTATGCTTTTGACTTATTTTTTATTTTTATTTGTCTTTGTCCCGGTTTCTCTGGTTTTTTCTTCTAGTCTTATTTTTATTTTTTATTTTGTCCTTGCTTATTTATTCCTTTTTCCTTTTATTTTATTGTATTATATTTTTCTAAATTCTAACAGCCCCTTATTGCAAAAAAAAATGCCTACCTAATTTTTTCAAATATCATTCCCAGTTGTACATCCACCAGATGCTTTATAAGTGAATCTGGATGTGATAGTTGAAATTTCCTTAACAGGATTGCTAAAACTGTGTTTGAGTTTAACGAAGTCTCAGCCGACATATGTGACCGTTAGATCTGTGACGACCCCGGCTTAATCGTGCACTAATCATACACGCAAATGCACACGATCAAGCCTAAGGACTCACTTGAAGATATCACAACACAACTCTAAAACATAAATAAATTCATACAAGCTTTATATTACAAGCCAGGGCCTTGAGGGCTTGAACACATAGCTCGATGGCATACAAGTGTCAGCGGAAGCATCAGATATCTGGGTACAGATATATTACAGAACAGAGAGATAAGCCTTCACAGAGGTGGGGCAAAATAAAACTCTACGATCGAAAGGCGTGGGCCTCCTGCCCTGGACCCTCCGAATCCTACTCTTGGTCGTCAGTCGGCTCCTCGTAGTAGTAGTACTCTCCGGGCTGGTAGTAGTAGTGGTCGTCGACGGGGACAACTGGCTCCGGGGCTCCGTCGTCAGGATGCGGCAAAGGAATAAAGGGGGAAAAAGGAAAATAAAGCAAACATGAGTACTCATCCGAAGTACTCAGCAAGCAAGGATCTACACTACATATGCAACATTTTCAAAGGAGGGCTGTATATGTGGACTGGGCTGCAGAATTGCCAGAATAGAGGGGGAAAGCCTAGTCCTATCGAAGACTAGCATCTTCAGCATCTCCATCAGTCTTGCAGCAGTAGAAGAGAGCAGAATAACATAATGTAAAGTAGTAGTAGCATCAACCTCGGCCAGAGATTCTTCCTCGACTCCCTGCGAGAAAGCAATCCCAGAGCGGTAATATCCAGTTCTCATCTCAAGTCATGTTCTAGTTGTACCGATCGGGATACAACTCCGAGTGTCCGTTACCGTAGGACAGGCTATCGATAGAAGTTTTTTCCCTGCAGGGGTGCACCAACTTACCCACCACGCTCGCTTAACTCCGGCCGAACACACTTTTCTGGGTCATGCCCGGCCTCGGCTAAGCAACACGCCGCAACCCGACCAAATACTTAACAGAGAGGTCAGCACGCCGGTCTAACCTATGCCCCCAGGGGTCTTGGGCCTTCGCCCCGGGAACTCCTGCGCGTTGCGTGGGCGGCCGGAAGCAGACCTAGCAACACCTTAATACAAGCGCGGTTGCGTAACCAGTCCAATCCAGCTCGCGCCGCTCAGTCGCTGACGTCTATTAAGCTTCGGCTGAAGTATACAACACAGAACGCCCATACTATGCCCACGTGATGGTTAGTGCTATCAGGCCAGAGGCCCCTCGGATCAAATATCCAAACCGTTTAGTGGTTTAGGAGCGCGCGGAAACGAGCAGAGACTCACGATCGATGTGACCCCGTCGCCCCGTCTCGAGGTCTTGCGGCAAGGGCTAAGAATGCCCGGCCACGCCTCGTAGTTATCTCGCGGGAACCTCTCAGGTCAACCCGAGTCCACATCACTTCGCATTCATGCTCGCGCGGGTACACCTCAGGGCCGACCCGTCTTTAGTATCATGGTTTAGTGTTCAGTCGTAGTAACCAAGTCTCCGTGTGTCTGACACCAAGGGGAACCCTGAGGAATCACCCTCGATGGAATTCCCGCTCGATGCTATCGTCAAGGTGAACGAATGAGGAATCACCCTCGAGGTCCACACTTGAGAAGTTGCACGACGACGTCGTTATCGGGGTTGGTGTAGGAGGAATCACCCTCACTTACCACGACCGAATAACTAACCTACAAGGTTATCATCAGAAGTGCTGACGAGGTACCACCCTCGGCACTCGATAGTAACCCAGTAGAGTCGAGCATCTTAGGGAAGTGACGTGCGGTGCCAGGGTCTGATCTTCGATCCCGTTGGTCGGGTCTTCTGAGAGTCCAGCGGGGCAGTCGGGACAAGTGGATCTCTGATAAGGCTCTACCCATCCTATACTAAACAGTTTAGGAGAACAGGCAGGTATCAAAAGTAGGCTACAGTAAAACAGGCTATGCAGCAGATGTAGGATAACAGTTGCAGCAGTAACTTCTAATGCAAGCATAAGAGAGAAGAGAGTGGGCGATATCGAAATACTCAAAATGGGGGTGCTTGCCTGTCTGCTCGACGGCAAGGGCAGGGACGTAGTCGTACTCCGGAGTGGCGTCTGCCTCAGGAGCTACGGCAACGTCGGGGTCTACCAAAAGAGAAGAGGGGGAGGAAACATGTAAATATAATGCAAACAGATGCAACACGGGCATGCTATGCCGAGTATGCAGTGCAGGGTTGCCTAAATATGCATCTAAGTCATTTTAGTTATTTTTAGAAATAACCGGGGATTTATTAATCGGTGTGTGTGCACTATTCATCTACCGTAATCGGGCTCGGAGTTATGAGTTCTTCTACGTAGGGGGTTCCGGCATCAAAACAGACGACACGATCAAATTCGTCTCGTCGTTCTGAGCAACTTTCATGTTTTTAAGTTTTTCGATCTGAGCTACGGTTTAAAAGTTATTAATTTTTTAAAGATTTATTGATTTTCTGGAATTATTTTTATTAGCAGAAACGATTTATGACGTCAGCATGACTACGTGATGACGTCAGCAGTCAACAGAGACGCTGACCAGGTCAATCCTCACATGTGGGTCCAGTGAGACCCACATGTCGGTGGCTCAGCTAACTGAACAGAGTTAGACTAACTTAATAACCTAATTAGCAGGTGGGCCCATCCTGTCAGTGTCTAATCTAATTACCAGATTAACTTAATTAACCAGAAATAGTAATTATGAGCGTGGGTCCCAAATGTCAGTTGCTGGGGCCGGCCCAGTCAGCAGTTGACCTGGTCAACTGGGTCAACTGGGCCCGCGGGGCCCAGCTGCCAGTGACTCAGGGGGCCCCACCTATCGGGCCACGTTGGCGACACGTCGGCGCCGGCGCAGGAATAGCGTCGGTGACCTCTCCAGCGGAAGAAGATCGCCGGACTTGGCCGGAAATTCGCTACAGTGCACGGAAAAAGGCGCGGCTAGGCGCGTTCGAACGGGCTGTTGATGCCACGTCGAGTGCTGGTGGCGCCGTGGCCTGGAACGGCGTGTGGTGACGACGGCGAGCAACGCGGCGGACGCCGGCGTCCGGGCGTCATCGGAACTGGGGCTACGGGGATCGTCAGGACGCACGGTTGTGCTCGCTGGGCTCCTGGAAGCACCAGGAGCTCGATGCCATGCTCAGGCAAGCACGACAGGGCCCTTGGCCACGGCGGCGAAGCGATCTGCGGTGGCCAGAGCTCGGGATCGACGTCGAGCTAGCTACGGCGCGTGCCGGAGACAACGGGGAGGAGCAGGGGACGGTGAAGCTCACCGTGCGGCACGCAAGTTGGCCGTTGATAGATTAGTAGCAGCAGAATGGCGAATCGACGGCGGCGGCGTCCGGCGATCCGAAGGGGAAGAAGAAATCGGGGCAGCTCCTGGAAGCGTCCGGCGTCGCGTGGCTCGACGGGGAGATGTAGTCGACGGAGACGGAGCGCGTGGACAGCTCGGAGAGACGAGCAAACGCCGGTGGCCGCGGTTTCGTCGGAGATGCAGCAACGAGCGCGTTCGGGACAGAGGGGAGAGGCGAGCGCGAGCACTGGAGTGCGAGGGAGAGATGGGGGGAAATGACGGGGAGGACCAGGGGGAACGAACGGAGGCTCGGCCTTATCTCCTCCCTGTCGGTGGGCGTCGGTGCCGTCGCCGTGTTGCCGCTTGGCTGGCGCGCGCGCGCGCAGCCATGGCGAGGCTGACACGGGGAGGAGGGAGACGGAGCTGGGCCAGGTGGGCCGCGGTCGGGGCACTGTGCACTAAGGCCCAGTGCACAGTGCCTCGTGTTATTTTTCTATTTCTGTTTTGTGTTTTTCTTTTATTTGTTTTCTGTTTGGTATTAGTTAGGGCACTTATGCACTTTTGTAAAATATGGAACTTGGTCCAAATAATGCAATGCAATATTACCCTTCACCAAAAACTTGCTTGGACAGATTTGGATTCCATTTGAATTTGAAATGATTTTAAATGGATTTAATAACTCTGTTTTGGTGCTGTTTCAAGTTGGTTGAGTCACTTATCTAACTCCAACTATTTTGATGATGGTTTTATAAATGTTCCTGGATTATTTGCCAATTAATGAACATTTTCCCATCAGTGTTTGATCAACTTCATATTTCACTTATAAATTTGAGTTGATTTTCATAATTGAATTTGAATTGGATCCTTAACCCATGTGACTTGGCACTGCAAATGGTCATGACTTGGCAAGATTAGCAGTTGATCACAGTGGTAGTTACACAGGGGTGTTACAAGATCGATGTTGTTTGTTAGATTCACGTAGTGCTACTTGTTTGATGTTACCTCGACAAAGCACCACTAAGTAGTGATACACATGTCGACAACCTAGTTATCTGCTTGTTTGGGGTATCACATGTCTACAGTATAACTAGTTATCTGCTGGTTTGGTGTTACCTCGACAAAGCACCACTAAGTAGGTTGGATTAAGTTGAGATCTGAGGGGGTTCTCTCGGTTCCAGTAGTTTGGACGAAATAGAGATTAGTAGTTTCTTTTTTTCTAGTAGTCAAAAAGTAGTTTGGATCACCAGAGTTTAGGAAGTTTTTATTTCCCATTTCCCCATTCTAGCAGAGGATATCCCCATGTGTGCCCTTTTTTGTGTTCTTTTTTGCTATACATTTTTCGAGCAGAGAGAATATCCTCAGATATGTCCCTTGTTTGTGTTCTTTTTTCCTATGCTGTATATCTGGGTCGGATCTACACGAAACTCCAGTAGTATGGATCAAGTAGAGATTTTATTCAAGTAGAGTTTTTAATAGTTTCAAGCAAAGACCCCCGCCCCCCTCCCAATCTTATATTTTGGCTGGGAGGTCTAGTGGTTTCAAGTAGAAAATGATTCTTTGTTTTAAACGCAACAAAATTGTTGTTAGTCAATGTAGAGTTTATGTTCGTTTTCAACTAGAGATTCCAGTAGTATGCGTGTATGTATGTTTTTTCTGTCTAGTTTTCGAAATGCTTCTCTTTTAAAAGCAACATAATTTGTTTGTTAGTCATCAAAAGTCGTGCATTTTCAATTTTTGTGACTACATCCTGTTAATATATCTACTTATACATTTTTTGCTAGCAATTGTTTTTTGTATATTCATCTATGATTATATGTTTGCTTTTTTTTCATACCCAAGTTAAGAAATCATTGTTTGCTTGTCTGGTCATAAAATATGTCTATTGCATATCCTAGTTAACTTATCCCCATTGACTAGGCATGCAACTGCAAGTGTCGCCCTCGACTGCAACCGACCTTTGTTTTGGCGGAGGGCGACGAGAGAGGTGGGCCAGTTGCATGTCTGACACTAGGCATGCAACTGCAATTGTCGCCCTCGATTGCAAGTGCATGTCTACCCAACGACTATAACTGACCCTTGTTTTGTTGGTGGGCGGCAGGAGAGGGGGATAATTGCATATCTAAGACTAGGCATGCAACTCCAAGTGTCGCCCTTGACTGCAATTACATGTCTACCCACCCGACTGCTACTAATTTTTTTGCTGTGTCGGAGGATGGCGGGAGAGAAGGGGCGCAACTGCATGTCTGACACTAGGAACACAACTGCAAGCATCGCTCCCGAATGCAATTGCATGTCTACCCATATGACTGCAACTGACCTTTTTTCGTCGGAGGGTGGCTGGAGAGGGGTGGTAGTTGCTTGTCTGACATTAGGCATGCAATTGCAAGTGTCGCCCTTGACTGCAACCGCATGTCTACCAACCCGACTGAACTGACCTTTGTTTTGCCAGTGGGCAGCGGGAGAGGGGGCCCGTTGCATGTCTGACACTAGGCATGCAACTGCAAATGTTGCGCTCGATTGCAACAGACCTTTGTATTGTCGGAGGGCGGCGGGAGAGGGTGGTGATGGTGGGGGGGGGGTGGTAGTTGCATGTCTCACACTAGGCATGCAACTGCAAGTGTCGCCCTTAGCTGCAACTACCTGTTGACCCACTGCAACTGACTTTTGTTTTGTCGGTGGGCGGCGGAGTGGGAGGCGGTTGCATGTATGACACTAGGCACGCAATTGCAAGTGTCGGGCCCGACTGCAACTGGCCTTTGTTTTGTCGGAGGGTGGTGGGAGAAGGGGAAGGCAGTTGCATGTATGACACTAGGCATGCAATTGCAAGAGTTACCCCCGACTGCAATTGCATGTGCACCCACCCGGCTGCAATTGACATTTGTTTCGTTGGAGGCGGCGACAGGAGAGGAAGAGTTGCATGTTTGACTAGGCATGTAACTGCAATTGTTGCCTCAACTGCAATTGCATGTCCACCCTCTCAACAGCCACTGAAATTTTGTTATGTCACAGGATGGCGAGAGAGGGATGGGGTAGTTGCATGTCTAACACTAGACACACAACTGCAATTGCATGTCTACCTATTCGACCGCAACTGACCTTTTGTTTTTTCAGAGTGTGGCGGGAGAGGGGGAGGGTAGTTGCATGTCTAGCACTAGGCACGCAATTGCAAGCGTCACCCCCAACTGCAATTACATGTGCCCCACCCGACTGCAACTAACTTTTGTTTTGTTGGAGGGCGACGGAGGGAGAGGGGGAGTTGCATATTTGACACTAGGCATGCAACTGCAGCTGTCATCCTTCACTACAGATGCATGTCCACCTTCCTGACCGCAACTGACCTTTTGTTATGTCGAAGGATGGCGGGAGAGGGAGGGGTAGTTCCATGTCTGACGCTATGCACACAATTGTAGTGTCACCACTGACTGCAATTGCATGTCTAGTTATCCGACTGCAACTGACCTTTGTTTTGTCGAAGGGCGGCAGCGGGAGAGGGGGGCAACTGCATGTCCTTTTTTACCAAGAGTGTGGAGGGACCATTTTCATTGTTGTTTTTATTATATTACATAAAAAATATATTATCTTCTTTTTTTCATTTCCTTTTTTGTTTTGTTACTTAAATCAGTTATAAAGTCTAGATTTTTTTTTGTGTGTGTCTAAACTGTCGATGAAACTAACGAAGTAGCCAAAGTTTTCTGTCTATTTTTGTTGTCCAGTCCCCTTGTTTACATCTAAGAGTTAGAATATTTTTGTCAGACTTTTTTTATCTGCTGGACAGTATATTTTCAAACTCTATAGGAATTCATTTTTTGTACATTTTAAACTCTGTAGAAACAGGTTGGCTGAGGTTTTAATTGATTGGTAAGTCATTTTTTGTATTGCAAATTTGTTCAGGCATCATAAATAGCTGCTGGTCATTTGTTCCGATTATATATTTTTGTTCAGATTTTGATTTTTGAAATGTGCATCTGTCCAGTATCAGAGTAGTGTTGCTACCAAATTGTGTGCCAGGGCATGATATGTTGAATTACTCAGTTATAATCAGTTGTAGTAATTCTCTTTTGTCAAAAAACATAGCAGCTGTTTTATTTTTTGTTTTTTTGTTTATAAAAACTTGTTTACAGCTGCTGGGAATTAGCATAATCACACAATTTTTACAAAGCTACCGAAATTTTCCGATGCATAGTTGATGCTTTTTCTTTTTTTTTTCTCAAGCGTACCAAACAAGCACACACACACACAACGAGCTGAGTGCTTCTTGGTACAGAGACCAAGTACTCAAAACATATCGCCTGGGCCTGTTCCTTTTCTGGGTTTTTTTAGGGCATGTTCCTTTTCTGTTGAGTACCTTTTTTGCTGTGTCAAAGAAAACAAATGAATAGGCTAGTCTAAATACACAAACACAGTAAGAAGCCCGGCCCAAAATAGCAAACAAACAAACAAAAAAGGGCCCAGAACCTAAGCCAGATACAGTCCAGCAGAGAGCGTGCTAGGAAACAGGCCTAATCTTCCTTAGATGACGTCAGCTGACTGAGACTGTCGACTGAGTCTTAAACAGACCCATTATTTTTTATGTTTTTATTACGTTGCATGGACTAGGCCACCATGCATCTAACGGCTACAAGTCGGATAAGCGGCTAAATATAACTGGGCTTGGAAGTTGATACGAGGTTCAAGCTTAACTGGTTGCAGAGTTTAGGAATGAATAATGAATACTAGATCTGACGATTAACTGAATTACGAAAATTTGTTGTTTGATCGTTGGACTCTCCGTTGTTTTGTACGCATGCCCAGTTGGCCACCTCGGATGGCAGTAGATTCTAGGAGGAGGTTCTGGACGGGAAGTGTGAACCTGATCATGTCAGGTGCGGATGTTCGATTCCGAAAGGAACGCTGAGGGAAGGAACGAAGAAATCAGATCGGCGGAGCCACTTGGCAATGCAAAGCAGAGAAGGAACGGGGACGGGATCGAGCGACGCCGACGGGTTCCGTAATGATGAGGGCAAAAGGCGCATCCTTTTGCCATCTGCCGTCGCCGTCGGGTTATCCCTCCCCGCGCCGCGCTGCCGGTCTCTCCTTATGGAATACTGACACTTGATCGTTCCGGGCCTCCCATGTCGCCATGACCCATGTGAAAGATAGCCGGCCGGAATATTTATGCATCGCCGACGGGGAAACGGCTGGCCGAGGGGGGAGCGCGCGCGCCATCCACACGACGGCCCCTGCCGCCGCCTTGCCGGCGACGTGGCCCCGTGCGGCGCCAGAGACTGATGCAGCGAAAATGCTAATATACCTAGGCCCCAGGGTGATGGCCGGAACCGTGTTGTACGTCAAATGGTGCTGCAAATTTGAGTTCTCCTTTTCCTCTTGTTTGAAAGTTTTCGTGTCGTGTGGATGTTTACTTTTATCTTATTGTTTGAAAGTTTTCGTGTGGTGTAGTGTGGGTTCACTTGTGCTCCGAATAAGTACTAGAAATAAATATATACTACCTCCAATTCATAATAAGAGTCGCAGTTTTGAAATACCCTAGTTCAAGACTGCGATATTTATATTGGATCGCAGTTTTGAATGGAGATTTCTTGTGTAGTAGCTTGAAAGGGAACATTCAGAGAATGGTCGCGGGGTGATTCGCGCCCACGAGGCATCACGCCTAGTTAGTGGAAAAAGAAGGGAAAGGTGGAAGAAAGGAAGGAGAAAGGCATGCAAAAAGGACGGGAAGATTGCCGCCGCAATTCGGCTTCCGAGCTCATCTGCTCCCTTGCGTGAACACTAGAAAATTCAAGAAAATCTGAAGTTTTTCGGCATGGTATATGTTCTAGTGTGTGATGTCCATGTCAAATTTAGTGGTGTTTGAATATCTAAGTAGCTCTGAGCAAAAAAAAAAAAAAAAACAAAGTTGGGGTCTGTGAGAAAGTTTACTGTCCACGCATTGTTCGGAACGATTTTGTCTTTTTTTGCCACGAGCTCCTCAGATATCCAAACACAATGAAACTTTGCCAGGACATCACGCATTTGAGTGTCTTGGCTGACAAAAAATTAAGATTTTTTTGAATTTTTCTAGTATTTCTTTTGATTTTACTGTTCATTAAGAGCAGATGAACCCGGGTTTAGAAACAATTAATCATGGGGAGAGGCCAAAAATGCCTTCTGCTACTCGGGCTCCATGGAGCTCTTAAAAAACAAAAGAAATGTTTCACTGTTTTGAAAATTCTAAAAACAAATCTACAATATCATACAGATGTATACTGCATGGCTGCAATTTTTCATGATGACATACATTGACATGTAAGCTACACAAAAAAAGTTGGTGATTGTGAACATACTGTTCACCACATAAAACCAACGATGTTCACTTTTTTGTGTAGCACACAAACTAGTGTATTTTCTCATGAAATTTACATCCGTATGTCAATGTGGAATTGTTTTCAATTTTATTAAAACTTTGAAATGTAATATTTGAATCTCTAAAAAAAGGGTTCAATGGAGTCCGAGCACCAGAACGCTGCACTCGAGGAGAGGGGGCTCGGTTGCTAAACGGATGACGACTATCACCACCACAACTGGAGGGACAATGAGTATCTTACCAACCTTAGATGAATGTGTTATCATGGATAAATGCGGAGAGGGGCGGTGACAGAAGCGTGAGAGGGGCAATGGCATCACCTAACCTGATGCCATTGGTGAAAGATTTGCTCGTGTGGTAGCTAGCCGATAGGCAGAAGGAGCCATGAGGAGGAGGACGGGAAAGGGGCATACAGAATGTTAGGGGCGAAGACAAACCCCGAGCACCTCGAGGCAGGACGACCGTGTGCAGGATTTCTAAAGCATTATATAGCGTCCTATAGCACCAGTACAATAAAGCAGGCATGAGGCCCGGCCCAATCCTGCTAGCCCCTCATATGGTGTACGCTACTTCAAAGGGGAGCTCTTATCTGCCGCTCTTTGCGGCAGATTGATGGCGAAATGCACAGGCGACCTCCCGACTTGGCCGGCCAATTGCAGATGGGCGGTTCACAGTAGCAGACCCAGCATGTTATAGCAAAAAACAGGTACTGTAGCAAACCGTTAAGTTATGGTGAGCCAGGCGCTGTAGCGCTTGTTACTGTAACACCCGGTTTAATTTGTCTCGGTCTTTTTAAAAAATATGAATACTTTTTAAAACATGAACATTTACTGAATTTCTGAACAAATTTTGAAGGTGGGGACTTTTTTGAAGTTCCGCGCAAATTTTGGAAAACAGGAATATTTTGGAAATTGTGATTTTTTTTAAAAAAACCTACACAGTTTCTTTATTTTCTGATTTTTTTTGAATTTATGAACAAATTTTGTAGACTGGAACATTTTAAAACTTCCAAATAAATTTGGCAAAAACTATTTTTAATTATGAAAGTTTATTTGAATTTCTAAACAAATTTTGTAGATGAGAAAAATAATAAAAGTCTGAACAATATCTGAAACCATGAACATTTTTTGAAACTCTGAACAAAATTTGTAATTTCCCAAAAAAACTTAAAAGGGAACTTTTAAAAATAAAAGAAAGAAAAAAGAAAAATTGTCAGGAAAAAATAAAAAAATAAAACAAACCATTAAAACTGGACAGGAACCTTCCACAAGGTTGCCAAAACCAACGAACCACTGGGTCAGCCCATTTCGATTGCTTGCACGCGTGCCTGTGCGATTGGACGCCTATTTGATGCAAAATGCATCTATTCGGAAATTCCCTTAAAAGTGCTAGGAATTGATATAAATTTACAGAACAGATACTATATGCATCTATGATGTTGCAACATTGTGGAACTAAATTAATTCGGTATATAGCTCAAGCAATACAAGAAACAAGCTCACATTGATAATGGTTAATGGGCCGATTTCATAGTCAAATTTGACTAGCTACTATTCATCACTAGATATGTCATTTCTTTTACCATAGTTGTATGTTGAATATGGATTTATTTCGCGGTACAGTTGATACGTATTGTATCTATCTCGTCATTTTGTTTTATGAATTTTTGGTCGCTTTTAAGGTGAAGTATCTGAATTTTCGTGGTACTGGAAGTACTTCAGACGTGGGAGCACATTATACGTCCTCAGGGACATAAAGAATGCTCTAGCCCCTTGACGTGTACCAGTGCACTAAACAATCAAAAAAATGTTTAAAAGTTGTTAAAAATTCTGATATACAAGATAATACACATCTGCCAGGTCTCAGTTTGTTGAATGTAAATTCGGTTCCAACTTGGGAAACAAGAAAAAAAGACAAATCAGATTGTGAATAGTGCTGTAGTATGGAGATTATACTATTCCTACATAGATTTTTCTATTTTTCATTAAATATTTACTGATTTGTGCAAGCATGCTGCATAAACTTTGTTATTGTCCTGATTTTAAATTTGAAGTACTGATTTAGTCGTGGTCAAGGATATCTCAGAATACCAATACTGTAAGAGCATCTACAACCGCAATACCAAAAATCCGGCCCCCAAACACCCGCGGATGGGCCCGGACACGTCCGCGGATAGTGACCGGACAACACACAAAAAGTTGATTCCACAACAACAAACACCATTTTAAAATCACCAATCCATATTATTACATGCAACGTAAAACCTAATATAAGCGGATCTCGGCCGGCTGCGCTCTTCGAAGTGTTGGTCCGGTTGCCGACGAGGTAGGGCAGGACATGGGACACGAACCTGCTTATGGGACTCAAGGCGTCGCCGTCTCCCATGCCCTACTTTTCCACATCGAAGTCCTTAACATTCACGGTGCTGGTGGGCGTGAGATCGATGATGGATCCGTCTTGGAAGGAGCCGGCAACGTCCACCAGGATGCGGTTGTGGCGCTCAAGGTGGGCGTGCACCGCACCGGAGAATGCGATTCCGTCTCGCCAACGTCCGCCACCGCAAGGGCTGCCACCGCCTCCCGCTCCCACAGCCTCGCACGGCCGGCACGACACACCATATTTGCGTCGGCAGACGCCCATTGATGGGGAACGAAGCATGAAAATTAAAAAATTTCCTATGAAAAACCCAAGATCCAATCTAGGAGATGTATAGCTACGAGAGGGGAGTAGTGTCTACATACCCTTGTAGACCGAAAGCGTTAACGATCTAGAGATCGTGGTTGGCGTAGTCGCACTCGTGTCGCGATCCAATCCGATCCAAGTACCGCACATGCGGCACCTCCGAGTTTAGCAAACGTACGGCTCGGCGACGTCCTTTCCTTCTTGATCCAACAAGTGAGGGAGAGGAGGTAGATGAGATCTGAACCAACACGACGACGTGGTGGTGGTGGTGGCAGCGAAACTCCGGCAGGGCTTCACCAAGCGCTGACGAAACATGGAGGAGGAGTAATGGGAGGGAGACGGGGCAACAACGAGAGGGGCCGACTACCCCCTGCGCCTCCCCACTATATATAGGGGTGAGGGAGGGGCGTGGAAGCCCTAGCCCCTCTCCCAAGGCAGGAGGCGGCGGCCAAGGGGGGAGGAGTACCCTCCAAGCCAAGTGGAGGCCCTCCCCCTTAGGGTTTCCCCTTCGCCATGCGCATGGGCCTTGTAGGGGCTGGCGCCCCTGGCCCATTAAGGCCAGGGCACCCCCTACAACCCATGCTATTGTATGGGACGTGGTGGAGCCCTCCAAGGACTTCCGGAACCCTCTGGAACCTTCCGGTGGCTTCCCGGTACAATACCGAAAAAACCGGACTTTTTCCCAGAACCCCGACAACAACTTTTCATATATAAATCTTTACCTCCGGACCATTTCGAAGCTCCTCGCGACGTCTCGGATCCCATCCGGGACTCCGAACAACCTTCAGATTTTCCACTATTAATATCTCAGTACTACCCTAGCGCTACCGAACGTTAAGCGTGCGACCCTACGCGTTCAGAACATGCAGACATGACCGAGACTCCTCTCCGGTCAATAACCAATAGCCAAACCTTGATGCCCATATTGGTTCCTACATATTCAACGAAGATCTTTATTGGTTGAACCACGATCTCAATGATTCAGTCCATCCCGTATGCAATTCCCTTTGTCCGGCGATATGATACTTGTCCGAGATTCGATCGTCGGTATCTCCATACCTAGTTCAATCTCGTTACTGACAAGTCTCTTTACTTGTTCCGTAATACAAGATCCTGTGACTAAACTCATTAGTCACATGAAGCTTCTTATGATGTTGTATTACCGAGAGGGCCCAGAGATATCTCTCCGTCACACGGAGCGACAAATCCCAGTCTTGATCCATGCAACCCAATCAACACCTTCGAAGATACCTCTGGATCACCTTTCTAATCACCCAGTTACGATGTGACGTTTGATAGCACACAAGGCATTCCTCCGGTATCCAGGAGTGGCATGATATCATGGTTGTTGGGGATATAACCCCGAGGTGTGACCCGCCCAGGGGGGGGCCGGGTTACACCGTTGTCGACTCAGTATGAAGAAGGCCCAAGTAGGTCCAAGAAGATGAAGCATGAAGATTGGTGGCGGCTTACAAGGTGGGCCTGTCGAAGGCCCAAGACCTGGTGATAGGATCATCAACTGGAAGGTGTCAGCCGCCACGATGGCGACTTGCCTAACAAGGCAGGGCGACTTAGAAACCGAGTCGGTCACGTTGTGTCATCCGGCTTGGACTCTTGTAAGCCCAGGGCCTTGACCTGTGTATCTAAAGGCGAGACCCTGCGATGGGTTAAGTTAAGAAACAATTGATCGAGAGCTAGGTCAAATGATTCCGCTCCCTTGTAATCGGTATTCCAGCTATAGTCAACAGAAGCAGGAGTAGGCTTTTACCTCGTTGTGAGGGGCCGAACCTGGGTAAACTTTGGTGTCCTTTGTCCTGTTCAACCCCTTCGAGCTAACCTACGTCGCGATGGCTCCACACCTAAGTCCTTTCACAAGGGCATCTGCCATGATAAAACCACGACAGTTGGCGCCCACCGTGGGGCCAGAGCACGGTGGTTTCGAGTTCTTGAAGGGCAGTTTCCCAGGGATCGAAGGATACGCCGTGGGCCGGATGACTAAGAGTCGCCGCGGCAAGCTCTACATCGACGACGCTGGCTGGGGCCCCCAGGCCGACTCAATCGAGTACG
Organism: Thinopyrum elongatum; assembly: GCA_011799875.1. Classification (NCBI taxonomy): domain Eukaryota; kingdom Viridiplantae; phylum Streptophyta; class Magnoliopsida; order Poales; family Poaceae; genus Thinopyrum; species Thinopyrum elongatum. The sequence continues at coordinate 553,445,288 of CM022300.1, read as the reverse complement.
GGTACCGGGTCCCCTTTGGTGGAATTCACGTCTTCATCGGCAAGATCGGTGAGACAGAGCCTGAGCCGGACATCTGCATCAACATCGTCGAGACGGCTCAGCGCGCGCGACCCGCCAGGGTTTAACCCGGCCGAAAGCACGTTTTCATTGGTTTCGCGCAAGGCATGGAGCTTGCGGAAGGTTCCGAGTCTGGAGGAGAGACGACCATCTACTCAGGTGATGAGTCCTCAACCGGAGAGACGGAATCCATCTATCAGCTTCAGGACGGCGGGCTTGGGAGCTACTCCGATGGCAACAGTATTCCGGACCCCTATGAGCCGCCTTCCAGGGCTGCAATCTTCATGGCTAGCACTGGGCCGGCTCTCAACTCGTCAACAGCGCCGGCTATGACGTCTGGATCGACTGCTACTGCGACAGCTGGGGCCGGCGGCTCAGTTCTTCTGCCGGCTCAGGTTTTATCTGAACTCTTGGGCACTTTAACTATCCTGTTGGCAACAGAGGTCACTACGGCAAATCAAGCACAGCATAACGCAGAAGTTGCAAAGGTACGTGATGAGGTGGCCAAGGCTCAGGAGGAGCTTAATGCAGAGAACGCCAGGATGGCGGAGGAACGAGCCCAGATGGATGCTGAGTCACAACGCTTCAGGGCGGAGGCTTTTCGCTTAAGTTTGGATCAAAACGCTTCTAATGCTGTTTTTTGAAGGAGGTATCAAACCCGTTTGCCTTTGCATTATGAGGCGCGGGACCTTTTCAACACACCTGGGGCAGGGCCAAGTAACCCGCCAGGCACAGCCCAGGCGGCTAAAGTCCCAGGGAGCGGGGCGGCGGCTCAGCCTCGATTACCAGACCCACCCCATAGGGATCAAACCCCGCCCCGACATTTTTCCACACCATCTGGCCATTGTTCCAACCCAGTGGATAACATGATAGCAGCGGCTACCCGGCTCAATGCAATCCCTATCACAGATGAGACGCCTTTTGCAGCTGAGGCACGGAACGCAATTGAGCTCTTACAAACAGCGGTCGCCCAGCAGGAGAAGTATACACATAGTCGTGAGAGGGTGCATTCGACTCACCTCCCAAGCCGCAGTTACAGCCGACGCGTGGAGTCGCCGGCGGTTTCCAGTAGCGAGCGACGACGTCAACCAAATCAAGATGACCTGCCCCGTGGGAATAACCCGCCCCTTACTCATGCTCAGGTGATTGTGGATGATGCCAAAGCCCGCCGAGAGGCAGATGCGGCGGCGGCGGCTCAGCTGGGGGCTTATCAATAGCCTCCGGTGACCCCTTCGGCGTCAGTAGGGGCTGGTATAATTTCCAGATCTGTTGGAGTGCCTTGTTTAGTACCAGCGTTACGTAATGAACGTTTGCCTAAGGATTTTAAGGGTCCTCGCAAGGTGGCTAACTATACAGCTGATCTCCCCCCTGAGGCCTGGATTGAGAGTTATGAGTTAGCCATGGAGATGCTGGATGTCAATGATGCTGTGTGTGCTAAGTACTTTACCATGATGTTGGATGGGCCGGCTCGGACCTGGTTAAAAGGATTGCCCCCCTACTCCATCAATTCATGGGCAGAGTTGAAAGCACGGTTCATTCAGAATTTTAAAGGAACGTGCAAGCAGCCTTTAACGATTATCGATCTTGATAACTATGTGCAGCGTGAGGATGAGTCAGCTCATCATTGGGTCCGGTGGGTCTCGGCTATTATGCACTCTTCAGACAGTATTGCGGCGGGTCAGGCAGTTCTGGTTTTGGAGAAGAACTGTCATTTTACCCCTCCCCCCCTTAAGCAGAAGCTTGGGTGGCTTAAACGTCATTGTAATGACATGGGAGAGCTCATGGCGGCTCTCATCAAATATGCTGACTCTGATACCACCAAAGATCCTGAATCTGATGATGAAAAATCCAATAAGGGAAAGAAGAGTGGCAATAGTAAGGGTCAGCAGCAGAATGTGACAGGGCATAACGGCAACAACCAGGGTAACGGTGGTAAGCGCAGACAACTCGATGATGGGTCAGATCTTGTAGCTAACACCAACACTAGATATAAAAACCAGCGCCGTAATGGTAATAGTAAGCAGTCCTTTGGAGGGAAGAACTTTAATATTGAGGCGATGATGAATGAGCCTTGCCCAAAACACAGCCTGCCCAATAAAATGGCGACTCATGCTTGGAAGTACTGTTTCATTATGCAAGAGTACAGGAATTCCAGATTCAACCAGAATCATGGCAACAATAATGGCCCGGCTGGCGGATCAGGATCCGGCTCACAGGGGCCCGGCTTTGGCGGTGGCGGTTCAAGTTCTGGGTATCAAGGACAGGGCACCAAGGTGGTTATAACCAATAGTCTGGTCAGGGTAACCAGCAGCATCAGTCCGGATACCAGAGTAATCCAAAGCAGCTCAACAGTGGCCAGTATCATGTTTTCACCACAAGTCTTTGCAAGCGAGATCAGAAGGTTCATAAACGCGCGGTCAGTGCAATTGAGCCGGCGGTGCCTCAATACTTGCGGTGGTCAGAGTATCCAATCAGATGGAGTCGAGAGGATCACCCGCCCCGGGTTGACAATCCGGGTCAGCTAGCGTTGGTGGTAGCCCCTCTGGTCGGGGGTTATAAATTCACTAAAGTGCTCATGGATGGTGGCAGCAGTATCAATATCCTTTATTATGACACCTTTCGCCGGATGAACTTAACCGATAAAGATCTTAAGCCATCTTCTATAGTTTTTCATGGCGTGGTACCTGGTAAGTCGGCATATCCTGTTGGAAAGATTGCCCAGGAAGTGGCTTTTGGCGATGACTGTGACTACAGAACAGAGACGTTATGGTTTGAAGTAGTCAAGATCAAGAGCCCTTATCATGCCTTGTTTGGACGGACGGCTTATGCCAAGTTTATGGCTCGACCTTGTTATGTTTATTTACAGCTTAAGATGCCAGGGCGTAAGGGCACTATTACAGTCCATGGTGATCAGAAAATTGCCTTTGAATGTGAAGAAGGAGATGCTGCTTATGCTGAGTCGGCCTGCGCCACGGAAGAGCTTAAGTTTTATAAGGATAATGTTGACCCGGCTTATATGACCCCTTTGAAGAAGCCCACCACTGAGCAAGACCCTTTGTTGAAGTTTAAGTTGGCTGATGACACTAAGAAGGTTGACTTTGTCCCTGGCGACTCATCTCAGCAGTTCAAAGTGGGGGCCAATATGGATCCTAAATAGGAAAGCACGCTCATCGAGTTCATCCGTGAGAATCGGGACATCTTCGCATGGAAACCTTCTGACATGCCAAGTGTACCGAGAGAATCCACTGAGCACACTCTTAATGTGGATCCTAAGTTTAAGCCGGTCAAGCAATTTCTTCGTTGTTTCAATGAAGAGCGACATAAGGCCATTGGAGAGGAGGTAGCTCGGCTCTTAGCAGCTGGGTTTATTGTGGAAGTCTTTCACCCGGAGTCGTTGGCTAACCCTGTGCTTGTACTCAAGAAGAATGGCACATGGCGTATGTGTGTTGACTACACAGATCTTAATAAGGCTTGTCCAGCTGATCCATTTGCTCTCCCTCGTATTGACCAGATTATTGATGCCACGGCGGGTTGTGAGAGTTTATATTTCCTGGATGCTTATTCAGGTTATCATCAGATTAAGAAGGCAGTTAAAGACCAAGAGAAGACGTCTTTTATCACCCCTTTTGGAGCTTTCTGCTATGTTTCTATGCCTTTTGGGCTTAAGAGTGCTCATGCAACTTATCAATGCTGTGTTCAGAATTGCTTTCATAGTCAGATTGGGCGCAATGTGCATGCTTATGTGGATGATATTGTGGTTAAGTCCAGAAAGAAGGAGACTCTCCTGGATGATCTAAGGGAGACTCTTGACAATCTCCGGGTCTATAAAATGATGCTTAACCTGGCCAACTGTGTTTTTGGTGTGCCTGCAGGCAAGCTATTGGGTTTTCTGGTCTCAGAGAGGGGTATTGAAGCTAACACGGAGAAGATTAAGGCTATTACCTCGTTGGCTAATCCGGTGTGTGTCAATGACGTCCAGCGCCTGGCGGGTCGTATTGCGGCTTTGAGCCGGTTTATAAGTCACCTGGCAGAAAAGGCAATTCCTTTATACCAGATGATGAAGAAGACGGATCACTTTGTCTGAAGTGATGCTGCTGATAAGGCGTTTGAGGCGCTCAAAAAACAGTTAGTTGAGCCACCCGTCCTTGCGGCTCCTATTGAGAAAGAACCTTTGCTCATGTATGTGGCGGCTAATAGTAAGGCTGTCAGTGTGGCGATTCTTATGGAGCACAAGGAGGCGGGTAAGGAGTACCCAGTCCAGATGCCGGCTTATTATGTCAGTGAGGTGTTGATTGAGTCCAAGCAATGATATCCACAATGGCAGAAACTAGTCTATGGGGTGTTCATGGCGAGTCGCAAGCTGAAGCATTATTTTCTTGGTCATCCTATTACTGTGGTCAGATCTGCTCCCTTAGGAGACATTATTCATGTGACGACCCCGGCTTAATCGTGCACTAACCATACATGCAAATGCACACGATCAAGCCTAAGGACTCACTTGAAGATATCACAACACAACTCTAAAACATAAATAAAGTCAAACAAGCTTTATATTACAAGCTAGGGGCCTCGAGGGCTCGAATACATAAGCTTGCGCACAAGCGTTAGCGGAAGCATCAGATATCTGAGTACAGATATAAAAGAAAACACAGATAAGCCTTTAAGAAGGCGGGGCAAAAGGAAACTCTACGATCGAAAGGCGCAGGCCTCCTGCCTGGGACCCTCCGAACCTACTCCTGGTCGTCGGTCGGCTCGTCGTAGTAGTACTCGCCAGAAGGGTAGTAGTAGTAGCCGTCGGCGGGGGCAGATGGCTCAGGGGCTCCGTCATCTGGTTACATCAAAGGGACATGGGAAGAAAAATAAAGCAAAGCAAACGTGAGTACTCATCCGAAGTACTCAGCAAGCAAGGATCTACACTACATATGCAACATTTTCAAAGGAAGGCTGTATATGTGGACTGGGCTACAGAAATGCCAGAAATAGAGGGAAAAGCCTAGTCCTAATGAAGACTAGCATCTTCAGCAGCTTCAGCGGTCTTACAGCATTAGAAGAGTGTAGATTAGCGTAATGTAAAGTAATAATTAGTGTTATCAACCTCGCCCAGAGATTCTTTCTCGACTCCCTACGAGAAAACAATCCCAGAGCCATACTATCCAGTTATCATCTCAAGTGTCCAGTTTTAGTTGTACCGATCGGGATACAACTCCGAGTGTCCGTTACCGTAGGATAGGCTATCGATAGATGTTTTCTTCCCTGCAGGGGTGCACCAACCTACCCACCACGCTCGACTAACTCCGGCCAGACACACTTTACTGGGTCATGCCCGGCCTCGGCCAAACGATACGCCGCAACCCGACCTAGACTTAACAGAGATGTCAGCATGCCGGACTAAACCTATGCCCACAGGGGTCTTGGGCCATCGCCCCGGGAACTCCTGCATGTTACGTTCACGGCCGAGAGCAGACCTAGCCCCCCTTATACAAGCGCAGGGCGTTACCAGTCCAACTTGGCGCGCGCCGCTCCTCGCTGACATCTATTAAGCTTCGGCTGATGTATACGACGCAGAACGCCCATACTATGCCCACGTGATGGTTAGTGCTATCGGGCCAGAGGGCCCTCGGATCAAATATCCAAACCGTTAGTGGATTAGGAGCGCGCGGTCACGAGCAGAGACTCACGATCGATGTGACCCCGTCGCCCCGTCTCGAGGACTTGCGGCAAGGGCTAAGAATGCCCGGCCACGCCTCGTAGTTATCTCGCGGGCACCCTCCAGGTCAACCCGACTCCACATCACTCGCATCACATGCTCGCGCGGGTACCCCTCAGGGCCGACCTGTCTTTAGTAACATGGTTCAGTGTAAAGTCATAGTAACCATAGTAACTGTGTGTCTAACACCAAGGGAACCCTGAGGAATCACCCTCAATGGAATTCCACCTGATGTTATCATCAAGGTGAACGAAGGAGGAATCACCCTCGAGGTCCACTCTTGAGAAGTTGCACTACAGTGTCGTTACCGGGAATGGAGAAGGAGGAATCACCCTCGATGTCCACAACCGATGAACTAACCTACAAGGTTAACATCAGAAGTGCTGATGAGGTATCACCCTCGGCACTCGATAGTAACCCAGTAGTGTCGAGCAACTAAGGGGGAAGTGATGTGTGGTGCCGGGGCCTGGTCTTCGATCCCGTTGATCGGGTCTTCTGATAATCCAGCGGGGCAGTTGGGACAAAGTGGGGGTCTCTGATGGGTCTCTACCCAGCCTATACTAAACAGTTTAGGATAAACAGATAGGTAACAATAGCAAGTTACAATAAACAGGCTATGTAGCAGAAATAGGATAACAGTAACAGCAGCAACTTCTAATCCAAGCATAAGAGAGAGAGGAATAGGCGATATCGGTATGCTCAAAAGGGGGTGCTTGCCTGGAAGCTCTGCGGCAAGGGTCTGGTCGTCAGGGGCGTAGTCGTACTCCGGAGCTTCGTCTGCCTTAGGGACTACATCGGTGTCGGGGTCTAACGAGAGATAAGAGGGGGAGGAAACAAATAAATACACAGCAAATAATGCAACACAGAGTATGCTATGCCTAGGATGCAGTGCAGGGTTGTCTAAAGATATGTCTAAGTCATTTTAGTTATTTTGGGATTAAAGTGGGATTTATTAACCGGTGTATATGCACTATTCATCTACCGGAAACAGGCGGAAAGTTACGGGTTCACCTACGTAGAGGATCCCGTCACGGAAATAGATGGCACGGTCAGAATCGTCTCGTCGTTCTAATCAACTTTCATGTAGAAATTTTTTCGATCCGAGCTACGGTTTAATTTCAACGGATTTTAAAAGATTTAATCTTTTTTGGAATTATTTAAATTAATTAAATCGAATTATCCAGAATAGTGATTGATGACGTCAACATGACATCACACTGACGTCAGCAGTCAACAGACCAGTTGACTGGTCAAACTGACCAGTGGGCCCCACATGTCATAGACAGTTAGGTTAACAGAGTTTTGAATTTAATCTAATTACCTAATTATCTAACAGGGGCCCACTGTCAGTGTCTACTCAATTTAGTTAATTAGTTGAACTAATTTAATCCTGCTTAATTAGATAAACAGTGGGGTGGACCCCACATGTCAATGACTGGTCAAACCCAGTCAGCTGGTTGACTTGGTCAACCGAGCCAGCGGGACCCACCAGGCCCACTGGTCAGTGGCCCTGGTGGTGCCACGTCGGCGCCAGGTCAGAGGAGCCACCAGTGGAGCTCCGGCGAGCCTCCCGCGGCGGCGAATTCGCCGTAGGTGGCCGGAAAATCGCTACGGACTACCATTTCGCGCGCCGCGACCCGCATTCGAAACCTAGGTCTGCCGCGCGTCGTGTGGTCTTGTTGGTTCGACTCGGGGATGGTCGAAACGCTGCCGGCGACAAGTGGAGGCGGCGGTGACATTCGAGCTTGGTCGGAACCACGGCTTTGGGCCGTTTCTGAGCGAGCCGCGCGGCTAGGCAGTCTACTGCGAACGTATAGAGCCTGATAGGCATGGTGGAGGGGCTCGGGCGGCTGTGCTTCGAACCGCACGTCAGCAATGGCGCCGCCGAACTCGGGCAAAAGGGGAGCGGCTAAAAGAGTGGTAGGCAGAGCAAGAAAGCAGGGGAAGGACGACATGGATGCTCACCGTGGGGACGCATGGTGGTCCGGTGGAGGATTAGTAGCCGCAGTGCAGAGAATCGACGGCGGTGGACGGAGGTGCCCAATGAGATGGGCGAGCTTGTCGCGGTCGGTGTGGGGGCGTCCAGCTCGAACGGATGGCTCTAGATAACATGGACGAGCGAGGCGAAGACGACGGGCATGGAGAGACGGCGCGGGGACGTCAGTGGGCGCGACTGCGGCGAACTACGGCGACGGTGGCTCTCGGACAGTGGGGAGAAAGGGCGAGCGCGCGCGAGGGAGAGACGAGTGAGGAGCGGCGAGTGGATGAGGATAGAGGGGAGAGAGCGAGGGGGTCCTTATCCCCTCCTCGGCTGTCGGTGGGCGACGCTGTGTCGAGCTGCGGGCGGTGCGGCGAGCGGTGACCAAGGCTGCGGCGACACGGGGAGGAGGGAGACGACATGGGCTGGGCCTGTGCTACTGTGCACTCAAGGCCCAGCACGATGGGCCTTTTTCCTTTTCTTTTCTCTTTCTTTTCTGTTTCTGTTTTTATCTCTGTTATATTTCTGTTTTGTAATTCCTTTAGCACTATTTCAATTTTGTAAATTATGAGCCTTGTCCATATAAATTCTAGGCAATATACCTCACTCCAAGAAAAGGTTTAGGGGTGAATGGATTTCATTTGGATTCTTATTAAATGAAATGGGTTTAAATAATATTGTTTTGGTTCTGTTTCTTGAAGTTAGAGTCATTTAAATAATCTAGTTAATGTTTAACTTCTTTTTACAATTACTTTGGGAATATTTGAAACATTATGAACACTTTTGTTTTGTTGTTTGAAGAATTAATTATTTGACTTGCATTTCAAATTTGGGTTTGGGTTTGATTTTGGACAAGTGGCTAATTGACTGAGTGATCATGGTAACATGGCCACTGTTAGAGAGAGATCACTGTAGTGTGATAGTGGGGATGTTACAAGTCTCCTCCACTACAAGAAATCTCGTCCCAAGATTTAAGTGGGGAAATGAAGGGTATCTTCAGGGAACTGACCCTTGTAGGGCCGATTATTGGGTGGACAATTCAGGGAGTGTGGCAGAAGTATCTCTCAAGTTGAAACTTAAGAAAACATCGAGAGCAAAGTATGAAGGTACAGTAGGTAGTTTCAAGCGAATGGACAAACGATCGATACCTGAACAGAGTGGAAGAAGGGGGTTCAGAGCATCGGGAATAGATCATCTCTCGGAGGGTGACTCATGATAACACACAAAGTCAAGTGCATATGATACTACGGAATCAAGGATGTACAGGAGAGTCAGGTTCCGATCCGGTGGAACTGTGGGGGGGTGTTGATCAAAAGTAGGGAGAACGGTGACATCTTAACGGTCATGACATCAAGGTAAGTCAAAGGATAGTCTGTCAGTTATGTCGGTGACAATGTCGGTACCAAGGGCGAGGGACGAATAGAACCATTTTCCTACTCGCAAGGCGAGGCGGACCAATAGGCAAAGTTCTCGTCCATCGGTGGCTACCGGAATGTCATCAACAATAGTAACAAGTTCTTACTGACAGAGTTTGTACACCGAGGTGTTTACATAAGCAGGGAATTGTCAGTGCTCAGTTATGACAGGTTACAAGAAAGGTTTAACAAATCAATGGAAAGGAAAATGTGTTTAAACACATTTTTCAAGGGTATATCCTTCCCAAGGACAAGCAGAGCATGATATCCATGACAAGATATAATGTAGAAAACCCTGTAGGTAAGGGGAGAGAAATTTCATGACATTACCCATACAACGGTGTTTGGATATTAGATCAAGAAGCATTTAGCATTGCGCTTCCAATGTTCTTGTTGATATTCGGAATACCACAATCATGCTTCGAGGTAGCATTGGTATGGTGTTTCAAGTGAAAGGTTGGAGCTGAAGAGCACAAGAGTTACAAAGGAACAATTACAAGAATAGCAAAGAACTCAATGTCAGATCAAAACATGACCAAGTCTGTGTTGGTAGGAAGTCAAGGATGGTGTCGATGACAACACAAATCATCGAGGGGCAAGGATGGTGTTTCTAGCCATGAGTTAAATTGACATCTCTAAAGAAGCCAAAGTGTTGACGGTGATCACGACAAATTTTGTCGAGAGACTCTATGAAGATGCCATCGAGCAGTGACGACATCAAGCAAAAGGAAGGATGAAGTGAAAGGCTATGAGAACCACGGATTCGACACAAGATCGAAGTCAAGCTTGTTGTTCGAGGTGAAATAATAAGATGAGTAAGATCGACGTAAGCTTAGCTCATCGTCGGAAGTTGCCACGGGCATAAGGACCAGGTAGCACAGTTTAAAAGTTGGCACGATAAAAATATAATCGATCAGGCTAGGGATGATGTGATGGAGTAATAAACTTCCCAGTAACAAATACTAGGGGTAATACCGGAGGGTAAACCGGAATAGAGTTGGACGGGGGAAATGATTTGCAAAGGATAAGTATTTTAAATTATACGGGAAATGGAATCAAGGAGGAAATATGGTCGGAACCACGATTGCAAAGGATCAATTCATAGATACAAGATGAACTTGTACCAAGGAAATAATTATTTTTACGAGCAGCTTCCATGACAAGTTCTACATCGGGTACATGGGCATGAGCACAAAGTTCAAGGTCGACTCCCACTTCTTCAATGCATAACCTTTCATTCACTTCTCGCATTCGATGGAGTTGTAGTGTTGGAATTTATCTGGCGAAACACCAGAAGAGTATGACTCGTGAGAACTCTCGGGTTCACACGGATTATGGAAGGCATAAATTCAACCCATCGGGGCATCTCATGAACATATGCCACGAACTTTTAGAGCATATAACATCAGCTCAATAGCAGAGCATGGTTGACAAATAAGCCGAGGATACAATTTACCGAAGGCAATATGTATCAGGGAAAGAGCGCACAAGATTTTGAATATGAAGGACACTGTCGGATAATAACCCGACAAAAGATCAGTTGGTCGGCAAAGGATCTGATGTGAGTATCGGTACTCAAAATAGAAGAAGAAGAATGCAAAGGCATCGGATTATAGAAACAGCTAAATAATTTCGACGTTCAAGTTGAAGGGAACTAGATGGACAATCAATTGCAACATGATTGGCCGAGATCCAACTCATGTCTAAAATGACGTCTGAGCTGGTAGGACAAATTCTGAGAAAGAACTGATGATTGCGAGTATTCGCACACAGGTTGAATCAATGAGGCCAGAATGATAGTGACAAGAGATATCAACAATGATTACTTGTCATATGGAATTACCCTTAATGTAAGCATACAAGAATTTCCAAGAGCAATAGTCGAGAGAAATTTTTTGGGAGATCGGATAGCAAAACGAAGTATTTCGTGAAACACAAGATCAATTGGGGATGAACGAATCCCCGATAAGTATGAGGATTTATTCGTAAATATGTTCAGGCGGAACGGAACTGCAATGAAGTGGGTTCAGAGAATTTTCGAAATGTCGGATAGTATTTCGATATGTCGGTTAGAACCCGAGAGTAACTGGAACGAATATATGAATGACAGTTGTAAGTGGTTATCCATTGAAGTTTATCGGTGGTCAGGAACTGCAAAGCAATGAGCACAAGGTATCGGGAAACATCGAGAAGTATCTTCAGAGTCTTCTGATGAAACAGTCGATCATCTCTGGTGAAGGGGCTCTCCGGGATGAAGTGGTTACGAGATCCTAATGTCTGAGTTAATAAAAAATTTAACCCAAATAGAAGAGAGATCAGAGTCCCAGAGTAAAGACGAGGAATAAAAGATCCTAATACCACCCAATTGGCGACGTGGGCCCGTAAGCCACACAGCCAAGTTAGTAAAATAGTTTTTGACGACTAGACTCAACTTCGGCCAAGGAGTTGGAAAGGGGGATTCCTACAGGCAGTCGGCTCTGATACCAACCTGTGACGACCACGGCTTAATTGTGCACTAACCATACACACAAATGCACATGATCAAGCCTAAGGACTCACTTGAAGATATCACAACACAACTCTAGAACATAAATAAAGTCATACAAGCTTTATATTACAAGCCAGGGGCCTCGAGGGCTCGAATACATAAGCTTGCGCACAAGCGTTAGCGGAAGCATCAGATATCTGAGTACAGATATAAAAGAAAGCACAGATAAGCCTTTAAGAAGGCGGGGCAAAAGGAAACTCTACGATCGAAAGGCGCAGGCCTCCTACCTGGGACCCTCCGAACCTACTCTTGGTCGTCGGTCGGCTCCTCATAGTAGTACTCGCCAAAAGGGTAGTAGTAGTAGCCGTCGGCGGGGGCAGCTGGCTCAGGGGCTCCGTCATCTGGTTGCATCAAAGGGATATGGGAAGAAAAATAAAGCAAAGCAAACGTGAGTACTCATCCGAAGTACTCAGCAAGCAAGGATCTACACTACATATGCAACATTTTCAAAGGAAGGCTGTATATGTGGACTGGGCTGCAGAAATGACAGAAATAGAGGGAAAAGCCTAATCCTATCAAAGACTAGCATCTTCAGCAGCTTCAGCGGTCTTGCAGCATTAGAAGAGTGCAGATTAGCATAATGTAAAGTAATAATTAGTGTTATCAACCTCGCCCAGAGATTCTTTCTCGACTCCCTCCGAGAAAACAATCCCAGAGCCATACTATCCAGTTATCATCTCAAGTGTCCAGTTCTAGTTGTACCGATCGACATACAACTCCGAGTGTCCGTTACCGTAGGACAAGCTATCGATAGATGTTTTCTTCCCTGCAGGGGTGCACCAACTTACCCACCACGCTCGATTAACTCCGGCCGGACACACTTTACTGGGTCATGCCCGGCCTCGGCCAAACGATACGCAGAACCTGACCTAGACTTAACAGAGAGGTCAGCACGCCGGACTAAACCTATGCCCCCAGGGGTCTTGGGCCATCGCCCCGGGAACTCCTGCACGTTACGTTCACGGCCGAGAGCAGACCTAGCCCCCCTTATACAAGCGCAGGGCGTTACCAGTCCAACTCGGCGCGCGCCGCTCCTCGCTGACGTATATTAAGCTTCGGCTGATGTATACGACGCAGAACGCCCATACTATGCCCACGTGATGGTTAGTGCTATCGGGCCAGAGGCTCCTCGGATCAAATATCCAAACCGTTAGTGGATTAGGAGCGCACGGTCACGAGCAGAGACTTGTTGACACCAGATTTTGGCACGGTCAAGAACTTATTTAAGATGGCCTCAAATGGAGAAGTGATCTACATGAAAGAGTTCCGTATTGTTGATGTAAACATCTTTGAAGTTTGGGCCATCTCCGTCCAATTTCATCTCGTAGGCCGAAACTATGCTCAAAGTACTAAGATCTTATATTCAGAGTACAGTTTGGCCGATGAAGCCCCCAAGACGACCTCAAATGGAAAAACTTTCTACACGAATTGTCTTCGTCTCGTCGAAAAGGTTGATTTTGATATAAAAATCATCCCAATCCGAGTTCGTATGCAAAATTGAGAGGCAACACTTTGCGGACCGGTCCTGAGTGAAAAAATGACGCGAGGGACCAGACACCCACCTAGGTGGTGTCTGATGGGTCACGTGAGTTATTCGGCCTTTGCAGGTTGAATGAAGTTTGCCGGCCGAGTAAAAATCTTGCCGGCAAAATGAAAAGCTTGCCGGCGTGGAAAGCTTGCCGGCGCGAAAAGCTTGCCGGGGTGGAAATCTTGCCGGTGTGGAAAGCTTGCCGGGGTGAAAACCTTGCCGGCGTGGAAGCTTGCCGGTGTGAAAGCTTGCAGGGTGGAAACCTTGCCGGTGTGAAATTTTGCCGGTGTGAAAGCTTGCCGGGGTGGAAATCTTGCCGGTGTGGAAAGCTTGCCGGGGTGAAAACCTTGCCGGCGTGGAAAGCTTGTCGGTAAAAAGCTTGACAGAAAAGTGGAAGCTGTCAAAGTCAATCCGACCAGAAGTTGGAGATGAGCTCGAAAGGTTATTCAGATCACCTCGGATGGAAAAGTGTTCTACATGGAAGTTGTGCATATCGTCGAAACGGTCAACTTTTCTTTTGGAGCCATCATCGTCAGAGATAGTATACGGCCTACAAAGTTGTGACAAGACTCGGACAGTTCAGAAAACTACATAATTGAATCCGACCCACAGTTAAAGATGGACCCTAAAAGTCATAAAGACGGCCTTAAAAGGAGAAGTGACCCACATTGTATTATGCAGATCATCCAGGCGGACAAGTTTGATGTTGAACTCGACTCCATCCGAGTTAGTATGCGATTTCTACGGCCCGCGCAAGAAACATGACAGAAATATGGGACAGATTTGGGCTGAATCCGAGTAGGACTGAAACTAGAACTGTAGGACGTGAATTGATGTAATTTTCTTGTAAGGAAAGCCTAGATGAATCCTTTACTTGTACGGAAGTCCAGCCGCCTCTTATATATGTTAGGGGTGACGGCCGATTGAAACAACACACAATCGAACAAATCAATATACTACTTTTTCATCTCACCCTTGTTCTTCTTCTTCCTCGTTCTTTGTCGTTCTTCGTGTTGCAGGGCAGCGAACCTCGAGGCCCTAGGGGCGATCAGGTCGACCTAGGGCAGCCCATAGCCGCCGCGCGCCCTGATGGGGTCCCTCCCGGGTGTGCTGGGTTTCGGGTCTACAAAAGCGCCCGTCGACTGTCTTGCGTATTGCGTTGTCGGTCGGGTCTCGTTCGACGTGAGCTGCGGTGCATCACCCCCGGAGTCGAGGTACACGGTGACGTGTTCATGTGTCAACACACTTTCTGGCGACTTCGCTAGGGAACGAAGCTTTGAACGGTCTCCAGCCCGTTCTTGCTACGAAGAGATCGTCATCTAGGGTTTGCAATCTACAAAGGTAATATGAATAGCCAATTCCCTATTGTAGATGCAAATAATTCATATGGTGTTACTAGATCATTCAATGAGTATACTCTCTCGGCCAACCCTAGTTTTTTCAATAATGCATCTAATTACGTGCAGAGGCCGGTTCAAAGTAATTTACATGCTTAAACCTCTTATGATACTAGTAACATGCACCATATGTACTCCAACTCTCATGCATCGGCAACCCCAGAAATCGTTATGCCGATGAACAACATGATGAGTTTGGTCAATCAAGTTGAAACACCTCTTGTAGGAACTTCCAATAGCATGCGACAAAGTGTTTCACCTTTTTATTCATCAGCAACTAATTTGCAATATACTAGTTCAACCATGCTGATGGATGGGAGAATTGGCCATGCTACTACTAGCTATTCGGCCAATTACTCTCAACCGTCATATGCTACACCTCATGTCCGTAATTTTTCAGCACCATACACAACTGTAGATGTTCATAATTCAGCTTCACACCTTCCTGGTCATAGCCGAATAAATGTAAATTTTACAGGAGCGGTTGTGCCCAATATTGTTGAAGATGAGGTAGTGGTGGCTGCATTGAAGAGTTTAGCCCAAAATAAGAGGATTAGTGCTCTTTGCCTTCAACAACATGAAAAGGGGCTATTTCCTGATTATGCGGCAATAAAAGCTAGAGTTTTGCAAGAAGATGAATCTTTGCCAATTGATAAAATTGGCGAGCAAAAATATGGTTTTACAACAATGCATGTACCTTCACCTAGTACTACATCATATTATACACCCCCTACACAATTGCAAAATTTCGGCAACACTCATGTGTCATTGCCGAAAGAATCTAAAAGCATTGGGGGGCAATCATATCCGGAGTGGGCTGAAATTGAGAAAAAACTTAATGCCAATTTTGCCGCTCGCCGCCAGAAATAAACAGAAAAGGAATTGGCTCAAATAAAAGAAGCATTGCCAATTGGTAGAATCAATGTAAAGAAAGATGATTCAGAACATGAAAGTGCTTCGGTTGAAAAAGCCGAATCAAGAAGTATATATTCTGAATCCATCAAATGCAAAGAGTGGAGAATTATTGAGAAAGGGCATGGCAAGCATAGCCAAGTGACCATACTTGATTTTTCTAAAGTTAATGGAACCTACTTCCTGCCCTATGAGTTTCGTGCCAGAGAAATTGATGAGCTTCAAGGACAAGAACAAGTAGCCGAACAAAGTTTGGCTGACAAAAATCTTCAGTGTAATGATGTACGGAATCAAGAAAAAGATGATGAAGAGGCGTTGGGGAGCCATCCAAAGGCGGAGCAAGATATTGTTCAAGTCACACCACCATCATGCTCTCCCAACATATTTGAAGAGGTATGTTTAGCAAGTAATTTACCTATTTTCAGATTTGGTCAAAACTTTATTGTTGATGCATCTATTAGAAAAATCCTCATAAGTAATTTTGAAAGACCAATGAAGAAGTGTAATTTACTTGCTAGCAATAAAATCGTTATAGAACATATCGGTCAACCCATTGCACCATTTATAAAGACCGATAATGACTTATTATTGCAGCCAAAGCTTTCCCCGTTGCTTTATTTGAAGTTCGTATCTACATGGGTAGCTTTGCTTGTTTCATACTTGGCTTACTCTTGGTCTCAATTGAGGCATGCATGTTCTAACTATTTTTGTTTCAGAAACATAAAGCCAAGGTTAGATTCTTTTCAAAAAACCGATGCTAGTATAATATCTTATCCAATGACATCGGTAAAAGAATGCAAAATAAAAATCATAGCCGAATGGGGTGATACAAAATTTGAACCATTCGCTTGCTTACCTCCAAAGCCGTTCGCACACCAAATTCGGCTAGAAAACAAAACGTATACCTTCGATTCAAACATGTGTGATCAAATCTTTGATTTGTTGTTGAAAAATAATTACATTAGAATTCTTGATCACCATGTCAAACCATCTATTCAAGGACGAATTTATTGTAAGTTGCATGATTTGTTCAAGCATAGTATTGAGGATTGCAACATGTTTCGTAAAATAGTTAAATCGGCCATTGATAAAGGATGATTGAAATTTGTTGAGACACCAAAAGATGATGAGTCTATTCCAATTGGTCCCGATGGTAAAAGGTTTTTGCATTGGCTACTTCAAGCCGATCCATTTAAAGAGAAGGTAAAAACTGCAGGTGATGGGATCAAGCTTTCAAGTAAAGAAGTTGTTGAAGAGCATAATGAACATAATCTTGAGGGCGAGAATGCCATCGAAGCTACAATGGAGATGCCAAGGACTGGGGGGCAGCAAGCAAATCCAATGATCGATGAAAGCAAACCAAAAGAAAACAAAGGCCGAAATAAGCGCAAGTGTAAGAGATCAAAAATCACCTTCGCTGAACTATTGGATAAATATCAAAAGAAGAGTGAAGAGAAGAATACTTATCGGCCAAATCATGCAAAGAAACCAATATCACCCCCAAGGCGCAAATATGAGGATCGGTATTGGCAAAGTGAGAATTTTAATGCAACATATTCATATCCTTATTTTGGGCCGCCAATGCCAATGCCGTGGATGCCTCCCTATACTCATATAGATCCATATCCATCATGGGATAGGTATGATACAAGGGCACATTCTCCATATTATTTTAGACCATCTCATCAATATTATGCATCTCCGAGAAGATCAACATTTAAACAATCACATGTTAAAGACCGTGTCAATCATAAAGAATCGGTCCAGAGCTCAAAGAAGAAGAAAGAGGTGGTCAAGCAAGTTTACCGTGTTAAAAGAGATGGTCGTAAGAGTGCAACTTCAGATTTGATCTCAAATGAAAAAGAGCCAATTAAAGTGTTGACATTGGCTACTAAAGGCAATGAGACAAAGCAACCAATTATTGAGAGTCAAAGTGCCAAATCTGAAGAAAAGAAGTTGAGAGTGCATAAGGCTAAAAAGGAATTTCCATTGGTCAAAACAGAATCACAGCCGAGGTGCCCACTCGGCTTAACGTATTGGCAAAAGAAGGAATTACAAAATCTTAGTGCACAAGAGCTGAGACAGAAGAACATAGCATGGGTTCCCAAGAGGATCATTCATTACAAAAATGATGTGCATGCTTCTATTGCAACAAGTACAATAAAAGTGAAGAAAGAGAAGAATGGAAGCGGAAAACAATTAAGCCGAAAGTGTGAATCATTCCATGAAAATCTTCGGTTAGCACATCATCCATATTCGTCAAACATGCCATTGATGTCTTTGCCATGGAATTCATCCTTAGGTATGATTGGTTACCCTTCATGGGCTTATTTTGATCCATGGATGCAATATAATTTTTTATGTCATGAAAGGGTATTACCAAATCACTATACATTTGATTAGTTATAAGTTGTTGCTGATCCAGAGGGCCAAAATACTTGATTTTTCATTTCATTTGTTTATTTCGGCTATACATGCTTTGTTGGATGAAGTTTACATGGACCTTATGTTAACGGCCGATATTTACCTATCGCCCTAAGAATATGTCAAAGTATGGCCGGTGTAGTATTCTAAGATCGTCCTTAGTTTGATTGGAGAGCGAGACAAGTACTATGGAGATTATGTTTTGATAGTTAAATTCATAACAATGGCCACGGTGTTGGTGTTGTTTATATATCTCCATATAGTGCTGTTCTGTGAAGCCTCATGCCTCTTAAAATATTTATTGCACAATAATCAAAGCCGAATATGCAATGTTATTCCGTTTAGAACTTTTGCCATATGTGCTAAACATATTGAGGCTTTCGGTGATTCGTTATGAGTAGCGCAACAAATATCCAAGGGTTATCAATGTTTTGTCGAATCACTTATAGTTTATCTCGAGGTATGTCTAGATGTAAATTTTACCTTGGGTTGCTTTAATACCGCTCATATATCTAGACATGACAACTGAAGAGCAAATGAGTTGGCACAACAAGTATCTGGCTACTATGTTGATCATGGTGTATTGCATATATCTATCAATAGCCGATGCTTATTCTTGCCAACATAGGTAAGGACGAACGAAAACCCACTGCTTCGGCTACTAATGAAGTGTTTATGCTGGCGAAAGCAAGGATTTGAGAAAGTTCATTGTTGATTATCTGCAAGATCCTAGCAGAAGGGTGGACAATATGGTTGATGGATGGTTTTGACATGCATATCTATGGAACTTTATGGTCGGATTAATGAAGTTGAGAGAGTTTCACCCAAGCTTGCATCAAAATATTCACAAAAGCAATGGCCGATATAAACTTATCATCCTAAGAACATGCAAAATGGCCGATGGAGTGTTCACATCGTCCTTAGAGCAAGCTATGTGCAAGTTATTTTTTGGCATACAAGCTTTGCCGAAAATCAGGGGGGCATGTGTTGACACCAGATTTTGGCACGGTCAAGAACTTATTAAAGATGGCCTAAAATGGAGAAGTGATCTACATGAAAGAGTTATGTATTGTTGATATAAACATCTTTGAAGTTTGGGCCATTGCCGTCCGATTTCATCTCGAAGGCCGAAACTATGCTCAAAGTACTAAGATCTTATATTCAGAGTACAGTTTGGCCGATTAAGGCCCCAAGACGACCTCAAATGGAAAAACTTTCTACACGAATTGTCTTCGTCTCGTCGAAACGGTCGATTTTGATAGAAAAATCATCCGAATCCGAGTTTGTGTGCAAAAGTTAGAGGCAATACTTTGCGGACCGGTCCTGAGTGAAAAATGACGCGAGGGACCAGACACCCACCTAGGTGGTGTCTGATGGGTCGCGTGAGTTATTCGGCCTTTGCCGGCTGAATGAAGCTTGCCGGCCGAGTAAAAAGCTTGCCGACTAAATGAAAAGCTTGCCGGCGTGGAAAGCTTGCCGGCGCAAAAAGCTTGCCGGCGTGGAAGCTTGCCGGGGTGGAAATCTTGCCGGTGTGGAAAGCTTGCCAGGGTGAAAACCTTGCCGACGTGGAAGCTTGCCGGTGTGAAAGCTTGCCGGGTGAAAACCTTGCCGGTGTGAAAGCTTGCCGGGGTGGAAACCTTGCCGGTGTGAAAGCTTGCCGGGGTGGAAATCTTGCCGGTGTGGAAAGCTTGCCGGAGTGAAAACCTTGCCGGCGTGGAAAGCTTGCCGGAAAAAAGCATGCCGGAAAAGTGGAAGCTGTCAAAGTCAATCCGATCAGAAGTTGGAGATGGGCTCGAAAGGTTATTCAGATGACCTCGGATGGAAAAGTGTTCTACACGGAAGTTGTGTGTATCGTCGAAACAGTCAACTTTGCTTTTGGAGTCATCATTGTCGGAGATAGTATACGGCTTGCAAAGTTGTTACAAGACTCGGACAGTTAAGAAAACTGCATAATTGAATCCGACCCATGGTTAAAGATGGGCCCTAAAAGTCATAAAGACGGCCTTAAAAGGAGAAGTGACACACGTTGTATTATGCAGATCATCGAGGCGGACAAGTTTGATGTTGAACTCGACTCCATCCGAGTTAGTATGCGATTTCTACGGCCCGCGCAAGAAACAGGATAGAAGTATGGGACAGATTCGGGTTGAATCCGAGTTGGACTGAAACTAGAACTGTAGGACGTGAATTGATGTAATTTTCTTGTAAGGAAAGCCTAGATGAATCCTTTACTTGTACGGGAAGTCCAAGCGCCTCTTATATATGTTAGGGGTGACGGCCGATTCAAACAACACACAATTGAACAAATCAATATACTACTTTTTATCTACATTTTATCTCTCCATCGTTTTTCTCTCTTGTTCTTCGCTGTTCTTCATGTTTGAGAGCTGCGAATCCCGAGGCTCTAGGAGCGAGCGAATCGACCTAGGGCAGCCCATAGCGGCCGCGCGCCCTGACAGGGTCCCTCCCGGGCGAGTGGGGTTCCGGGTCCTGAAAAGCACCCGCCGGATTACTTGCGTACCGCGCTTCTGGACGGGTCTGCTTTGACGTGAGCTGCGGTGCATCACCCTCAGCGTTGGAGCTACACGGTGACATGTTCATGTGCGAACAAGACTCACGATCAATGTGACCCCGTCGCCCCATCTCGAGGACTTGCGGCAAGGGCTAAGAATGCCCGGCCATGCCTCGTAGTTATCTCGCGGGCACCCTCTAGGTCAACCCGACTCCACATCACTCGCATCACATGCTCGCGCGGGTACCCCTCAGGGCCGACCCGTCTTTAGTAACATGGTTCAGTGTAAAGTCATAGTAACCATAGTAACCGTGTGTCAAACACCAAGGGAACCCTGAGGAATCACCCTCGATGGAATTCCACCTGATGTGATTGTCAAGGTGAACGAAGGAGGAATCACCCTCGAGGTCCACTCTTGAGGAGTTGCAGGACAGTGTCATTACCAGGAATGGAGAAGGAGGAATCACCGTCGATGTCCACAACCGATGAACTAACCTACAAGGTTAACGTCAGAAGTGCTGATGAGGTATCACCCTCGGCACTCGATAGTAACCCAGTAGTGTAGAGCAACTAAGGAGGAAGTGATGTGCGGTGCCGGGGCCTGGTCTTCGATCCCGTTGATCGGGTCTCCTGATAATCCAGCGGGGCAGTCGGGACAAAGTGGGGGTCTCTGATGGGTCTCTACCCAGCCTATCCTAAACAGTTTAGGATAAACAGGTAGGTAACAATAGCAAGTTACAATAAACAGGCTATGCAGCAGAAATAGGATAACAGTAACAGCAGTAACTTCTAATGCAAGCATAAGAGAGAGAGGAATAGGTGATATCGGTATGCTCAAAAGGGGGGTGCTTGCCTGGAAGCTCTGCGGCAAGGGTCTGGTCATCAGGGGCGTAGTCGTACTCCGGAGCTGCGTCTGCCTCGGGGACTACGTCGGTGTCGGGGTCTAACGAGAGAGAAGAGGGTGAGGAAACAAATAAATACACAGCAAATAATGCAACAAAGAGTATGCTATGCCTAGGATGCAGTGCAGGGTTGCCTAAAGATATGTCTAAGTCATTTTAGTTATTTTGGGATTAAAGTGGGATTTATTAACCGGTGTATATGCACTATTTATCTACCGGAAACGAGCGGAAAGTTACGGGTTCACCAACGTAGAGAATCCCATCATGGAAACAGATGGCACGGTCGGATTCGTCTCGTCGTTCTGATCAACTTTCATGTAGAAAGTTTTTCGATCCGAGCTACGGTTTAATTTCTACGGATTTTAAAAGATTTAAACTTTTTTTGGAATTATTTAAATTAATTATATCGAATTATCCAGAATAGTAATTGATGATGCCAACATGACATCACACTGACGTCAGCAGTCAACAGACCAGTTGACTGGTCAAACTGACCAGTGGGCCCCACCTGTCATAGACAGTGAGGTTAACAGAGTTTTGAATTTAATCTAATTACCTTATTATCTAACAGGGGCCCACTGTCAGTGTCTACTCAATTTAGTTAATTAGTTGAACTAATTTAATCCTGCTTAATTAGATAAATAGTGGGGTGGACCCCACATGTCAATGACTAGTCAAACCCAGTCAACGGGTTGACTTGGTCAACCGAGCCAGCGGGACCCACCGGGCCCACTGGTCAGTGGCCCTGGTGGTGCCACGTCGGCGCCAGGTCAGCGGAGCCGCCAGAGGAGCTCCGGCGAGCGTCCCGCGGCGGCGAATTCACCGGAGGTGGCCGGAAAATTGCTACAGACTACCATTTCACGCGCCGCGACCCGCATTCGAAAGCTAGAGCTCCCGCGCTTCGTGTGGTGTTGTTGGTTCGACTCGGGGATGACCGAAACGCTGTCGGCGATGAGTGGAGGCGGCGGTGACATTCGGGCTTGGTCGGAACCACGGCTTCGGGCCGTTTCCGAGCGAGCCGCGCGGCAAGGCGGTCTATTGCGAACGTATAGAGCCTGACGGGCACGGTGGAGGGGCTCGGGCGGCTGTGCTTCGAACCGCACATCGGCAATGGCGCCACCGAGCTTGGGAAAAAGGGAAGCGGCTAAAAGTGCGGCAGGCAGAGCAAGAAAGCAGGGGAAGGACGACATGGATGCTCACCGTGAGGACACACGGTGGTCCGGTGGAGGATTAGTAGCCGCAGTGCAGAGAATCGATGGCGGCGGATGAAGGTGCCCGACGAGATGGGCGAGCTCGTTGCGGTCGGTGTGGGGGCGTCCGGCTTGAACGGATGGCTCTAGACGACGTGGCCGAGCGAGGCGAACACGACGGGCATAGAGAGACGGCGCGGGGACGTCAGTGGGCGCGACTGCGGCGAGCTACGGCGACGGTAGCGCTCGGATAGTGGGGAGAAAGGGCGAGCGCGAGCGAGGGAGAGACGAGTGAGGAGCGGCGAGTGGATGATGACAGAGGGGAGAGAGCAAGGGTATCCTTATCCCCTCCTCGGCTGTCGGTGGGCGACGCGGTGTCGAGCTACGGGCGGTGCGGCTAGCGGTGACCAAGGCGGCGGCAACACGGGGAAGAGGGAGACGACATGGGCTGGGCCTGCGCTACTGTGCACTCGAGGCCCAGCACGGTGGGCCTTTTAACTTTTCTTTTCTCTTCCTTTTCTGTTTCTGTTTTTATCTCTGTTATATTTCTGTTTTGTAATTCCTTTAGCACTATTTCAATTTTGTAAATTACGAGCCTTGTCCATATAAATCCTAGGCAATATACCTCACTGCCAGAAAAGGTTTAGGGGTAAATGGATTTCATTTGGATTCTTATTAAATGAAATGGGTTTAAATAATATTGTTTTGGTTCTGTTTCTTGAAGTTAGAGTCATTTAAATAATCCAGTTAATGTTTAACTTCTTTTTACAATTACTTTGGGAATATTTGCAACATTATGAACACTTTTGTTTTGTTGTTTGAAGAATTAATTATTTGACTTGCATTTCGAATTTGAATTTGGGTTTGATTTTGGACAAGTGGCTGATTGACTGAGTGATCATGGTAACATGGCCACTATTAGAGAGAGATCGCTGTAGTGTGATAGTGGGGATGTTACAATACAAAATAGGGAGGCCACAGGCCGGGTTGCTAAGTGGGCAATAGAACTTGGACCTCATGGTTTGAAATATGTGCCAAGAACAGCCATTAAATCTCAGGCTCTGGTGGATTTCATCAATGACTGGACAGAGTTGCAGACACCTGAGGAGAAGCCTAATAACACTTATTGGACGATCCACTTTAATGGGTCTAGGCAGTTGGAAGGCTCGGGGGCTGGAGTCATTTTGACTTCCCCATGAGGTGACAAATTTTGTTATGTGTTAAGGCTAATGTTTCCTTGTACCAACAATGCAGCCGAATATGAGGCTTTACTCCATGGCCTTCGTATGGCCAAGGAGATGAATTTAAGCCGGGTCAGGTGTTTTGGCGACTCAGACCTGGTGGCTCAGCAAGTTTCAGGCACATGGGATTCCAAAGACCCTCTCATGGCGGCTTATCACCGGGCGGTTGACAATATTGCTGGTCACTTCAAGGGCTACCAGGTGGAGCACCTTGATCGAAGGAAGAATGAGGCGGCTGATGCCTTAAGCCGGCTTGGATCTCAACGTAAGCCGGTGCCTCCTAACGTGTTCTTGACGTCTTGCATCATTCTTCGATCAAGTTGCCATCTAAAGAAGACCTTGTTGTCCCTGACCCGAAGGCGCAGTTGGTGGCGGCTCTCCATGCTATTCCTGATTGGACGCTTCCCTACTTGGCCTATACGACCAGGGGCGAGTTACCTGAGGATGAAACTTTGGCAAGACAAATAACCAGGCGGTCTAAGTCTATGACTAATGTCAACGGCGAGTTACACCGATGCAGTGTGACAGGCGTGTTTCAACATTGTGTTTCTCCTGAAGAGGGCCGTGAGATCTTAAGAGAGATCCATGAAGGTTATTGTGGTCATCATGCTGGCTCTAAGTCTTTAGTGGCTAAAGCTTTTCATCATAGCTTTTATTGGTTGACGGCTCATGCTGATGCAGTAGATATCGTCAGTAAGTGTGACGGATGTCAGAAATTTTCCCGACGAGCTCATGTGCCGGCTCAAGAGTTGCGGATGATTCCTGTTACTTGGCCATTTGCAGTCTCGGGGCTTGATATGGTTGGACCTTTCAAGAGGTCCAAGGATAAGAAGACCCACCTCTTGGTGGCGGTTGACAAATTTACCAAATGGGTAGAAGCAGAGCTAATTAGCAAGTGTGATGCAGCAACTGCAGTTCAGTTTGTTAAAAAACTGATCTACCGCTTTGGTTATCCTCATAGTATCATCACTGATAATGACACTAATTTGTCTAAGGGTGCTACGGAGGAGTTCTATCAAAGAGAGCATATTCGTCTGGATGTTTCTTCTGTGGCCCATCCATAGTCTAATGGTCAGGCAGAAAGGGCTAACCAGGAAATTTTGAGAGGCATCAAGCCCCGACTTATGGTTCCTTTGGAACGAACACTGGGTTGTTGGGTTGAGGAGTTACCTTCAGTACTTTGGAGTATCAATACCACCCCCAACAGGTCAACAGGCTATACGCCCTTCTTCATGGTGCAGAGGCGGTTCTCCCAAGTGATATCCATCATGACTCGCTCAGAGTGGTGGCTTATGTTGAAACTGATAATGAGACGACACGATAGAACACACTTGATGCTTTGGATGAAGAACATGACCTTGCGGCGGCTCGTTCAGCAATATACCAGCAAGACCTGCGTCGCTATCATAGCCGCAGAGTCAAGACTCGGGCGTTTCAAGAAGGCGACTTAGTTCTCCTACTCATTCAGGATTAGATAGATATGCATAAGCTGTCTCCACCTTGGGAAGGACCTTTTTTGGTCAGTAAGAACCTCAACAATGGCTCGTATTATCTAATTGATCTACGTGAGCGCAAGAAGTCACACACCTCTGAGCAGGAGACCAACAGGCCGTGGAATATTGCTCATCTTCGGCCTTACTATACTTGAGCCACCGGCTCTCCCCATTGTACACACTTCTGTTGATGTATATATCTTTTTATGATCAATATAATAAAGCCGGCATCCCTGAAAAATTCAGGGCCTCTGTCGCTTCATTTCTGTGTATCTGAGTCTTTATTAATTGGTCATAAGGTCACTTGGGGGCTTCCAACCCAGTTCATATCCTCTTGACCGGCCTGAGTTGCCATATTCTGAGTTACACCTACCTGTTTGCAACTTGCTACTCCACCAGATGACCCGCCGAACTCTTAACAGTCAATCTTTTTTAAGACCCTGAACTTGTTAAGGTTAAAACGTCGGCTTATGTCACGTGAGAGCCGGCTTACCGTGAGCTAGGATAAACTCAATGGTTGTGCGGCCTTGAAAGCACAAGGCCTGTGAGCCAGCTTGTTTGGTCGTGGTTTGAAAACCGGCCTAACAACAATTTGGGATCTTTGTATTTCTCTTTTGGTTTTATTTGGATGTCTTTATGCTAAGCTTTTGCTTTTGTATACATTTTGACTACCCGGGTCATGAGGCTCCGGGTTATGATTACTCATGTTTGAGTATTCTTGGGTTGTGACCCACCCTGGCTTTGGACTTTAAGTCGCCAGTATATTTTGGTTTGAACAGTTGTAGTTATGAGACTACAGTCTTCGGGTTAACACACGCCCGGGCTTTTTGGTTTTTAAGCCGCCGGCATGATTTGGCTTTCCAGCCATGTTAATCATGCTTTCAACTATTATATGAGACTGCGAGTCTTCGGGTTTGATAACCCTCCATGGTTTCTGACTTTAAGTCGCCAGTATATATGTTGATGAAGTCTTTTGCAAAGTCTACACAACAAAAGGTGAAGAGCATAGTGATTTGCAAAGGCTTATATATATGGTCAAGTTGAGCATGACACGAAGTTCAACTACTGGATCAAAAATGGAGATAAACATGCACGAAGGCATGACAAGGCGGATCAATGTTTTAACTACCCTATTACACGACTTCAGTTGAGCCCAAAAAAGTTTTTCAATCAAGAGTTTTTGGAGCTACACTCCCATAACCCGGCCTGAGAGCCGCCTGGATCATCCTTGTTATGGTCAATTGTCTTCCTGATGCCTTGAAGGTTGTGGGTCATCCCGCGCCGGCTCTTCTTTGTCGACCATCTGGAGGTCAGCCGATGTCCAGTCTATGCCGGTTAAAGCCTCGAAAGTGGCTTCATCATTAATAATAACGAAAGAGTCGAGGTCAGGGCGAAGATGTGCTTAGGCCTAGGAGGAACAAGATCCATCACTTCATGTGTGGGCGGCTTAATCTTGTTGTTGTTTTCATCATAAGCTGGAGTATAGCGGTTCAAGTTAAGCTCTTCTATAATGTTGCACACTACGGGCCGCATCTCCCTGACACATTTATTGAAGTCTTGCTCTTCAAAGACAGACCCGTTGTCCTTGAACTCTGGACATCCAATGGCTACTTCTTCCGGGTCGAGTTCGGATTGCCACGCCTTGGCCCGGCCTAGAGCAACAATGGCTCCGGCTCGGGCGGCTGACAATTTTAGCTCTTCAATTTGAGCCGGCGCCGTTGAGAGTTGATCCAATATGGCTTTGATGAGAGTGGGAGGCTTCTTGCCACCTGACAAGGCCACAAGGCTTTGTAGCGTTCCAGTGTACAACTGTTCTGTCAAAGAATAAGCTGCCTTAAGCTTCAGCAGCATGTTTTGACCAAGGCTTGTGCTTCTGGAGCCTGTTCAAATTATGCGTAAGAATTGCCGGGCGGGTCAACAAATTGTATATTATGAATCTCCAGGCGAGTTAAAGAAATATCAAAGCAGATGATGAGTTGCATATGAATCTTACCAAAGATGGCGGCTGGCATTTGAATGATATGTTGCTTTAAGCCAGGTAACTCTTCAGTCACCGGCTTAAGCTCAGCTTCAGCATCTTCAGCTTTTTTCTGCAGGCCAGCCTTGTCAGCTTCCCAGGTGGTTCTCTCAGCATCAAAACTTGCCTTGACCTTTTCAAATTCTTCCAATGCAGTTTTTAGCTTTGACTCGGCCTTGGAAGTTTCAGCCTATTGCAGCTCAATGTTTTTCTGCAAGTCGCCCAGTTGCGATTCTTTCATGTTCAACTCTTCCTGAAATATCATGTTGAAGCAATGATTATGACACAATGAACAATGTCAATATCATACAAGTGTGTAAGTCCCAAAGCACATTGCGAGCAATATACTTGGCACTTGGGGGCTAATGTAGGTCATTTTAATTCTTATGATGACCCGGCTCACTTTGGTAAGTTAAGCCAGCCCTTGGGGGCTACATGTTTGGTTTTCAATGACTATAAGTCTCGGCTCAATTTGATAAGTTAAGCCGTCCCTTGGGGGCTACATATTTGGTTTTCAGTGACTATAAGTCCCGGCTCACTTTGGTAAGTTAAGCCGGCCCTTGGGGGCTACATATTTGGTTTCAGTGACTATAAATCCCGGTTCACTTTGGTAAGTTAAGCCGGCCCTTGGGGGCTACATGTTTGGTCTTCAAATGACTATAAGTCCCGGTTTACTTTGGTAAGTTAAAACCGGCCCTTGGGGGCTATGATGGATATTAGTATATCAGCAAGGCTAAAGAGGAAAAGGATGGTTTTATACCTCATATTTCTGCTTCATGATTTGAACGAGCCCAACCTCCATATCCCGGCTTGTGTTAAGGCGGCTCAGATAGCCCGCGTACACATCACCTGCACTGAAGGAGGAGTAGCTCTCCAAGTCCAGCTTAGCTTTTCCTTTCTCCAATAAAGGCGTTTCTTCCTTGGCTGAAGGCTTAGCTAGGACTCTGAAGGCCTCGGGCGGCTTAAAAGCTGACCCGATGACAGTGACATCATCACCATCAGTAGCAGGGCTCTTGACAGTGGATTTGGCAGGACTGGGCGGCTTAGGGCTCGGCGGGTCATGACTTGCAGACGGGTTGATATCAGTGTCCATTTGCTCAAGGACGACATTATCAGCTTGCGGTGGCAGGTCATGGGTCAGGTCTTCAGGATCTTGAATAAGAGCCTCAGGGGTTTCTAGCACCTGCTTCTCTGGTTCAGCATTTTTTGGGTCCTTGCAAGAGC
Organism: Thinopyrum elongatum; assembly: GCA_011799875.1. NCBI lineage: Eukaryota > Viridiplantae > Streptophyta > Magnoliopsida > Poales > Poaceae > Thinopyrum > Thinopyrum elongatum. The sequence goes on along the minus strand of CM022300.1, from coordinate 553,416,743 downwards.
CGCCTACCTTTAGTTTTTTACCTGCCTTGGCAGCACATCTGTGACAAGGATACAAAGTTCATAAGAATATCATCACAAGTTATTCATGAATAAAATAAAAATACTTACCCCTGGGCGATCTTGAAGGTGGGCATTTGAGTCCCAGTAGAGTCGCCGGACAACGGAGGCGTCCCCTGATAATTTGAGTCGGAAGGATTAACAGGTTGACATATGAGACCGGCTAATGGATAAAGAGAGTCTGAGTCATGTGGCACCTCATTTCGACGCTTGCGAGGCGCAGGTGCATTGGGTAAGCCAGAGACGAGGTCTTGAGTACCATCACTCCGGGTCATACGTCTTGAGTCATGCTGTTGTTTCTTCAAAAGAAAGTTGGGGTCCAAATGAGCAAGAGGATGTGAGAATTTTTACTTTTCGGATAACCTGCCGAATTTTCTTTCTTGGTAAGGATTCTGAGCCGGAGGAGATTATAGTTACCTCTGCGGCGTTGGCATGACTGGTCTCTGCCTCTTCCTGAGAGGAATCAACGTCAATAAGTTGTACATAGAAAATACCAAGGGAGTCAAGTTCTACCTCTAATTCGTCATCAAGTTTGAGTAGCTCTTCAGCTGATGGCTTCTTGCGGCGAGCCGGAGCATGAGATTTTACTTTAGCCTTCTTAAGGGGCATGGCGGCTTGCAACTTCTTTTTCCAGAAAGAAGAGTCGGCCTATATACAGTTGCATATGTGGAATAGGTTAAAAGTATAAAACACAAAGAAATAAATATACAAGGTGAGGATTCATTCATGACACTTACCGCCGGAGCTGGGTTAAGTGCGCAAAAGGGGTTCAATCCCACTTTTTTGCAGTTGTTGAGAGGCTCTCCAAGCAGTGACTTGACCATATCAATGGTCTCCTTGTCAGACAAGGATGTCTGGTTATAACGTTGAGGATCCTTTGTGTCGCCTGTATATTTACACATTAAACCGGTGCGCCGGCTCAATGACAAAATTCTCCAAGAGACCCAACAGCGGACCAGGTCTACTCCAGATAAGCCGTTGGCTACCAAGGCTCTTATCTTTGAAAAGATGGCTGAATATTTAGCCCGTTCTACGACAGTGATACGATCCGGAAGCTCGTGGTTGGGGCTAAGCCGGAAAGGACAGAAACCCGGTAGAGGATTTTCATCATCTGGAGAGGTGTCTCGGCAGTAGCACCAAGTGCAGTTCCAATCTTTGGGGTGGCTAGGTAGTACAGCTGCAGGGAAAACCACATATCTAAGCCTCTGAATAGAAATCCCACTGAGCTCGAGACTAGGCCCATCTGTCATCTCAGTCTGGCGGTTGAGATAGAAATATTCTCTGAATAGGTCAACCTCAGGTTCTTGTTGAAGGTACACTTCGCAGAAGACTTGAAAGTTGCATATATTGGAAACGGAATTGGGGCCAATGTCTTGAGGGTGAAGTTTATAAAAATGCTGAACATCCCGGAAGATCTTTGACCCGGGTGGCGAGAAGCCACGAAGGAGGTGATCTGAAAAAACAATGACTTCACCTTCTTTAGGTTGAGGTCTAGTCTCAGCACCCGGAGCTCGCCAGTGGATGGTATCTTTCGCTGGAAAACTCCCATGTCAACATATTCTTTGAGAGAGAGTTTAGAAACTTCAGAAGCGACCCAATCGCAAGAAGTGGGGGTCCTAGTCATAATTGGAGGTTTAAAAAGCTATGGCCTGGGAGCAAAAGCATGGCGGGTTAATATTACAATGATCAGCCGCCTGATGATTACAATGATAATTCAGTAGCAGCAAGCTGGTTACGGAATGATTGGTACATGATGGGCCAAAAATTCATGATTAAGCCGGCTAAAGGCTGGCGGGTTACAAGGTTATTATTTAAACCGCCCAGGTAACATTGGCGGGGCAGTTATCTACAGATCTGGGATTGATGAAGATTTTGCTAAGTATGGGACAAACAAGTTTCACAGTTTATGCCTATAATTTTGGATCTACGGTGATTCAAAAATTGAAGAATAATTGCTAAACCTAAAACATGGCAGTGGTGGAACTGAAGAACTGGGTATTGATTCGTGGGAAGATGGGATCTATCCAGGAAATGAGTAAAGGGCCACAAACTGCCACCGTGCTACTTCTGCTTAGTCTTGGATCGAAATACGCTTTTTAAGTGATGCATGGATGAACTTGGATGAACTACGACGAACTCCGTGAGCTAGGGCACCCTAATGTGGAACTGAGCCGAGGAAGGAGCATTACCTGAAGATTTGACTGAAGACCGGAGGGGCGCCGTGATCTCTGGTTACAATCTGGTTGATGCAGCGGCCTGGATGGAGCTGCTGATGAAGGTCGGCTGGGGCGGCGGATGATGCGAGGAGGAATAAGAAGAGAGAGGGGTGGGGGTAAAAGTGAAAAGAGGCCCCCTGTCCCTATTTATAAGGAAATAGTAAAATGGCATGCGCGGAAATCGAGGAGGCAACATGATTACCTCAACAGTGGAGGCGCCTCGATCCTTGGACGACCAGTTAATGCAAAAGATCCGTTGTGATGTCATGGGTTTTTTATGGATTTACATCGCATGACGTCATGGCGGGTTACAGTGATTTATTCAAGGTTAAGCATTGGAAAGACGACTTGCCAACCGAAGCAGTGAAGATTGACATGAACAAGTTCAAATCAATCTGGGGCCTAATGTTGGGGATATAACCCCGAGGTGTGACCCGCCCAGGGGGGCCGGGTTACACCGTTGGCGACTCAGTATGAAGAAGGCCCAAGTAGGTCCAAGAAGATGAAGCATGAAGATTGGTAGCAGCTTACAAGGTGGGCCTGTTGAAGGACCAAGACCTGGTGGTAGGACCATGACTTGGAAGGTGTGAGCTGCCATGATGGCGACTTGCCTAACAAGGCAGGGCGACTTAGAAACCGAGTTGGTCACGTTGTGTCATCCGGCTTGTACTCTTGTAAGCCCAGGGCCATGACCTGTGTATATAAAGGCGAGACCCTGCGACGGGTTAAGTTAAGAAACAATTGATCGAGAGCTAGGTCAAGTGATTCTGCTCCCTTGTAATCGGTATTCCAGCTATAGTCAACAGAAGCAAGAGTAGGCTTTTACCTCGTTGTGAGGGGCCGAACCTGGGTAAACCTGGTGTCCTTTGTCCCATTCAAACCCTTCGAGCTAACCTACTCCGTGATGGCTCCACACCTAAGTCCTTTCACAAGGGCATCTGCCGTGATAAAACCACGACAATGATCGAAGGAACAGATACTTGACATGAAGAAAGCTATAGCAAATAACTAAACGATCTGATGCTAAGCTTACGGTTGGGTCTGTCCATCACATCATTCTCCTGATGATGTGATCTCATTATCAAATGACAACTCATGTTCATGGTTAGGAAACCTTAACCATCTTTGATCAACGAGCTAGTCTAGTAGAGGCTTACTAGGGACACAATGTAGTTTATGTATTCACACATATATTTAAGTTTTCGGTCAATACAATTCTAATATGAATAATAAACATTTACCATGAACGGGAAATGTGATAATAACCATTTTATTATTGCCTCTAGGGCATATTTTCATGAGTCTCGCACTTGCACTAGAGTCAATAATTTAGTTCACAACGCTATGTGATCAACCCCTAATGAGTTCTGGGGTTTGATCATGTTTTGCTTGTGAGAGAGGTTTTAGTCAACAGGTCTGCAACATTCAGATCCGTATGTACTTTGCAAATCTCTATGTCATAATGTAGATGCTACTACCACGCCGACTTGGAGCTATTCCAAATGACTGCTCCACTATATGTATCCGGTTTGCAACTCAAAGTCATCCATATCGGTGTCAAAGCTTGCATCGACGTAACCCTTTACGACGAACTCTTTATCACCTTCATAACCGAGAAATATTTCCTTAGCCCTCTTTAGGCACCTAAGGATAATTTTGACCGCTGTCTAGTGATCCACTCCTGGATCACTTTGTACCCCCTTGCCAGACTCATGGCAAGGCACACATCAGGTCCGGTACATAGCATGGCATACATTATAGAGCCTATGGCTGAAACATAGGGGATGACTTTCATCCTTTCTCTTTCTTCTGTCGTGGTCGAGCCTTTGAGTCTGACTCAACTTCACACCTTGCAACACAGGCAAGAACCCCTTCTTTGACTAGTCCATTTTGAACTTCTTCAAAATCTTATCAAGGTATGTGCTTTGTGAAAATCCTATCAAGCATCTCGATCTATCTCTATACATCTTGATGCCCAATATGTAAGCTGTTGGGGAACGTAGTAATAATTCAAAAATTTCCTACGTGTCACCAAGATCAATCTAGGAGATGCTAGCAATGAGAGAGAGGGAGTGCATCTTCATACCCTTGAAGATCGCTAAGCGGAAGCGTTACAAGAACGCGGTTGATGGAGTCGTACTCGCGGCGATTCAAATCACGGAAGATCCGATCCAAGCACCAAACGGACGGCGCCTCCGCGTTCAACACACGTACAGCCCGGGGACGTCTCCTCTTTCTTGATCCAGCAAGGGGATAGGAGAAGTTGAGGGAGAACTCCGGCAGCACGACGGCGTGGTGGTGGAGGAGCTCGTGGTTCTCTGACAGGGCTTCGCCAAGCACTATAGAGGAGGAGGAGGTGTTGGAGAGGGGGTAGGGCTGCGCCAGGGAAGGTGTGCGGCTGACCTCCCACCCCCTCACTATATATAGGGGAAAGGGGAGAGGGGGAGGCGCCCTAGGGTTTCCCCTAGGGGGCGGCGGCCAAGGCAGATTGGATCTCCCTAGGGAAATCCTAGGGAGACTTGCCCCCCAAGCCAAGCAGGTGGAGGCTTGCCTCCCAAGTCAGGTGGAGGCGCCCCACCTCCCAAAGCAACGTGGGAAAGGGTGTGGGGGTGCACAGCCCCTTAGTGGGCTGGTTTGCCCCCTCCCCTTGGCCCATGAGGCCCTGCAACACTTGCCGGGGCCCCCGAAACACCTTTCGGTCATGCTGGCCATAGCCTGGTACCCCCGGAACACTTCCGGACTCCAATACCCTTCGTCCAATATATCAATCTTCGCCTCCGGACCATTCCGGAGTTCCTCGTCAAGTCCGGGATCTCATCCGGGACTCCGAACAACCTTCGTTAACCACATACTATTTCCCATAACAACTCTAGCGTCACCGAACCTTAAGTGTGTAGACCCTACGGGTTCGGGAACCATGCAGACATGACCGAGACATCTCTCCGGCCAATAACCAATAGTGGGATCTGGATACCCATGTTGGGTCCCACATGTTCCACGATGATCTCATCGGATGAACCACAATGTCGGGGATTCAATCAATCCCGTATACAATTCCCTTTGTCCATCGGTATGTTACTTGCCCGAGATTCGATCGTCGGTATCCCTATACCTTGTTCAATCTCGTTATCGGCAAGTCTCTTTACTCGTTCCATAACGCATGATCCCGTGGTTATCTCCTTAGTCACATTGAGCTCATTATGACGATGCATTACCGAGTGGGCCAAGAGATACCTCTCCGTCATACGGAGTGACAAATCCCAGTCTTGATTCGTGCCAACCCAAAAGACACTTTCGGAGATACCTGTAGTGCACCTTTATAGTCACCCAGTTATGTTGTGACGTTTGATACACCCAAAGCATTCCTACGGTATCCGGGAGTTGCATAATCTCATGGTCTAAGGAAATGATACTTGACATTAGAAAAGCTCTAGCAAACGAACTACACGATCTTGTGCTATGCTTAGGATTAGGTCTTGTCCATCACATCATTCTCCTAATGATGTGATCCCGTTATCAATGACATCCAATGTCCATGGTCAGGAAACCACAACCATCTATCGATCAATGAGCTAGTCAACTAGAGGCTCAATAGGGACATGTTGTGGTCTATGTATTCACACATGTATTACGGTTTCCGGTTAATACAATTATAGCATGAACAATAGACAATTATCATGAACAAGGAAATATAATAATAACCATTTTATTATTGCCTCTAGGGCATATTTCCAACATAAGCAGCTTCACCTAGGTCTTTCATTGAAAAACTCTTGTTCAAATAACACTTTATGCTTTCCAAAAATCTATATCATTTCCAATCAATAATATGTCATCCGCATATAGTATTAGAAATGCTACAGAGCTCCCACTCACTTTCTTGTAAATACAAGGTTCTCCGTAAGTTTGTATAAAACCAAAAGCTTTGGTCACCTCATCAAAGTGTATATTCCAACTCCGAGATGCTTCACCAGTCCATAGATGGATCGCTGGAGTTTGCATACTTTATTAGCATCTTTATGATCGACAAAACCTTCTGGTTGCATCATATACATCTCTTCCTTAAGGAAACCATTAAGGAACGTTGTTTTGACGTCCATCTGCCAGATTTCATAATCATAGTATGCGATAATTGCTAACATAATTCCAACAGACTTAAGCATCGCCACGAGTGAGAAAGTCTCATCGTAGTCAACTCCTTGAATTTGTCGAAAACCTTTTGCGACAAGTCGAGCTTTATAGACGATGACATTACCATCAGCGTCTGTCTTCTTCTTAAAGATCCATTTATTCTCAATGGCATGCCGGTCATCGGGCAAGTCTACCAAAATCCATACTTTGTTCTCATACATGAATCCTATCTCGGATTTCATGGCCTCAAGCCATTTGTCGGAATCCGGCTGATCATTGCTTCTTCATAGTTCGTAGGTTCGCCATTGTCTAACAACATGACTTCCAGGACGGGATTACCGTACCACTCCGGTGCGGAACGTGTCCTGGTCGACCTACGAAGATCGGTAGTAACTTGATCCCAAGTTTCATGATCATCATCATTAGCTTCCTCTCCGGTTGGTGTAGGCATCACGGGAACTGCTTTCTGTGATGTGCTACTCTCCAGTTTGAGAGAAGGTACAATTACCTCATCAAGTTCTACCTTCCTCCCACTCACATCTTTCGAGAGAAACTTCTTCTCTAGAAAGGACCCATTTTTAGCAACAAAAATCTTGCCCTCGGACCTGTGATAGAAGGTATACTGATTGCTTGTATCTGCGTTGGTATTTCCTCGAAGAGGAGAGGATGATGCAGCACAGCAAAGGTAAGTATTTCCCCCAGTTATGAAACCAAGGTTATCAATCCAGTAGGAGAACCAAGCAACACTATGTAAACAGCACCTGCACACAAACAACAAAAACTTGTAACCGAACATGTAAGAGGGGTTGTCAATCCCTCAACGGTATTGAGATAGATTAAATTGTATAGGTTTTGATAAATAGATCTAAATAAAAATCAAAATCAAATAAATAAAGAAAAATTGCAGCAAGGTATTTTTGGTTTAATATGATAGGAAAATACACCTGGGTGATACGTCTCCAACGTATCTATAATTTTTGCTTGTTCCATGCTGTTACATTATCATTCTTGGATGTTTTACAAACATTTTATATCAACTTTATATCATGTTTTTGGGACTAACCTATTGACATAGTGCCCAGTGCCAGTTCATGTTTTTTCCTTGTTTTTTACTTCGCAGAAAATCAATACCAAACGGAGTCCAAACGCAACGAAACTTTTTGGAGATTTTTTCTGGACCAGAAGGAACAACTTGGGCCGAATAAGTACCAGAGGGGTGCCCCGATGGGGGCACAACCCACCTGGGCGCGCCTGGGGGCCCAGTTGCGCCCTGGTGGGTTGTGCCCACCTCGGTGGCCTCCCCAAACGCGCCCTGGTGGGTTGTGCCCACCTCGGTGGCCTCCCCAGGCGCGCCCTGGTGGGTTGTGCCCACCTCGGTGGCCTCCCGCACCACCTCTTTGCTCTATAAATACCCCAATATTCCAAAAATCCTAGGGGAGTCGATGAAACACAATTCCAGCCGCCGCAAGTTCCAGAACCACCAGATTCAATCTAGACACCATCACGGAGGGGTTCATCATCCTCATTGGTGCCCCTCCTATCATGCGTGAGTAGTTCATTGTAGACCTTCGGGTCCGTAGTTAGTAGCTAGATAGCTTCCTCTCTCTCTTTTGATTCTCAATACAATGGTCTCTTGAAGATCTACTTGATGTAACTCTTTTTGCGGTGCGTTTGTTGGGATCCAATAAACTTTGAGTTTATGATCAGATCTATATTTTTATCCATGAAACTTATTTGAGTTTCGTTGATCTCTTATATGCATGATTACTTATAGCCTTGTATTTCTTCTTCGAATCTTTGGTTTAGTTAGGCTGACTAGATCGATTTTTCTTGCCATGGGATGAGGTGCTTTGTAATGGGTTCGATCTTACGGTGCTCAATCCCAGTGACAGAAAGGAACATAACATGTATGTATCGTTGCTATTAAGGATAACAAGATGGGGTCTATTCCTACATGAATGGATCTTGTCTACATCATGTCATCATTCTTATTGCATTACTCCGTTTCTCCATGAACTTAATACACTAGATGCATGCTGGATAGCGGTCGATGTGTGGAGTAATAGTAGTAGATGCAGGCAGGAGTCGGTCAACTAATCTTGGACGTGATGCCTATATAATTACAATTCCTGGATATCGTCATGATTATTCGAAGTTCTATCAATTGCCCAACAGTAATTTGTTTACCCACTGTATGCTATTTTTCTCGAGAGAAGCCACTAGTGAAATCAACGGCACCCGGGTCTATTCTTCATCATATTTGCTTTCCGATCTATTATTTGCTACTTTTATTTTCAGACCTATTATACCAAAAACCCAAAAACACCTTGCTGCATTTTTTATTTACTTCTTTTATTTCGCGTTTATTCGAGATCCATTTATCCAATCTATCATAATTTTTCTCCCGTCCACATGCGAATTTCTGGCACCGTTACCCGAAAGGGATTGACAACCCCTTTAACACGTCGGGTTGCAAGTATTTGTTCTTTGTGTGCAGGTACCATTTACATAGTGTTGCTTGGTTCTCCTAATGGATTGATACCTTGGATCATAACTGAGGGAAATACCTACCGTAGCTATGCTGCATCATCCATTCCTCTTTGGGGAAATACCAACATAGTTCAAGCAACATCAAAAGGAATTTCTGGCGCCGTTGCCAGGGAGACATCATTAACATCTATCAGGTTCCTAATCACAAATCTCATCTCTTTGCAATTTACATTATTTTCCATTTGCCTCTCATTTTCATCTCCCCCACTTCACAAAAAATTGTCGTTTTATTCGCCCTCTTTTTCGTTCGCCGTTTTCTTGTCAGATCTGGTTTTCTGTGCGTTCTTGTTTACGTAGTCACGATGACTCAATAGAACACCAAGTTGTGTGACTTTTCCAATACCAATAATAATGATTTTATTAGCACTCCGATTGCTCCTCCCGCCACTAGTGCGGAATCTTGTGATATCAATGCCGCTTTGTTGAATCTTGTTATGAAAGATCAGTTTTCCGGTACTCCTAAAGAGGATGCCGCGTCCCCTCTTAACACATGCGTAGAATTATGCGATATGCAAAAGAAAAAAGATGTGGACAATGATATTGTGAAGTTGAAATTATTTCCGTTTTCTTTGCGAGATCGTGCCAAATTTTGGTTTTCTTCTTTGCCTCGCAATAGTATCGATTCTTGGGATAAATGCAAAGATGCTTTCATTACTAAGTATTTTCCACCCGCAAAAATTATTTCCCTTATAACTCAAATCATGAATTTTAAGCAACTTGAGCATGAACATATTGCACAATCTTGGGAAAGAATGAAATTGATGCTAAGAAATTGTCCTACACATAGTTTAAATCTTTGGATGATCATACAAATTTTTTATGCAGGATTGAATTTTGTCTCTAGAAATCTTTTAGATTCCGCCGCAGGTGGTACTTTTATGGAAATTACTTTGGGTGAAGCTACTAAATTACTTGATAATATTATGGCAAATTATTCACAATGGCATACCGAAAGAGCTCCTAGTAGTAAAAAAGTTAATTCGATCGAAGAAATAAATTCTTTGAGTGAAAAAGTTGATGCTCTTATGAAATTTGTTGCTAATAAAAGTGCTCCTATTGATCTTAATGATGTTGCTTTGTCTACTTTGATTGAGCAAAATAGTGATGTCGTAGATGTGAATTTTGTTTCACGAAACAATTTTAATAACAATGCTTATAGAGGTAATTGTAATCCTAAACCTTTTCCTGGAAATTCCTCTAATAATTATGGTAATTCCTATGGTAATCCTTCTTATAATAATAATAGGAACACCTCTGATCTTGAGAATAATATTAAAGAATTTATCAATGCTCGAAAAGTTTTCAATAATACGATAGAAGAAAAGCTGAATAAGATTGATGATATGTCTAGAAGCATTGATAGAATTTCTCATGATTTAGAAAATCTCAAGTTGAAAGCTTTTGTGCCTAAGGTTGAAGAATCAATTAAAGCTTTATATGTTTCTATGGATGAAAGTAAGAAAAGGACCGCTATGCTTAGAGCTAAAAGAGAATTTTTAAAAAGAGCGTTTTCTAGTGATTGCTTTCATAAAAATGATGAAGATCTTAAAGTGATTGGTGTTTCTTCTATTGATTCCTTTTTTAGTAAAATTAAAATGGATGATAAAGGGACTGAAGAAGAGTCAACTTTAGCTAGGAGGCGTCCCGATAATTTGGAGGGTGAAAATCTTGTTGAAAAAATTGATAAAAGTGGGTTTGGAGAGGTCAAAACTTTAACTAGTGATATGCCCACTCTTTTGGATTATAAAGACTTTAATTATGATAGTTTCTCTTTGATTTATTGTATTTCTTTGTTGCAATCCATGATAAATTCACCCCATGCCTATGAACAAAATAAAGCTTTTACTTAACATATTGTCGATGCGATGATGAAAGCTTTTGAAGAAAAATTGGAATTAGAGATCTCCATTACTAGAAAATTACATGATGAATGGGAACCTACTATCAAAGTCAAGATTATAAATTATGAGTATTTTGCTTTATGTGACTTGGGTGCTAGTGTTTCCACAATTCCGAAGTCTTTATGTGATGTGCTTGGTCTTACCAATATTGAAGAGTGTTCTTTAAGTTTGCACTTGGCGGATTCTACTATTAAAAAGCCTTTGGGAAGAATTAATGAAGTTCTTATTCTTGCAAATAAGAATCATGTGCCCATGGATTCTATTGTTCTTGATATTGATTGCAATCCGTCTTGTCCAATTATACTTGGTAGACCATTTTTACGAACTATTGGTGCCGTGATTGATATGAAAGAGGGCAATATTAAATTTTAATTTCCACTAAGGAAGGGTATCGAACACTTCCCTAGAACAAGAATTAAGCCTCCATATGAATCAATCATGAGGGCATCCTATGGATCTAGAAATAAAGATGACTATACTTGAATCTATGCTTTATGCCTAGCTAGGGGCGTAAAACGATATCGCTTGTTGGGAGGCAACCCAATGAATAAAATTTATTTTTGCCTTTTTCTTTCTGTTCTTGAGTGTTTGCACAATTATGCCTCTGTTATGATTGTGTTTTTTATGTTTTAATTAGTGTTTGTGCCAAGTAAAGCCTTTGGGATAGCTTTGGTGATAGTTGATTTGATCTTGTTAGAAAATAGAAACTTCTACGTCCAGTAAAATAATTGTTTAAAATGACAGAAGTGACTAAAAATTCTGATTTTTTTACACAAGATTGATATACAAATTTCCTATGCTTTCCTAAATTTTCAGAAGTTTCGGAGTTACATAAGTATGAGAACAATTCGTATCTTTACAGATGTTCTGTTTTTGAAAGATTCTATTTTCTTTGCATTGTGTGCTTATTTTGATGAATCTATGGGTTGTATCGGGGGGTATAAGCCATGGTAAAGTTAGAATACAGGAGATATAATGCAATAAAAAAATTTAATGGGCTTTCTACAGTACTTGAAGTAAAGATTGTTTTCTTATACTAACGGATCTCACGAAGGTTTTGTTGAGTTTTGTGTGATTGAAGTTTTCAAGTTTTGGGTGAGATCACGATGGATGAAGGAATAAGGAGTAAGAAGAGCATAAGCTTGGGGATGCCCCATGGCACCCCAAGCCATTATCCAAAGAGAAACAAGCAACTAAGCTTGGGGATGCCCCCGAGTGGCATCCCCTCTTTCTTCTAACGACCATCGGTATTTTACTTGGAGCTATATTTTTATTCGTCACATATCATGAGTTTTGCTTGGAGCGTCTTGTGTTATATGAGTCTTTGCTTGTTTTGCTTTTTATTTTGCATCATCTATCTTTGCTGAACACACCTATTTGGGAGAGCCAAAATTATACTATGATTGGTTAGAATTGCTCTATTTGCTTCACTTAAAAAAATTGAGCTATAGAATTGCTCTAGTGCTTCACTTATATCTTTTTGAGCACGGTTTTCTTTAATATTTTTGAAGAAATGCTCTCATGCTTCACTTAGATTTATTTGAGAGTTAGTAATTTTTAAGAAATTCTCTCATGCTTCCCTTATATTATTTTGAGAGAAGAAAATTTTATGCTCATGTTCTTCACTTAGATTTGTCGGAGCTATCAAAAGCAATATATGAAACTAGTCCCAAAGTGATAGATATTCAAGAGGGATATAATAAAAACTTTCATGAAGATCGTTGGATAAACTAAACTTGATTCTTGGTAATAGTTTTGCGATATGATGATATAATATGTGAGTCATGTTGATGAGTAATTGTGCTTTAGTAAGAATATTGGTGTTAAGGTTTGTGATTCCCTATGCAAGCACGAAAGTCAATAGTTATGCAATGAAATTACATCCTACTTGTGGTGCATTATTCGATGTTAGTTATGCTTAATGCTCGCTTTTGAGATTTTTCATTTCTTGGTTGGATGCTTCTCAATCTTTTTGCTAGCCTTCACTTCTACTAAGTAGGAATACTACTTGTGTATCCAAAATCCTTAAACCCTGTTTTGCCATATGATTCCACTATACCTACCTGTATGCGGTATTTCCGTGCCGTTCTAAGCAAATTTGTATGTGCCATCTCTAATTTTCAAAATAAATTTCCATTTTGTGTGCTCGTACCGCTCATGAAACGGTAGGGGGTGGCTGATATTTTTCCATGCTAGATGTGTTATTCTCAAGATGAGTGTTTATTCACTTGTCATTGCACGAGAGTACGGCAAAGGTATTAGGGATGCCTAGTCCCGAAATGAAAAATGAATTTACTTTGTGTTGTCAAGTAATAAATTCCTTGGAAAGTGTTGGTATGGACGGCACCCGTGGATACGGCTAGCCGTGGAATGTGAAAGTATGGTGGAAAAAGGAATAAACTTTATTTTCTGTTTGGGAACCGCCTATGATATATCTAGCATGGAAAGTATTGGAAACTACTCGATCGTTTTCGTTGACAGGAAAAGCATGCCACCCAAAATGTTTTATCTCTATCTTTTTCGCTTTGAGTTCTGGCACCTCTACAAATCCCTACTTCCCTCTGCGAAGGGCCTTTCTATTTACTATATGCAATTTTTATTTTATTTGAGTCCCCATCTTCTCTTATAAAGCACCAATTAAGGGGCACTATGATCGTACTTGAGCATTGGGTGTAGCTAATATGCGAGTGTGTTTCATGAATGGATCAATGATTGAGCATGATGGGCTAGGGATAACTTGCTTTAGTGTTGATATTTTGAAAGACATGGTTGCTTGTTGATATGCATGAGTATTGAAATCTTCATGTCAAAACTAGACTATTGCTTTGAATCATATAAAAGTGCAAATGTCCATGCTACAAAAGAAAAGAATATGTGATGAACATGTTAGGCAGCATTTCACATCAAAAATTCTGTTTTTATCATTTACCTACTCGAGGACGAGTAGGAATTAAGCTTGGGGATGCTAATACGTCTCCAATGTATCTGTCGGGGGGATAGACCCCGGGTAGCCTCATCTGGACCTAATAACATTTCAAGACATCGGGGCTAGCAAAGCCCCTCATGCCTTCCGGGCATGCGGCCGGTTCCTTGGTCCAGCTAGGACCAAGTGGCCGGCTTCCAGAAGATGGTGCACTCATAGAAGGCGGCTCTTGGGAGGGCTCCTAGCAGACAGTCCCTCTTCCCATCGGAGTCCGCACTCACCTACTCCGACGAGACGGGGCGTGGCTGCAGAGCCAACTACTCCCCCGAATCCCAGAGGAGCGTGGCCACAGTGTAGGCTGACCAAGCGGCCACCTACCCGCCTGGCGCAGGACTGTAGCCATGCGACTCAGGACATGGCCCTCGTCAGCAAGGGTCATGCTACAGCAAAAGGCGATCAGTACGGCTCGCAGGCGACGGGCCCTACCTATCTGCGAGCTACCAGAAGGCGGCGCACCCCTAGAAGGCGGTGTTGAGGGGCGGGCTGGCTCCCGGCAGACGGACCCCTCCCTCCCCTCGTAGTCCGCACTCACCCACTACGACAAGACGGAGCATGGCAACAATGCCACCTGCTCCCCTCGAATTCTGGCGGAACATGGCTACAGTGCGCGCTGACCAGACGGCTACCTGCCCGCCTGGCGCAGCACTGTAGCCATACGACCTGTGACGCGGCCCTCGTCAGCAAGTACAGAGCTACAGCGAAAGGCAATCAGCATGGCCCGCAGGCGGCGGGCCCTACCTGTCGGCCAGGTTCTCGGCAGCCGGCGGGGCCCTCCAGAGGCGGGCCCCAGCAGCCGGCGGAGAACCCGGCGACCCTAGACACTGACGTCCGGGTCCTACACCTAGCCGTATTACCATTGTACCCCTGGGGGGTTGGCCTATAAAACCCCCCAGGGCTCACCCATGCAAAGGGTTCAGCCTTCATTCCCACACACCACCATAGCTAGGAGAAGAGAGGTAGCTCTACCCATCTTCCTCCTCTAGCAACACAGCTCAAGGAGCAACCTTGTACACTCTTGATCATAGTCATCATGCAGAGACCCCGCAGAGCAGGACTAGGGGTGTTATCTCTCCGGAGAGCCCCGAACCTGGGTATGTCTCGTGTGCGATCGAGCTCATGCTCACTCCCGCTTCCAGGGCCCGACGACGTCCTCTTGGCTCCACCCATGATAAGCCACCCCCTGGCATCTGACGTGAGATTACCACGACAGTTGGCGCCCACCGTGGGGCCATTCGCGGCGTCGGCTGGAGACACGTTCTGGACGGGAACCGCCTTCCTCTCCGGCAAGCACGTCGCGGCCGGCTTGATCAGCCAGCCCGATGCGTTCGCTTGCGCTTGCTCCGGTGCATCGTCCGACGCGAGAGCCGTTTGCCCCGTGAGCTGCCTCACCGATCTCTTCCGGAAGCTCAGCCTCTCCGACGAAGACGCCACCGACGGCTTCCCCGGCGGCGTGGTGGTGATCGACGACCCACTCCCTCCCGTCTCTACCATCACCTCTGCTGGCGCGCTCGACGCCGGCGTCTTTGTAGAGGTGATGGTCACTGGCAATAGCCAGGCCTCTGGCGTGGCCGTCCAAAACCAGTTGCGAGCAGCAATGCAGGACCTGGCGGCTCCCGTCGGAGCCAACGCCGACGCGGCGGCGCTAGAAGAAATCCGTGTCAAGCTCCTCGACAGCGCCACCAAGATGGCGGCCATGAAGCGCCGCGCTGAGGCCAACTAGCGCGAGATCGACCACATAGCTGGCGGCACACCGGCTACGGCCGAGCCCAACCGAGCCGGCGCCATCTGGCAATGCGCCGCGGCCATCGCCAGCATGCTGGGAGTCGGACGTCCGATATACGACACCCCCGTGCAGAACCTGCGCGCCGCACAGGCGGCGGTAGAAGAACTCGAGAACCTGGAGGGCGACGAACGGCGCAGTCAGCTAGACCGCCTTCAGGAACTCCTCAACGCTGCGAACACACAGCAAGACGCGTGCAACCGTGCGGTGGGAGCCGTCCGGCATGCCGAGCTCCCGGAATGGAACCCTCCACCCTGCCACAAGAATGGAGCGACCTCCCGGTCCCCTAGTGGCGGCGGCCGCGGCCAGCAAAACCCGGAGCCGGCAGCTAGCCGCAGCCGGCGCTCTCACCAGACGGTTCTGGGCAGTCGGGAAGTTCCTCCGAACCCGGAGGGCCGGCGCCAGCAGGACGAACAACCGCCTCCCCCCCCCCCCCCCCTCCCCCCCGCAGGGAGAGGTTGGCTTCTCCGGCGCCGGTTGACCACCCAATTTTGGGGGGCCGGCTAGGCCCCCGCGAAGCAGTCGGCGAGAATGACGCTCGTCGCTAGATCGAGTAGCTCGCTCGGTCCCTGGCAGTAGAGGAGGAGGATACAGTCGGCCCGGCCTGCTTCGGCCCCCGCATCCACGACGAGCCCTTCCCCAAAGGGTTCTCGCTCCCTCGCGACACTCCCAAGTACACCGACGCCGTGAAGCCGAAGGACTGGCTGACCGACTACGCCACAGCAGTCAGCATAGCAAACGGCAACAAGCACGTTGCCGTGAAGTATGTTCCGCTCATGCTCCAGAGCACGGCCCGGACATGGCTGAACAGCCTCAAACCCAACAGCATCAACAGCTGGTTGGACTTCAGCGACGTCTTCATCCGCAACTTCACCAGCACCTACAAGCGGCCCCCCAAGCCTCGCCAGCTCTCCATGTGCGTTCAGGGTCCGACTGAGTCCACCCGCGACTACCTGACGCGCTGGGCCAAGTTGCGCAACTCCTGCGAAGGGGTACACGAGGTGCAGGCCATCGAGTACTTCACCGCCGGGTGCAGAGAGGGCACCCTGCTCAAGCACAGGCTTCTGTGCGACGAGCCGGCTACCTTGGACGAGCTTCTGGTTGTGGCGGACAAGTACGCCATGGCCGACTCTTCCATGAAGTCGGAGATCCGGGTTGACGCGTCCGGGAAGGTGATCCAGTCGGCTTCCCAACCGCTGGCTGGTGACTGCAACCGGTGTCAGCAGCCGAACGACAACAAGCGCAAGGCCCAGCAACCGGCTTCTAGCAATCGGCAGGTAGCTACTGTTGAGGACCAGCAGCCGGTAGGTCAACCCGGCCCCAAATGTTAGCAGGGCGGCAAGGGTGCCTGGCTGCTGGCCTTCTCCTTCGAGTAAGCCCTCAACGCTCCATGCAAGTTCCACAGCGGCGCGAAGCCGTCCAACCATATAACCCGGCAGTGCAACTGGCTCGCCCAAATCGCTAAGGGTGAGGGTTTGCCGCCTCCTCCTCCCGGCCTGGCGGCTCCGGCTCCTCAGCAGCTGGCCCGTCCTGTCGGCATGCTCCAAGGTGAGTTCCCCGACGAGAATGCCACCTACGTCGTCTTCACCAGTGAAGCCGACGACAAGCATAGTCGGCGTCAGCAGCACTGCGAGGTGAATGCTGTTGTTTCATAGGTCCCCCAATTTATGCACTGGTCCATGAGGCCCATCATCTGGAGCCGCGATGACCATTCGGCCGTGATGCCCTCACCGGGTGCTTATGCCATGGTGCTGGACTCCACCTTCTCAACCGAGAGGTGGGCCTGCCGCTTCTCCCAGATCCTGATAGATGGTGGTAGTAGCATCAACATCCTCTACCGGACACCATGGAAAAGCTGGCCATCAAGGAAAAATAACTCCAGCCCAGCCGGACCGTGTTCCATGGCATTGTCCCTGGGCTTTCCTGCTCTCCAATCGGCAAGATCAAGATTGACGTCCTGTTCGACGACAAGACCCACTTCCACCGTGAGCCAATCTGGTTCGAGGTGGTTAACTTGGACAGCCCCTACCACGCGCTCTTGGGCTGGCCAGCTTTGGCCAAATTCATGGCGTTCCCGCATTACGCCTACCTGAAGATGAAGATGCCGGGTCCCAAGGGCATCATCACCATTGCCGGCGACTACCAGAAGTCGCTCACGTGCGCCGCGGCGAGCTCCCGGCTGGCCGAGTCCCTCATCATTGCCGAAGAGAAACGCCTCCTTGACCGGGTTGTGGCCATGGCCAGCGAGCAGCCGGCCATGCCATCTGACCCCAAGGAGGTTGAGGCCGAGGGCTCCTTCCAGCCGGCCAAGGAAACCAAGAAGATCATCTTGGACCCGGCGCACCCGGAGAAGTACGCTGTCGTGGGGGCTAACCTCGATAGCAAATAGGAAAGCGAGCTCGTTGACTTCCTCCATGAGAATCAGGACATCTTTGCATGGTCCCCCAAGGACATGCCGGGTGTTCCAAAGGATTTCGTCGAGCACAAGCTGCATGTGCGGCCGGATGCTAAGCTGGTCAAGCAACCCCTCCGCCGCCTATCAGAAGAGAAGAGAAGGATCATTGGTGAAGAAATCGCCCGGCTTCTGGCAGCCGGCTTCATCATGGAAGTATTCTACCCGGACTGGCTTGCCAACCCAGTCCTCGTTTTGAAGAAAAACAACAAGTGGCCCATGTGTATCGACTACACAAGCCTCAACAAAGCCTGCCCCAAGGATCTGTTTGCCTTGCCCCGGATTGATCAAGTGATCGACTCCATGGCCGGCTGTGAGCTTTTGTCCTTCTTGGACGCCTACTCCGGCTACCACCAGATCAAGCTGGACCCGGCCGATCGACTGAAGACCGCCTTCATCACCCCTTTTGGCGCCTTCTGCTACATCACCATGACATTCAGCTTGAGGAATGCCGGCGCCACCTTTCAACACTGCATGTAGAAGTGCCTCTTGAAGCAACTCGGCAGAAACGCCCACGTCTATGTGGATGACATAGTGGTGAAGATGGAGAAGCACGGTACCCTTCTAGAGGATCTCAAGGAGACCTTCGCCAACCTGCGCCGCCTTCAGATCAAGCTCAACCCGGAGAAGTGTGTCTTCAGAGTACCAGCCAGCCAGCTCCTTGGTTTTCTTGTTTCTGAGCATGGGATTGAGTGCAACCCCATGAAGATCAAAGCCATTGAGCGGATGAAGAAACCGACCCGGCTGCGGGACGTCCAGAAATTCACCGGGTGCCCAGGCTCTCTCAGCCGGTTCATCAGCCAGCTGCGCGAGAAGGCCCTCCCACTATACCAGCTGATGAAGAAGACCACATGCTTCGAGTGGACCGATCGGGCGGACGAGGCATTCCTCCAGCTCAAGCGGATGCTATCCACGCCGCCTGTTCTTGCTGCTCTGGCTGCTAAAGAGCCCAAGTTCCTCTACATCGCCGCTACCAACCGGGTCGTCAGCATGGTGATTGTTGTCGAGCGCCCAGAAGCCGACAGAGCTCAGCCGGTCCAGAGGCCGGTCTATTACCCGAGCGAGGTGTTGTCCACCTCCAAGTAGAACTACCCCCACTACCAGAAGATGTGCTACGGCGTGTACTTTGCCGCCAAGAAGTTGAAGTAGTACTTCCAGGAGCATACCATCACGGTCATCTGTACTGCCCCCCTTGCCGAGATCATGGGCAACCGAGATGCCTCGGGTAGGGTGGCCAAGTGGGCTATCGAGCTGGCTCCCCACACCATCCTCTACCAGCCCCGCACCACCATCAAATCCTAAGCACTGGCCGACTTCCTTGTCGACTGGGCCGAGACCAAGTACCTGCCACCTGCGCTAGATTCCACGCATTGGCGGATGCACTTCGACGGCTCGAAGATGCGCAGTGGTTTGGGAGCCGGCATCGTCCTCACCTCTCCCAAAGGCAACAAGCTCAAGTACACGCTGCAGATTCACTTTGCCGCCTCCAACAATGTGGCCGAGTACGAGGCACTCGTCCACGGGCTCCGGCTGGCCAAGGAGATCGGCATACGCTGCATCCTGTGCTACGGCGACTCGGACCTGGTGGTCCAACAGTCCTCTGGCGACTGGGACGCCAAGGACGCCAAAATGGCCAGCAACCGCTTCCTCGTCTAGCAGATCAGTGGACACTTCGATGGGTGCGAGTTCCTCCATGTGCCACGAGCCGACAACGAAGCAGCCGACGCCCTGGCACGGATTGGCTCTACCCGGCAGGCCATTCCAGCAGGCGTCTCCCTCGAGTGTCTGCACAAGCCATCTATCCAACCTTCGCTAGAATTAGAGTCCATCTTCGTGCCGACTGACCCTGGAGCAATCGGATCCGGCTCGGGGACTCCAGCAGCTGGCCCGGGGGCTACAGCACCCAAACCCGGCCCGGGGACTACTGTAGTCGGCCCGGGGACTACTGTAGTCGGCCCGGGGACTTCAACGACACAACAAGCAGCGGCCGGCTCTGACCCGCCGCCTCCCAACCCGGCCTCCCTAACACCGGTTGTTGTCATGACGGTGGTGGAAGCTCCGTCTTGGGCGCAGCCCATCCTCAACTTTCTGGTGAGCCGCGAGCTACCAGCCGATGAAGTCTTGGCCCGGCAGGTGCAACGTCGGGTGGCCGCATACATGATCGTCAACAGAGAGCTCGTCAGGCGCAGCACGACTGGCGTCTTCCAGCGTTGCGTCGAGCCGGAGAAGGGCATTGCTATCCTCAGAGACATCCACCAAGGTGAATGTGGCCACCATGCCGCCTCCAGAGCCCTTGTTGCCAAAGCTTTCCACCATGGTTTCTTCTGGCCGACTGCTCTGGACGACGCCAAGGAGTTGGTCCGAAAGTGCAAGGGGTGCCAGCGTTTCAGCACCAAGCAGCACCTGCAGGCCTCAGCACTCAAGAGCATTCCCATCACTTGGTCGTTTGCCGTATGGGGGTTGGATATGGTGGGCCCATTCAAGACAGCACGCGGCGGCATGACCCATCTGCTAGTTGCCGTGGACAAGTTCACGAAGTGGATTGAGGCAAGGCCAATCAAGAAGCTGAACGGCCCCATAGCCATCACATTCATCGCGGACATCACCGTTCGCTACGGCATCCCGCACAGCATCATCACCGACAACGGCATGAATTTCACCAAAGGCGCCCTGGCCCGTTTCTGCGCATCGCAGGGCATCCGACTGGACCTCGCTTCGGTTGCTCACCCGCAGTCAAACGGCCAGGTGGAGCGAGCAAACGGCCTCATCCTGTCCGGCATCAAGCCACGGCTGGTCGAGCCGCTGGAGCGCTTGGCCGGCTGCTGGATCGAGGAACTGCCGGTCGTCCTTTGGAGTCTTCGGACCACGCCAAATCGGTCAACCGGCTTCACGCCCTTCTTCCTCGTGTACGGGGCCGAGGCTATCATCCCAACAGACATCGAGTTCGACTCGCCTCGCGTCACCATGTACACGGAGGTGGAGGCCAAGGAGGCGCGAGAAGACGGCGTCGACTTGCTCGAAGAGGCCCGGCTGCTAGCACTCAGCCGGTTTGGCATCTATCAGCAGAGCCTGCGCCGCTACCACAACAAGAAGATCAAGCCGCGTGCTTTCCGCGAGGGCGACCTTGTGCTCCGGCTGATCCAGCGAACAGCCGGCCAGCACAAGCTCTCGGCTCCTTGGAAGGGGCGTTTCATCATCAGCAAGGCCCTGGGCAACGACTCGTACTACCTCATCGACGCACAGAAGCCCAGGGCACGCAAGAGGGACACAGCCGGCCAAGAGTCGGAGCGCCCGTGGAACGCGAACCTTCTCCGCCCGTTTTATAGTTGATGCAGTGTATGTACCACGCTATCTTTTGTATTAAGCAAAGACAATAGGTCCCCCGAGGCGCACTCGAGGGCTACCTTTTTATCTATGTGATAAGCTTCACCTATGAATGAGTTTTTTCTTCTGCCCTGACCGAGTCCGGCCAGCCGGCCCGGGGGCTCGCCGCCTTGACTTAAGTTGGCGCCACCCGAAGTTGGCTAAGTAGTGTGCCAACGCCAAAGCCCTTTCTTCGTCCCAGCCACAGCTCGAAGCGTGACTGTCCGGCTGGCAAGAGCTAAAGGCCGGAAACGCTGTCCACACGAAAAACTACTAAGGAAGAACGCCGATTCAGACCAAGCCGGCCTATCACCCCACCCGTCCGGCTGCTCAACAGCCGGCCGGCCAGCTTCTCACTCAACTAGCTACGCTTTAAGCAGCCAAAGTAACTTGCCTATTCTAAACGGCCAAGTCCCTGACCCGGCCACAGACCGCAGCGCGGCTGTCCGGCTAGCAGGGCGGCAGCCAAAGGAAGACGGCAAAAGAAAAAGCCAAAGAAAGCAAAGGCAAAATCGAGTCGGAACTCAGCAGAGCACGCAAGCATATGGGAAAATAAATTTATTACATTGCAAAAGGCCCAAGGCTGGCATTCATCAGAGTTTAAAATACACCCCAGTGGGTGGAATTGCGTACGATTAACTTGTTCTCAAGTACAAGACGGAAAAAATCCAAAAGGTAAAAGGCCGCCTAGGCCAAAGGCACTGCGGGCTGCTGGGACAGGTCGGCGGTGGTTTAGGCACCGGCTGGCGGGGCTTCCGGCTGGTTGGCCTCGGTCTGGTCGGCGGCGGCAGCGGCCGATGAGGTCTCCCGTGGCTTGCTGGCTGAAGCCGGATCGGGCCGGTTCCGGCTGGTTGCTCCGTCATCTGGCAAAACGCCATCGCCTTCCTCGTCTCGCTCTCCTTCATGGCTTCGTTGCTGGAGGCGATCTCCACCGTCGGGTCCTCCCCCTCGTCCGGGTTCAGCCCGAACCAGGATGGTGGCACCTCGGTGCCGTCTTCTGCCCGCTCCGGGATGAAGACGCTGACGTCGGCATAGTCGGCAAGGGCTGCGGCGCGAATGGCGATCGCTTCGCGCTATTCCTCCAACTCCGGCGCCGCCTCCTGGTGGAAGGTAGCCAGCTGCGCCAGGCTCACACCCGGGTACCACGCCTTCACGAACTCCAGCATCACCTTGGCACCGGCCCGCGCGGCGGCGCTCTTCCAGGCGTCGAGCCGCTCTCCAGCTACCTCTAACCAGTCGGCAGTCCGACTAGGAGTCCGGGGCACCTGCGCACCCGGCCAGAGCCCTTCCAAGACCTGGGACCCGGCGCGCTGAAATTGGCAGAGCAGCCGGCAGACCGGCGCAAGGTGTAGCTAGACGGCCCGAAACTGTTTGCACAAAGTCCGAGGCCGGTCCGGCACAATCTCCTCGCCCACTTGCCTCCGCTGCTCGCATTGTGCCTCGATCGCTTGGCCGATGACGCCGGCGTGGTCCGGGAAGTACTCTGCATAAAAAGAAAACAAAGGAATAAGAGACCGACTCCTATTAATAGCCGGCGCCTCCAAGCAAGAAAGAAAAGTAACCTTCAAGCATGCCCTCGATCACCTCATAACCTTCCGACAGGCACTTCTCCCTCTCAGCCCAGTCCGAGCGCTGAGACTTGAACTCGGCCTTGAGGAGCTCCTCCCCGTCCTTCAGCTGTCGGACCTGGTCCGTGTGCCTGGACGCCTGGTCAACCAGCTCCTTCTCGAGCCGATCACGCTCCGCGGCCGCCTGGCTGCGCTCCAGTTCCTTTGCCTGAAGCTGGCTCTCATGCTCATGCACGCGGCTCCGCAGATTGGTGGCAGCCTCTACAAAGGCAAAAAGAATCATCGGCATCAACAAAGACAAGAAGTCACCGGGAAGATCCGGCCCAGCTGCTCAGTAGTCGGCCCGAATCTCGGGGGCTACACCCAGTGGGTGCGCTTGCGCGCCCCCACTGATAGTCGGTCTACGTACATCGGCTCTGCCGCAACTCGCCGGTCCGAGTGGCAAGCGCCTGGCTCTGGGAGTTGAAGGCGGCCGCGCGCAGGTTGTGGTAATCCTGCGGCAAGAGCGACATCTCAGCATCCAGAAACATGTCTAGAAGTTCCAACCCGCCTGCTCAGCAGCCGGCTTGGAACTCGGGGGCAACACTGAAGATCAAAAAAATAAAAAACAAGATTAAGAACATACCCGAACAGACGTCTGCATCGCCACCATCTCGCTCCTCGCCTTCAGGAGGGTGGTGTTGTGGGCGGAGAACTTGTCCAGGATGTCCTGCACTGTGAGGTTCGGGGCGGCCGGGCCGGCTCCTGGTGCCCAACCAGGCGGAGCAGAGCTTGTGGCTTTGGTGTCGGCTCCTGGCGAGCTCGCGGCCCCGACCTCTACCGGCCTAGGCGCGGAGGCCGCCCGCGATGGGCGCAGGCGCACGGAGGCGCGCGTCGTCAGGGCCTGGCTCGTTGAAAGCCCGGCGCCGGCCAAAGGCCCCTCCGGCCCATTGGGATGGCCGCCTCCCCGCTCGCCAGCACCTGGCACCCGCTGAACCACCTCCGCCTCCGGGTCGATGCGGCCGGTTGCCCCCTGCTCTGGGGCCGTCTGGTCGGCTCCGGCTGTTCTAGGCGGCGCCTGGATCTCCATCACCGGTGGCTTCGGCTGCTCGAGGTTAGCGGCCTTCGGGATCCCGCCACCAGCCGGATCCTCCGCGGCCTTGGCGTCGGCCTCCGCCTGCGCCTTGGTCGCCGCCTCCGCCTCCACCTGGGCCGCGGCCTGGGCCTCTGCCTACGCCGATGTGGCGGCCTCGGCATCGGCCTCCGCCCGTGCTGCGGCCTCCCGCTCCTCCCGCGCGTTCCTCTCTGTCGCCTCCCGAAGGGCGGCGGCCGGGTCCACGCGCCGGGCCTCCTCAGAGCCGCCTGCTGGTCCGATCAGCGAGGCAGACGGAACCCGCGATATGGAAAGGGGAGCCCTGCGCGGCAAATCAAGCAAAGATAAGAAGCTTGCAAGAAAGAAATAATCAAGACAGTGCGCCTAACGCACTTACCCGGACACCATTGGGCGCTCCTTCGGGCCCTGCCGGATGGCGGCCGCCTTCGTGGCCTCTTGCCACTTGGTCGCGGTCGTTGACTTCGCCTTCTTGGGTGGCTTGCTGCCAAACATCCCCTCGGCACGGCATTTAGGCGCGCTGGGTGCACCAGTCGGCGATCCGCCAGTCAGCCGCGCCGTCGAGGAGCCGGCGCGTGCCCTGTCGGCGCCTTCGGGGCGGTTATGTCCGTCGCCGTCTTCATCATCATCCGGCCAATCCCAGACATCCCCGCCTCCCGCGGCTCCGCCTGCTCCAGCGCCGCCTCCCCCGGTGGTGTCGTCCTCTTCCAACGCGGCAGCCCCCAGCTCGGGGTCTCCCACGTCGCTCTCCTCGCGGTCCGGCATCCACTGGTGGCCCGGAGCTGGCACGCCGGCTGCTGTCTGACCAGGGAAGCGCTGCCCCGCGTTCGGGTGGTCAGGTCAGATGAAGAGTACTGCTTAAGCAAAAAACGGGGACCAGATACTAACCGCAGGCGGTGGGTTGGCGCGGCTGTACGGCTCCTTGCCGAATCTCCACTCAGTCTCGCTGAGCTTGCTATCAGAGAAGTAGTTGACATGGCGGACTACCTCCACAGTCGGCAGCTCCTTGGTCGACATCCGGCATGGGTCCCGGCGGCCGCTCATGTTACAGATCAGGTGTGGCCGGAATTGGAGGGGCGAAACCCGGCGGTGGACGAAGGCGGCCAGCAAGTCCACCGGCTTGAGGCCCTCCGAGTCCGTCATCTCTTGCAGTCGGACGAGGATGTTGGTGATGGCATCCGGCAACGGCTTGGAGGGTTGCTGCCCCCAGTTGTTCCGCGGCTCGCCAGGCGGGCCGATTACGAAAGCCGGCAAGTTGATGTAATGTCGAGTCGGGTGGAGACTGCGGACATAGAAGTATGACTTCTGCCATAGCTTCGCCGACTCCAGCAGGGTGATGGGAGGAAAGCGGGTCCCGGAGCCGGTCCGCCGCACGGCGACGCAGGAGCCGCACTGGGCTAGCTCACCCTTGGCCTGGGTGCCCAGCTTCAGGTAGAAGAACCTGCCCCACAGCTCGAGCGTGGGCAGGACGCCCAGGTAGCCTTCGCAGAAGGTCACAAAGGCGGAAAGAAGCACCACCGTGTTGGGGGTGAGATGGTGAGGCTGAAGATGGTAAAAGTCGAGGAAGGAGCGGAAGAAGCCACTCGCCGGCAAGCCGATTCCGATGAGGAAGTGGCTCCGGAAGATGACGAACTCGCCGGCGAGATCTCCCGCGCGTCGGGAAGGCGCGTCCCCATAACCCCCTCGACGGGAATCCTACGGGTCGCACGGAGGAACTCAAGGGGCCCGTCATGAATGTTGGAGCCGTCCCACTCGCCTCGCGCCATGGCTCGCGGTGGCCTGGCGGCAGTGCAGCGATGTTGGGCAGTGGCAAGTTTGCAGTGGTGCGGCAAGGCTGGACGGCAACGAGGCCGCAGCGGCACTTCAACGGCGGGCGGTGCGGCAGCACAGCAGCAGCAAGGATGCAGAGCGGCGAGGAAGAATAGAGCGGAGGGGGCGCGCGTGCATTTGGCCGCCCCCCCCCCCCCCTCTTATTTATACGGCAGCGGCGGCGGGGCCGAATGCGACGCTTCGCGGGGGGCGGGGGGATTAACTGTGCCCATGTCCCGCACGCCCCCGCATATCCCGTGCCTTAATGGCGCGCAATCACTCTGCCCCGGAAGGGCAACCTTCTGCCTCGGCCGCAGCGAATCTGCGCGCGCGTCGAGGCTACGTAGTGGCAGGCCCTGGCCTGCTGGCGATGTGTGGCAAGCGTACAACAGGCGGTAAGCACGCCACCCGGAGGCGTACCACTCGGCGCCCGCCGCGGCGATTCAAATCCACCAAGCAGCCGGCTTTGCCTAGGCCGGACGAAGCAAAGGCACAAGATCTCTCGGATAAGGAAACTGCTGAGGCACTCCGGCTTTGAGCCGTGGCACCTCACCAGCTTCGGGGACTACTGTCGGGGGGATAGACCCCGGGTAGCCTCATCCAGACCTAATAACATTTCAAGACATCGGGGCTAGCAAAGCCCCTCATGCCTTCCGGGCATGCGGCCGGTTCCTTGGTCCAGCTAGGACCAAGTGGCCGACTTTCAGAAGATGGCGCACTCATAGACGGCGGCTCTTGGGGGAGGCCGAGTCCAAGCAGACGGCCCCTCCTCCCCTCAGAGTCCGCACTCACCTACTCCGATGAGACGGGGCGTGGCTGCAGAGCCAACTACTCCCCCGAATCCCGGAGAAGCGTGGCTACAGTGTAGGGTGACCAAGCGGCCACCTACCCGCCTGGCGCAGGACTGTAGCCATGCGACTCAGGACATGGCCCTCGTCAGCAAGGGTCATGCTACACCAAAAGGCGATTAGTACGGCCCGCAGGCGGCGGGCCCTACCTTCAGAGGCGGGCCCCAACAGCCGGCAGAGAACCCGGCGACCCTAGACACTGACGTTCGGGTCCTACACCCAGCCGTATTACCATTGTACCCCTGGGGGGTTGGCCTATAATACCCCCCAGGGCTCACCCATGCAAAGGGTTCAGCCTTCATTCCCACACACCACCATAGCTAGGAGAAGAGAGGTAGCTCTACCCATCTTCCTCCTCTAGCAACACAGCTCAAGGAGCAACCTTGTACACTCTTGATCATAGTCATCATGCGGAGACCCCGCAGAGTAGGACTAGGGGTGTTATCTCTCCGAAGAGCCCCGAACCTGGGTACGTCTCGTGTGCGATCGAGCTCGTGCTCACTCCCGCTTCCAGGGCCCGACGATGTCCTCTTGGCTCCATCCATGATAAGCCACCCCCTTGCATCTGACGTGAGATTACCACGACAGTATCTATAATTTTTGCTTGTTCCATGCTGTTATGTTATCATTCTTGGATGTTTTACAATCATTTTATAGCAACTTTATATCATTTTTTGGGACTAACCTATTGACATAGTGCCCAGTGCCAGTTCCTGTTTTTTACTTCGCAGAAAATCAATACCAAACGGAGTCCAAACGCAGTGAAATATTTTAGAGATTTTTTCTGGACAAGAAGGAACAACTTGGGCCGAAGAAGTGCCAGAGGGGTTCCTCGAGGGGGACACAACCCACCTGGGCGTGCCTGGGGGCCTAGGCGCGCCCTGGTGGGTTGTGCCCACCTCGGTGGCCTCCCGCACCGCCTCTTTGCTCTATAAATACCCCAATATTCCAAAAAACCTAGGGAAGTCGACGAAACACAATTCCAGCCGCCGCAAGTTCCAGAACCACCAGATCCAATCTAGACACCATCACGGAGGGGTTCATCATCCTCATTGGTGCCTCTCCTATGATGCGTGAGTAGTTCATTGTAGACCTTCGGGTCCGTCAGTAGCTAGATGGCTCCCTTTCTCTCTTTTGATTCTCAATACAATGGTCTCTTGGAGATCTATTTCATGTAACTCTTTTTTGCGGTGTGTTTGTTGGGATCCAATGAACTTTGAGTTTATGATCAGATCTATATTTTTATCCATGAAAGTTATTTGAGTTTCTTTGATCTCTTATATGCATGATTACTTATAGCCTCGTATTACTTCTTCGAATCTCTGGTATAGTTAGGCCGACTAGATAGATTTTTCTTTCCATGGGAAGAGGTGCTTTGTGATGGGTTCGATCTTACGGTGCTCAATCCTAGTGACAGAAGGGGACATGACACGTATGTATCATTGCTATTAAGGATAACAAGATGGGGTCTATTCCTACATGAATAGATCTTGTCTACATAATGTCATCGTTTTTATTGCATTACTCCGTTTCTCCATGAACTTAATACACTAGATGCATGCTGGATAGCGGTCGATGTGTGGAGTAATAGTGGTAGATGCAAGCAGGAGTCAGTCTACTAATCTTGGACGTGATGCCTATATAATGATCATTGCCTGGATATCATCATGATTATTTGAAGTTCTATCAATTGCCCAACAGTAATTTTTTTACCCACCGTATGCTATTTTTCTCGAGAGAATCCACTAGTGAAATCTACGGCCCCGGGGTCTATTCTTCATCATATTTGCTTTCCGATCTATTATTTGCTACTTTTATTTTCAGATCTATTATTCCAAAAACCCAAAAATACCTTGCTGCACTTTTTATTTACTTCTTTTATTTCGCGTTTATTCGAGATCTATTTATCCAATCTATCATAATTTTTCTCCCGTCCACGTGCGAATTTCTGGCACCGTTACCCGAAAGGGGTTGACAACCCCTTTAACACGTCGGGTTGCAAGTATTTGTTCTTTGTGTGCAGGTACCGTTTACATAGTGTTGCTTGGTTCTCCTGCTGGATTGATATCTTGGTTTCATAACTGAGGGAAATACCTACCGTAGCTGTGCTGCATCATCCCTTCCTCTTTGGCGAAATGCCGATGTAGTTCAAGCGACATCAAAAGGAATTTCTGGCGCCGTTGCCGGGGAGGATCAAGTCAAGATAGTCTCCCATCAACTAGCCAAATTTTGGCGCCGTTGCCGGGGAGACATCATCAACATCTATCAGGTTCCTAATCACAAATCTTATCTCTTTGCAATTTACATTATTTGCTATTTGCCACTCATTTTCATCTCCCCCACTTCACAAAAAATTGCCGTTTTATTCGCCCTCTTTTTCGTTCGTCGTTTTCTCGCCAGATCTGTTTTTGTGTGCGTTCTTGTTTGCGTAGTCACGATGACTCAAGAGAACACTAAGTTGTGTGACTTTTCCAATACCAATAATAATGATTTTATTAGCACTCTGATTGCTCCTCCCGCCACTAGTGCGGAATCTTGTGATATCAATGCCGCTTTGTTGAATCTTGTTATGAAAGATCAGTTTTCCGGTACTCCTAATGAGGATGCTGTGTCCCATCTTAACACATTCGTAGAATTATGCGATATGCAAAAGAAAAAAGAGGCGGACAATGATATTGTGAAGTTGAAATTATTTCCATTTTCTTTGCGAGATCGTGCAAAAATTTGGTTTTCTTCTTTGCCTAGCAATAGTATCGATTCTTGGGATAAATATAAAGATGCTTTCATTACTAAGTATTTTCCTCCCACGAAAATTATTTCCCTTAGAACTCAAATCATGAATTTTAAGCAACTTGAGCATGAACATGTTGCACAATCTTGGGAAAGAATGAAATTGTTGCTAAGAAATTGTCCTACACATGGTTTAAATCTTTGGATGATCATACAAAATTTTTATGCAGGATTGAATTTTGTCTCTAGAAATCTTTTAGATTCCGCCGCGGGTGGTACTTTTATGGAAATTACTTTGGGTGAAGCTATTAAATTACTTGATAATCTTATGGCAAATTATTCACAATGGCATACCGAAAGAGCTCCTAGTAGTAAAAAAGTTAATTCGGTTGAAGAAATAAATTATTTGAGTGAAAAAGTTGATGCTCTTATAAAATTGGTTGCTAATAAAAGTGCTCCTATTGATCTTAGTGATGTGCCTTTGTCTACTTTGATTGAGCAAAATAGTGATGCCGTAGATGTGAATTTTGTTTCGCGAAACAATTTTAATAACAATGCTTATAGAGGTAATTTTAATCCTAGACCTTTTCCTGGAAATTCCTCTAATAATTATGGTAATCCTTCTTATAATAATAATAGGAACACCTCTGATCTCAAGAATAATATTAAAGAATTTATCAATGCTCAAAAAGTTTTCAATAATACGATAGAAGAAAAGCTTAATAAGATTGATGATATGTCTAGAAGCTTTGATAGAATTTATCATGATGTATAAAATCTCAAGTTGAAAGCTTTTGTGCCTAAGGTTGAAGAATCAATTAAAGCTTTATATGTTTCTATGGATGAAAGTAAGAAAAGGACCGCTATGCTTAGAGCTAAAAGAGAATTTTTTTAAAGAGCGTTTTCTAGTGATTGCTTTCATAAAAATGATGAAGATCTTAAAGTGATTGGTGTTTCCTCTATTGATTCCTTGTTTAGTAAAATTAAAATTGATGTTAAACGGACTCAAGAAGAGTCAACTTTAGCTAGAAGGAGTCCCGACAATTTGGAGGGTGAAAATCTTGTTGAAAAAATTGATAAAAGTGGGTTTGGAGAGGTCAAAACTTTAACTAGTGATATGCCCACTATTTTGGATTACAAAGACTTTAATTATGATAGTTGCTCTTTGATTGATTGTATTTCTTTGTTGCAATCCATGATAAATTTACCCCATGCCTATGAACAAAATAAAGCTTTTACTAAACATATTGTCAATGCGATGATGAAAGCTTTTGAAGAAAAATTGGAATTAGAGATCTCAATTCCTAGAAAATTACATGATGAATGGGAACCTACTATCAAAGCCAAGATTAAAAATTATGAGTGTTTTGCTATATGTGACTTGGGTGCTAGTGTTTCCACAATTCCGAAGTCTTTATGTGATGTGCTTGGTCTTACCAATATTGAAGAGTGTTCTTTAAATTTGCACTTGGCGGATTCTACTATTAAAAAGCCTTTGGGAAGAATTAATGATGTTCTTATTCTTGAAAATAGGAATTATGTGCCCATAGATTTTATTGTTCTTGATATTGATTGCAATCCGTCCTGTCCAATTATACTTGGTAGGCCGTTTTTACGAACTATTGGTGTCGTGATTGATATGAACGAGGGCAATATTAAATTTCAATTTCCACTAAGGAAGGGTATGGAACACTTCCCTAGAACAAGAATTAAGCCTCCATATGAATCAATCATGAGGGCATCCTATGGATCTAGAAATAAAGATGACAATACTTGAATCTACGTTTTATGCCTAGATAGGGGCGTAAAACGATAGCGCTTGTTGGGATGCAACCCAATGAATAAAATTTATTTTTGCCTTTTTCTTTCTGTTCTTGAGTGTTTGCACAACTATGCCTCTGTTATGATTGTGTTTTTTATGTTTTAATTAGTTTTTGTGCCAAGTAAAGCCTTTGGGATAGCTTTGGTGATAGTTGATTTGATCTGTTTGGAAAACATAAACTTTTGTGTCGAGTAAAATAATTGTTTAAAATCACAGAAGCGACAAAAAATCTGAATTTTTTTAAAAACGATTCATATACAAATTACCTCTATTTTCTAATTTTTCAGAATTTTGGAGTTACAGAAGTATGAGAACAATTCGTATCTTTACAGACTGTTCTGTTTTTGACAGATTCTGTTTTCTTTGCATTGTGTGCTTATTTTGATGAATCTATGGTTTGTATTGGGGGTATAAGCCATGGTAAAGTTAGAATACAGTAGATATAATGAAATAACAAAATTTTAATGGGTTTTCTACAGTACTTAAAGTAAAGATTGGTTTTCTTATACTAACGGATCTCACGAAGGTTTTGTTGAGTTTTGTGTGATTGAAGTTTTCAAGTTTTGGGTGAGATCACGATGGATGAAGGAATAAGGAGTAAGAAGAGCCTAAGCTTGGGGATGCCCCATGGCACCCCACGCCATTATCCAAAGAGAAACAAGCAACTAAGCTTGGTGATGCCCCCGAGTGGCATCCCCTCTTTCTTCTAACGATCATCGGTATTTTACTTGGAGCTATATTTTTATTCGTCACATATCATGAGTTTTGCTTGGAGCGTCTTGTGCTATATGAGTCTTCGCTTGTTTTTCTTTTTAGTTTGTGTCATCTATCCTTGCTGAACACACCTATTTGGGAGAACCAAATATACTATGATTTGTTGGAATTGCTCTATGTGCTCCACTTAAAAAAAATTGAGCTATGGAATTGCTCTAGTGCTTCAATTATATCTTTTTGAGCACGGTGTGCTTTAATATTTTTGAAGAAATGCTCTCATGATTCACTTAGATTTATTTGAGAGTTAGTAATTTTGAAGAAATTCTCTCATGCTTCACTTATATTATTTTGAGAGAAGAAAATTTTATGCTCATGTTCTTCACTTAGATTTGTCGGAGCTATCAAAAGCAATATATGAAAATAGTCCCAAAGTGATAGATATTCAAGGGGGATATAATAAAAACTTTCATGAAGATCATTGGACAAAATAAACTTGATTCCTTGTAATAGTTTTGCGATATGATGATATAATATGTGAGTCATGTTGATGAGTAATTCTGCTTTAGAAAGAATATTGGTGTTAAAATTTGTGATTCCCTATGCAAGCACGAAAGTCAATAGTTATGCAATGAAATTACATCCTACTTGTGGCGCATTATTCGTTGTTAGTTATGCTTAATGCTTACTTATGAGATTTTTTGTTTCTTGGTTGCATGCTTCTTAATCTTTTTGCTAGCCTTCACTTGTACTAAGTAGGAATACTACTTATGCATCCAAAATCCTTAAACCCAGTTTTGCCATATGAGTCCACTATACCTACCTATATGTGTTATTTCCGTGCCGTTCTAAGCAAATTTGTATGTGCCATCTCTAATTTTCAAAATAAATTTTCTTTTTGTGTGCTCGTACCGCACATGAAATGGTAGGGGGTGGCTGATATTTTTCCATGCTAGATGTGTTATTCTCAAGATGAGTGTTTATTCACTTGTCATTGCACGAGAGTACGGCAAAGGTATTAGGGATGCCCAGTCCCGAAATGAAAAATGAATTTACTTTATGTTGTCAAATAATAAATTTCTTGGAAAGTGTTGGTATGGACGGTACCCGTGGATACGGCTAGCCGTGGAATGTGAAAGTATGGTGGAAAAAGGAATAAACTTTATTTTCTGTTTGGAAACCGCCTATGATATATCTAGCATGGAAAGTATTGGGAACTACTCGATCGTTTTCGTTGGCAGGAAAAGCATGCCACCCAAAATGTTTTATCTCTATCTTTTTCGCTTTGAGCTCTGGCACCTCTACAAATCCCTACTTCCCTCTACGAAGGGCCTTTCTATTTACTTTACGCAATTTTTATTTTATTTCAGTCTCCATCTTGTCTTATAAAGTACCAACTATGGGGCACTATGATCGTACTTGAGCATTGGGTGTAGCTAATATGCGAGTATGTTTCATGAATGGAACAATGATTGAGCATGATGGGCTAGGGATAACTTGACTTAGTGTTGATATTTTGAAAGAAATGGTTGCTTGTTGATATGCTTGAGTATTGAAATCTTTATGTCAAAACTAGACTATTGCTTTGAATCATATGAAAGTCCAAATGTCCATGCTACAAAACAAAAGAATATGTGATGAACATGTTAGGCAGTGTTCCACATCAAAAATTCTGTTTTTATCATTTACCTACTCGAGGACGAGTAGGAATTAAGCTTGGGGATGCTGATACGTCTCCAACGTATCTATAATTTTTGCTTGTTCCATGCTGTTACATTATCATTCTTGGATGTTTTACAATCATTTTATAGCAACTTTATATCATGTTTTGGGACTAACCTATTGACATAGTGCCCAGTGCCAGTTACTGTTTTTTCCTTATTTTTTTACTTCGTAGAAAATCAATACCAAACAGAGTCCAAACGCAGCGAAACTTTTTGGAGATTTTTTTTGGACCAAAAGGAACAACTTGGGCAGAAGAAGTACCAGAGGGGTTCCCCGAGGGGGGCACAACCCACCTAGGCACGCCTGGGGGCCCAGGCGCACCCTGGTGGGTTGTGCCCACCTCGGTGGCCTCCTGCACCGCCTCTTTGCTCTATAAATACCCCAATATTCCAAAAACCCTAGGGGAGTCGACGAAACACAATTCCAGCCGCCGCAAGTTCCAGAACCACCAGATCCAATCTAGACACCATCACGGAGGGGTTCATCACCCTCATTGGTGCCTCTCCGATGATGCGTGAGTAGTTCATTGTAGACCTTCGGGTCCGTAGTTAGTAGCTAGATGGCTTCCTCTCTCTCTCTTTTGATTCTCAATACAATGGTCTCTTGGAGATCTATTTGATGTAACTCTTTTTGCGGTGTGTTTGTTGGGATCTGATGAACTTTGAGTTTATGATCAGATCTATATTTTTATCCATGAAAGTTATTTGAGTTTCTTTGATCTCTTATATGCATGATTACTTATAGCCTCGTATTTCTTCTTCGAATCTTTGGTTTAGTTAGGCCGACTAGATCGATTTGTCTTGCCATGGGAAGAGGTGCTTTGTGATGGGTTCGATCTTACGGTGCTCAATCCCAGTGACAGAAGGGGACATGTCACGTATGTATCATTGCTATTAAGGATAACAATATGGGGTCTATTCCTACATGAATAGATCTTGTCAACATCATGTCATCGTTCTTATTGCATTACTCCGTTTCTCCATGAACTTAATACACTAGATGCATGTTGGATAGCGGTCGATGTGTGGAGTAATAGTAGTAGATGCAGGCAGGAGTTGGTCTACTAATCTTGGACATGATGCCTATATAATGATCATTGCCTGGATATCGTCATGATTATTTGAGGTTCTATCAATTGCCCAACAGTAATTTCTTTACCCACCATATGCTATTTTTCTCGAGAGAAGCCACTAGTGAAATCTACGGCCCCCGGGTCTATTATTCATCATATTTGCTTTCCGATCTATTATTTGCTACTTTTATTTTCAGATCTATTATTCCAAAAACCCAAAAATACCTTGCTGCACTTTTTATTTACTTCTTTCATTTCGCGTTTATTCGAGATCTATTTATCCAATCTATCATAATTTTTCTCCCGTCCACGTGCGAATTTCTGGCACCGTTACCCGAAAGGGATTGACAACCCCTTTAACACGTCGGGTTGCAAGTATTTGTTCTTTGTGTGCAGGTACCGTTTACATAGTGTTGCTTGGTTCTCCTACTGGATTGATACCTTGGTTTCATAACTGAGGGAAATACCTACCGTAGTTGTGCTGCATCATCCCTTCCTCTTTGGGGAAATACCGACGTAGTTCAAGTGACATCACCCATTAAGGCAAGGGAGCCCCCTACAGCCCATGCTACTGTATGGGACGTGGTGGAGCCCTCCGAGGACCTCCGGAACCCTCTGGAACCTTCCGGTGGCTTCCCGGTACAATACCGAAAAAACTGGACTTTTTCCTGAAACCCCGACAACAACTTTCCATATATAAATCTTTACCTCCGGACCATTCCGGAGCTCCTCGCGATGTCCCGGATCCCATACGGGACTCTGAACAACCTTAGGATTTTCCACTATTAATATCTCAATACTACCCTAGCGCTACCGAACGTTAAGCGTGCGACCCTACGGGTTCAGAACATGTAGACGTGACTGAGACTCCTCTCTGGTCAATAACCAATATTGGAATCTGGATGCCCATATTGGTTCCTGCATATTCAACGAACTTCTTTATCGGTTGAACCACGATGTCAAGGATTCAGTCAATCCCTTATGCAATTCCCTTTGTCCGGTGATATGTTACTTGTCCGAGATTCGACGTCGGTATCTCCATACCTAGTTCAATCTCGTTACTGACAAGTCTCTTTACTCGTTCCGTAATACAAGATCCCGTGACTAAACGCATTAGTCACATGAAGCTTCTTATGATGTTGTATTACCGAGAGGGCCTAGAGATATCTCTCCGTCACACGAAGCGACAAATCCCAGTCTTGATCCATGAAACCCAAAAGACACCTTCGGAGATACCTGTAGAGCACCTTTATGATCACCCAGTTACGAAGTGATGTTTGATAGCACACAAGGCATTCCTCCGGTAACCAGTAGTGGCATGATCTCATGGTCGAAGGATTAGATACTTGACATGAAGAAAGCTATAGCAAATAACTAAACGATCTGATGCTAAGCTTACGGTTGGGTTTGTCCATCACATCATTCTCCTAATGATGTGAGCCCGTTATCAAATGACAACTCATGTCCATGGTTAGGAAACCTTAACCATCTTTGATCAACGAGCTAGTCTAGTAGAGGCTTACTAGGGACACTATGTAGTTTATGTATTCACACATGTATTTAAGTTTCCGGTCAATACAATTCTAGCATGAATAATAAAAAATTATCATGAACAGGAAATATGATAATAACCATTTTATTATTGCCTCTAGGGCATATTTCCAACACCCATGCCTTCACCTCTACCTCAACACGCCAATGAAGCGGTTGTGCATCCGTCGACGCGTTCGGACGTTAGACGGACTGCACCGCCTCCGGTGAGGCAACAGCGACACACCTTGCGTGGTATCCATGCACCATTTGGGAGGACGCTATGGATTTCCGATAGAAGGAGTCCGAGTGCTGCCATCAGGCGGCCTCCTCTCGAGAAAGGCAGAGCGCAAGGCGGACGGTCATCTCCTTCTTGAGGCTGTGTGGGAGGAGCTCAGGGTCAATGGATCTGGAGGTGTAGGAATCGGATCCGCTGCCCGCCATGCCGGAGAGGGAAGGAGATCGCTGGACGGGAGCTTGTGGATGGAGGGGGTGGAGTGGAATGCTACTAGGCTTTCGACCGGAGGTGTGGATAGGGTCCATTTTATGTGGTGCCGGATAGGCTGGCGTGGGCCGAATCCGACATCGTGGGCGTGCCCGGGTGCGTTCGGGCGTCCCCATATCTGTCCAAGATTTGGGCTGGATATGGGAGTGAAGGTCAGTCCGAGTGTTTGGGTCGGCTATAGAAATGTTGATTGAGTGACGTTTTTCGTTCGGACACTGATCGAGCAGCACGTCCCGACGTTTAGGATGGGCATGGGGTCCGGTTGTAGATGCTCTAAGGGTATCTCCACCACTATTCTTTCATGAAACATACACACTATCAGTTCGTGAACCACATCCGAAATGACGTCCATGGACAACATACGGGATCCGGTCTTGTTTCAAAACATCTAGCTCTATTACTTACTAGCGGGGAAAGGCGCAGTGGCACGCCGCGCCCGTTGAAGCCCCCAGGATGATGCCTATGTTCTTTACTTTGGTGAAAAAGGAGAAACAATAGATTGTCAGAACGGGCTAAACAAATATGTCAAACATCTAGCATCCTCATGATCTAGGATAGTCACAAACCATTCAGTAAGCAGTCATTTTGTTGGGGGTTTCAGTAAGCAGTCTTTTGTGCATTAGGATTTCTAATCGCCTTATCTATTCATGCCAGAAAGATGAAAAATTGCTGACGATCATGTATATCAAAAGCAAACATGCATCAGTATGCATTATTTGCTCTTTCTATGGAACAAACAAATCATACGACAACTTCATGGGGCAAAGAACAGATGAAAATTTCTACACAGCTTCCTTTGACAAAAGAAAGAGAGAAGTGCCATACGACAGTTTAACAAAGCAAATAACAAATGGATATTTCAATTCAGCTTTCTTTGGCAAAAGAAAAATAGAGGATGTTTTAGCGCTTACTTGAAATCTAAGAAGTTTGAAGGCAACACAGTTGGTCATTTATCGAGAGATGACTTCATTATCCAGCATACCCTTTGCTCGGCTTGGTGTACTCCCGTTGCATTCTTCAATAATATGAGACACCAAATATAAAATCCACACAACACGCAGGCAATACAGATTAATTAAATGTATAGCCGACAAAAATACATCCTAGACTCTGTAACCTGCAGCTATAAATCAACAACAGACACTTACAACGAGCACTCATAGTAGTTGCATCTATGCAACACACTTTGTTTAGGCCATCTGAACCACACCAACTAATCAGAGCTTGCAAAAAAAACAATTCATAAAGTTTTCCTTGATCTTCTAGCGCGGGTGAAGGCACACAATTTTACAATGGCAACAGGGAAGCAGTTGTGCGCCCGTGCGCCGCCTTGACATCGCTCGGTCAGCCACAGCAACACCTGCTCATGTCCAACCTCCGCCAGTTTTTGAACGGTGCTCTGCCTTAGTTTGACAGTTTCTTCAGAAAATATTGAAAGGAAGTTGTAGATGCAGAAATAGTGTAATTGCAGAACTATGGAGCAAGAGAGACATCTAATTAATGCTTCCTGCTGACTCAATCATAATCCAAGTCTTCACTATCTTGTGTGTTCCCTACAGCCAGAAGGGTAAACAGAACATGCCCAAAATCATATCCTCTTTCCATCTAGCTATGATAAAATTCATTCCGAAGGACCAAAAAAATAGGGGACTGCTCTTCATAAAGAAATATCCATAGATGAGCATATGCTCATAAATTAATATTACTCATTCTTTATCTAAGTTGTTAACTAAAACCTGCCAACTGAATAATGGAACCACTTGTCAACCCTTAAATATTCAATAAATGTATGTATGGGAAAACCCCGGCCCATGACCAATTAATTAGATCCCCATACTAAGAGAAACAGTGTTAGCTATGACAACCATCTATTTCTCTTTTGCACCAGCAACAATTTACTCCGCTTCATCTAATGCATCAAGTGTATCATCAACTCTTCACTTGGCTAGCAAAACAGCTCCTAGTCTTCAACAGTGGACATGTTCTCATATGCACAACCTTCACCTAAAATCAAGGAATCAATCTGAACTCATTGGCTAGAATTAGAGTTGACTATGCATTGAGCAGATATTTTTTATTGATACCAGTACCTTCTCAGACATCTCTGATGTTTTGATAACCAGGATAGTAGTTTTCAGACATTGTTTTTTTTAAGTCATGAACTGGATAGTGGATAGGAAAAACATGAAAACTTGATCAGTAACAGAAAGGCACAAATTTGAAATTTGTAAAGATGGTGAACACACAACAAAAACTTTTTGTAGATATTGCAAATAAGAAAATATGTGCCATATTTCCTGTCTTAAACTTTGAAGATCAACCATGCTTGGATTTTCAAAGCATTTACTGTTTTTTATCACACTAAAGTGTAAATTTTCTTTTGAGGAACACAACATGTAGGAGCATGGCATAGCAATTTGTTTGGACAGAATTGGATTTTTTTACCTGATACTATGCTAAAATATCACCGAGCACTTGGTTAGTGTTGGAGCCATCATTGTGCGGCGTTGTGGATGGTAGTGCTCTCAATGGCGGTGAGGTGTCGAGGATCTCATTGAGGCACGTGAGGAGCATTACCTGGGACCCGTCTCTCTTACCAGCGAGCACATACTTTCAATGGTTGCCACTTGACTTTAGCTTGATTTGAACACCAACTCATTAAACAAACACCATCAAATACTTTGCAGACATGAGAGCTAACATGAAGTCGCTAAATATGTTAAGATGTGAACACATTCATGGTTGAACTTCTGAACGAGTTTTTTAACCTCCAAGTAAAATGTGAGTGAAAAAATATAGAATATACAAAAAGGTTTTTTATAGTAAAAATACAATCATAATCTTGTACATATGTGTTTGTATATGTCTGAAAATAAAACGGCAGCAACGGGTATATCACTTGTCCGAGAAATTATAAAGTGAGATGTCCTAGTGAGATAAAATGGCGAATATAACCATAATAGAAAGATCATTGGGAAGTTATATCTGACATCAAGGCATACCGAGTTGGACAATCTGTTTTACATCAAGGCTCATCGAGTTGGACCATCAGTTATTTAGCATCCCTGATTATTCAATCAAACACAGAAATAACAATAGAGACAACACCTAATGACCAAGTATTGCAAGGTTCTATATTTGAGGAAGGAAGAAAAACTACAAATAGTATGATTACATCTATATTGTGTTTTCACTGCAAATATAATTCATCAAATAAAACTCTAATCACAGTACACCAGTGCATTAAGCATTAATTTAAACCAGATGCGAAGATCACAGAAAAGATCATTTGACTCTTGAAGAATCACAAGACTATTCTTGTTGACAATTAAATTAATCCATCCATCTAAATATTTTTCTATCCGAACATTAGTGAATAATGCTTATTATCAACTGCATATGCCAATAATTTATCGCCCAGGCTGGGAGTTTTCTTTTGGAGCGTAGCAATATCTCCAATACTGATGAGAGGATATCCTAAAGCTTCTTACTTCATCATCCTTAATAAATTTCTGATCTAATCACATCTCTCACAGCATCACACTAAAGGTTCCTTTGGTTTTCACAAATTTGGAATTTTCAACAAATGACTGGAATAGGGAAAGAAAACTATATCATCATCAACGAGCTTGTTTTGAATTTAATAGATTGGCATATCATAGCAAACTAATTTTAAATTTTATGTACTAAGGTCACTACTTCAAACAACTTTATCCAGAGGAAATTCATCAATGGTTACAATAAGAAATCAATGACTTAAAAGGTGAGAACTTTCACAATACAAATAGTTATAAAAAATTCATCACAAGAGTCCCATTACACGTAGTGGTTCTATGAAGTCTAAGAATCAAGTATGTACACCGGCTAATTTTTTCAAGGTCAAGAAAGATATGCTTTCACAATTTTGTAAAAGTAAACTCAGTAGGAAGCATTGAGCAGTTCATCTTGGTGGAGCTCATCCATGTGGTCATGGTAGCCATAGCACGTCATCATCATAGAGGTAGCATCAACAAGAGCATTGTGGTCCAAGCCTTAATCTGGTTGGCCATAGGTAAGGTGTAGTGAGGTAGATCAATCTGGAATCCAGCGCTACCCCGTAGAGTTCGAGGTAGTCAAAGACGCTGGACGGCAATGAACACAGCGGAGAAGCTCTCAATGGTTAGGCACCATATCACATTGACCGATTTATTGTGCAGTTCTCCTATGGTGGCCTACCCTTGACCTTCTCAACGGCAGTGGCAGACACATGGTGGCCATGGCGTGAGGAGGATGCCATGGGGCAGCCACACCAGGCATGGAGCAAGCATGGAGCGGAGTCCACGGACGGCCATCAAGCTGAGGCTGAACCCCAGGCACCCCGACACGTTTCGATCAATGCCAATCATGGTACGCATGGCTCTGGCATGTCCTGGTAGTTTGAGGCAAGTTTGGGGAGGTCGGTCGGAGTCGTGTCGACGCGTTCGCCACCCGACAGATGCAAACATAGACGAGGAAGAATACAAAGGAGGTTGGTCATGTCCTTCGCCAATCAATCCTAGGGCTAGCTGATGCGCCCCCCCTGTGGCCACACCGAGGTGGAGGCGGAGGATGGGAAGGGAGGTAGTAGAGGGGTAGGGAGTTGCGGCGGCAGCATGGTAAGTGGCCAACCGACGGTGGCGGCGACGGAGCAGGTGGATGGTTGTGCGATGGTTTAGGTAAGAGAAGGTCGAGCAGTTCCTTTCGGGAGAGATTGGCGGCCTAGCTTCCGGAAGGATTTTTTTGTGGTAAAAATAAGAGGTGTCATTGATGGGGTCCTATATAGGGGCTGGCTAACGTACGCTAGGGAGCCCGGCCTTGTCAACCATGATACGTATCCAATGTATATATAATTTATGAAGTATTCATGCCGTGTTTACAATAATTTTATATTATTTTGGTGCACTTTTACATGATTTTCATGGACTAACATATTAACCTAGTGCCCAATGCTAGTTGTTGTTTTCTGCATGTTTTTGGTTTCCAGAAAATCCGTACTAAACGAAGTCCAAACTCGATGAAACTTTTTGAACTTTTTTTGGAAGGAAAGAGACCCGAGAAGCTTCGAGGGAGTACCAAAAGACCCACAGGGGCCCCATAAGGCAACAAGGCACACCCTGGGGGGATTGGCGCGCCCTGATGCCTTGTGCCTCCCTGTGGCACCTCTTGGTGTGATTCCAACGCTAAAACTTCTTTTATATATATATACAGAAACCTCCAAAAGTTAACCAAGATGAGTTTTTCCGCCATGACAAGCCTCTGTTCCGAAGCGACCTCATCTGGAGCTCCGTTCTGACACCTTGACGGAGGGGGGAAGTCATCACTGGAGGCCATCTTCATCATCCCCGCTACTTATATGATGAGGAGGGAGTAGTTCACCATCGGGGTTGAGGGTATGTGCCGGTAGCTATGTGTTATCTCTCTCTCTCTCTCTCTCTCTCTCGTGATCTTGATAGGACACGCTCTTGATGTACCATGACCTTTGTTAATATAGATGAATCACATGGTGTTCTTCCCTCTCTATGTTTGTTGTGATGAATTCAGTCTTGCTCTTTGAGGTTTCATTATGTTGGATTGAATATTGGATTTGAGATCACTTGATGTATGTCTTTCATGTGGATACCTGTGGTGACAATGGGGTATTCTATTGAATCACTTGATATATGTGTTGGTAATCAACTTGCGGATTCCCTTGGTGACATTGGGGTAATCTAGGCACATAGGTTGATACACATTTTTATCCTACGTTCTCTGATAGAAACTTTGGAGTGATTCTTTGTCGCACATTGAGACATTGTTATATGATTCAATTATGTTAGCACTGTTGAGAGATTGCACTAGTGAAAGTATGAAACCCTAGGCCTGTTTCTAAGCACTGCAATATCGTTTGTGCTCACTTTTGCTACTTTTTACCTTGCTGTTTTTAATTGTTCAGATTATAAAAATCTATTTCTACCATCCGTATTACACTTGTTTCACCATCTCTTCATCGAACTAGTGCACCTATACAATTGACAATTGTATTGGGTGTGTTGGGTACGCAAGAGATTTCTTGTATTTGATTGTAGAGTTGTTTGAGAGAGACCATATTCATCATACATCTCCTATGGATTGATAAACCTTAGGTCATCCACTTGAGGGAAATTTGCTGCTGTCCTACAAAACTCTACGCTTGGAGGCCCAATAGAGTCTACAAGAATAAAAGTTGCATAGTAGACATCAAACTATTTCTGACGCCTTTGCCGGGGAGGTGAGTGCTTGAAGGTGTATCTTTAGAACTTGCAATTGAATCTTTTAATTTCCTGTTTATCACTAGTTTGGTTTATTAAAAAATACTACAAAAAATGGAAGTGTTGTGCCAAATTGCTTATCTTTATAAAGTCTTTCTTGAAAATGATGGATCAGAAAATTGTGCCAAAGTGTTAGAAGAAGAATTCAATAAAATGTATGGCATTAAATCTTTGAATGATAAGCATGATTGCAATGAAATTAGTATGAATTCTTTGAATATCCATGATGCTAATGATATGCAAAGCCATAAGCTTGGGGATGCTATGTTTGATAAATATGATCTTTTTAGTTCCCCTACTTTTGATGAGCGAATTTATTATGCTGATAGCGTGACTCCTATTTATGATGATTACAATGATGAAAGTGGGTTTGGAAGAGTGTCAACTCTAGGTAATGATCCCACTATTTTGGAGGGTGTAGGATCTTATTAAAATATTGATAAAAGTGGATTTGGAGAGGTCGTGATTTTATTTATTGATGAAGCCACTACTTTGTAAGATGTGCCAATTGATTATTATCAGAAAAAATTGCTATCTATGATGATTATTATGATGACATGTATGCTATAAAGATTAATGATAACCATGAAACTTGTCATCATGATTTTAATTTTGAATTGGGTCATATCAATCAAATTTCACATGATAGTTATTTCACTGAATTTGATCCCACCTCTATTGATAAGAATA
Source organism: Thinopyrum elongatum (assembly GCA_011799875.1). NCBI lineage: Eukaryota > Viridiplantae > Streptophyta > Magnoliopsida > Poales > Poaceae > Thinopyrum > Thinopyrum elongatum. Next base: position 553,372,905 of record CM022300.1, on the reverse strand, counting down.
AATTAGCTTATCTGGAGAGTAATGAAAATTTTATTCGTGTGGATCATGAAAAGAATGTTTTATGTGATAGTTATATTGTTGAATTTATTCATGATGCTACTAAAATTATTATGAGAGGGGAAGATATGCTTTTAAATAGCTCAACAACATCAAGTTTCCTCTCTATGCGTTGATTTTTTTTGAAGTTATGCTTGTTTTGGCTTCCTCTGCTAGTTGATTCTTGGTACAATAAATTGTTTGCTTATAAAATTCCTATGCATACGAAGTGGGTTAGGCTTAGATATGTTTGATATATGTTTCATGATGCTCCCTTTATGTTTCAATTCTTACTTTTATGAGAGCAACTTTAAAATTACCGATGCCTAGCTAAAAGGCTTTAAAGAAAAGCGTTTGGTGGAAGACAACCCAATTTTTATCCCTACTATTTTTGTGTTTTCACATGATTAAGCTACTGTAGTAATCATGCTTTGTGTGTTTTCTTTCAATAATGTGGCAAGTAAAGCCTTTGGGATGATTTGGATGATAGTTGAATTGATTCTGTGCAAAAACAGAAACTTTTGTGCCCAGTGCAGGAATTTACATTTTTTTTACTGGAATGTGACCTTGGTCTGAATTTTTTAAACGGTATTGGTTTACAAATTTCATACGTTGCCCTAATTGCTCAGAATTGTTAGAGTTGCAAAAGTAAGGTTTTTGTTCAGATCATTACAGACCGTTCTGTTTTTGACAGATTCTGTTTTCAATGCATAATTTGCTTGTTTTATAGTTTCTATGGCTTATATTGGTCAATAGAAATTGTAGAAATGATAGAGTACAGCAGGCATTGTGTGGAGGCAATTATGAATCTTGTCTTGACAGTACCCAAGTGAATGATTTGTTTTATTATTGTAACGCATCTCACGAAGTTTCGTTAAGTTTTGTGTGATTCAAGTTTTCAAGTTTTGCATGAGATATCGATATGAGGAGAATAGGGAGCGGAAAGATCGTAAGCTTGGGGATGCCCAAGTCACCTCTAGGTAAAATTCCAGGAAGACTCAAGCATCTAAGCTTGGGGATGCCCCAGATGGCATTCCCTATTTCCTCTTCAACATTGTCGGTATATCTTACTTGGAGATATATTTTTATTCATCACAAAATATGTGTTTTGCTTGGAGTGTATTATTGTTTTGTTTGTTGTTTAATAAAATCCTTATATCAGAAATGTTTTATTTGGAGAGAGTCATTACACAGCTACCTATTTGCTCAACTACTCACTGATCTCATATCTTTTTGAGTAGTTTGTCATTTACTCTTGTGCTTCACTTATATCCTAGGAGTAAATTGTTGAATAAATTGAATATCATAAACCTGAAATTATACATGTTCCATATGCTTAGTAGTAGTTTCACGTTGTGTTTAGAAAGTAAAATTTGTTGAAATTTGACAATCACAATCTTGGTCATACAAGCAATTCATTAAAGATTAGTATAAGGAATAGAAATTTCACATACTAATATATTATCTTGGACATCTTTTATGATTGTGAATACCCATTAATTATTTTCAAACTTGAGCAAATAAGTTGAAGTTGGATAAGGAAGATAACGTAATGAGTTATCTTTGGGTATATTTGCGTAGAAGTTATATTGTTATGGATTCTCCAACATGTGGTGTTTGTTTACAAACTTTGGTAGCCAAAAATTTCTGTACTAAGCGGGAATACTGCTTGTACATCAAAAATCCTTAAGCCAATATTCTTCCATGAATGTCCACCATATCTACCTATATACGGTACTACCCTACTGTTTCAAGTAAATTTGCATGTGCCATCTCTAAATCATTCAAATAAACATTTGGTTTGTGTGCCCGTACCGCTGATGGAGGGACGATGCGGTCAATATCTTCCATGCTAAGTGGGTTATTCTCACGACGAGAGTTTATTCACTCGTCTTGCACAAGAGAGGCTGGTATTTCGGATGCCCAGTCCCGTTAAACAAAAATAAAGAAAAATAAAATAAAATAAACACCCCCCGGAAAGTTGATTGTTTGGAGGGCACCCATGGATTCGCCTAGCCATGGCTTATGTTTGCATAGTTGTGGGGGTGTAAATATTTTCCTTTATGCATGGGAACTACCAATAATGTGTTTAGCATGGAAGATATTGAAATCCTTTGCCGCAACGTTGACAGGAAAAAGCACACCACTCAAAATGTATTCATCTATGTTTTTTGGCAATGAGCTCTGGCACATAAGCGAATCCATGCTTCCCTCTGCGAAGGGTATATCTTTTACTTTTTTGTAAATATTGTTTTTTAGTCGACTTCTTATTCCAACCTCAGTTATTCTCTACTTGGCAAGCATCATGTGGTTGGGAAAAATCCGGACACATATATCCAGCCAAATATATTTGATCATGAGTTATTATTGTTGACAATTATTTCTATGATAAGTAAGTTGGGAGGCAAAACATTAAGCCCATGTCTTCCTCTGTGTTCGATGAATGTTTTTTTGTTCTAAAAATATGCTTTGAGTAGTAGCAATCATAGAAGACTATATGATAATTGAGTATGTGGAGCTCTTACTTAGACTTGGCTCAAAATAAGATGAATTGAAAAATATGCATTGTTTGAACCATAACATGTGAATTGATTGCTACTTTATCATAATGAGTTTCATGAGAAATACTTTTTGTTTATGATGCTAGGAAAAGTGATTGAAATTATCATTGATCAAACTTATGCACTATGCTAGCATTCACACTTCATAAATTATTTCTTTTATCATTTTCCTACTCGGGATGAGCACGAATTAAGCTTGGGGATGCTGATACGTCTCCAATGTATCTATAATTTATGAAGTATTCATGCCATGTTTACAGTAATTTTATATGGTTTTGGTGCACTTTAATATGATTTTCATGGACTAACATATTAACCTAGTGCTAGTTGTTGTTTTCTGCATGTTTTTGGTTTTCTAGAAAATCCATACCAAACGAAGTCCAAACGCGAGGAAACTTTTTGACGATTTTTTCAGGAAGGAAAGAGACCCGGGAAGCTTTGAGGGAGTACCAAAAGACCCGCACGGGCCCCACAAGGCAATAGGACGCGCCCTGGATGGTAGGCGCACCCTGATGCCTTGTAGCCCCCCTGTGGCACCTCTTCGTGTGATTCCAACGCTAAAAAGTCATAAATATATATATATATATATATATATATATATATATATATATATATATATATATATATATATATATATATATATATATATATATATATATAGAAACCTCCAAAAGTTAACCTAGATGAATTTTTTCACCGCCGCAAGCCTCTGTTTTGAAGTGACCTCATCCGGAGCTATGTTCTGGCACCCTGCCGGAGAGGGGAAGTCATCACCGGAGGCCATCTTCATCATCCCTGCTGCTTGCATGACGATGAGGGAGTAGTTCACCCCCGGGGCTGAGGGTATGTACCAGTAGCTATGTATTTTATCTCTCTCTCTCTCGTGATCATGATAGGACACGATCTTGATGTACCATGTCATGATTTTGTCACGGCAAATGTCCTCGTAAAAGGACTAAGTCTAGAAGACATCACAACTAGGTGGTTGCTTGAGAGGGGTTTTTTGGGAACGAAAGATACAAGTTTACCCAGGTTCAGCCCCTCACGGTGGAGGCAGAGACCTACTTCCTTCTTGATTGATATTGCTGGAAATCTCGATTACAAGGATGTGGAATCGCTAACGTAGCTCACGATTGATTGTAACTTAGTATTTCCGTCCTAGGGGCTCCCCTTTATATAATAGGTCGAGTCCCTAGGTTTACAATAGTCTCTGGGTCGTAATGCAGCCCGTGCCATACTTTGTTTCCTACTTGTCTTATTTCCCAAGTCAGGGGAATCTTCATATATGGGCCTTCATTGAGCCGGCCCGCCAAGCGCTCCCATGAGCCGGCCTTCGCTGACCCAGGCCCTAGTTTCGTCAAGCCCCAAACATGAGTTGATCTGCCAGGTCGAAGTGACTCATAGGCCGGTGCGCTCTGGGTCGGGTTATTTCCTCCCGGCCGGGTTATAGTGCTAGGAAATATCCGCAACATTAGCCCCCAATTTAGCACATCGGCTAAAGGAAAACAAAATAAAGGAAAATGAGAAAAGTCAAGGGCAAGCCCGAGTCTTAAACTGTTGAGCCGGAAACTCTGTTCTTGTCATCTTTGCCTCTTCCCTTTCATACACCTTGGTCGGGTCAAGAAATTTGGCCGGCTTACGAGGACCTCCCATACTTAGTTCCTTTTCGTTCCACTCCGCATCGTCACATCATTTGACCTTTTTTTGAATTCAGCGGATGACATCATAACGAATCTTTGAGTGGATATGTGTTGTCTTATCAGGTGTGAGAATCGAGGAGCCCTTTTAGCAAAAAATTGATGCGCACTCCGGGGCTTCGCGCCTGCTGTATTAGGTTCCAAACTTTTATAAATAGCACGATAGACCCCTCGGGGTTCCTTTTACCTTCTCTTTCTCTTGATCCTTCTTCCTCTCGCCTCCAATGCTGTCGCCCCCCTCGAGCTCGCCACCCAGCAAGTCAGCGACCGCAGTGCGAACGTACCATCACCGGAGCTTCGTTGGAGGAGCTGCGGCCGCACCATCGACCTCTTGTAGCCTCAACTCGCCTCTACAGATTTATGAGTACCCATTGCTTCCATTGCGCCACTGTTGTTCATATCGTGTTCGTCAAAGTTCTTTTGTAGCTTCACCATAGTTCATAATCATAGATTCAGATTCATCTCGATATCGTACTCAAACTGTTTAGGCCTCATTTTTGACCTAATCTATTCCAATCTAGATCCCTTTTCCAACGCTTGATGGATCTCATTGCTTCCTCTGTACTTCCCGACCTCGTCATATCTAGGTCTTTCATTTTCCTTTTTCAAGTATTTCCTAGATCTATTTCTGTAGCCGAATCCTATAACTTCCTGTTTGTGGCTTGCTTCATCTTGAAATTCACTATCACTTTGTTGAAATTATGAGCCATATTAGTGTCTTATGCCGGCTCAGTCATTGGCCGGCTTGTAGATCCACTGTAGACCACAAACCTTTTATTTACTAAAACTTTTGCTTGTCTTGTAATCATGACCCGGCTACTTCTGGTCAACCTAATATTTGCATTCTTAATTATCATGACCCAGAATACCTTCATGATTTGATGGCTTATACTTTGATCTTCATATTTTTGTAGTTGAACTTTTTGTTACTTCTGCCCTGATGGCTCCAAAAACCAACAAAGTTGTCAACTGGACAAGATCAACTATATCTGCGCTCATGCTGGATGACTTGGTGGGTCAGGGCTTGCTACCGGCTCAAGAGGAGATAGAATGGCGAGTGCCTAAGGAAGACACTCATCCTCAGCCAATAGAAGGCGAAATCGTAATATTTGTAGATCACCTGCGTAGGGGCTTTCGAACTCCCGGGTCAAAGTTCTTTCGAGATGTACTTCACTTCTTCAACCTCAGGCCTCAGGATCTTGGTCCCAACTCCATTATTAACTTGTGTCATTTTTAAGTTTTTTGCGAGGTATATCTTCAGACAGAGCCAACCATTAGTTTCTTTCAAGAATTATTTTATATCAACCATCAGACAGAGTGCGAGAATGGACCAAGCATTGAACTAGGAGGAATCTCTATTCAAAGGAGAAAGACTGCAATTTTTCCTGAAGCAAAACTGGCAAGCCGTCCAAAAGGATGGCACAGAACTTGGTTCTATTACAAGAACACTGCTCCAGAATAACAACATCCTTTGTCGGGTTACCGAATAGACCGGCTTAACGCCAATACTACTTTCCCGGGTTGGGCCTCTCAAGAAGAGAGGGAGAAACTAAAACCTTTGTTTCCCAAGATAAATGCTCTGATTGCTCATGGTCTCACTGGAGTCGATTTGACCCGGTGCTGGATAAGTTGGAAGATATCACCCCTCGGGCTAAGGGTTTGTTTAATGTGTGACTACACTGGTGAGCCAGAGGATGCTCAATGTTTCAGCTCAATTGACTTGTCAGAAGATGAGATCAATAAGGCCACCAAAAAGTTGTTGGCTGAGACCAGAGAGAAATGCAGTCTTACCGGGCTACCTCCTTTTTACATAGAAAACCCTGTACCTCCAGTAAGTCATATGCATCACTCACCATGTACGATGTCTAACTTTATTTTCCTTATCTTTTTGCTTGAATGCCGACTCGTAATTTGTTAGGTAAACAACGACTGGTGGAAAACTGGACCTCGAGTTCATGCTCCTCCTCAGAACGATCACAAAGAAGAAGAGCCGGCATATGTGGAAGAGGCGGACAATGAAGAAGAATCAGAGGTAGAGCTTGACTCACTTGGCCATTTTTTATTGAACTTGCTGACGCCCCCTCTTCTCAGGATAACATTGAGACCAGCCAAGCCGGCGAAGCTAAGGTAATTCCATTCCCTAACTTGGAACCATTTATCCCAGAGAAACAAAGACAGGCGGTCCGCAAGGTACCATTTTCACATTCGCATGCTCACTTAGATCCACAATTCTTTTTGAAGAAAACTCAAAATGCTGGCACTTCAAAGTGGAAAACCCGGAGCAGCTCTGGCGAACTCAGTGAGGACTTACCGAATGAGCCAGCTTCACGAAGACCAAGAGTTGAAGTCCCTCATAGCCCGACTCTTTCTCGTCCTCAAACCGTCTAGATCAAAGAACCTCTTCATCTGTCTGACTCGAAGTATCAATTGACATCACCACTCAGGTGCCACCTTTTACCATCAACCATGGGTAAGTACACAACAGCATCCTTTTCCATTCATTCTTGTATTTCTGCTGTTACTTACTTGTTTAATATAATTATTTTTTAGAGCGAAAGCCTTCACAAAGAGAAGGGTTGATGACTCAAATGCTGCTGCTCCAGAGACCAAGGACCCCTCTCTTTCAAGGGTCAATCCGGAAATCCAGAATGAGCTGGTGGATGAGACTCGTGTTGATGAAACGGCTCTAACTCATGAAAACGAGCTGGTTCAGGATGACATCCCAGCAAGTCCCGCCAGGGCCACCTCTCATGTAGAGGAGAGGGAAAAATCCAACAAGCGAGCTGCCTCTGGAGGCGGCTCATAATGAAGTTACCATTACTGGAGAAGTGCACAAGACGCCAGAAATTTCAAATGCATTGGCCACGATCACCACCAAGAAAGAGTCGCCCATGATGGAGAAGGGTAAAGCCAAGCTTGAACTTCCATCTTTGGAAAGTTTGGATGTGGGATCCCTGCACCAAGCATTTTTGACCCGGCTGTCTGAGAGCCAGGACACTGAAGTTGTCGTGGTAGACACATTGAAATGGAAATATGAGGTATGATTCCTTGTTTGTTCTTCCTTACATACCTTTAGATAGCCCAAAAGTCTTAAGTAGAGAAGGTACTTAAATGCTTAATACTTGCATAAACAAGAAATCTTCAAATAAGAATCCGGGGTAAATCCTTGACCCGCCCGCAACATGCATGTAATAATTGTGCGGAGATGTAGGCCCCAAGGGCCGGGTCATTATGCAATGATGACCTGGGACTTGTTAAATATGTGTAGTAATATTTTGAACAACTGGTAGCCCCCAAGGACCAGCTCATCATCATGTGATGGGTCGGGTCTTCTGACATGGTGCGAGAAAAACTTAGGATGCATTAGCCCCCAAGTGCCATGTTAAATGCTTGCAACTGCATATGATGGTCATCACTCCATAGGTTTCTCCGGTCGGTTTGTAATAAAATTGACGTCGGCTCAATGTTCCATGAAATACTTTGATGAAATTCGGCCCTCTTGTGGCATGTAATATTTTGGTAGAAAAACTCCTGCTGATATTTTCATGCCTTCGTGCATTGAATATGCTAATACTTTGATTTACCATAGTATGGTGAAGTTGATTTGTGGTCAGCCTGTTAACAAATATCTTGTCTTTCTAAAAACCTGAGCTTTCTCCGGGAAAATAACTCGGCAAAGAGATGTATGAAATAATCTTGTGTTGTGATATTTTTTCAAAACATAGAAATAGATTATATCAGGCCGGGTCAAACTTGTGACCCGGCCATAGATTTAGGCTGGTATAATACCTGTAAGAAAAAAATATGTAGAAAAATACAATAATATAAAGAAGTATATATGACACAGAAAAATATAAGTCGGCGTTTATGCAGCATAAAGAATGGCTTTCGAGGCACGTGTCTCGCTTCAATGAAGCAGGAGTGATAGCCTAATGGTTTGTCCTTGCTTTCTGAAATCCGGCTCTCATGTGACTTAAGACGGTGTTTTAACCTTGATAAGTTCAGAGTCATTGCATGCCGTGATAGGCATCAGTTTGACTAAATTATGAAGAGTATATCCGGGTCACCTTTTCGGAGTAGCATCTTGCGGACAGGCAGGTGTAACCAAAATATCATAGTGGCATATGCCGAGTCAAAAGGGATATTAGTAGGTAAACTTGATGAGTTAGAAGCCCCCAAGTGACCAGTAATCAAAGAATAAAGGCTCAATATAGAATTTCTGAGTTTGAAACGACAAAAACTCTGAATTTTAGAGGTGCTGGCTTTATTTCATTGACCACTAATACACACACACATGATGAGGTATGTACAAAACTAAAGCCAATGGCTTTAAGTATAATATGGCCGAAGATGTGCGATATTCCATGGCCTGCTAGTCTCCTCTTTAGAGGTACGTGACTTCTTGCTTCACGTATATCAACGAGATAGTAAGACCCATTGTTGAGGTTCTTGCTGATGACAAAGGGTCCTTCCCATGGAGGTGAAAGCTTATGCATACATGTCTATTCTTGTATCAGAGGGAGCACTAAGTCACCTTCCTGGAAAGTACGACTGCAGACTCTACGGCTATGATAGTGACGTAGGTCTTGTTGATATATCACTGATCAAGCTGCAGCGAGATCGCGTTCTTCTTCCAAGGCATCTAGAGAGCCATGATGAGCTTGTTCATTGTCTGCCTCGACATATGCTGCAACTCTGGGGGAGTCGTGACAGATATCGCTTGGCAATACAACTTCTGCACCATAGACCAGGAAGAACATCGTATAGCCTGTTGACCTCTTGGGAGTAGTCTGTATGCTCCAAAGGACAGCGGAGAGCTCCTCAACCCAACATCCGGGAGTATGATCAAGAGGAACCATAAGTCTGGGCTTGATCCCGCACAACAACTCTTGATTAGCATGCTCTGCTTGACCATTGGACTATGGATGTGCTACTAATGCTACATCAAGTCAATTGTGTTCCGTTTGGCAAAACTGCTTCATATATCCCTGGGATAGGTTAGTGCCATTGTCTATGATGATGTTATGCGGATATCCAAAGCGAAAAATTAATTTCTTCAAGAATTTGACCGCTGTAGCTGCATCACAATTACTGATTGGTTCTGCTTCGACCCACTTGGTGAATTTATCAACTGCTACCAAGAGGTGAGTCTTTTTATCCTTAGAAGGTTTGACAGGACCAACCATGTCAAGCCCCTAGACTGCAAAAGGCCAAGTGATTGGCATCAATCAGAGTCCTTGAGCTGGCACATGAGCCTGACGTGCAAATTTCTGACAACCATCACATTGGTGAACAATATCCTCCGTGTCTGCGTGAGCTGTAAGCCAGTAAAAACCATGTCGAAAGGACTTGGAAACAAGGGATCTTGAGCCGGCATGATGACCATAGTCACCAGAGTGAATTCCATTGTGAATTTCTCGTCCTTCGGCAGGGGAAACATAACATTGAAAAGCACATGTAATACTCCTCCTGTGTAATTCGCCATTAAAAATAGTCATGGACTTGGACCGTCTGATGATCTGCCGAGCGACGATTTCCTCTTCCGGGAGCTTGCCACGGGTAAGATAAGCCAGGTAAGGAACTGTCCACTCTGGAGTGGCGTGGACTTCTGCAATGAGTTGTGATTCTGGGTCAGGAACAACAAGGTCTTCTTCTATCGGTAACTTGACCGAAAGATTATGGATAACATCAAGGAAGACATTTGGAGGGACCGACTTGCGCTGAGAGCTCAAGCGTGACAAAGCATCAGTGGCCTCATTGAGTCGACGATAAGTGTGATCAACTTGATAACCCGTGAAGTGCCCTGCGATGACCGTCACAGCATGTCGATAAACCGCCATGAGGGGGTCCTTGGAATCCCATGTCCCAGAGACCTGTTGAGAGACCAAAACAGAGTCACCTAAACATCTGACCCTGCTGAGGTTCATCTCCTTAGCCATACAGAGCCCATGGAGTAGAGCCTCGTACTCGGCTGCATTGTTAGTATAGGGAAACATGAGCCTCAAAACATAACAAAAAATTTCACCTCATGGGGAAGATATAATCACTCCAGCCCCCGAGCCTTCTAATTGCCTGGAACCATCAAAGTGTATCATCCAGTATGTATTATCCGGCTTCTCCTCGGGGACTTGTAATTTTGTCCAGCCATTGATGCAATCCACCAAGGCTTGAGATTTGATAGCTGTCCGAGGCACATACTTCAGATGATGTGGACCAAGCTCAATTGTCCACTTGGCTACCTGGCCTATATATGGCCTCCTAGTTTTGGATGATACCCCCCAAAGGGGTTGAGCTGACCACAGTAATAGGATGTTCCTAGAAATAATGTTTCAATTTGCGACTAGCCATGAAAACACCAAACACCAGCTTCTGCCAATGTGGATATTGCTATTTTGACTCGGTCAGAACCTCGCTGACATAGTAAACTAGCCTTTGGACTGGATATTCTTTCCCTTCCTCCTTGCGTTCCACGACAACTACCACACTCACCGCTTTATGGTTAGTGGTGATGTACAGGAGCATAGGCTCCTTGTCGTGAGGAGCAGCAAGGATCGGTGTTGTAGACAACTGTTGCTTGAGAGACTCAAAAGCCTTGTCTGTAGCGTCATTCTAGACGAAATTGTATGTCTTCTTCAACAACTAGTATAGAGGAATTGCCTTCTCCCCGAGCCATCTTATGAATCTGCTCAAGGCTGCAATATGACCTGCCACTCGCTGGATGTCATTGATGTTGGCTGGCTTGGCAAGTGTCGTGACAAGCTTGATCTTGTTCGGGTTGGCCTCGATACCTCGCTTTGAAACAAGGAAACCCACCAGTTTACCTACAGGAACACCAAAGACACATTTGGGCGGGTTGAGCTTTATCTTGTAGACTCGAAGATTGTCGAACATCTCTTTGAGGTCATCCAGTATTGTTTCTTTCTTCTAGGACTTGACCACGATATCATCAACATAAGCATGAATATTGCGCCTGATCTAGTTGTGAAAACAATTTTGTAAACAATGTTGATAAGTAGCTCCAGCACTTTTCAGCCCAAAGGGCATAGAGACATAGCAGAAAGCCCCAAAGGGTGTAATAAAGGTTGTCTTCTCCTGATCCTCCACGGCCATCTTGATCTAGTGATATCCAGAATAAGCATCCAGGAAACATAAGCATTCACAGCCGGCGGTATAGTCAATGATTTGATCAATACGAGGAAGGGCAAATGGATCCTTAGGATAAGCCTTGTCGAGAATTCAATAAAATGTATGGCATTAAATCTTTGAATGATAAGCATGATTGCAATGAAATTAGTATGAATTCTTTGAATATCCATGATGCTAATGATATGCAAAGCCATAAGCTTGGGGATGCTATGTTTGATAAATATGATCTTTTTAGTTCCCCTACTTTTGATGAGCGAATTTATTATGCTGATAGCATGACTCCTATTTTTGATGATTACAATGATGAAAGTGGGTTTGGAAGAGTGTCAACTCTAGGAAATGATCCCACTATTTTGGAGGGTGTTGGATCTTATTAAAATATTGATAAAAGTGGATTTGGAGAGGTCATGATTTTATTTATTGATGAAGCCACTACTTTGTAAGATGTGCCAATTGATTATTATCAGAAAAAATTGCTATCTATGATGATTATTATGATGACATGTATGCTATAAAGATTAATGATAACCATGAAACTTGTCATCATGATTTTAATTTTGAATTGGGTCATATCAATCAAATTTCACATGATAGTTATTTCACTGAATTTGATCCCACCTCTATTGATAAGAATAAATTAGCTTATCTGGAGAGTAATGAAAATTTTATTCGTGTGGATCATGAAAAGAATGTTTTATGTGATAGTTATATTGTTGAATTTATTCATGATGCTACTAAAATTATTATGAGAGGGGAAGATATGCTTTTAAATAGTTCAACAACATCAAGTTTCCTCTCTATGCGTTGATTTTTTTTGAAGTTATGCTTGTTTTGGCTTCCTCTGCTAGTTGATTCTTGGTACAATAAATTGTTTGCTTATAAAATTCCTATGCAAACGAAGTGGGTTAGGCTCAGATATGTTTGATATATGTTTCATGATGCTCCCTTTATGTTTCAATTCTTACTTTTATGAGAGCAACTTTAAAATTACCGATGCCTAGCTAAAAGGCTTTAAAGAAAAGCGTTTGGTGGAAGACAACCCAATATTTATCCCTACTATTTTTGTGTTTTCACATGATTAAGCTACTGTAGTAATCATGCTTTGTGTGTTTTCTTTCAATAATGTGCCAAGTAAAGCCTTTGGGATGGTTTGGATGATAGTTGAATTGATTCTGTGCAAAAACAGAAACTTTTGTGCCCAGTGCAGGAATTTACATTTTTTTACTGGAATGTGACCTTGGTCTGAATTTTTTACACAGTATTGGTTTACAAATTTCATACGTTGCCCTAATTGCTCAGAATTGTTAGAGTTGCAAAAGTAAGGTTTTTGTTCAGATCATTACAGACCGTTCTGTTTTTGACAGATTCTGTTTTCAATGCATAATTTGCTTGTTTTATAGTTTCTATGGCTTATATTGGTCAATAGAAATTGTAGAAATGATAGAGTACAGTAGGCATTGTGTGGAGGCAATTATGAATCTTCTCTTGACAGTACCCAAGTGAATGATTTGTTTTATTATTGTAACGCATCTCACGAAGTTTCGTTAAGTTTTGTGTGATTCAAGTTTTCAAGTTTTGCATGAGATATCGATATGAGGAGAATAGGGAGCGGAAAGATCGTAAGCTTGGGGATGCCCAAGTCACCTCAAGGTAAAATTCCAGGAAGACTCAAGCGTCTAAGCTTGGGGATGCCCCAGATGGCATTCCCTCTTTCCTCTTCAACATTGTCGGTATATCTTACTTGGAGATATATTTTTATTCATCACAAAATATGTGTTTTGCTTGGAGTGTATTTTTGTTTTGTTTGTTGTTTAATAAAATCCTTATATCAGAAATGTTTTATTTGGAGAGAGTCATTACACAGCTACCTATTTGCTCAACTACTCACTGATCTCATATCTTTTTGAGTAGTTTGTCATTTACTCTTGTGCTTCACTTATATCCTAGGAGTAAATTGTTGAATAAATTGAATATCATAAACCTGAAATTATACATGTTCCATATGCTTAGTAGTAGTTTCACATTGTGTTTAGAAAGTAAAATTTGTTGAAATTTGACAATCACAATCTTGGTCATACAAGCAATTCATTAAAGATTAGTATAAGGAATAGAAATTTCACATACTAATATATTATCTTGGACATCTTTTATGATTGTGAATACCCATTAATTATTTTCAAACTTGAGCAAATAAGTTGAAGTTGGACAAGGAAGATAACGTAATGAGTTATCTTTGGGTATATTTGCGTAGAAGTTATATTGTTATGGATTCTCCAACATGTGGTGTTTGTTTACAAACTTTGGTAGCCAAAAATTTCTGTACTAAGCGGGAATACTGATTGTACATCAAAAATCCTTAAGCCAATATTCTTCCATGAATGTCCACCATATCTACCTATATACGGTACTACCCTACTGTTTCAAGTAAATTTGCATGTGCCATCTCTAAATCATTCAAATAAACATTTGGTTTGTGTGCCCGTACCGCTGATGGAGGGACGATGCGGTCAATATCTTCCATGCTAAGTGGGTTATTCTCACGACGAGAGTTTATTCACTCATCTTGCACAAGAGAGGCTGGTATTTCGGATGCCCAGTCCTGTTAAACAAAAATAAAGAAAAATATAATAAAATAAACACCCCCCGGAAAGTTGATTGTTTGGAGGGCACCCATGGATTCGTTTAGCCATGGCTTATGTTTGCATAGTTGTGGGGGTGTAAATCTTTTCCTTTATGCATGGGAACTACCAATAATGTGTTTAGCATGGAAGATATTGAAATCCTTTGCCGCAACGTTGACAGGAAAAAGCACACCACTCAAAATGTATTCATCTATGTTTTTTGGCAATGAGCTCTGGCACATAAGCGAATCCATGCTTCCCTCTGCGAAGGGTATATCTTTTACTTTTTTGTCAATATTGTTTTTTAGTCGACTTCTTATTCCAACCTCAGTTATTCTCTACTTGGCAAGCATCATGTGGTTGGGAAAAATCCGGACACATATATCCAGCCAAATATATTTGATCATGAGTTATTATTGTTGACAATTATTTCTATGATAAGTAAGTTGGGAGGCAAAACATTAAGCCCATGTCTTCTTCTGTGTTCGATGAATGTTTTTTTGTTCTAAAAATATGCTTTGAGTAGTAGCAATCATAGAAGACTATATGATAATTGAGTATGTGGAGCTCTTACTTAGACTTGGCTGAAAATAAGATGAATTGAAAAATATGCATTGTTTGAACCATAACATGTGAATTGATTGCTACTTTATCATAATGAGTTTCATGAGAAATAGTTTTTGTTTATGATGCTAGGAAAAGTGATTGAAATTTTCATTGATCAAACTTATGCACTATGCTAGCATTCACACTTCATAAATTATTTCTTTTATCATTTTCCTACTCGGGATGAGCACGAATTAAGCTTGGGGATGCTGATACGTCTCCAACGTATCTATAATTTATGAAGTATTCATGCCATGTTTACAGTAATTTTATATGGTTTTGGTGCACTTTAATATGATTTTCATGGACTAACATATTAACCTAGTGCTAGTTGTTGTTTTCTGCATGTTTTTGGTTTTCTAGAAAATCCATACCAAACGAAGTCCAAACGCGAGGAAACTTTTTGACGATTTTTTCAGGAAGGAAAGAGACCCGGGAAGCTTTGAGGGAGTACCAAAAGAACCGCACGGGCCCCACAAGGCAACAGGACGCGCCCTGGATGGTAGGCGCACCCTGATGCCTTGTAGCCCCCCTGTGGCACCTCTTCTTGTGATTCCAACGCTAAAAAGTCATATATATATATATATATAGAAACCTCCAAAAGTTAACCTAGATGAATTTTTTCACCGCCGCAAGCCTCTGTTTTGAAGTGACCTCATCCGGAGCTATGTTCTGGCACCTTGCCGGAGAGGGGAAGTCATCACCGGAGGCCATCTTCATCATCCCTGCTGCTTGCATGATGATGAGGGAGTAGTTCACCCCCGGGGCTGAGGGTATGTACCAGTAGCTACGTATTTTATCTCTCTCTCTCTCGTGATCATGATAGGACACGATCTTGATGTACCATGTCATGATTTTGTCACGGCAAATGTCCTCGTAAAAGGACTAAGTCTAGAAGACATCACAACTAGGTGGTTGCTTGAGAGAGGTTTTTTGGGAACGAAAGATACAAGTTTACCCAGGTTCAGCCCCTCACGGTGGAGGCAGAGACCTACTTCCTGCTTGATTGATATTGCTGGAAATCTCAATTACAAGGATGCGGAATCGCTAACCTAGCTCACGATTGATTGTAACTTAGTATTTCCGTCCTAGGGGCTCCCCTTTATATAATAGGTCGAGTCCCTAGGTTTACAATAGTCTCCGGGTCATAATGCAGCTCGTGCCATACTTTGTTTCCTACTTGTCTTATTTCCCAAGTCAGGGGAATCTTCATATATGGGCCTTCATTGAGCCGGCCCGCCAAGCGTTCCCATGAGCCGGCCTTCGCTGACCCAGGCCCTAGTTTCGTCAAGCCCCAAACATGAGTTGATCTGCCAGGTCGAAGTGACTCATAGGCCGGTGCGCTCTGGGTCGGGTTATTTCCTCCCGGCCGGGTTATAGTGCTAGGAAATATCCGCAACATTAGCCCCCAATTTAGCACATCGGCTAAAGGAAAACAAAATAAAGGAAAATGAGAAAAGTCAAGGGCAAGCCCGAGTCTTAAACTGTTGAGCCGGAAACTCTGTTCTTGTCATCTTTGCCTCTTCCCTTTCATACACCTTGGTCGGGTCAAGAAATTTGGCCGGCTTACGAGGACCTCCCATACTTAGTTCCTTTTCGTTCCACTCTGCATCGTCACATCATTTGACCTTTTTTTGAATTCAGCGGATGACATCATAACGAATCTTTGAGTGGATATGTGTTGTCTTATCAGGTGTGAGAATCGAGGAGCCCTTTTAGCAAAAAATTGATGCGCACTCCGGGGCTTCGCGCCTGCTGTTTTAGGTTCCAAACTTTTATAAATAGCACGACAAACCCCTCGGTGTTCCTTTTACCTTCTCTTTCTCTTGATCCTTCTTCCTCTCGCCTCCAATGCCGTCGCCCCCCTCGAGCTCGCCACCCAGCAAGTCAGCGATCGCAGTGCGAACGTACCATCACCGGAGCTTCATTGGAGGAGCTGCGGCCGCACCATCGACCTCTTGTAGCCTCAACTCGCCTCTGCAGATTTATGAGTACCCATTGCTTCCATTGCGCCATTGTTGTTCATATCGTGTTCGTCAAAGTTCTTTTGTAGCTTCACCATAGTTCATAATCATAGATTCAGATTCATCTCGATATCGTACTCAAACTGTTTAGGCCTCATTTTTGACCTAATCTATTCCAATCTAGATCCCTTTTCCAACGCTTGATGGATCTCATTGCTTCCTCTGTACTTCCCGACCTCGTCATATCTAGGTCTTTCATTTTCCTTTTTCAAGTATTTCCTAGATCTATTTCTGTAGCTGAATCCTATAACTTCCTGTTTGTGGCTTGCTTCATCTTGAAATTCACTATCACTTTGTTGAAATTATGAGCCATATTAGTGTCTTATGCCGGCTTAGTCATTGGCCGGCTTGTAGATCCACTGTAGACCACAAACCTTTTATTTACTAAAACTTTTGCTTGTCTTGTAATCATGACCCGGCTACTTCTGGTCAACCTAATATTTGCATTGTTAATTATCATGACCCAGAATACCTTCATGATTTGATGGCTCATACTTTGATCTTCATATTTTTGTAGTTGAACTTTTTGTTACTTCTGCCCTGATGGCTCCAAAAACCAACAAAGTTGTCAACTGGACAAGATCAACTATATCTGTGCTCATGCTGGATGACTTGGTGGGTCAGGGCTTGCTACCGGCTGAAGAGGAGATAGAATGGCGAGTGCCTAAGGAAGACACTCATCCTCAGCCAATAGAAGGCGAAATCGTAATATTTGCAGATCACCTGCGTAGGGGCTTTCGAACTCCCGGGTCAAAGTTCTTTCGAGATGTACTTCACTTCTTCAACCTCAGGCCTCAGGATCTTGGTCCCAACTCCATTATTAACTTGTGTCATTTTTAAGTTTTTTGCGAGGTATATCTTCAGACAGAGCCAACCATTAGTTTCTTTCAAGAATTATTTTATATCAACCATTAGACAGAGTGCAAGAATGGACCAAGCATTGAACTAGGAGGAATCTCTATTCAAAGGAGAAAGACTGCAATTTTTCCTGAAGCAAAACTGGCAAGCCGTCCAAAAGGATGGCACAGAACTTGGTTCTATTACAAGAACACTGCTCCAGAATAACAACATCCTTTGTCGGGTTACCGAATAGACCGGCTTAACGCCAATACTACTTTCCGGGTTGGGCCTCTCAAGAAGAGAGGGAGAAACTAAAACCTTTGTTTCCCAAGATAAACGCTCTGATTGCTCATGGTCTCACTGGAGTCGATTTGACCCGGTGCTGGATAAGTTGGAAGATATCACCCCTCGGTCTAAGGGTTTGTTTAATGTGTGACTACACTGGTGAGCCAGAGGATGCTCAACGTTTCAGCTCAATTGACTTGTCAGAAGATGAGATCATTAAGGCCACCAAAAAGTTGTTGGGTGAGACCAGAGAGAAATGCAATCTTACCGGGCTACCTCCTTTTTACATAGAAAACCCGGTACCTCCAGTAAGTCATATGCATCACTCACCATGTACGATGTCTAACTTTATTTTCCTTATCTTTTTGCTTGAACGCCGACTCGTAATTTGTTAGGTAAACAATGACTGGTGGAAAACTGGACCCCGAGTTCATGCTCCTCCTCAGAACGATCACAAAGAAGAAGAGCCGGCATACGTGGAAGAGGCGGACAATGAAGAAGAATCAGAGGTAGAGCTTGACTCACTTGGCCATTTTTTATTGAACTTGCTGACGCCCCCTCTTTTCAGGATAACATTGAGACCAGCCAAGCCGGCGAAGCTAAGGTAATTCCATTCCCTAACTTGGAACCATTTATCCCGGAGAAACAAAGACAGGCGGTCCGCAAGGTACCATTTTCACATTCGCATGCTCACTTAGATCCACAATTCTTTTTGAAGAAAACTCAAAATGCTGGCACTTCAAAGTGGAAAACCTGGAGCAGCTCTGGCGAACTCAGTGAGGACTTACCGAATGAGCCAGCTTCACGAAGACCAAGAGTTGAAGTCCCTCATAGCCCGACTCTTTCTCGTCCTCAAGCCGTCTAGATCAAAGAACCTCTTCATCTGTCTGACTCAAAGTATCAATTGACATCACCACTCAGGTGCCACCTTTTACCATCAACCATGGGTAAGTACACAACAGCATCCTTTTCCATTCATTCTTGTATTTCTGCTGTTACTTACTTGTTTAATATAATTATTTTTTAGAGCGAAAGCCTTCACAAAGAGAAGGGTTGATGACTCAAATGCTGCTGCTCCAGAGACCGAGGACCCCTCTCTTTCAAGGGTCAATCCGGAAATCCAGAATGAGCTGGTGGATGAGACTCGTGTTGATGAAACGGCTCTAACTCGTGAAAACGAGCTGGTTCAGGATGACATCCCAGCAAGTCCCGCCAGGGCCACCTCTCATGTAGAGGAGAGGGAAAAATCCAACAAGCGAGCTGCCTCTGGAGGCGGCTCATAATGAAGTTACCATTACTGCAGAAGTGCACAAGACGCCAGAAATTTCAAATGCATTGGCCAAGATCACCACCAAGAAAGAGTCGCCCATGATGGAGAAGGGTAAAGCCAAGCTTGAACTTCCATCTTTGGAAAGTTTAGATGTGGGATCCCTGCACTAAGCATTTTTGACCCAGCTGTCTGAGAGCCGGGACACTGAAGCTGTCGTGGTAGACACATTGAAATGGAAATATGAGGTATGATTCCTTGTTTGTTCTTCCTTACATACCTTTAGATAGCCCAAAAGTCTTAAGTAGAGAAGGTACTTAAATGCTTAAGACTTGCATAAACAAGAAATCTTCAAATAAGAATCCGGGGTAAATCCTTGACCTGCCCGCAACATGCATGTAATAATTGTGCGGAGATGTAGGCCCCAAGGGCCGGGTCATTATGCAATGATGACCTGGGACTTGTTAAATATGTGTAGTAATATTTTGAACAACTGGTAGCCCCCAAGGACCAGCTCATCATCATGTGATGGGTCGGGTCTTCTGACATGGTGCGAGAAAAACTTAGGATGCATTAGCCCCCAAGTGCCATGTTGAATGCTTGCAACTGCATATGATGGTCATCACTCCATAGGTTTCTCCGGTCGGTTTGTAATAAAATTGACGTCGGCTCAATGTTCCATGAAATACTTTGATGAAATTCGGCCCTCTTGTGGCATGTAATATTTTGGTAGAAAAACTCCTGCTGATATTTTCATGCCTTCGTGCATTGAATATGCTAATACTTTGATTTACCATAGTATGGTGAAGTTGATTTGTGGTCAGCCTGTTAACAAATATCTTGTCTTTCTAAAAACCTGAGCTTTCTCCGGGAAAATAACTCGGCAAAGAGATGTATGAAATAATCTTGTGTTGTGATATTTTTTCAAAACATAGAAATAGATTATATCAGGCCGGGTCAAACTTGTGACCCGGCCATAGATTTAGGCTGGTATAATACCTGTAAGAAAAAAATATGTAGAAAAATACAATAATATAAAGAAGTATATATGACACAGAAAAATATAAGTCGGCGTTTATGCAGCATAAAGAATGGCTTTCGAGGCACGTGTCTCGCTTCAATGAAGCAGGAGTGATAGCCTAATGGTTTGTCCTTGCTTTCTGAAATCCGGCTCATGTGACTTAAGACGGTGTTTTAACCTTGATAAGTTCAGAGTCAATGCATGCCGTGATAGGCATCAGTTTGACTAAATTATGAAGAGTATATCCGGGTCACCTTTTCGGAGTAGCATCTTGCAGACAGGCAGGTGTAACCAAAATATCATAGTGGCATATGCCGGGTCAAAAGGGATATTAGTAGGTAAACTTGATGAGTTAGAAGCCCCCAAGTGACCAGTAATCAAAGAATAAAGGCTTAATATAGAATTTCTGAGTTTGAAACGACAAAAACTCTGAATTTTAGAGGTGCTGGCTTTATTTCATTGACCACTAATACACACACACATGATGAGGTATGTACAAAACTAAAGCCAATGGCTTTAAGTATAATATGGCCGAAGATGTGCGATATTCCATGGCCTGCTAGTCTCTTCTTTAGAGGTACGTGACTTCTTGCTTCGCGTATATCAACGAGATAGTAAGACCCATTGTTGAGGTTCTTGCTGATGACAAAGGGTCCTTCCCATGGAGGTGAAAGCTTATGCATACATGTCTATTCTTGTATCAGAGGGAGCACTAAGTCACCTTCCTGGAAAGTACGACTGCAGACTCTACGGCTATGATAGTGACGTAGGTCTTGTTGATATATCACTGATCAAGCTGCAGCGAGATCGCGTTCTTCTTCCAAGGCATCTAGAGAGCCATGATGAGCTTGTTCATTGTCTGCCTCGACATATGCTGCAACTCTGGGGGAGTCGTGACAGATATCGCTTGGCAATACAACTTCTGCACCATAGACCAGGAAGAACATCGTATAGCCTGTTGACCTCTTGGGAGTAGTCTGTATGCTCCAAAGGACAGCGGAGAGCTCCTCAACCCAACATCCGGGAGTATGATCAAGAGGAACCATAAGTCTGGGCTTGATCCCGCACAACAACTCTTGATTAGCATGCTCTGCTTGACCATTGGACTATGGATGTGCTACTAATGCTACATCAAGTCAATTGTGTTCCGTTTGGCAAAACTGCTTCATATATCCCTGGGATAGGTTAGTGCCATTGTCTATGATGATGTTATGCGGATATCCAAAGTGAAAAATTAATTTCTTAAAGAATTTAACCGCTGTAGCTGCATCACAATTACTGATTGGTTCTGCTTCGACCCACTTGGTGAATTTATCAACTGCTACCAAGAGGTGAGTCTTTTTATCCTTAGAAGGTTTGACAGGACCAACCATGTCAAGCCCCTAGACTGCAAAAGGCCAAGTGATTGGCATCAATCAGAGTCCTTGAGCTGGCACATGAGCCTGACGTGCAAATTTCTGACAACCATCACATTGGCGAACAATATCCTCCGTGTCTGCGTGAGCTGTAAGCCAGTAAAAACCATGTCGAAAGGACTTGGAAACAAGGGATCTTGAGCCGGCATGATGACCATAGTCACCAGAGTGAATTCCATTGTGAATTTCTCGTCCTTCGGCAGGGGAAACATAACATTGAAAAGCACATGTAATACTCCTCCTGTGTAACTCGCCATTAAAAATAGTCATGGACTTGGACCGTCTGATGATCTGCCGAGCGACGATTTCCTCTTCCGGGAGCTTGCCACGGGTAAGATAAGCCAGGTAAGGAACTGTCCACTCTGGAGTGGCGTGGACTTCTGCAATGAGTTGTGATTCTGGGTCAGGAACAACAAGGTCTTCTTCTATCGGTAACTTGACCGAAAGATTATGGATAACATCAAGGAAGACATTTGGAGGGACCGACTTGCGCTGAGAGCTCAAGCGTGACAAAGCATCAGTGGCCTCATTGAGTCGACGATAAGTGTGATCAACTTGATAACCCGTGAAGTGCCCTGCGATGACCGTCACAGCATGTCGATAAACCGCCATGAGGGGGTCCTTGGAATCCCATGTCCCAGAGACCTGTTGAGAGACCAAAACAGAGTCACCTAAACATCTGACCCTGCTGAGGTTCATCTCCTTAGCCATACAGAGCCCATGGAGTAGAGCCTCATACTCGGCTGCATTGTTAGTATAGGGAAACATGAGCCTCAAAACATAACAAAAAATTTCACCTCATGGGGAAGATATAATCACTCCAACCCCCGAGCCTTCTAATTGCCTGGAACCATCAAAGTGTATCGTCCAGTATGTATTATCCGGCTTCTCCTCGGGGACTTGTAATTTTGTCCAGCCATGGATGAAATCCACCAAGGCTTGAGATTTGATAGCTGTCCGAGGCACATACTTCAGATGATGTGGACCGAGCTCAATTGTCCACTTGGCTACCTGGCCTATATATGGCCTCCTAGTTTTGGATGATACCCCCCAAAGGGGTTGAGCTGACCACAGTAATAGGATGTTCCTAGAAATAATGTTTCAATTTGCGACTAGCCATGAAAACACCAAACACCAGCTTCTGCCAATGTGGATATTGCTATTTTGACTCGGTCAGAACCTCGCTGACATAGTAAACTAGCCTTTGGACTGGATATTCTTTCCCTTCCTCCTTGTGTTCCACGACAACTACCACACTCACCGCTTTATTGTTAGCGGTGATGTACAGGAGCATAGGCTCCTTGTCGTGAGGAGCAGCAAGGATCGGTGTTGTAGACAACTGTTGCTTGAGAGACTCAAAAGCCTTGTCTGTAGCGTCATTCTAGACGAAATTGTATGTCTTCTTCAACAACTAGTATAGAGGAATTGCCTTCTCCCCGAGCCAACTTATGAATCTGCTCAAGGCTGCAATATGACCCGCCACTCGCTGGACGTCATTGATGTTGGCTGGCTTGGCAAGTGTCGTGACAAGCTTGATCTTGTTCGGGTTGGCCTCGATACCTCGCTTTGAAACAAGGAAACCCACCAGTTTACCTACAGGAACACCAAAGACACATTTGGGCGGGTTGAGCTTCATCTTGTAGACTCGAAGATTGTCGAACATCTCTTTGAGGTCATCCAGTATTGTTTCTTTCTTCTAGGACTTGACCACGATATCATCAACATAAGCATGAATATTGCGCCTGATCTAGTTGTGAAAACAATTTTGTAAACAATGCTGATAAGTAGCTCCAGCACTTTTCAGCCCAAAGGGCATAGAGACATAGCAGAAAGCCCCAAAGGGTGTAATAAAGGTTGTCTTCTCCTGATCCTCCACGGCCATCTTGATCTAGTGATATCCAGAATAAGCATCCAGGAAACATAAGCATTCACAGCCGGCGGTATAGTCAATGATTTGATCAATACGAGGAAGGGCAAATGGATCCTTAGGATAAGCCTTGTCGAGATCTGTGTAGTCAACACACATTCGCCAAGTCCCATTTTTCTTCAGAACAAGCACTGGATTTGCCAACCACTCAGGGTGAAAAACTTCAATAGTGAACCCAGCTGCTAGGAGTCGAGCCACTTCTTCGCCAATAGCCTTGCGTCTCTCCTTGTTAAAACGACGGAGGTATTGCCTGACAGGTTTCATCTTAGGATCCATATTTAGGCGGTGCTTAGCGAGTTCTCTCGGTACACCTGGCATGTCAGAAGGTTTCCATGCAAAAATTTCCCGATTCTCACGGATGAACTCGATGAGCGCGCTTTCCTATTTGGGGTCCATGCCGGTCCCGATAGTAAACTGCTGGGATGAATCACCAGGGGTGAAGTCAACCTGCTTAGTGTCCTATGCAAACTTGAACTTGAGTAAGGGATTAGATTCAGTAGTGGGTTTTTTGAGAGAAGTCATATCTTCCAGGTCAACATTAGCTGTAGGATCTGAACATTTAATCTTCCACCAAATAAACCAAGTAGCATCAACTACAAGATGTAATCAACACTACTAGCAACCCACGGGTACCAATTTGAGGTTTTGAGACAAAGATTAAATACAAGAGATGAACTAGGGTTTGAGATGAGATGGTCCTGGTAAAGATATTTGTGAAGATTAGTCATCCCATGATGAGAGGATCCTTGGTGATGTCAATGGCTTTGATTTCCCCCTCCCGGAGGGAAGTATCCCCGGCGAAATCGCTCCGCCAGAGAGCAAAAGTGCTCCTGCCCAGGTTCCGCCTCGAGACGGCAGCGCTTCATCCCGAAAGTCTTCTCTTCTTTTTTTTCTAGGTCAAAACCCCTCATATAGCAGAAGATGGGCACCAAAGGCCAGTTGTGGGCCCCATAAGGCATCAGGATGCACCCAGGGGAGTGGTCGCGCCCTGTTGCCTTGTGGGCAACTGGTGGGCCCCCTCTGGTATTTCTTTGCTCCGGTATTTTTTATATATTCAATAAAAAATCTCCGTGAAGTTTTAGGTCATTTGGAGCTCTGTAGAATAGGTATCTCTGTTGTAGCACTTTTAGGTCCAGAATTCCAGCTGCCGGTAATCTCCCTCTCCATGTTAATCTTGCAAATTAAGAGAGAAAAGGCATTAGAATTGCATCATAAAGTGGAATAATGACCGAAAACAATATGAATAACAGTAGTAAAACATGATGCAAAATGGATGTATCAGGGTCCAACAGGCCCACGACATGGCGCGAACCCTAGGAGGCCAGACAACCTTCTTGACGCCCAAGACTAGGCGGCGGCAGCACCCCGAGATCGCATCTAACATGTAAACCCTAGGCTTCTCCTGCCTATATAAAGGGAGGTCCAGGGTTCCTCTTGATCATCTATCCTCAGATAGGAGAACTCCTGGTAGCAATCTCATACACCATTGTAATCTCTCGCACGAGGTATCCCTCCACTATGAATCATTAAAACTAGCAGGACGTAGGGTATTACTCTTCAGAGGCCCGAACCTGGATAAACCCCTCGTGTGACCTCCGATCCATGACTTCCAGCTGCGCTTGGACCCCCTACCGAGGGATCTAACGGAAATTTGCTCCATCAGTCATCTCTACGTACGTAGGTGCATGTCCACGTAAATACCCATGAGATGGTAAAAGAATTTAAAAAAGAGGAAAATGTGTCACCCAAAGAAGCAAAACACGTGGCCACCTGTGAGAGCCTCACGGTCAAAACTCCAAACGCATATGAGGGCCTATAGCTTAGCTAGTCTAATTATCTTAATATATAAAAATGGCAATCTTCCGTCAAATAGCTGAACAACCTTTGCTAAAATCAACCTTCTGCCAAATACCAATAGAGCCAAATAGACCCAAATTAGTTTGATTTATGTTGTTGCTCCGCCAAACAATTCTTCCGCCAAATTGATGTTTGTACCCAAGAACCTTCTCTCAAACTAGAGGAAGACATGTGCTTTGCTGCGCGGGGGAAACATATCAGTTAGCCTATTATAAGCATGGCATGGGCACGGTCTTGGAGACATACATGTATATGCAGCATAAGCGATAGTTGCTACAGGTTTTACTTTGTTCTCAGAAGCCAATTTATCCATTCACAATATGAAATATGCCAACTATAACATGCCTGATGATGTATCAAAAAATACAACTGTTACGATGATTGGCGATTTTAGGAGCCGTCCATCCATCCTAATCTGACGGTGGAAAAATAGGAGTTACGAAATTAAAATTACGGGAAATCTCTACTCCTAATGGAGCAGTTGGTAGCCTGGTACTCCGGTTTTATTTTTGTCTGGTTTATTTTCGTCTCACCTCCCACCACCCCTCCCACGTTAATTTTTCTTCTTCGCACTTAAAACCGAATCGCGTCTGATACTCCTTCCATTTATTCGTGTTTGCTTTGGCAGGTGTCGATTCAATCCAATCATGTAAATATTTGGTAATTAAGAATTCGGAAATAATACCATATATATGAGATCACCTTCCAAACAGATCACTTTCCTCTTCAATCATATGATCACGAAAAAAACGAACAAAAAATGTAGCGATGCAACGGACGAACCGGGAGCGAGGCCCCCTCGCATCCCCACCTGCCCGTGCCCCCTCCCCTCCATCTCTTCCTCCCGAGTCCCGACCTGGGCTAGGGTTCCGTACGCCGCCGACGGTGTCTCGCCCCCTCACCACATACGCATTTCTCCTTTTCATCCCCACCTGAGACTGAAACCTACTCACGCCTCTCCTTGTTCCCCCCGCCATTGCAGTCCCAACCATGAACACGACTCCCATCTCGATCCAACAACTCCTTCTCGATCTTCTTCCTAGGGTTCCCCGCCTCCACCGCCGCTGCCATCCCGGATCGTGGAGCCCCAGGGCAGCTCGCCACCGCCACCATCGCGGAACCCCAGGGAGGGTCAAGACGTCAGGCAGGCCATGCTTGTGGTGAGTCGTTGCCACCGCCGCTAATATTCAATCCCAGGGACGACACCGTCGCCACCACATAGGAAACGAACAGGGCAAGGCGTGCGTGGTCGCCTTGCGGGCAGCGATGAACAGCGCAAGGCCGTGCCCTACTTGGAGGAGGAACACATGTTTTTTCTGCTCGTTTTATGTTTGTTTTTTGTTTCCTGTATGACAGTCTGTTCACCTCATCGTTGGGCCTACAGTGTGGGCAGTATGTGGATTCAATTTCTTGGTGAGATGTGCTTTTCTGTATCTTGGTATCATTGGATTTTGGTTTGCAGGTTTGGGAACTGAAATTCGTATCTTGCAGCAAGGAGAATTGGATGGATTGAAACCTTGAAGTTGAACATGAATGGGCACATTCATGGATAGACAGTGGTCGACCAAGGATTTTTGTTTGGTGTTGAGCATATTAGTAGATGGCGTCTTACTGAAAAATGGCAGGTGGTAGTGTGATATTGTTGTGAATTTTGCTCTCTTCTTTTAATTTTCTTTAATATGAAATATCGCCATGTGTTTATGTAGGCAAGTATGTTGACTGGGTTGATGTGGAGCTAGAGAAACTTGAGAGGACATAGGAGGTGTTATTGTGAATTGTGCTAAATTTTGTTTTTTAGGAAGACAATCATCTTATACTAAAACTGAAAGATTAAGCTCAATTCCATGTTTGAAGACTTGTATACGGAATGCTCTAATTCATACTAGACTGCCATTCCTGACATGGCAATGGTTTCAGGGTATTGTTTGAGCTGATATGGAGGGACTACTTCAGATTTCATTCAGCAAAATATGGGAACTCCATTTTCTTACAAGGTAAATAAGATATAAAATTGTATCATTCTGAACTTTTGCCTTTCATGTATATTACGGAAAGGATGCACACATGTTTTTCTTCTTCTGTGATCTCCTGTGATCATTAATTCTGAAAGAAATCTGCTGTGATTATTAATTCTGAAAGAAATCTGAATAATTGCCAGAGTGAGGAGGAAAAAGCAAAAAAATTCTGACCATTTGGGTCATGGTCTTGGAGGATGATTGCTGGTGCAGTGCTCACTTGGCGCTCTAATTTATCTTATTCGAGCTGTAGGTCTAGATTAATTTTTATCTTAATTGGATGTTAAACGATTAATCAAACAGAGTTGAGATTCATCCAGGCTACATAGGTCTGATTGTATTAGTGTCAGTTCCTTGAAGTCAAGTACTACTATGGTCAGAAGGGAAATACTTTTAAAGTGATCACCAAAGTGATAGAAGACAAAATATAAATTAAATATTAATGTGTACATGTTTTATTTGCTCCCATGCTCACTTTGTCGAGTTACAAACTGGACCTTTGTGGTGTGCGTCTATACGCCCTCTCCAAAAGATTGGTTAGCTTTAAGTTACTATACAATCAGACCTCTACCGCATCGTGTATTTGTTTTACTTCAGAGATGTACTCCTGTCGTTGTTGGCTGTCGAATTTGTGTTGCAGTTCGTGCCCACCACGTTCGTGTCTTCACCCCTTCGTCCTCCAGCACAAACGCCAGAATGGAGCAACAACTGTGATTTGCCAGGTCGGTGAACTGATCCAGCGCGCGGCTATGGGGTGTTGTGTCCGCGTTGGAGAACTGATACAGCTCACTGCCAGGGTGGCATCCCTCTTCTTCTATGCCATAAAGCCCCTCGATCGAATCTATGACTCAGCAAATCAAAATTGTCGACCCAGCCAATCTCATCGGAACATCGTCTAGCTTGCCGTGCTCCACTCGCTGTAAGTACCTTGACCTCTTCTTCCTATATACACTTGGCAATATTTGAGGGTTCATGAATGGAATGGCGAGATGCCTTTTTGGATGCTTAGATTCTTGATGTGTGTTCTATAGTTTCCTTGACCCTTTAGTTCATCGCCTAGGAGCGGAAAGGTAAAAAGCCAATTTGTGATTTACTTTATAAGAGACAGTCTGGTGCAGAAATGACCATCTGACGCAAGTGCAAAGCAGAGGTTCTATTTTCATGGGCTTGATTGGCTACTGAGGAGAAGGGCATTCATTCACAGGCGTTGTCGATTTTCTGAATATGCTTCGAGTTGGACACTTTCAGTATGTACAGGATATGGTTAGGTAAGAGAGCAACCTTAGTTTTTGGCTTAGGCGTAGACTAGCCATTATGTCATACTCTTATTTGGTTTTGGGTCATGAAAATGATGTAACAAAAAAATAGTTATATATAGAATTAATTGGCAGAGTACAATGTGGTAGAGTCATGCTTTAGGAATTTGGTTAGGAGATGATTTACGAATTTGATTAGGAATGGTCTAAGATTTGGGTAGGAAGAGGTTATGTTTCTATATGTTTGAAAGAGGATATGAAAGGAACCCCTCGACCAGCTACTCTGGCTCTCTCATCGGTCGGGGGTGTCCTTTGGACCAAAGCCGATCACTTTGGCTGGTCTCGGGGGTGTATGGAGGCAAGGCGCGAACCTAGCGGCGGGAGGCCCGATTTTCATGGGAGGAACATGTGTCTCGGGTGTGGGCGAGCAGCCATGGCCACGCTGGTGGTTTGGTTGCAGGTGGTTGGCGGAGCGAGGGTGCGTCGGAGGGGTGTGAGCACTGGAGTACATCACTTGCTCATTCCTTGTATTGGTCGATGGTGTTGGCATCCATGGATATCGTATTCTTCATGATGCCTCCATCACGGTGTTCCCACTCCTTCGTGATACTCTGGGTGAAAACTAGATCTTC
The DNA here is from genome assembly GCA_011799875.1 of Thinopyrum elongatum. Lineage (NCBI taxonomy): Eukaryota > Viridiplantae > Streptophyta > Magnoliopsida > Poales > Poaceae > Thinopyrum > Thinopyrum elongatum. Next base: position 553,343,699 of record CM022300.1, on the reverse strand, counting down.
GGGGTCAGATGGTGGTGGCTATCCGTGGTCGTTCCTTTCTAGGAGGCACCGTCCTGGAGTCCGTGCTTCGTCATTATCCGTCTCATCTCCCCTTAGAGGATTCATGGTGGAGGTCTCTGTCGGCTCCAAACGGACTTCTCACACATCTGTAGTTAGCTTGGTAGTCTGTGGGGTAGTGTGACGGTCCCCGGCACCTTTGTACCGTGCCTTGGGTGTGTGTGTTGTGTGCGGTGGTGGTGTGTGTTTGTATCATTATGCTCGGATGTATGCGGTGATGGTTGCTTTATAATATAAAGCGGGGGGGACCCTTTTTCGTCTGTATGTTTGAAAGAAGAGAGTGGGTTCTCAACAACAGCAAAGATTTCTTGGAGATGTTGGTTGGTTTTGGTAATGCAACAGTGCGTGTGTAGTATGCGATTTGAAAGGATGAGATGGGCTCTTGTCTGATTATAAACATCAATGTTACACATTTGTTTCTCCAAGTGCTGTTAAAATAACACATGTACATCTCGGTTTACCTTGAGCTACCTCTGCGCATTGTATATGTTCACCAGTGCGAATTTAGCCTTGACCAAATCATCACAAAATTGGTATTGCCATTCCTGGAGCCAACTGCACTCTGTACAAAAGGCTTAGTTACCTTAACATACTTGAATGCAATCATAGAAGGTAGTTAAGTATAATCTGGCAAGAAGATGATTGTCTGAAAACAAATTTGGTACACGTTTTAAATCTGAACCTACAAAAACATAGATGACTAAGGTGCGTGCCTGCTACATATTTAGATGTTTGTGTAGCCAAGAAATCAGATACTATGTACACTTTAGTGATGGGTTAGTTATTCTACTTCTTTTGGCTAAATGTCCAGCAAGGTCACCAAAAATAAGATGTGATCATGTAGACATCACATATCCTGACGTTTATTACTCATGTGTTCTCCCCAATAATATTAGTATTGCTATTGGTAAAGTTTCTTGGTTGAATATCCCATATCTTTCTTGATGGTAGTTAATTCATCATACTATTGTTATATATATCCATAATCATATGTTGTGATTGCATCAGGCGGTGAAGAAACTCAAATTTGGTAGTCAGTGTTGTGTTTGCATGCAGGATTCACTTAGCAAATTCAGAAGTTCTCCCACTTAACGCTTTTGATTTATGGTGGAGAGATGTGGAGTGTTCTCAGACAGCAACATAGTTAGGCACGAATAGCCGAATAGGATGTGTTCTTTAGCGCTCCGCTTCTTCCTTCTAGGCGCTGGCCCCAAATTTGCTGGCCTAACCTTCTGGCCAGCTCCTTCCTCCAGCCTATAGGTTCAACTAGCTCATTTCCACTAAATATTCCTTATTATGTTTACTTTGTTATTATGTTACCGTTGATCCTGCTTTCTCAGGCTGATTTGGTAATCTTGTCATACCTTCTTTTCTAATTTCTCTTTACTTATCTATAATTGTTGAACCATTTATTCTCTGTTTGGGTTGTAATTTGTAAGTTGCTTTCGTAGTATAGAACTAAAGAAAGCTTCACTGCTGATGACTGTTTTCTTGCATAAGATTGGATTCTTTAGATGGTGAGTTGACCTATTTGTTACCTCAGCTGACGGGATATCAACAAGTGCTTCAGTTCTGCTGGTGGCAATCCATTGCTTGAGGTGACATCGTGTGCAAGATTATCCTCATGGAGGGCACTGACACGGTGGCATCCTCCTCGACCTGCTAATCCTGTGACCTAGGTTAGATTATTTCCCTTTCCTCATGGCTGATTTCTATTTTTGTGTTGCTCTGCTCGATTTTATTGTTCCTCCATGTTACATGAGATGCCTTCCCGATGGGTGGGACCTCCTTGTTATAATGTGTTTTATGTGGTGTTCACGGTGATATAACGTTTGAGGTCGATTTGAGGAGTAGCTATTCTTTGCGAGTACAATCACACATTGCTATTATATGTGAGCACACTTATAGATTTCGGTCCTCTGGAGATGGTGTTTTTTCTGTTCTTTTCAGATACGGCTTTTTATATACATGATCATGAGAAAAATTGCCACGAGGGTACTATCAGTATTGGATTTTGGTTTTCCGTCTGTTCTCCACCTGGTCATTTCCTATGTAGTTCGTTTTCTTTAATTTATGCTTGGTTACAAGTTTTTGTTTACTTGTTACAGATCTTGAACAAAGTGTACATGATGGATAAGGAGTAGAGTAGTGTTCGTGCATGGTTTCCTAATGGGGTCGCCACCTGGAACAAGAAGTGGGCAATTACTTCCTACCATGTCATACAACATCCCAATTTATGTATGTGAATTTGTAACATCTTCCACTTGATGTCTGAATCTTTGTATGAGAAGCACCCGTTATAGAAATGCATGGGAAAATTTGAATGATGTGTCTGCTACTGCAGAGATCACATTTCCTGTGCTAGGAGGTGAGCCAAATCCAACTCCAGTCACGAGTTGCTCCTGTTTGCGTAGAACCAGGATGATATACTTTGCATTATCCAGTGTAATCATGGATTCGGCAGTATCAATCTGTTTTTTCCGTTGGAAGAACTCATTGTCTCATAAAAAAGATATGGAATATATATCTTAAATTTTCCTCATAATATTCAGATAATATAGCAATTGAGAAAAAGGAAGCTTACGACTACAAGTGGCATAAATAGAAATTCAATATTTTTGTTTCTTGTGAAGTTAGTTCACTTTATTCCCTTCCTGTTAGAGTTGATGCTTGAGATCTAGGGCTAAACAATTTGTGACCATAGACTGCTCAGAGTTGTCCTATTTGATCTTCAAGTGCAACCCTTCCTTTGTTCTATTGCATCTCTAAGCCATATTAGTATAAATTTCCAATCAACAATGGACTGCCAGATTTACTTCATGTCAGTTGTTACTATCTCTTAGAAATTCTTTCTGCATTCGTCATATAAGCAATTAAATTCACTATCAGTGAAGTTCACTGCAAGTTTGCTGCACAATTTTTATTTTACAGATACATGTGAGATTATTATTTTTCTTTACGTTTGTTGGATATATGAATAATTCATTTGAGAACAGACAAAACATGACAAGAAAAGGGAAGAACTAACCTACATGGAGCTTGGTCAAGGTCGCCGCTCATATTTGATGGCATTGTTTCTGGTGCCACCGACGTCGTCGATGCCTATTACCTATGGCCCCGTTGCTGCTTTCCTCGGTCGGGCGCTGTCCATCATCCAGTGCGTGCAGACAATAGAATTGAGTCCAGCAATTGTCGCTGATCTATAGATAGGGAAAGGAGACGATGCTGGTGGGGAGAGGAACCGGGGGACGTGTTGTGGCGGGGACAAGAGGCACAGTGGCAGGAAGAGAACGTGGAGACTACGCCATGTGAGTTGCTCAAGTTGTGCCTTATGCGGTGGGGTGTAGATAAGGGATGTGTGATGTGCTTGTGTGGTGAGAGGCGAGGAGTGGCTTTTCCTTTTTGTGGGAGGCTGTTCATATTTGTCTATTCTATTTTTATATTCAAGATACATTCAATTATTTATGATCATTATAATCGAGATAATAAATATTTATTTATTGCAGTAATGTATTGAGTTATTTTGTTTTTGATTTTAATATGCTCTCATGGAATGGTAAAAAATTGGTTCATCCAATTTACAAGTTAAGTACTCTATGTTTGTGAAATCTTCCTAACTATATGTAGTACTCATGCAGGATGGTTACAAGTGAACAAAGATTTTTTTTTACTATAATTGCTCAAGTACTGTGTGAAGGAAGCTGAAGACAATATTCCTGATATTGTAGGAGATGCAAGTGAAGTGGGATAAGGGAAATACATTGCATCAAGTACATTTTTCAATTGTTACTATAAACGTTTGCTATACATGTGAAATTTGAACTTCACTGTGCTTACATATGCAACCAACAAAAAATTTAAAAGGCCCGTGGCAACGCACGGGCATTCTACTAGTTACATGTAATGATGGGACCGTTACAAAATTTGGGTAGGACCAATTAGTTTGTGAAAGGGTAAATCCGTCATTAGTGCACTAGGCATCAGCTATGCGCCTATGCCGTGGGATAGAAAGCAAGATGGACGTCGGATCTGATGTTTAAGGCTCACGCGAGATTAGGTCCTTCCGTTCGCTAATTGAGTGCGTATGATGGGATTATAACTTGGGCCTGCTAGGCAGTTTTGCATGCAGTTTGTTTCCTGGCAACTACCCCACAAATCACGCCAGGTTTAATTCAGCTTTTTGTGCTTCCTCGGTTTCTATTCCAAAAGTTGGAACGCTCGCTTTCCGACTGGAATCGTTTGGCCAAATTAGGAAAGTATAGCGGGGTTCCATTAGGAAAGTATAGAGAATTAGTAGAAAGAGAGGGGGGGGGGGGGGGGGGGGGGTTATTGTACATGCATGGATGCTGATTGAGGACGCGCGGAACTCTTCGTGCACTGGAGCGATCGGTTGCGAAAGAGTCATTTCGTCCAAAAGTAAAGAAAGCACGCACGGGAGGCATGCATGGTAATGAATCATTTTCTCTCATCTAATTCAACGTGTGTCCGAAGCATTTTATATGGACCAACGAAGCACTTATTGTGAGGGTTAGGACATCTCGAACCGCAACCTGCAAATTTCCTCCCGCATCCGTTCGCAGATAATGGGACCAGCCGCGAACATGGATGCGAGAGGCCGCCATCCAATACTGTCCGCATACATCCGACCAACAATTCGAACTAATTGGACGAAATTCGATCAAACCGGACGGATTTCATTGAAATTCAGATATAAATAATTTACATAAAAGGTCGATATTTCGGCCGTTTAACAAAAAAAAACTAAAAAAATCTAAACCCTATACCAGATGACCACCTCATACGCGTGGCCGCCCTGCCTTGCCGCACCGCCATCTCTGTCGGTGCCGCCGTCGTCCTGGTCCCTCCAGCGCCGGAACGACGCCGGAGGGCTCCGGCAGCCTTACTAGGAGCTGCTCCGCCTGCTATTGCGCCGTGCGGAGTGCCCCCGCGGCCACTGTTGACGTGGCCTTCGGAGCCCTGGCAGCGGCCTTACCACGACCGACATTGGCGGAGCAGTCGCTAAGCGACCACTCCTCGCTGATCTTGGTGAACTCGCAGTAAGGCGGCCGTCTCCGCGGTGGTCACGGAGTGGTTGAGCGCCCACGCGACGGCAAGTTCAGGGCCGTTGCGGACCCAGTCCGGCACCACGTCGCTCTTGGCGAACGCAGAGTGGCGACCGGCATTGCGCCGGTCGTACCTCGCCTGCTGTCGAGCCGCGCGCTCCGTCTCAAGACGACGGCCCTGCATGCTCTGGGCCGTCATGGATGGCTTCGGCGGTCCGAACAGCACGGCCTAGATGGATACGAGCGGTTTACATCTGGTACTACGGGTCATCCGCTACAGGTACTCCTGACTCCATGTCTCTTTATATCTGATCCTACTAGTGCCACTATTGGTCCCTGGATCCTTCTAGCACTATGGGTCATTCGGACATGCTAACACCACGTGTATTATTGACACACGACTATGGCTACATGTCATCTGGATTACGACCATGACTACTAGTATGGGTAGTCCGATCACAAAACGGGAACTATGTGTCACCCGGAGCCACAACTGTCACAGTTGAGGTGCATTTTTATTTATGAATAGCAAAAAGTACCGCAAAAAAGAAGAGTTTTTTTTTTTGAGAAACAGTTTTTTTTCCTTATTTCAGATTTATGATATTTGATCCACGTGAATGTGAGCGCAAAAGCCCATCTAGTACTTACCAGAAGGCCCAATCCAGATAGGTAATACAATTGCCCGAGTACCCACGTTCACACGTACGTACACCTAGCCATACCGTCAAATCCCAGCAGCAGCAGTTCATCAGGCGGCAGTGCCCTCTCCTCCGCGTCCGGCGTGCCGGTGCTCCACAGCCGAATCGTACATAAACATATGCTGTTTCCCGCCCTCTTATTAGCAATCAGATTCAATTCATACGGTGGGTGCGGACGGTGGTAGTGTTTGAGGAGTTCTCGCCACATTATGCTACCATTTGATGGCAAAGCAAAATACATCGGCCGTGGTAGTGTTTGAGGAGTTCGTTGCCACATTCACAACATGATGTAGTTGCGCCTTGATGGTTGGAAAGAAATACAAAAAAATTGACTGGCAGGTGAAAGATGCAACCCAGTTAATCCAACAATCTCACATACGGAAGCAGTCTAAAACAATCATGCATGCAATTCAAATTAAAATGTACTGTATTACACACAAAGTAACTCTGATGTCGCAACAAAGAAACTACATGATTTTTCTTCTCCACAAAATGCATTTAACATCAAGTTTATCCCAAGTAAAGCAATAGTCTATTTTACGAGTCATCAACCACCAGCAGGTTTAAAGCATGAATGATGCAATCAGACATCACCAAAAGATTCAGCACATGGTTCCCAAAATCAATCAGTAGGGGACACTTTTACAGTCTTCGCAGGCGACCACGAGTCATATAATATATCTGCACACATAAGAGACGCATCAACCTTTAATCTTATATAAATCATGCTAATTCCATTCATTCACAATCACGGAAAATTTGTAAGAATAATAATGAAAGGGCCGGCAAGTACATTTATATTCTGGAGAAGGAACTTCTATTAAGTAAACAAAGAATTCAAATGTTCGAAGATGAAAGGAAAGGCCAAGTTGCTCCTTACAAGCATAGGTCAGGCAATTTAACCTAGGAGAGTCAGATGATAATATAAGATCGTAAAATAAAAACAACCACGTTGAACCTCAAATTCAGTGGCTTCAAACCTTAACTACCTAAACTAAGCAATTGACAAAGTATTATCACTATTACAGATCTTCATAGTCCTTCCGTTATTACTCACTGAGTAATTTGATGCTAAAACAGACATGGAAGAAATTAATTAAACTAAGAAATCTCGGTCTATAACAAACTGTACGTGGAACAAATTAGCTTAAAGAGCACAGCTATACGTATGAGACATTCACCTACAAATTTGGCTAGGATGGCTCACATGAATGTTCAGCCTCTTCTTTTTTAATTTGTGTGCCGGATATCACACTGAGAACTCCATAGTTGACAAAATCATATATTTAAGTCTAATTCTGTGAATGTATAATGTGCATCTAAAACACAGTGGCCCGTTTAAAGTAACAGATAAGTAACATGGAGACAGTTTCAATCTTTTACTTGACCAAGCAACAATTGTTTCTTACCACGAAATATTTGCAGAAATTAATACTTGATAATAGGACCACAAGCGCAGAAATTAATACTTGATATAGAAGACATTAGTTGCAGAAAAGCCCTACCAGTACACTTGCGGGTCTGCGTCCGCATCGCCGCTTGTGTCGCGGCCTGCGCCGGCCTTATCTTCACCACCGGCAAAGTGCACGACGGCTACGGGCTATGAGCTCCAACGTTTACCACATTATTTACCGCAATCTCCCATGCGGGACCCCGCAGGAAGGCTATGAGCTCCAACGTTTGAAAACCCAATTTTGTCATGTTCAATTTGATTGGATCGTTCACTAATAAGATGCAGCTAAGATAAATGTACATAGGAGAAGATTAGATACAAAACAATATGACGAAAATATTACTGAAAGATATGCTGGAAAAGGGACATCATAATGTGCCTGATGCATCCTCCCATTCCCAACCAACCAGCATATGTAGGATCGATTATCACAATTCACAACCATACCAGTTATATAACTCTTAGGCCATGCAGAACAAGATTAACGAATGAACATTTGAAAAGAAAATACTAACAAATGAGGATGCACACATCATTAATCCAGATTACTACCCTATGATCAAAGCAAAAGTCATGCCAGAAAAATGATTAAACACATAGTTGTAGCATGTCCAACATCCCAGATAAGATGCAAATCAACATTACCCCTAACGAAGCTAATTAAGATAGACATGGTTCTACCAAAATTAAACACAAATATTAGCAGCAGATTAAACTGGCCGAACTGAACCGATATCAAAAGGTTGCATGAACTAGATAGCATAGATAAGGAAAGCGACTGATAGAGTGATTCAAAATATTAAGTAGGGACATCAGGGAAATCTATCAAATTGTGCCATGACCAATGCTTCCACTCCCAGGTACGTGAGAAAACATGGCATCCTCTGTAGGCGACGGCAGTGGAAGATTCAGCCTCCTGGCGTGATGCTGGGGGGGGGGGGGGGGGGGGGGGGGGGGGGGGGGTCTGCTGCTTACCTGCCTATGGACTGGGTAGCCGGCGTTGATGGCCGTCAGCAGCTGATCCAGATAGGAGGCGCTGCTGTGGGGAGGGCCTGCTCGATGGACGAGAAGATGCTGGAGGCGGTGGGGCAGCAGAGGAGAGCAGCCGGCGGCGGCTGTGCGAGGGTCGGCGGAGGCACGATCAAGAGGAGGGTCGGCGGCGGCGGCTGTACGAGGGATTGACGAGGCAGATGAGAAGAGAACGACCAAGGACGTGCGAGGGGATTGACAAGGCTGTGCGAGGGGATTCACGTGGTAATTTACTACTGTACCCTTTCTACACAAAAATAAACCTTTTAATGAATTTCTCAGATCTAATGGTTAGGAAAAATCGGAGCTGGAGTTACATGAAATTACAGCTCGTAACTCGCCAATCACCGTAAAACAGCTCATCAAAAAAAACATAGTTTCGTTCTAGTAAGCTAATACGCATTGGTCCAGTTCCTTTTCGATGCATGATCATGCTCGGAAACTCTTGCTCTATTTCCTTATTTTCCTTTATAGAACTTTTGAGGACATGTAAATTCATTTGCTTCTTGGTACGACAAATATCTTTATAATAAGAAAATTGAGCACTTTTAGAGAAGTAAAACTGCATGCATACATTTGACTATCCAAAGAGATGGCTTAGATACTTGACTGTGTATGTAAATTCTCCGCCGAGAGGAATTAATAGGATGTATCTTAGCAAAAATATCTAAATATAATTCTTGTGATTCTCCATCAAGAGCAGCCAAACTGTAGAATGCAGACATCACATATCAGTTAGTACGACAAAGGACCTCTACTTCCCAAAATGAGGGCCAATAGAAAATCAGGTAGTATCACCAAGCAACATGCTTATATTCTAAACTGATTGATTAATAAATGTATATATATCATAAATACATGTACTCTCACATGCAACCTTGCAGGCTTTTCACATTTTCCATTAATTTTCAGTTCAAAAGTCTATTGCACTACCTAAAATCAGAACTGCAGCCAACCCATTCAACCTCAAAAGAAACAGAGCTACGTGCATTTCAACTACTCATCTCACTATAGATTTGCAGTTGACTCTAACTGTTGCATTTTATATTTATTTTTTTGGAAAATGAGGCTTGCCCCCGGCCTCTGCATCGGAACGATGCATGCAGCCATCACTCTAACTGTTGCATGAAATAGGATAGTATATCATCCAAGAATCTCACTATACTCGATCCGTTTTTTAGATGAACTATTATAGATCCTGGCAAACAACCAACTGGCGGTTATTGAGAAAAACATACATAAGCTTCCCTTGATTTTATTTTCAGGACAAGGTACTTTCCGAAGGAATGGGCAAATCAACATCTGTAGGACAATTTTATGAACGTGTTTATAGAGTTAAAAGCGGTGATTTGAATAGGAAATGTAGCCAAATACTCACTTGATCATGAAAGAACGTTCAACAGGTAGTCTGCCCGAGCAATTATATATGCAATAACCATCGTTGAGTATCTTGTTTCAAGAGAGAGAAAATGGTAGCCATGCATCGTATGAAATCAAAAGAAAAAGAAACCATATAATTTTGGCCAAAGGAAAGGTGGACCAACATGACTCTACTCTTGTTCGCCGGTTGATCAACAAGTTCACTGATCTAGAAGTTTGTTTTGTGTGGGGATGAATTAGTATTTAGCTTAAATTTATGAGAAACAAAAACAATAATTCAAAGAATAAGTGGCAAGATCCCAGCAACTCAACATCTTATGGTAGATTCAGCCAAGTCAAAGTTCATCTAGAATAAATATATTGGTAAGTGTGGTCCAAATGCAAAGTATATGAGATGGTGAATACTATCAGTGAGACAAGTTTTATGGTAGGTACTTTCATAGTTCGGAACTACTGATATATTCCAGTGTACGCGCATATGAAAACAAAACATAAGGGGTTAGAAAACAATGAAGCATCACAGTCAACACAATGTATCAACTGAAGTTCAGCTTGTATTTAAATTCCTTGAAATCCTTACTCTATAAATTCCTACAAAGGGAACAATAATCGAGTCTTCCACAAAAAAGAAGTATGGTATTCAGACATGATCTTGCATGAAAAAGGAGAGCCGTCCAGTAGGCCAAAAAAGCAGAGAACTACAAACAGATGGGGCATTTGGGCTCAAAACATTGCGTGTATGCTTGCCGGTAGTTATGCAGCAAAACAACGTGAGAAATTTCGACAGTGATGTCACCACATGTGCAAAATAACTAAAATTCTCTCTCAGTCCTTCCCCCAAATTGGTTCAAACCAAATAAAAATATCAAAATAAGAATGCCAAATTAAAAATCACCTTAGACTTTCCATGGGAAATGCTAGCTCATGTGGATTTACAAATGCAAAATAGAAAACTAATAGTACCTGAATTAGAAGCCACATCCAATTATACCAAAAGATGTTACAAATTGCACAATGTTATAGCTTAACTGGAATTAGAAGTGAATCAACTGAGGTGACATGATTTAGAGCAAGGATATGAGCTGAACTGAAATTAGAAGTTTCACAATAGAGCTAGCCTAATTCAGCTCTTTTATCACCATATTCAAATAAACAGTCTATGGTACCTTCTCCATATATAGGCTGAAGGCAGCAGATCATGTATTTCATTTACAACCAAAAGGCATGATCAATTATCTCGATTCATTATTTACAGGGACAAATGAAGCATGCATGTCTATACTTGTTTTTCTCACCACCCTGTTAAGCAATTTAACCAAGTTGGAATACTAACCGCGCATACAGAAATCACTTTTGCTTCGGTACAACCCCTCTAAACACATCAACGGATGAGATCTTCTTCATAATATAGGGTAGGATGGTCCTTTTACAATTTCTTTTTTTTTTTTGAGAAATGATAGTCTTCTTGCGAAATACAATTCCGTAGACAGCCGGGTGTACCTGGGAGGTCAACTGGGCCGGCCCAGCAGCGAACATTCTCTCACTGTGTAGTAGTGAAACAGTAATAGTGAAAAATACAAAAGTAATCAGTATGTATGTGGTAGAATTCGAACACAAGACCTCCTGCTCTCACCGAAACAGCCCGACCACTTGGTCAAGCAAGCTTTCTGTTGGCAATTTTGCAGCGCGGCTTAAAGAATTATTACCACCGTCCAGGATTTCAAGGGCAGCGAGGTATGAGTGCGCGTACATTATTTGAAGACTGCTCCAGAAACACGAGACTCTCTCTCTGAGGCGTTTTTTTTTGGGGTTTCTCTCTGAGGCGTTGCAACGAGCCGGCATGCAGGAGCGATGGCTGGATTAATTAATTAAGTAATTTTATAACGGACGTCCTATATTAGAGGTCTGCCAATGCATCCACTCAAAAAAAAAAAGATGAGCCAATGCATGCAAGGCAATTGTGTCTTGAGCCATCGGCATTAGAGCATCTTCAACAGTGGCTGCAAAAAACGCGCGCGCGCGGTAAAAGGCGGTTTTAGCGTGCGCGGGGCGGGTTCGCACGCTCCAGCGGTGGCGGAAAACTCAGGCGCGCGGGAAAAGATCGCGCGCGCGAAAAAGCGGCCGGGCGCGCGCTAGTATTGGCGCGCGGCTTCCGGCGCGCTTTATAAATGCAGCGCCCGTTACGCGCCCTCCCACCGCTCTCCACCTCGCCACACGCTCTCTGTCGTTCTCTCTCCGCTCCCTCTGCCGCTTTCTCGCCTCGCCGCCGACGCGCCACCATGCCGTCGCGCCGCCGGGGAGTTTCGGGCTACAGTGGCGTTCGCGCGCGCCCCTCCAGTGCCTTCTCCACCGAGATCCGGTCCGGCGACATGCGCCTCGGCCTCGGCACCTTCGACACCGCACACGAGGCCGCCTCCGGCGGTCTCGTAGGGACATGAACTTCCCGGAGGTGCCGACGCGGGAGCGGGCGCAGGAGCTGGCGCCTCCCCCGCGGCTTATCACCGACGAGGATCGTCGCGAGAACCGGAGGCGGGAGCGCCGTCTCAGCCTCGCCGAGATGGACGAGGAAGCCATGGAGCTGTGGCGCCAACGCTTCCCGCAGGACGTCATCAACGAGCAGCAGTTCTTCGCGCAAAGGATGGCGGCCTTTGGAATTTGCTTATGTGAACATTTAAAAAAAAATCAGAATTTTGATTTTTGTTCTCATTTTCTAATGTGTTAGTAATTTCAAAATGTGCTCCAAATTTTCAAAAGAATGTTCTCATTTTCAAATATTTTTCACAGATTTAGAAAAAAATTCTTGCATTAAAAAAAGTTCATCGATTTCAAAAAATGTTCGTGTTTTCAATTTTGTTTTGGAATTTCGAAAATGTTTATGTTTTGAAAAATTGTTCACAGAATCTAAAAAGTATTCGTTATTAAAATATTCACAATTTTCAGTGAAACGTTCGAAAATTAAATGTGCCGCTTCTGGATGTTTATAAAGGCACGCGCTTGTTCACGTATCAGGTTGGTGGCTGGTCGAGTGGCTAGCAGCACTATTACACAACGCGCTGGTCGTGAGTTCGAACCCCTCGCGGCGCGTGTCCTATTTTTGTGATTTTGAGTTGCGCTTGCTCGGTTCCTGTTAGTGGGCCGGCCTAGTAGGTGCGCCTGCTCGGTTCCTGTTAGTGGGTCGGGATTTTGAGTTGCGCTTGCTCGGTTCCTGTTAGTGGGCCGGCCTAGTAGTTGCGCCTGCTCGGTTCCTGTTAGTGGGTCGGCCCAGTATCGGATCCTCTGCGGAAACATACAGCTTATACGTCTAGATTATGGTATAATTTGCGAAATGTTCCTATTGCCCTTTATACGTTTTTGTGAGGGGGGTTGTACCGAAGCGGGACTTACAGAAATAATTAATGTTAAAATCCAACAGTAAACATAAGTTGGAACTTCTGGTCATCTTAAATCTCCAGTTTGTTGGGCAAGCATACACTAGTAGAAAACAGGGCTTTGGTCCAGGCAGGGCCAGCCCATTAAACCCAGTTCACTCACGAACCGGGACCAAAGGGGGCATCGGTCCCGGTTCGTGAGGCCAGGGGGGCGGCCGGGCCTCTTGGGGCATTGGTCCCGGTTCGTCTGGCCCCATTGGTCCCGGTTCGTGGCTGGAACCGGGACCAAAGGAGACCTTTGGTCCCGGTTCCAGCCACGAACCGGGACCAATGGGATGCCTATATATACCCCCTCGCCCGCGAGCAGAGCAGTGGAGTGCTCTGTTTTTTGGGTCGGCCGTGGGAGAGCTTTGTGGTGCTCTAGCTCACCTCGTATGCACATGAGGTGTTTGATGAAATGCCCGAGCCACACTTAAGTTTTCTCCTCTCGAAGCTCCTTGTCCAAGCTCCATTTTCCTCGAGATTTGTCTAGGTTTGGCGGTCCGTCCTGTCCCGTCCCCGTCCTCACCGCCGTCGATCGCCCGCGCCGATCTTGTCGCCGGCACCACAGTGATGAGCCTCTTGGTCTTATCTTCTTTGTAAAAGAAAAAAGCTCTTACTTGTATGATTAAGATAGATACTTGTGTAATTTTCTTACTTTTATTATTGTTTGTTATTATATATATTTGAGAGAGGAAGAATGCCGACTGTTGTCGTGGGGGTCGCTTCTCCTTCTTCTCTTTTGTGCTAGACCTTTGTTACGCACTAGGGGAAGAAGGAGTAGCGACCATCATCGACGGTCGAAACGGTGAGGGAGTGTCCACCATATATGAGAGAAGAAGAATGCCGACTGTTGTCGTGGGGGTCGCTTCTCCTTCTTTTCCTTGTGCTAGATATTTGTAATGCACTACGGAAAGGAGGAGTAGCGACCATCACCGACGGTCGCAATATCAGAGAGGGAGTGCCCACCATATACATGAGATGAGAGTTCAGGAAGGAAGACTCGACAGACCTAAAGTCAACCCGTTGCATATTGAGTAATAGTGATCTGTTTGTTGAGTTTCCTGGTAGTTGCCTTCAATCAATTTTTGATCAACTATGAACATAGGAAATGTCTGACGACGAAAATGATTTCGGTATGTGCGAATACTGCGAAGACGAGCGCGGCCTGTGCGACAGAAATTTCTTATTTGGTGGTAGGCGCTTCAGCATCAAGTTGGATGAGACCTTCGAAGTGAATACAGTAAGTCACAACGACAAGTCTTTTTTCGTAATTAAGCATGACTTCTGCTTCTTTTGCTTCAACTTATAATTTTAATTTTTTACTATTCTACTAGCGTATCCCCTGCCATGCAAGAATTTATGTCTTGGATAAGATTGGTTTCAGTCCTATGGAAACTATGGAGGTAAAGATAGTTCACTTGAGGACCGAGCATGGTTATACTTTTGCCGCAAAATTATACAATGTAGACACCTACACCTATTTTGAATGCAAAAATTGGAGATCACTATGCAAGGCTTATGCATTTGAGCCTGATATGCTTATCACCTTTGATATTCGTCCGGAAGATGATATTGAAGGTAATATCGACATCTGGGTCGATGTGCAGACGCCTCCAGTTCTACCATTATGTGAGTTTCTCAACCATATTTATGTCTTGGATATTGTTTATTCAAAAATAGTTGACAACTAATTTCTATTGACAGCTTATTTCCATTCAAGCAAACATGTCCAGCGCTTGGTAGACATGACCTACTACTGTCCCGGGGCTGAAATAAACTGCGAGGAGATAAGTCATTATGTTTCATGGCTTGAGGATCTTGATACTGTCAAGACAAATTATTTTCCTGGACTTGAAAATCTTAGTACTCAAAACGTGCAACCACTAGCGTGCGTATTGAACTACGGTCATATCTATTTAGGAAAGATGGTAAGATTTTTACTATTTGTCCTCAGTGCATCTTTTGCATACATTATTTTTTAAGCTAAACTTCATTGCTAAGTATGTTACTACGATGTTCTTCAACAGGGACTCCCAATGAAAGTTGTGCCTCATTGGGTCGAGCCTAAAGGTCGCATGGCAATGGTTAGCTTACGGCCAAGACATCCTACATTGCACATGAGTGCATTCAGGATTTCTAAAAGCGAGCAAGTCTTAATAGTCAAAGACTGGAGCAAAATTATGAAGGATCGCAGAGAAGTACTAGGGGGCAGCAATCAGAAGCGCAGCCCACAATTAGGAGACAGGTTCATCTGCATGCTCCAATATGATGAAGCAGGAGTGCTACACATGTTCTATGCTATTTTACCTGAGAGAGAGCAGCAGGAGTGATTAGCTAGCTAGAATGAGTTTGAAGATGATGATGTGCTACACTATGACTATGATGATTAAATAGCTAGTGTTGGTGGTAATGACTATGATGATTATTATTAGCTAGTGTTGGTGGTGATTAGATAGCTACACTATGACTATGATGATTAAATAGTGTTGGTGGTAATGACTATGATGATTATTGGCTTTGAATGGTGCATTTTGAACACACAAAAAGTCTGGAGTTCAAATAAGTTCAAAAAAAATGAAATCCCTTTGTAACAGACGAGTTTCCGTATGAAACCTTGATACTTCGAAAGAGATTACCCGTTTTGTACACGAAGTGCATCCAGTTTTTGCTGTAACCCTCTCAACTTTTTAGCACAAACTATGTGGGTGAAATGATGATACCATGCCAACTTTCAACCTTTTCAGAGTTCATTTGAAGTGTTTTTCAATTTCAGGGTCATATAACTAAAAAAATCAGTAAATGCATGAAAAATAACAAATAAAGTCAGAAAGGGTTGAAAATTGATGATTTGGCTTTGAATGGTGCATTTTGAACACATAAAAAGTTTGGAGTTCAAATAAGTTCAAAAAAATGAAATCCCTTTGTAACAGACGAGTTTCCGTATGAAACCCTGATACTTCGAAAGAGATTGTCTGTTTTGTACACAAAGTGCATCCAGTTTTTGTCGTAACCCTCTCAACTTTTTAGCACATGCTATGTGGGTGAAATGATGATACCATGCCAACTTTCAACCTTTTCAGAGTTCATTTGTAGTGCTTTTCAATTTCAGGGTCATTTAGCGCAAAAAGAATGAACTTAAAATAATCAATTAAAATATTCTGTTACGATCAACTAAAACAAAACTATAATATTCTTCAATAGCAAAAAGAATCAACTAAAAAGCTTTTATAAAACTCTAATAGCAAAAGGAATCAACTAAAAAGCTTTTATAAACCTCTAGTATTTTTGAAACTAAAATTATATAAAATTTATGCAACTAAAAATTATCAAAGTATTTTCTGTTCAAAACATTAATGGCAAAATGAATTTTCATAAAGAATTTTTTTGTTAGAAACTTTAATAGCAAAAAGAATTATCATAAAGAATTTTTTGTTAGAAACTAAAATAACAAAATCTGTTTTTGAATATAATGTTAAAACACAGTAATATTAAATAGCAGGAAAAAGAATCACTCAAAAATCTATTTTTATAGTAAAGTTATTCACAAACTAGTGATTCACACAAATTTCAAAGAATTCAAATTTAAACTATTCAAATTTGAAAACTAATGGCACTAACAGAAAGTTTATAATTTTTGTGACCTAACAGCAAAAAGAATTAAACAAAAACTGTGGTCAAACTATTGTCAAATCTGGTCAAACTGTGGTCAAACTATGGTCAAATCTGGTCAAACTATGGTCAAACTACTTATTCAAGAAATATTAGTGTTAATAAATAATTATTGTTTTTTAGAATAATAATTTCAAACTCAAACGGTGCTTATTGCTCAAGTTCAACTACTAAGGGTTAATAGGATTGACAGCTTAGTATTGTTAGGAAAACAACAAGTGCAGACTTAGAAACTAGGGCGAATAGAACTCAAAAGTTAAGCATGCTCAGGCTGGAGTAGTGAGAGGATGGGTGATCGGCCGGGAAGTTAGACGATTTGGAATGAGTGGTTCATAATTGAGCAGTGATGAGGGGTGATTAGAGATTGAATTGTCAAATAATTCAGAAATTTAAAAATAAGAAAATATTTAAAAAAATTAAAATTTTATTTTTCAAAAAAATTCAGAAAAACAAAATTTCAAAAAAATTCCTTTAGTCCTGGAACCGGGACTAAAGGTGGAGCTCCAGAGAGCGGCCACATGGAGGGCCTTTAGTCCCGGTTCGTAACACAACCGGGACTAAAGGGGGGGGGGGCCTTTAGTCCCGACCCTTTAGTCCCGGTTTGGGAACCGGGACAAATGGGCCTTATGAACCGGGACAAATAGGCCTTTTTCTACTAGTGATATAGGAACCTATAATCCTACACAACCCAGCAAAGATTGCATTAGCGGGTGTTATGTTTATCAATTTAGGTTGATCTTTGTTTGATTTGGTCCACTGGTATTGCTACTTTCCTGGATGAACACCATGTTCAGCCAATGGTGTACAATTTTTTTAAACGGTCGGAAGATCTGGAAAAAAAAGGAGTAGGGGCTCACCTTGCTGCTGCAGAATAGCGTAGCTTCATGCCATTGGTTGTGGGCTTTGCGGAGGCATCAAGGGATCCACGTGTTGTCCTCGGCATAAGCGCCCAAAGTTGGCTGACCCATCAGCCCAATGCTCGAGCTCGCTCACGTGTTGTCCTCAACGGTGAGCAGAGGTTGCGTCGTGGTCGTGCCACTACTCCTCATCCCCGCACATTCCTCCTCCACCATCGATTCTTCGAGCACCTAGCCCCATCTCTGTCGCTTCTAGGCCAGTGACATGGCTCGTATAGGAAGGAGTGGAGGTCGTGGGGATGAAGGAGAGAGTGGCATCAGGGCGACACACTTAAAGATCCTAGCCCCATCTCTGCTACTTCCAGGCTAGTGATATGGCTCATACAGGAAGGAGTGGAGGTCGTGGGGATGAAGGAGAGAGCGGCATCAGGGCGACACACTTAAAGGGGAGAGGGCGAGGCGGAGCGGCGGAGTCAATCGCCGATGGCAAGACAGGCTCAGGGTGGCCTGGGACTTGGGGAGCTGGGCGAAGGTGATGCAGCAGGGGTAGGAGATCTATGGGGATGGCTGCGCTGGAGTTGCGCAGAGAAGGGTGTGACCGGAATGGTTGGGGCAGCAGCCGGGAACCCTAGCGTTCAGGGGCACGTGGATGCGGAAGAGAGAAGAGATCCATCGGGAAGGTGGACGGTGAGGGGGATTATTACAAAAGGAAAAAAACAACTCTCCAGACACATACATGTGGGGCCGTGACGCAGTTCACATCCATGTTTCACAAGGAGCCTCCGTGTCAAGGGAGCTTAGAGTTTTAGTAGATACGTGAATGCCTTCATGCTAATCATGTTTAGCTAGCAAGCTACCTTCCTTCCGAAAAACAAGCTAGCTAACTTGCTCCTTACATCAAAATGTTGAGTTATAGATGGGCTTTGGCCCATATAGACAATAATTCATGTTTTCTCTCTAAGGCCCATGTAGGTGCATGGCAAGTAATGGGAAGTTTAGTACCTAGCAAATATGCCCGTGCGTTGCAACGGGAGATAAAAAAAATAGCACATTGTGTCCACTGGATCACAACATGTTCCCCTAGCACACGCCAACATACAACATCAATTGGCATCTCGACAAATCATGACAAAGCGAACCGAACAGACCACGCAACACAACAAAAAGGGGAGCCAATATGCTGTGCACTTGTAAAAGTAAAAGCAAAAGGGAAAACACATGAAACCAATGGCAAGCAACTAAAAGTACTTTCATGATTTAGAATAATTATATGGAAAAACATCATACATGAAATCAAAGAAAAATGAATTATCTTTGCCTCTATTGGAATTAGTAGAAAAAGAATGTAGCACTGCAATAACACACTCCAAGGCAAGTAACAACATTTAACATACTTATTTCTCCTTAGTACTTGTACTGCTCAAGAAAGAACTCTTTCAAAGACAAAACATGCCACTTTAGTACCAAGATTTGTGCTCAAAGACGCAAGCATTCAATTGCAAAGACACAGCATGGATAAATACCTTCACTCTTCCAAGTAGTTCATCATATCTCCGATGTCCTCGCAAAAATCTTTTTCTACAGTTGAAAGGACCCCTTATTTCAGTGTTCAAACTCATTAACTGCTGAGTTATACAAATAACATGTAAGATTTTATCTCTCCTGATTAAAGCATTGACAATCAAATCTAGAATATCTCCTTATTTGCAAGAATCTAATGCAACTTCAAGCATGTCCGATATATACACTCGTAATACTAAATCCATTTTTCTCCTTCTGACTCAAAGATTAAGAAGTATAAGATAGCATGAGGCTGAAGGAATCAAACACGACATTGCACCGTTGCACGATAAAAAATATACATTGATTTGTGGAGGTGGCCAGCTTGTAAATACATCTGGATAATCAGACGAACAGTCAACTCACGGCCTTGTTATCATCCAGCAAGAGCAGCAACGGTTCGCCTAATTCGCCTTGGCCGCGCATATGAGAATCTGCAAGTATGGGTTGAGAAGGAGCAGCATCAATCAGCAAGAGCCAGCATGAACAAATTCGCTGCAATCTCACGTGCCTGTATAAACAGATCAAACTTGAACTTGAGGACATTTTTTTTTAAACCACAAAATCTGGTGTTAGTATTGCTGAACAACACATGCACGTACACGAAGGTTGCTCCTTGATTGATTCCTATGGCTGGATGCACATGAAAAAAAGACAACGATACTTGCCGAATAACAACACAGGTACATAGAAAACCCAGATCCGACGAATGCGGCTGGACGTGGGAGACAATTTGGTTCTGTATCTTCAAGCCAAGCAACTCTGTGTTCTTATCTCTCTGGCTCTCTGCCCAAATCTCGCAGCGTGGAGCCGTGGACTCTGGCGCAGCAGCAGCACCACACACGCACGCGCTGAGGCTGCTCGAGCTTATCCACTTCACCTCGCCACCCCGTTCCAGGGCCTCCGTACACACAACCCCGCCACCGTCGCCCCTGGCCAGCGTTGTCTAGCTTTGCTCCACACGGCCGCCGCGCAGCCGTCTGCGGGAGGGACTGAAGCACTGTCCTAGGTGCCGTGGTAGCCAGCTTCGTGGTGGGCTCGGGGGAGCACGGGGCAGTCTAGTTGGGCACGGCGAGCGGCACCGTGGGGGCTGAGCGAGAAGTACGACGAGAAAGTACCGCGGAGGGGATCAATCAAGGACGCCCATGCAACTGCCGCTCCATCCGCTAACGCAACTACTGATGCGGCCGCGCACAGCCGCGGCTACCATCCGGTCTCGCAAACGCTCGAGCCATTGCAGCCGCCGCTCGGGCTGTCATCCTCGTTAGCTTGGGCGGACCGTCGCGAAGACGGAGGCAGCGGCGAGCGGATGGGTGGAGGGGTGACGGCGGGCTGTAGCGGGGGCGGCGGTGGATCCGCAGCGGCGAGCAGGGGCGGCGTCGGGCTGTAGCTGCGGCGCGGGCTGTAGGGGCGGCACCGGAACCGCTCGTGAGAAGGAGAGGATAGAGGAGACTGCGCCGCTTCGCTCGAGACAAAGGCGCAGCGCTCGGGTGCGTACTAAACAATTTTTTTTCACTTACGCTTGGGCCATTGGGGATTGCGGGTTGATTCCTAGAAACCACAGGGACCTTTGTGTAAAAAGCACACGACGGTGAAGCCGGCGGAGTCAATCCGTGCTTTATTATTACTAGCACAAATGCCCGTGCGTTGCAACGGGAGAGAAAATTGATGCATCGCTTGTGCTCATACGTTTCAACGCTTTATTATTACTAGCACAAATGCCCGTGCGTTGCAACGGGAGAGAAAATTGATGCATCGCTTGTGCTCATACGTTTCAACAGGAGAGAAAACTGGGCTATAATTAAATTGAGAATCATATATGCAAACATAACACATATGTTTCATATGAAGAAACCACTGGTTCATGAAAATGTACACCAGCGCAGTACAATAATATCAAAATGGTTTATCGAGAATTCAAAAGAACGTACTATGATAAAATAGTGGAATCCTAGAATCCCAATGCGTAGCACAGTAGAACCCTAAGCCCAGGGTGCGGCCAACTTTGGCGGTTCCGCCGTCCGAGCATTGATAGTGTTTGTTTTAGAACTGCTGGTGGTGCCGCAATTAGCATCTCTTAGCAATTTTTACATCGAGACACTTTTTTTCATCACTTATGATCTGTTGGAGGTGTATTTTAGCCTCAAGTGAGGAAAGAATGCAGTTTCTTAGCCCAGCTATGCTTTTAGGGCTGTCGTTGAAGATATAACCAATTTAGGGCCATGCTTATAACATTATCTTAGGCCTCATCTCTTTAGGTATTTTATTATTGTACCTATCCATGCAGGAATGCAACACAAAGTATGTTGAATATAATTTAAGGCATCATGCAACATGCATTCCTTTGATTACGATGAATCCGCTTAATTTGGCCACACCGTGCCAAAAAGTGCTTGCAGCTACCGGGCTCCATGGCTCTTGATATTTGAAATTTTTGAAAAACATACTTCGGTTGCTAAAGAAAATCTTAAATCAAATACGTGAATACAAACACACATTCCTAAGGCCCGGTGCAAATCTGAAAAAGAAATACTTTTTATTTTGAGAAATACAAAAAAGAGAAATTTCTGACAAAAATGGCACCGCTTTTCTCTTATACATTATCAGAAATTTGTTTTTATTTCTATAGCCCAAAACAAAGCGAGATTTATACCAAAACTTGCCACGGGCATTCGGAATGTGTATATGTACCCTCAGGAAAAATTTCATATTTTTTTGAAACTTCCAAAACACGAATTTTAAAATGTTTAAATATAAAGAGCAATGGTCTTCTTCCTACCGTGCGCTCTTCTTCCTAATTCTTCCTAGTTCCCTATGTGGAGGAATCCATTTAATTTGCCTGCACCGTGCGACAGCCATCCTAAATCTACCATTCTTAAGAAGTTGCTCCCCACTACTCCCTATTCTCTCATCATGCACACTATCCACATCAGCGATGTGCCATGTCATTATTCAGAGTAGATGATCCCCACTACTTTGATTTATCTCACCATGCAGCTACTCCAACTCAGCATACATCCCACGTCAGCAGCTTCCTTGAATGCATGCGCAAGCAGAAACCAACAGCCTCAATGGTCAGTCGAAGAGTAACAGCCATTAGTGGTTCTGTTTCCAACAGTAAGAGCCGAACAGCCTTTCTCTTCCCACATGAAAAGATCAGCTTTTCCGCTACCAGCAGACATCCGTCCATGGCCAGCCCTCCCATTATATCTCCTCATTGCACATGAACAAGCATTTTCTCTGGCTGCCCCTTCATCTTCAATCCTCTCTTCTTCCTCATGTTGATTCCTCTTCCCCTCTCTCTCATCATTCCTAAATACTCCACTATGTTCGTACAAAATTCTGAGAGCCCGTCATGTCCGTTGGTGAATGGATTTTAGACGACCGAGAGGAGCAGGCCAACCATTACCGGTGGCGACGTGCGTGTTCGCCGGCGGCTAGGTGGACGACATGCGCGCGCACCAGTGGCGCGGATGCTGTGATCAGGTGGGCGGCTTGCGCGGGCGCCGACAGTGAGATGGGCGTGCCCTACTGCTGCTGCTGGACGTGCATGCGGACGTGGCTGGCCGTTTCCTGCTGGTGCTGGCCATGTACGTGCACATGGCCGTGGTGGCCGTGCGCTACTGCCGCCGGCCGTGCCCTGCTGCAGCTGCTGGCCGTTCTGCCCGTAGCGCCGTGCCCTGCTGTTGTCGATGTTCACCGCATGCGCGGGACCTGCTACATTACACGCGCCCTGTCTACTCTGGAGTCCACAGATTTGTTCGGTTTTTGCATCATAATTTCTTTCTTTGTTGTGTAACTGTTTTGAGTTGTGATTCTTTCATGCTTGCTGAGATGGAAGGTCAAATGATAGAAAAATGCATCTTCATGGATATTCTGTATGCATGAAAATAGCCTCAGTTTTTTCATTCTTTATTTAAGGTTATAAGTGAAGATGGAAGTTCTCATGCTCTGCACCAATTGGAGATATCTCAGTTAACTAAAGCCAAGATATTGGGTTTCTATGTCCATTGTTACTCTGGTATGGAATTTTCACCTCTAGCTGAACTATTTTTATCACTTTGTGCAACAAAGCATCACCATTTGGAGAGATCAACATTTTAAATGAGAGAAATTATTATGGTGGCAGTGTTGCACTGAATTCACTTGAGAACTGAGATGCCCGGGCTTACGTTATTTAAACTGTTTTGAGAGATCATCTTCTATTATGTTGTGAGTTTTATTTCCAGTGTCCAGTAATATCCAATGATGTCTCACTTGAGCAATTGTGTTTCTTTCCCGTCTCTCTTAGATTGAATCTTAGTATTGATATGGACCTAAGTTCTAATATAAGGTATTCACTACTTGCATTGTTCTATCAACATTGATTTGCAGAAAATTACTATTCTGTTGTAGGAAATAAAGTTCAACAAGTATTCACAATGTGCAACTCAACATACAAAATGAAACTGTTGAGTTATCTTGAGGTAAGTCAAATGACCCTTGAGTAGTTTCGAGTAGTTTCTCTGGAGGTATGGGTTAGACCGACAACCTAATTAGTGTTTCTTTCCGAGTCATTTGTTGGATATAATAATTTTCACACAAAAACAATTCACGTGTGAGATTTCATACATATGTTGTTTGAGTTCTTATGTCTCACATGCTTCCACTAATATAGGAGCATGTTGGCTATTTTATTGTAGTCACAACTCACAACCCAATGTTGACTTTAGGGCAAATTCGAAATGTCCCGCAGCAACGCGCGGGGTTTCATCTAGTTGCTTTAATTATGGGTGAATGCCTTAATTTATGGACGCCATATTTTAAAAAATAAAATCGGACGCCATATGCGGGAGCCTTCCTTCCTTTTCTTCATATTTCTCGTGGGTTGGCCCACTTAACCCCTAAGGCCCAGGGCCCCCACTACTCACTCTAACCCTAGCCCGATCCCCCAGCCTCCCGATCCCATCTCCTCCCAGCGCCGTCACAAACGGAGGGGCAGTGCCCAGCACGCCTCGATCCCGCTCGCCGCCACCCTCGGGCGTTCGTCACTCCGGCGAGGCCGCCACCCCTCCGACCTCCACCATCATCCGTTCGCTGGCTCCTTTCTTCCATGCTCGTCCTCTTCTCGTTCTCCGCCCGGACGCGCACCTCCTGCTGCCTCTGCCCATGGGGCCGCTGCACGGCTCGGCCCCGTCCGACATCACACCAGCACCCTGTCCGTCTCTTTTCGTCAAACATGAACTCGGCTGCACCTCGACACCCGCCCCTTGCCGCGTCACGCGACCACCATGGCCAATTTCTACTCGCCCAAGCGCCACGTTGGCTTGAGATTACGGGTGGAGGAGGCCCAGCCGAAGCCCAATTAGATGTCGTGGTCCAGGTCAGAAGCCTAAATTCAGTAGCGCGCAAAGAAGAATAGTACCACCTTGTAGGAACCGGCCAAAGACACCACGTACGGAAAAAACGAAAAAAAAAAGAGGATGACGGTGAACCCGAGAGACTCAATCCGTGCTTTATTATTAGGGAAAGACTAGCAAAAGAGCCCGTGCGTTGCAATGGGAGAATGCAAGGCCTGAGAATCAGGCTCGAAGGCATAGATATTCTAATTGTGCAATATTATCAAACATGTCAAATATGTATCTTTAGGATCCTCGTACATGTCAGATAGCATTGCCGACTTTTGTTGATGTTTAACTCACTTTTCTTCTTCTTATTCCACCCATTATCTCTGTCCCCCAATTCAAGATTGTTGCTATAAGCAATGGCACATCCGACATGCAATACCGACGGGTATTGAGGAGGAAATATAGAAATATATAAAAAAGAGCATTCTAAGGGCGATTGGAGTCGAGAAAGTCGATAAAATCCTGGAGATAAAATGTTACTTATGGTATAAAAAGAGTCATTCTGCTTCCGCTCATTTGATTTTCAAAGACGGGTCGCCGTTCATCATCATGGTGGTGACATAACTCGACTTTGGTGCTTTTGCACCGGAAGAACAACCTGTTGGTCAGCGAGGGTTGCGGATGAGTATGGTGTCCTGTGTCCGGGAGTGGCGAGATAATAAATCTCATACCTGTGTATGATGAAGCTGGTGCCTGACCCGTGTTTGTTGAGAACTCGAGATAGAAGGTGAGGTTGTGTAGCTTTGTACCTGATGTACACCTTACCGTTGCCGTCATCAAGGCCTAGATGCCGCCCCCATAGGCCTTGCCTCTACAAGGTACCGCCTCTGACAATGCAATTTGTGGACACCGTTTTCAAGTCCGTTCTCTATTGCAGACTCTCACCACCATCGCTCGCTCGCAGAGGTCAGCGACATGTCCCTGACATGGAAAAGCATTACTACTTTATAAATAGGTAGTTCTGAGTCAATGGAAGAAAAACAGATGATGTATGCATCCAATAAGCTATTACTTTGAGAAGAGTGTAGAGTAGCGCTGCACCTTCTTGTTGGGCCAACGCACAAATCTCTTAGTCGGTTCATCTGCAAAGCACCAGCCCGCCATGGATCCAGCATGTCAGCTTCCAACAGTCCGGCGTCATCCTGTTTGTCTTTCTTGCCGTTGGCTTGCCTCGTACAGTTTTCCTTTTCTAGATAAATCACACCTAAATCCGTCAAAGCTAGCTTCTTTCAGAAGACAAATAAGTCCCAAAAAATACAGAGCATCAGGTCATGTGGTAGAGATGAATTGGTCTGGTGCCACCAATGAAACACAGAAGCAACACATCGCTAGAGAAACTGAGAGAGGGGAGCATGCATGGAAGTACGACAAAATTTAATCACCCGGGTTCACCTAAATTACCTCGAAAGTATGAATCAGTACAGTCCTGAGCGGAACTGGTGCATGTATCCAGACGAAAAAAAACACATCTATATTGAGCAGCTTCATGGATAATCAAAGACACAGATGGCTACGCCTCAGGTATATCAATCTCACAAAATCCACAACAAATTTCCCAACTCTGTACTCGATCCAAAGAACCCGCACACTATCTGTAGGAGTTGGCGCGCGCGAACCTTTTTTTGCTGCCGGAGGAGGAAATCCGGCGCCAGCGATCACGGCGACCGTGACGGCCACCATGGTCTCCGTGCTCTGCTCTGCAGGAACTCCATTGGTGCATGTTGCTCCCCGGCATGGATTCCCCCATTGGCCACAAGAAAGAGGGATCAAGGCTGCCTTGGCGTGCCGCTTGCTCCGGGCATGGCCTGGTGAAGCGAGATGGGCAGATGTTCAGGAGGAGGCGACCGAGGATGCAGAGGAGCACGCCGTCGGAATCACGGGAATCGCTGGAGTGTAGCAGACTGCAACCACCCGTACGCCATGTACATCAGGGGGCGGCAGTGGCAGCGAGAAGCCCTGAGCCTCGTAACCAAGCCGGCCGGCTCGTGTCCTGTGAGATCCGGACTGCGTCACGCCGCCGCTGCTTCCTTTTTTTTATTTGTCACGCCGCCGCTGCTTCCGTCCAATGGTTCGCGTGAAACCCAGAAGCGACGCGTGCGTGTCTGGCCGTATATTTATATATGAGCATAGAAAATTTACGGAATCCTGAGTCATAACCTTTTCAGTCACGGTGTAGTCGATCGCTGGTTTTCCAAGTAAGCAACTTCCGGTTTTGGACGACGGACGAGTGAGAAACGACATACAACAATGGATGGGTAGACGGACGAAAAACTATAGGTACATGATCACATGAATAGTACCACATCGGATGTAGAAAATAATATAGGTGAAAAAAACTGAAAGCGTAAACTTAGAGGAAGAAGCGTATTGTGACGGTGAACCCACGGAGTCAATCCGTGCTTTATTATTAGGGAAAGATATAGGTGAAAAAAACTGAAAGCGTAAACTCAGGGGAAGAAGCGTATTGTGACGGTGAACCCACGGAGTCAATCCGTGCTTTACTATTAGGGAAAGATTAGGGATACGGTAAGAGATTTTTCACATCCGACAACAATCCGATCCGAATCCGAATCCAATTGATAGGATATGGTATTGCTAATATACGATGCATTAGGATAATCCGTTTTTTCTTGCCGGATAATCCGATCTTTTAATTTCCGAATCCGATTTATGGGTGAATTTGTAAGTATTAAATAGCAATATATGAATGTTATCTTTACTTATGAGACGAGACATATGTTTATTACTGATTTATTTGGCTTATTTTAATACCATCTAGTGCTTTATGTGTTCTTAAGGTGTATAAGTATTAAAATTTGCTCATTGTGTATGTTTACTTTTAGTTTGAAGCATTTATATCTTCCTCGTATATGAATATGGTAAATGACCGTTTCCGATCCGACGCCGTTCCGTTACCGTACCGTGTCCGAATCCGCATAATCCGCTATTCGAATCCGCATAATCCGGTATTCGAATCCGCATCCGTTCCGCTTCCGAATCCGAAAATAAATATGGAATAGGATATGGTATAAGGATTATCCGTCTGAATCCGATCTGGTTTCACCCCTACTAGTGGAGAATTTTTCTAAAAAAACTACTGGAGAATTTGCTCAAAAAAACTAGTGGAGGAAGAGTTGGACCCCTCTATAAGGATTTCTCTTCTACGCGCTTCTCCTCTGCCGCCCACCTTCATCATCTTTCGTGAATGAGCCGAGCCGAGATCGGACCTATTCTTGCACTTTATTTTTGCCGGCTAGGAACGGGCCTTCCCGGGATACGACACCCTTCCCGAGGTATGATGACTCCCTTCCCAGGGTGCGTCGACTCGGTCGTGGGCCTAAGCCCAAGCTCACGACTCCCAACCAGACGGCCTATATATTGAAGGCCTTGGCCAGTGCAGCCGACACACTACTCCCTCTTCGTGCAACCCTAGCTATCATTTACTGTTTCTCTCACTGTGCTACCTCCGACGATCCCATCCTAACGACCGCTTGCACGGCCAGTTGGGAGAGCAGCCCTTCGGAACCCATCCATTGACATTCATTAAGAACCCAAACTGTATATGCTCTATTCATAGATGTTTTGGTTCTATCATCATATATCTGTGCTCACATGTTTAGGTATCGATATGAGTTACATAGTGTGAATGTCATGTTTACTGCTTACTCGCGGACTAGATTAATCGAAAATGTGCTACCATATTCATCATAAACACCATGCTAATTCGTTATAATCATGTTCTCCTTCCGCCAAATAGCATCAGTCTTCTGCCGTCGTGTGTTGACCGAGGGTACGTGGTGACTTTTCACTGGCCGCAAAGCCACCTGATTTGCTCGGTTTGCGAAAAAACAGACTTTCGGACAAGTCGACAGACCGATGGGTACCATGCTAGATATGAAAAACTGTGTCCGAACATTTCAATCAGTATGCTTGCACAAGGTTTGAGGGTCCGTGTTAGACATCCCTCCTAAGCTACAGAAAGAACGTCGCTCGTAAAGCTCTCTATCGAACGATCCATTTTCTTTTGCCTCTGCCACTGCCAGCCTGCAAGTCTCACCGCGTGATGCGTGTGGCTTGTCCCCAGGGGAGACTTGACGCTGCACTAGGTAAGTTAGAGCATTTCCAACAGGCGCACGCGCGGCGCGCTAAAATAAGTTTTAGAGCGTTGAAATAGCATATTTTTGCGCGCAGCAGAGCGCTAACTCCAGCGGCCGCTGCAAAATATTACACGCGTGAGCCGCTCCAGCAGGCGCTGCAAAAAAATGACGCACGCGAGCAACCAGAGCACATACGAACAATATTTAAAACAACATATAGATAAAAATAGCATAGTTCAACGATACAAATAGCATAGTTCAACCCAACACCACAAACTAGTTTTACGATACAAATATAAATAGATAATAAACGATACTACGGTGCAAATAAACTAGAAACTACTCTGAGTCGTCCTCCTCCTCAGTGGTGTACTCCGACGAAAGAAACGCGTCATCCCACCGAGGATCGTTGTCGTCGAAGGTCGACGCATGTCCCAGTTCGCGCTGCGCTATCACCACTGCCTTCCGCGCACGCCAATCCGCCCGTTCCGCGGCTCACTTTGCCCTCCTCTACGCCCAGAAGGCCTCCTCGGCGGTGACGTCCTGCGGGTAGCGCTGGCGCCACTCCTCCATGGCGTACTCGTCCGCCTCGGCGATGAGGAGGCGGCGCTCCCGCCTACGGTGTTCGTGCCGGTCCTCGTTGGTTATTAGCCGCGGCGGAGGCGCGAGGTCCTACGCCTGCTGGCACGTCCGCGCGTCGTTGAAATTCATCTGCGAACGTGGCCTCGAGAGGCGCCACGCCGCCGCTTCGTACGCGCGGGAGGCCTCGTGGGAGGTCTCGAATGTGCCGAGACCGAGACGCACGCCACCGGAGCGGATCTCCGCGTAGAACATGCCGGAGGGGCGGACGCGGATGCCGCGGTAGCCGAAGTTGCTCTGGGCGCGCGGCGGCATGTCGGCGGCGGGGGAGAAGGCGCGCGGCGTCGGGAGAAGGGCTCGGCGACGACGGCGGGGCGCTGGATGCGAGGAAGAAGGGGCGGCGAGGAAGAAGAAGGCGGGGGAGTGTGCGGTTGGCGGGCTCGGACGCGTGTGTTTTATAAAGCGCGCCAAAACTGCCACGCGCCGGGCCGCTTTTTCGCGCGCGCGCGATTTTTCCCCGCACGTCGGAATCTCCTGCGTCTGCTGGAGCACGCAAAACCGCTTCGCGCGCGCTAAAACATGCTTTTCCCCACGCGCGCGATATTTACCGCGGCTGTAGGAGATGCTCTTAAAAGCCACTCCCCAAATGACGTAGGCTTTAATTTTGTTCAACCCGACCTAGTGGATAGTTTTTCTTGGCAACTATCGTAGATGCCACCAGACATGTGAATGCGATGTGTTGTCCGAATTTTCTACCTGTTCAACGTAGGGGTTGCAGCCGTTGCATTTTTTTTTTTTTGAAGTGGGATTGCAGCCGTTGCATGCATACCAGTATATGAGTATGGTATGGGCTCGCTCCTGGACTGGAGCTGGAGCAGGTGCACCGTTCCGCTAGTTTTTTGCGCCGCACCGTTTTGGGCCGCGAGCGAAATGCTGTTCACATGGACCTCATGTTCAAGTTGGCCGGGTTGATTGATTGTTCGCAAAAAACTGAACCAGAATAAACAAAGAACCCATTAAAGAAAGACACTGGTGAAACACAGCGGAAGAAGCGAGAGCAACCAGTTGACGAACGCTCCTTCAGAAACCTCACAACGATCACTTGTGGGTGGGTTGAGAGTGCGTCACTTGGCGTGCTCACAGCCGCCGCCACGTGTCGCGCTCTGGGCGCTCCCTCTGGATTTTTTTTTTTTTTCGCACGTGTTTTCCGGTTTTTTTCGACTTTTTGGTTTTTCACCGGTCTTCCTTAGCTTTTGGACCAAAAAAAATTAACGCGTTTTTTTTTTTGCTTCCGCGAAAAAACACGTGTTTTCTGGTTTTTTTCCTTCTGCGAGAGGCACGGCCGTATCTCTCGAAAACGGATAAAAAACATGTTTTTTTTCTTTCGCGAGAGGCACAGTTTTGCTTCCGCCAGACACATGGTTGTGCTTTCGCGAGAGGCGCAGCCGTGCCTCTCGAAAACGAAAAAAAGCGCATTTTTTTTTCATCCGCGAGAGGCACAGTTTTGCTTCTGCGAGAGGCACTGTTGTGCTTTCGCGAGAGGCACGGCCGTGCCTCTCGGAAACGAAAAAAACGTTTTTTCTTTTTTTTTTCCTTTCACGAGAGGCACGGTTGTGTTTTCGTGAGAGGCGCAATTGTGTTTTCGCGAGAGGCACGACCCTGCCTCTTTCGAAAAGGAAAAAAACGTGCTTCTGGTTCAGTTTTTTCGTAAAAAAAAAGTTCGTCAAAACCTATCAACAAGGGATCTATTTTTGAAAATCTCGACACGAGGAATCCAATGGTAAAACGGTTCGAGATTTGGACGCACGGTTTAAGAGATAAAATATTTTGAATAAACGGATGTACGAAAAAAGAGAAAACTCTTTAGGTTGCAACAAGTGATGCGCATGCAGTGCGCCACTTGTCGCAACATGAGGAGGTGGGAGTGATCTTTGGAAGGAGTATTTCTTAAGTAGTGATTTCGAGAAGCAGCCCGTCTATGGAAAAAAACTAGGAGCAAGCTGAGTGAGGATCCACCTGAAGCCCAGAATGGCCCAGGTTAGTTTATACTGTATTTATTTCTAATAAAACTGGCTGTATAAAAGCGGACTCCAGGGAGGCCGGTTTTAAAATACCATATTTTTAAGAGCGCAAAAAATCTAAAAATAATTGTACATATAGAAATACATGTATAACACGTTTGAAAAACTATTCATGACAATATACTTTCATACATGGTGTAGACAAAAAAGACAAATACATACAGGAAAATTGGCCAATGTTTTTGTTGGGCCGTGATTTTTTTGTGGCTTGCAAATCACAGTGTTTTTTAATGAAGTATTACAGATCAGCCCCAAATATGTATAAGTTTTCACTGATTTTTTTAAACATGAAAACATCGTTTTCCAATTTTTTGAAATAACAGACTACAAGGAGTCAGCCCGCCATAAATTCGTACTCCTTGGTAGACAGACTAATGAAATTACCGAATTTCAATAATGTCAGTAGACACCGAAATATTTAATTTTTGTAAAATTAATTCATTCATTTGAGTAGAACAGAAGAATTCAATTAAATTTTGGAATATTTGCAAGAAAGAAGTATATAAATCACCCTCACATCCATCTCAGTAGAGTCATACCCTCCTGAATTCAATTTTGGTACAATTTTTACTCTCAAAACTATAAAACCGTATAAGTCACCTCCTTGAGTGATTTTGAAGCTAACATCTCCATTCAACCGCAAAAAAAAAAAGCTAACATGTCCATTAATGGATGGTTTTGATTGGTGTTTAGATCGGTGACCCCCCCTTTTCTTTTCCCCAAGCATCTGTCCAAAATGTTGGTCGGCGTCCAACTTGTTGTCGGCCGAAAGCACCGTTGATAGCATCTACCTCATGCGCGCGACGGATGACCTTGTGATCACCTAAGATGTGTCAGATTGCTGCCAATGCATTGGTGCTTAAATGTGGCGCTAAGTATATTAAACAGCTTAGCAACTCAAGTCCTCGTTGCGTTGGTGCTTAACTTGTTGTAGCTAAGCCCATTTCATTTACTACCTCCATCCGGATTTTCAAGCCCCCGACCGAAGCGCATGGACCAAGACGTGATCTGTTGTAACTGCGCTGAGATATTAAGGAGAGCGAGCGGCCAGTGAGCTTCGCATGCGATGCTGCATGCATGGAAATGCTTTGGTTCTCCCTCATACGCATGCAGAAGTAGTACTTTCTCTCTCGCTTGATTACTCGCTCGCTCTCCCTTGCATGCATGCAGCGCATCATTACCCCCTCTCTCTCCCTTGCATGCAGCGCAGCGTTTTACTTTTTGCATGGCGTAGCGGCCTTGTGAATATGGTACATGCATTCCGTGCTGAGGGGACCTAAAAACTCGGACGGAGGTAGTAATGCTTAAGCACCTAAACTCTTTTATATATCGGTGAGCTTTCTGTTGACATGCTTGGCATTGTTTCTTTCTGAGGTCACGAAAGTGCTCTCTCTGCTCCTTAATTATTGTGTCATGTTATTTTTTTGCCTATGTGGCATGCTAAGCACCTGTACACCCAAGCACTGCGAAGGGCCTTACATGCGCTTGAGATCACATACTTGTCGCTAGTCACGCTCGAGAACACCATGCCGCTTGGTCAACTCGACAGATGGGAGGTATCGTGGGAGTGGCGGCGTGGTGAGTTTATGAGCGCCATGAGAGGCGCGTACCCGCAGGAGGCGGATGCGGGCTCGCAGGGGTAGTGCTACAAGAACCTCGACTTCTCCAAGGTGCTCACCTACACGCCGACGCGGTGCGACCACACGTCCATCTGCTAGATCTAACACCGATGCAAGAAAGTCACCATCCTACCCAAGTCCATGAACGAGGCACGGTCCAAGTCGGCCCTCCAAATGGAGGTGTACAAGATGTCGCCAGAACCAAACTTGGGGAAAAGAGAGTAGAGTCAATGATCTAAAAACCGGTCAAAACCGCCCCAAATTGGACATGTTAGCTTCAAACCACTCAAGGGGGTTATTTATATGGTTTTATAGAGGTGAGGGTAAAAATTATACAAAAATTGACTTTGGGGGCAGACGGCTCCATTGGGGTGAATTTGGGGGAGATTTATATACTTCTTTCTGTTTTTGAAATTTTCAAAGAAAATTATTCAATTTCAAGTGAATGCTTCGGTCCTTTGGACAAAATGCAAGCCAAAATCACTGGAATTACAGAATATTTCGAAACAAGTTCAGAACCATGCCACACAGGCCGTCGTGTCGTGTACTGAACTGAAGTTGCTGGCATGTCTTTCCAGAACCATTTCACGTCTGTCCAGGCCGACAGCATGAATAGTTGCAGATTGATTAGGGACTTGTGCAGCGGACATCAATTAATGATGCTAGGATCTTAGTTTCTGAAGACGAACGGTATTTGAATATCTTTAGGCTGAGCTGGAATCGACCCTCGCGATTGAAATGAGGACTTCGTACCAAACCACCATTTTTTCCCAATATAATCAGCTCCCAACCCTATTTTTTGCCCATTTACAATGCGTTCGTTCGCTCGACGGAGCAGTTTCGAACTAACGATTGTTAACGCCCACATAAACTGCTCCGATTAGGTAACTGATGCATACAATTTGCCCCTGCCACTAGCGAACAATTCGATTACTCGTATCATCATGAACCAATCTACAGTTGAATGGTTAGAAGGACAGTGCTATCTCATGTCCATCAGTGTTTAAGTCCTAGACTTGACACTGGTGCTCGCGGTTTCTTGAATTTATTCCACGTCTTTGCATGATAAGCGTTCAGTGAAGGAAGACGTTTCCGTCAACTATAAAGACGTCTGTGACGCTTTTGTAAATCTCAAGATGATGTGCCGGCTCAGTCTCTCGAATGTGCTTATAGAGATAAAGTATGCGTGTGTATATTTATAGGGATGAGCGCATGAACGTATATATAAGCATTTGCGTCTTTACTGTGTTAGAAAAAACTCGTATCATCTATCTATCTGGGTTGACGACACAGTACGAGCGGCTCGATTGACTAATTCGTCGAGCCAGACAAAGCGACTTCGGAATACGGGCGCAGAGTACGCGCGCCGGGTCGTCGTCGCGAAAACGATGCAACCGCACACGCGCCGGTACAGTACGCGCACCGGCCGGTGGCGGGTTGACCTGGCGCCATGCCGTTGCCGTCTCGCCAACCGGCACTGGAGTCTAGACTACCTCGCTCGCGCAGGATGCTTCTCGTTGCCACTCGCGCGAGTCAGCTCGCTCCTGGCGGCGAGTTGGCCATTTTTCTATCAGCCGACGCGCGCGACGTCGACCACGCTCCGCCCAGTTGCCCGCTGCATACAAAGTTACAAACCTGCAGCCCGCCTCGCGTCGCTTCCTTGGATCACTCGCCACCTCAACGCCCCAGCCTGACGCCTCCTGCCATCCTCCTCCCCATTTCAACGCCTCCTCCTATTTCTTAACTCGCTCCAGCTGGTCGGAGCGATCCATCCATCCATCGGCAATGGACTCGGCGTTGGCGGGCATGGCGGAGGCGCCCGGGGCGGCGCCGCCGCCGTACGTCAGCCCGTCGGCGGCGTTTCCCATCGCGATCGTCATCGCCATCGGCTTCATGGTCACCTCGGTCATCCTCGTCAGCTACTACCTGCTCGTCGTCCGCTGCTGGCTCCGCGCCAGCGGCGCCAGCCTGCTCCCGCGCACCCGCCGCGACGAGCTCGTGGACCGCGTCTCGGCCGTCTTCTTCACCGACCACGACGCCGACCAGCTGCCCGGCGGCGTCGACCCGGACGTCGTCGCCGCGCTCCCCGTCGTCAGGTACCGGCCGGCCGGGAAGGCGCTGGAGTGCGCCGTGTGCCTGTCCGAGTTCGCGCCCGGGGAGCGGCTCAAGATGCTGCCGGCCTGCTCCCACGCCTTCCACATCGACTGCATCGACACCTGGCTCCACCACAACGTCAGCTGCCCGCTCTGCCGGGCCGAGGTCACCGCCGCCGCGGGCGAGGCCTGCTGCGACGACCACGACGCGCTCGCCGCCCGCGACAGGCGCATCGACGCAGGCCCCTCGGGGCCGGGAGGCTCCTGCCGGTTTCCCAAGCAGGGCGTCGCCGTGCAGGAGCCCATCAGGCGGTCCATGTCCATGGACTTCTTGCCGGGCGATCGCGGACGGAAGCCGCGGAAGGAGGCCGAACTGCCGAGCCATGCCGACGTAGCCGGCAGCAGCAGCAGCGTGGCCGCCACCCCCGCCGGCGTCGGCGAGACGAGCGGGCGGTTCCGGCGGCTTATGTCGTCGTTCGGGCTCGGGCGGAGCTCGCGGAGCACGGTGCTGCCCATCCACCTCGACCCATGAATGAATCCATCATGGCACACGCGACCTCGATGCTTTTGTTGTTGGTTATGAACTCTCCGCATGCCTGCCTAGTGCCTGCCTAATGTAGCCGAGGATTGATGGATTACTGTTTTGTGTTCATGCAAGCAATGTACAGCCCATAGGAGACTAGTAGTGGTGGTTTTTGGAGAAATTCTGCCATTATTCCATTGATTTGTTCGTGCAATCTAGCTCGAATTAATTCTCATGCGTGTGTCCAACTGTCCATGCATGCATCTTTCGTACTTGATCCATGGTAATCAGCATCAACTAGTAGGTGCACCATGCATGCAATGCGTAGTACGGGGCAAATTCGGACCAGACGTCACTCAAGTGCAGCATTGCGATTAGCAGTTCCACTGATTTCTTGTGGCAACCTCGACATATATGTTCCCGTCCATCTTAAGTCCGCGCGTGATGTTAATTAGTCGTTGGTGTGCACCGTGCATTCACGGGCACATTTCGGATGAGATGTCAAGCGCGTAGTAACATCGATCGCACAGCAAATCACCCGTGACAAAAGCTGAGAGCCATGGCCTTGGATACTGCTCGCTCCATTATCCTTGCTTCGTCTCCTTCACGGCCTGATTTGATTTGGATCGGACTTGAGTTGACACAAGACATCTTGTGCTTGGCTTTGGAACCACGCCTGGACGGTGACGATATGATCGGTGTCGAGCAAGATCGAGGGGGCCGTGAGGCGATACGACACACCAGGTCACCCATTGCCTTGATTAGTCTATATGCCTTGCAAGTCAACGTCACAAGGGTAGGCTGTCTAACCCACATGACACATCACCACACCACTTTTGCCCATGAAGCAACAATTTTCTTTGCTCAAGTAAAGTATCCATCTATCAACATAGATACTTAGATAAGCCACGCATCCATCACCACTAATCCTACTCCCCTTGGCTTCCTCTCTTCTGAGATACTACTTGCTTTGATGGTTAAGCAATTGGTCGAGTGGCAAGTGGTGGCAGCATGGAAGCTTCACCCGGACCACACGCCAAAGCGACACATGTATACAACCCTCTCCTCTCCATGGCCATCATTACCATATGTATATGTGCCACTAGGATGCATAGACTATCTTTTGGCACATGATCAACCTTCTTGGTTCATCGTCCGCATGTGAGGTTGCAGCGTTGACCTTGGGTCTGTAACGGCCAATCGAGCCGCGTACACACACACACACGCGCAAACTAACAAAGAGAGAGACAGCGAGAGAGAGAGTAGATATAGAATTGCGTGTGCAGATCAACCGCTGACAAAAATAAGCCGGTTAGCTAGGCTAGTCGATCGTCATCGCATCTACGCATGTGGATCTCCCTCATGATTAACGGTGCAACGGGGTTGACTTCCAGCTCTGCTAGCCAGACAGCTCCTCGGAAACTAAGACGCCATCCAGTCGATCGTGGCGACACGGCCGGCCGGCGAGCCCAACGATGATGTTCGTGCTCACATGAATCACCGGTCGGTCGACCGATCGATCATGCATGTGGTTGTGCTGCCATGCCGAACTGGCGAGTGAAGCAAGAAAAGTCGCCGGCCGGCCATGCCGTGCTGGTGCTGCAGGTGCCGTGGTGGAAACTACCGGAACCCCGTCAGGCAACATAACGGATGATGCTGATGCTTCTTCGCAGACCGCGTAGTGCAGGACCGATTCGACTACTGGTAGCCGAGGAGCATGCATGGGGTCGTTTCATTTTCATTTTAGCGTACGTAGGTACGTGCGTGGTGCAATAATAGCAGGTAGGAAATTATTGAGCCTCGCTGCCTGCAGGTGTCGCCTCCCTGCCTGCGCCTGTAGCCCGACCTCGAGCGCGCGCGCGCGGTCACCAACGTGGGCGCGCCTTCGTGGGCACGCACGCACGCGGTCTCGGCGGAACAGGGCGAGCGCTCGACGCCATGCTGATGCCGGTGTTGACGTGGGTTGGACAAGCGAGCGTGGGAACAGAGCCGGGCCGCAGCAGCCTCGCATGGGGCACGACTCGGCAAACGGGCCAGGGGCTGAGCTCAGCTCAGGTCGGCAGCAACGCATGGGCGGCTAAGGGGCTAGCGACACGACGTGGTTTTTTACTATTATTTACGCTTCGGCCTTGTGTCTGTGTATTTTTTTTTTAGAAACCTGTACAAAAAGTTTACGTACTGGTCAAATCTGAAAACGGTAAATCAAAATCATGGAGGTAGTTATGATCTAAATGAACATCCACAAAGAGTTAGCAAAAACCTGTAGAAAGAGTTGTGGTAGGAAACTGTCGAAATCATTAGTT
Organism: Thinopyrum elongatum; assembly: GCA_011799875.1. Lineage (NCBI taxonomy): Eukaryota > Viridiplantae > Streptophyta > Magnoliopsida > Poales > Poaceae > Thinopyrum > Thinopyrum elongatum. Next base: position 553,305,841 of record CM022300.1, on the reverse strand, counting down.
TAGGGTACCTTGCAAACTGTGGCGGAGCTATCATTTGAGAATAGGGCGGTCCGTCTTTAAAAAAAATGATAAGAAATATAACATATGTGAACGTTTTAAGAGCATCTCCAATAGGCGCGCAACCCCACGGCGCGCTAAAACCTTTTTACAGCGTTGAAATAGCGGTCTTTTGCGCGCAGCAGGGCGTTGGCTCCAGCGGCCGCTGCAAAATATGGCGCGCGCGAGCAGCCGACGCTTGCAATACATGTCCATTTTGACAATACGATGATGTTTCAAACATAAAATAAATGTGCAAAATAAAGACATAGCATAGTTCAATTACATGGCATAGTTCAAAATCACCCAACCAAGTTCACGACACATGAAAGTTCACACAAAAAAATGGCACATCAACAATCATGCCACATCATCATCGTCCTCCGATTCTTCCTCATCATCCGAAGACGATTCTTCCTCCTCCTCTTCATTGTCGCGCGCCGCATCGCAGCTCGGATGGTGTTCGCAAGATCTCCAACGGCATAATGCGAAGGTATGTGAAGCATACCGGAAGACATGCGTCCACCTATGTCACCCGGAGGTGCTCCCATGCCTCTCATGAGAGACCCAAAACTCATGCCTCCCATGCCTCCCATGGTAGCTCTGAAGCCACCCATGCCTCCCAAGCCGCCCAAGGTAGCTCCGAAGCCACCCGCCGAGGTCGTCCGTGGCGCCATGAAAAGACCGCACGCGAGACCGGTGCTTGGAGGAGGGCCGGCGGAGGCAAAGCCGAAGCTCAACCCCGCGCTAGGGTTTGCGGCGGCGGTGGAGGGGTCGCGGGTGTAGGAAGGGGTTGGGGGGATGTCGGCGCGGCCTTCCATCAGTCGAATTTCGCCGGCGGCGGCGCGGGGCGGGGCGGCCGGAGAGGGTGGCGGCAGTGGGTCGCAGGCGCTCGAGTGTCCAGCGCGCGGGAGCGGGCGCACGAAATAAGCGGCGCGCGATGCCATTTTGCTCCGCGCGCTAAACCAACTATACCGCGCACGCGTTTTTTGCGCGTCCGCTGGAGCGCCCGGAACGGCTGCGCGCGCGCAAAAAAGGCGATTTTTCCAGCGCGCCGCTAAAATCGCGCGCCTGTTGGAGATGCTCTAACTAATTACCAATATCACATAGAAATGGATCAATACGGTCTTACAAACATGTTAAAATTCTCAACTAAGTCTAAGTTTTGCATAAGAAAACCTACATAGTACATACTATATGGACCATTGTACATAACTTGAGAACTTATTTGAAGCAGAAATGATGTGCAAAATTATGCATGTGTTCGGTTCATCTACCGGATAGCATAGCACAACAAAAGAAAAAACCTAAGTCAAAAATTGGGGAATCAGAAATTGGTAAGCTGATAAGCCCACAAGGGAATACATTGCATTGTTAAAAATATATGAAAAAAGAACCTGAATAACACCGACCTAAGAAATAAACTTTAAGTGCAAGTGTCATACCGTGTTCTGGACACCCAGCCACAATTGCCTTGGCTGCTCAGCCAAGAAGACCACCAAGTTCCTCACCTCCTGATAACAGAGGGTAATTCTAATTCATCTCATCGTCGAACAACACAAAACAGGGGGAGCAAGGTATGCACTTACACTTGCAGGGGAGTCAGACGGCCGGGGGCAAGGGGCGCAGCCGCGCAGGACAGGGAGACACGCAGCTTGCAGGAGGGCGGGAAGGAGAGGCGAGCTCCTTGTCGGGGACCGGGCTCCAGGCGGCGAGTCGGCAACCGGCGAGGCAGTGAGCCGGCGTTTGCGAGGCAGGAGGGGTAGGGCACGACTCTGGGAGGGCGTCAGACGAGACGGCTGTCCCCTGGCTCGATGTGGAACACGGGTGTGGCTGTGGGTTGTGGTTGCGTCGTCCCTGGGTCAACAGGTAAGTGTTATTGGGCCATTTTTTTCTCAGGCCGAGCGAAAGATCCATAGGTATATAGGCTGCTCCAAAATCCTAGGGTGGGCCGCGGCTCATTCTAGCCACCCAGTAGCTCCGCCTATGCTTGCAAAGGTCACCGCACCTTCTCAGGCGCATGTGGGCCACTTGTCGCAATCTGATTGTTTTTCTTTTAGTAGATATATTTGTTTTTTTTATTTTATCTATTCAACCATGCGTCCAAATCACGAACTGTCTTCACCGTTCGATTTCTCTCAAGATTTTTGAAACTAGATCCCAAGTCAATAACTTTGACAAACTTTTTTAATGGAAAAACCAGAAATCAAATGAAAAAAATGGTTCGGCAGAAAAACAAAGAAAAAAAACCGGAGCCCGGATGCACGGCTGTAGTTTTCCTTTTGACGGGAATTTTCTTTTCGCGGAAGCAAATGCTTCAGTGAGAACAAATCTGTGATTCTCACAGGAGCGCTGATATTTTTTCCTCGAGAAGCATAGAGAAGCAAATCTGCGTTTTTCGTGTAACACAATTTTTTCTCTTTTTCAATGTACTTCTCGCATAAGTAAATCTATGCTTTTCGTGGAAGCATAATTTTTTTCTTCAAAACCAAGCGAAAAAGAAAAAAAACAGAAAAAAAACCCATCTTAAATGAAGAACTCGTAGAAAAAATGAAATGGAGAGAAAGCGCCCAACACGCGGCATGTGACGACAGTTGGCCGGACCTTCTGACGTGCTCTCGGGCCACCAAAAGTGAACTTTGGAGGTCCCCGCAAGGGGTAACCTCCAGTTTGCAGCTCCTAGAAACTATACATAGGAATAGGATTTCCGTTTTAGTAACAATGAAAAAGTAGAAACCTGGGAGCGAAGTAATTCCCTGGGCCGGGTTGGGTTCACAATTTATGTCATACTGTCATGGACTTTGAAATTTCAAGGTTAGGACATTGAATTATTAGCCACGATGTACGTGGCTAGTTTGGCTGGCATGGGGCCGGGACCTCCTATTCCCCGACCTACACGGGGAATACACAGGAAAGGTGCAACCCTCATAGCTTTGAGCCAGCCCATATGCGCAACCATGCTTCACTTTTTTCTTTTGTTTCCTTTTTTTGCTTCTTCAAATAATGTTTAGGATTTATTTATTATTCTGATTTTAAAAAACAATTAAAAATTTAAAATGGTTCACGCATTCGACAAAATTTTCGGAATATAACAAATATTCGTGAACTTGAAAAATGTTCCAAATTATATGAAATGTTTTGAAATTTGAAAAGGCTCATAATTTCGAATGATCTTCATGAATTTAGAAAATAATTCCAGATTTAAAAATAGTTAATGAGTTCGAAAAATATGTTCACAAATTCAAACAATATTCGCAAATTGAGAATTGCTAGTGATTCGCAAAGATTTCACAAATTTAAAAAATGTTCATGAATTTCCAAAAATGTTCAAAAAAATTAAAATAATTCATGAATTCCAAAATAACCCGCAAAAATAAAAATAAAAACACCGATTCACGAAATATTAATATTTTTTTTAATAAAAGTTTGTGGGTTCAATAAAAGGTCCATGGATTCAGAAAAATGTTCTCAAATTCTAGAAAGTATTTACGAATTCTAGAAAATGTTCAAGAATTTCAAAATATTGTTCATAAATTTCATAATTCATTCTTGAATTTCAATTTTTTTCCTGAATACCATAAAATGTTTAGAATTTTGAAATAAAAAGATAAAAAGGTACCTGTTTTGCGCGACTATTATTTTCTTCATAGTTCAAGATTTTTTTTCTCCGAACTCCACTATGCGTGGCACCTGTTTTGCGCGACTATGATGGGCCTTTCCATATTGGCAACTGATGTCACACATACATTAGGATCAAGCACATTCATGGCCGCAAACATAAATCCAACGGAGATTTTTTTTGAGGGGTTACAACGGACAATACTCCACTGCAAACATGATTGTAGGTAGAACGTGTGCTCCCTAAAATTCTTGTTTTCTCCATGGTACCAATTTATTTTTGCGGTCTTTTTTCTAGTTTCCTCGAGTTTGGCTCTGTTTTCTGTTTTTATTTTATTTTTTGGTTTTCTTATTTCCTTTGTTTATTCTAATTTTTCTTTTATTTCATTTGTATCTTGTCACCTATTTTAATTTTTGTTCGGTCTCTAATTCTTAATGTATTTTTCCTCTTTTATTAAGAAATATTATGTAAATAAAATAAATTTTTTAACAAAGATTTTTTAAAAGTATGAAAACTTTTTTTCTAAACTACATAAGCATTTATAAAAATCATGACACTTACTTTTAAATGTATGATCATTTTTTTATAAAATACAAGAACACCTTTTTTAATTATGCAAATATTTTTTTCAAATTGTGTGACCAAATCTTAAAATCTCATGAATATTTTATCATTTTATTTCCTTATTTTTATTTTTCTTACTTATAATTTGAAGAAAATAATTTTAGAAAAAGATATAAATATATTTTTACAACTACAGGAGGATTTTTTTCACATTGATTAAACAATTTATTGAATTACACAAGTATTTTGAAAAGAATTGAACAACATATTTTTAATTATGTGAACCTGGCAAAGCCGATCAATGAGAGCGACTGACGAAGGCCTACAGACGCTTCTAGGAGCATAAGGCCGCGAGACTCGTGGTGCCAGAGGAGGGGCATATGATTGATATCTCCTTGGCCTCAATCCTTGCTCCAACATGATTGTGGTTGCAATCTTCATGGCCCTTGCTAAACGAAGGAACAAAACCTATACCTACTAATAAAGGACAATGCGTTGTTCCGATTGTTTGGTCCATTCATCCGTCAGTGGTAAAAAAGCGTTTTGTTTATATATAGGAAAAATTCTTCTTCCGTTGTTGCTTGGCTGGTCCTCCACCTGGGCCATGTAAGTCGTTCGGCTGGGCCTCCACCTGACACGAGCTCCTCAGACTCGGATGCCAAAAGATAAAATTCATTTACCAATTAATAATCCCATCTCACTTCTTTACACCAAATTTCACCAATTTATATACACCTACGAGTAATGAGAATCAACAAGTTAAGCCATCAACAAACAGAGGATGCGGTGTGGGTTTCTTTCACTTGAGGGAAACGAAGGAATTAAATTCGCCTGTGTGGCTAGGAAAATCAAGAAATTAAATTTGCAGGTGGCTAATAGTATGTGCCAATAAGAGATTTCATGGGAATCTAACCGGAGGAAAAGCATGCGCATGAATTGCTTCAAAGTGAAATAAACTAGCAGGCATGAAAATTGTACATGACACATGCATAACAATCAAAGAGGTGCATGCATTAACACCTCAGCCTCGATGGAGGCAACCTAGGAGTACATACATGATCCGGTTCGACGACCGTTCTGAAAACACGTCCACTGCCGTTCGTGGCCAAGGCCATCTCACCCGAGCAAAACCTATGGTCGCCGCGCGGCTTCCTTGCGACTCAATAAATCCTTTCAGGGTCCAAACAGACTAACACATTTATCTTTAAAATTAATTCTTCCGAAGTCTTAATTTAATTTCTGATTTTTTAACGAGAAAAACAAGTCTAGATATTGGTGTAACCTACTTGTCGGCTGCCAAATTTGTCTTTAAAAGTAATTACTTCAGAGTCTAAGAGTTGGATTATTAATTCGATTTCTGATTTATTTTTTGGGAAAAAATAAGTCTACATCTTGGAATCCACCTACCTGCCGTCGTCAGGTGTATAACACACTGATGAACATTTTGACGGACACGCTAAATTTCTTTCTCGTAGCAACGCACGGGCATATGTGTTAGTAATAAATAACAAAGGTACACGCACAATGTTGCACATGTATGTATTTTTTAGCACTTGTTGCACATGTATTATAAGACAGTCTTGTCTCACTCAACAGGCGGCAGTTGAAGAAAACCGGTCGGCCCCTCTTGATGGGCCCAGCCCAGCAGCCAGCGGGGGAGGCGGCGTAATGTAACGCATGTGAGTGATGTACCGCCACTGTGCAGTGCAGGTAGCGTAAATGGCGGTGGTGCCTCCCGAAGAGGGAGCCCGTATAACGTACGAACCTTCCCTCCCTCGCTCCTCTGTTTCTTTCTCGCCCATTTCCCAGTCAGTCAATGTATTGAGCTCGTCCTGTTCCTAGGGGAATTTGGCCTCCACTAAGCACATGCAGTCACTGTGCAGCTGTATGCGCATGGGTCGAAATTAATTACAACGTCGAAAGCACGGGGTCTTTTTCCTGCGCCTGATTGTCAACCCAAAAAACAACTCCCTTGGACAAATTGGTCATGCGACCTCTGCCTCTCTCGTTAGTGGTTACCCGTGCACGTACTGCATACGGCGCGTACGGCACCTGTGCTGTGCAAAATGTGCTCCTTTTTTCTTCACCTACCCTACTCAACTGCCACCCATATAAACGCGAGACTGCAAGGCCCGCCCGTGCCTCAAATACGTACCGGGTCGTGCGATCGGGATCGTTCAATCTCGACCCTGTGCATCCCCAGACAAGCACCCAACCTCTGTAGCGGAACCTCACGCTTCGCTCGCTCGCTCGCTGCACCGTGCTGTTGCGCCATCGGTTGTCTGTACAGAGAGCCGCTCCACGTCTCTCTCGGCCGGGCCGGAGGGAATCCCGCCTTCTCTTTCCGCCTTTAACTGTATCCGTCCGTCCGTCCGTCCGACCGGATAGCGAGGCCGAGCGAGAGCGCGCACAAGCTAGCCAGCTACCTACAAGATGAGCTCGGCATCGCCATTCCCACCCCCCGCGCCGTCGTCGTCGTCGAGCGCGAGCGTCCCGATGGTGGTGATCACCGTGGTGGGGATACTCGCGGCGTTCGCGCTGCTGGCGGGCTACTACGCCTTCGTCACCAGGTGCCAGCCGCTCCGCGCGCTGCTCTCGCGCGGCGGCCCGGCGTCGGTGACCCCCGGCTCTTCCCCGCCCGCGGCGGCCGAGGAGAAGCGGGGCCTCGGGCTGCCGCTCATCCGCATGCTCCCCGTCGTCAGGTTCACGGCGGCGGAGGACGCGGCGCCGAGGATATCCGTGTCGGAGTGCGCCGTGTGCCTGAGCGAGTTCGCGGAGCGGGAGCGCGTGCGCCTGCTGCCCGGCTGCTCCCACGCCTTCCACATCGACTGCATCGACACCTGGCTGCAGGGCAGCGCCCGGTGCCCCTTCTGCCGGAGGGACGTCACCCTGCCGGCCCCGCACCCGCAGCACCATCGGCCGCCGCCGTCCTTCCGCCGTCGGGACGAGCAGCTCCCGACCAGCGGCCACGACGACGGCGGCGGCGGCAGCATCGTGATCGAGGTGAGAGGGGAGCGCGAGACCTGGTCCGACGGCAGGAGAGTCCGGAAGAAGAAGGCGGAGAGCGTGGGCGACGAGGCAGTGGACACGAGGACGACGAAGGGGGAGTTCGCGGCGGTGCAGCCGATGCGGCGGTCGCTCTCCATGGACTCGTGCGACGCCAAGCAGCGGCAGCTCTACCTGTCCGTCGTCCGGGAGTTCCTCGCGCAGAGCTAGGCAAGCGTCATCATAGTAGCAGTAGTCATACCATTCTTTCTTCTTCGAGTCTTCGACCGATCGATTGTACATTAGCTTCCGTACGTTGCTGTAGCGGTGGTACGCGTACGTACGTACGTGTAAATTCATTCCTCGACTGCGGCTAGATGCATGGCATGCGGTCGACTCTAGTTTTTTGTGTGCAGTCCATGTTTACACTGGCAATTAAGCAAGTAGTAGTAGTGAGTAACTTGTAGTAGAAGCAGCAACAATGCAGACTTTTGGTGTCGCTATTTTAAAAAGAACAAAAAAGCATATTTAAAAGTTTCGAAAAATCCGAATTTTTTTCCATGGAAACATATTTTCGTTTAAAGATATAGTGATTTGTACACGGTACAAAAAAACAAAATTCCGGACCAACAACAAAAATAAAGGGTTCATTTTGAAAATACGCATTTGTCTTTCTTCTGCACGCCCCGTGTGAAAGTATAATTTATGAAACTTTACACATACATAGTATACATGTGTATGTGTGTTCACAAAATAATCTAATTTTTTCACGCTGTGGAAATTTGAATTTTGAAAACGAGCTCCCTGTGGCTCGATCTCCGTTGGCATTTTCCGCAACCATGGATGACTATTCACAGAGGAGAATCAAAAGGATGGTGTCTACAGTACGTACTAGCACTCTAGACTATGTTGGGTGTGGGTGTGTACGTACATACGTACGTGTTGTGGCCGGTGGGCAGCCGCGGCCGAGCCGTGCGCGAGGCGAGGCGTTGTTTGCACGTCTCTTTCGGATGGATCTTGCACTTTACAGTTGGCGGGTGGATGGATGGATCATTTCCGCGGGACCTTAATTAGCCCATGATACATAGCCCAGCCGTCTTCTTCAACTTCCAGGTTCTGTCACAGGCAATCTGCAAAAATGCTAGACCTACATAACTTTTTATGTACGCCCTCCGTCCACACATCCGTATCTAGACAAATTTAAGACAAGAATTTTGGGACGGAGGGAGTACTTCCTTTGTAAAGAAATATAAAAGCGTTTAGATAATTATTTTACAGAGGGGTAAAAGAGTAGATTATTTCCTTCCTCAACTAATCATCCCCTGAATTTCACGGTGTGTGCCTGGGCCTTTTTTTTCCTCCCAACCAAATCAGGCCAGGTCAACTCATTCGCAAGTTACGTAAGAATCTATATTACGTAGGTGTAGCAAAACTCGGCAATCTTCTACTCCCTCCATCTGGATTTGCATGACAGGCACCAGTTTGTAGATCTTCAATTCAACTAGCAAGATACATGTATAAGCCCAGAAATTCATTTGATGATAAGTCGACTGATATATTTTTTGTGCCATATAACAAATGTGTTCGCCAGTGAAATTGAAGCCTAGAATTCAGTACTACAAACGATGATAGACGCACGGAGTAAAATTTGTCTGCAAGCACATCACTGACAGTAAGGTACCAATATATGCACGGCCGGCCGGGTGGTTAAGGCGCGGATTGGACGTCTCCGGCCGGGGAGCCGCGGCGCACGCTGCCTAGCTAGCTAGCTAGCCTATGCACGCCACGTAGAGTGGTGCGCCTGCACGCAGTACAGGGCATAAAAGGTGGTGGCGCCTGGGACGAGAAAGGGTTTTTGTTTTTGTATCAGGCCATCGTGCTGGCGGTGGCGGTGGCGGTGGCGGTGGCGAGGAGATCATGTGCATGCATCGGCTAAATTTCGTGTTTTGACTTTTTTCGTATACTATTTCGAGATCTGACCCTCATTGGAAAAAAATTCGGGATCTGATTCTTTTCTTACCATTAGGCACCTTGGCGGTAGGGTATAATAGCCTATCGTCATGCCCTTTGGCGATAGGGTTGGACACCCTACCGCCAAAAAGTTCTAAGTTTCTAACACAGAGCGTGCCTAGGGCCTACCGCCAGACCCCTTGACGGTAGGGTATAACAGCCTACCGCCAGACCCCTTGGCAGTAGGCAGGAACCCTACCGCCAAGCCCCTTGGCGGTAGGCTGTTATACCCTATCGCCAAGGGGTCTGGCGGTAGGAAAAGGATTAGATCCCGAAATATTTTCAAACAAGGGTCAAATTCTGAATTTGTTAGCAAAAGGGTCAAAACACGAAATTTTGCCCATGCATCCGTCCGTCCATCGTGTGTGCGTGCGTGCGTGCGCTGGCTTGATTGCATGGCATGGCATGGCAGGCAACCTTGTATACGGACGAACGGACGGACAGCACGGCGGGGTTGGTGCTTGACAGTGGAGACCGGGAGTTGTCCAATCCATCATCGTGCACAGACACGCTAGAGCGGGTAGCTAGCGAGCTAGCTAGCTACCTCGCCGGCCCCGGCCCCGGCCGGCCGTGCCGTGCCCTGTGGAGGGCGTGCGCCACCTGCCATGCATGCATCGTGCATGTGCCGCTGCCGGGCGCCGGGCGGCGGCATCGTCGGCTGTGCGCGCGCGTACGCCCAAATAGCGGGCAGCTCGAACGACAACCGCACGTACGCGCGGCCCCCCGCTCTTGCAACGGTTTTTTTTTCTTGTGTGCGGGTGCGGCCTCTTTGGAGTACATGAACTAAACGAAGGGAATGCGTGTATATGTATAAGCGTCTGCGTTACTGTGTTTAGAAAATATTTAAACTAAGACATGTGCTGGTCTCTAAAAATATATGTCTAGTAATTTTATGAAACACAATAGCTATATGTAAGTTGACTAAATATGCAATTTGGACAAGACAAATTTTGTGCGAGGAGAAAGAAGAAAAAAGGACGGTCATTGGATCTTAATCTAATGACCCAGCTTAGTGAAATGGTAGCAAAAGGTCAATGCTATTTTAGTAGAGTAGTTATGTAAAGTAAACCTTTTACGGGTGATATCACGCGGACGCGCGATGGAGCCGAGTCGGGCTAGCTCTAGCTGGGGTAGATTTGGTTAGCTGGTCCGCCTGGCACATCAGTACGTAATCATATACTCGTATATAGAGTGGGGGGCTGCTAATGGAGGGTGGGATGTCAACGTTGCGGCTTGCTTTCCGGCACCGGTCACCACTCCGGCCAGCGATGCCTCCCTCCTCTCTCATAGCCAGCCCTAGCCCCCATGCATGGCCATGGGGGACCAAGGAAACCTACCTACCAGGTCGAATAATTGTGCAGTGGCATCTCGCCTCCATGGATCGACGGTGATACTGATACGACGCCCCGGACGTGCCAATGGACGGGCACGTACGGATGTAAGCCCGACGGCGGGGAAAACGTTGAGTTGTTGTGACCGGAACCAGCACCTATTTCGAGCGCCTGCGCTAGAACGGTTGGTGGCCCGCGGGTAGGGCTGGGCGGCCACCCGATCGGCTGCTGGAACTGCAGCTAGGTTTCCTTTCACGTGCTACTTTCACTCCAGGAATTCCACGGAACCGTCGATTCATCGGAAATCTAGGCTTCCTGAGTAAACAGAGGAATTCTAGGTCTAGCCAAAAACAAAAACAAAAACAGAGGAATTCTAGGCCGCATTCGTTGAGATTTAGGCCCTGTTCGGAATCACTCCAGCTCCTAAAAATACGAGGAGCTGCGGAGCATCCGTTTCCCAACTCCGTGCTTTTTAACTCCAGCTCCGGGAGCGGAGTGGTGGAGTGGCGGGTCTTTGAACAGGGTCTTAAACAGAGGAATTCTAGGCCGCATTCGTTGAGATTTTGTATGGAGTATTAGAGGATGAGTTCCAGGGAGGAACGGCGCTGGAGCAGGTTTGGTCAGGCTAAATTCGGATGGGAGTTTCGTCGAAGCCAATGGCCAGGCTGGGTGTGGCATGGTCCTGCGCGATGAGGATGGCAAGATTATATTCTCTGCTTGCAGGGAACTCCACACTTGCACCAGCGCTCTAGAAGCTGAATTGTCTGCATGCAAAGAAGGCCTGGACCTGGCGCTCCATAGGTCCCACCTACCTGTTGTTTTGGAGATGGACTGCTCCGAGGCAATTGCGACGATCCGGTCGCAGCAAGGTGATCGTTCAAGATATATTGCTGTAGTGCGTGAGATTCAGTCCCTGATGTCTGAAAGAGAGGTTGTATTAAGCTTAGTTAGTCGCTTACAGAATAAAGTTAGTCATAGCCTACGCCACGTACGGCGGTGTGGCTAGGCTCGGGTACGGAGGAGACTGTGAAGTTGTGTATGAGTGACATCCCACCCTAAGTTAATATAAGCTCTCCTTTTCCTCGCAAAAAAAAGGAGGAGCTTCATTAGAAATAAAAAAGAGTATCAGAGGAACTCTGCTTGTGATATGCTCCGTACAATAACGAGCACTGCTTTTGATCTGGCCGTCGGCTTTGGTGCAAGTCCCGCAAAAAAAAAAAATGACGAAGGTCGACTTTTTTTTTGAGGGATGACAAAGGGTGACTTGGAGACATGGGCACATTGGGCAGTAGAGAGCTATATTAAAGCTCAAAAAAAGGTAGAGAGCTATATTAAAGCTCAAAAAAAGGTAGAGAGCTATATTACAATAATAACACTGGCTTACTTCTTTGCTCTAAGAACATACTACTACCTACCTTTATCCATATAATAATTCTGTTTCTATCCATATAATCTCTACAATTGTAAACATTTAGAGGGATCGACCCCGCGATGTTAAGCTTGTCTGTACTGTGTATATAGCAGTTTATGTATAATAAGTGATAATTTGTTTGATAAACATGGCCAGACTTAAGCAATTTAACATAAGGGCATCTCTAGATCCCCAAATCGTATATATAATCCTCAAATAATATAACTTTTCTTCCTCTAAATCGCAAAGTTCTGCCTAGTTTTAGTCAGGACTTCTCGGAACATTCACGTGGCCGCTCGATCTACCTCGTGGCATCGACCAGCCCCTGCTGTTGCATCGTCGAACCCCCCCTGTTGGGAAACGTTGCATGGAAAACAAAAAAAATTCTACGCACACGTAAGATCTATCCATGGAGATGCATAGCAACGAGAGGGGAGAGTGTGTCTACGTACCCTCATAGACCGTAAGCGAAAGTATTTAGTAACGCGGTTGATGTAGTCGAACTTCTTCGCAATCCAACCGATCAAGTACCGAACATACGGCACCTCCGCGTTCAGCACACGTTCAGCTCGGTGACGTCCTCACCTTCTTGATCCAGCAAGACGGGCGAAGTAGTAGATGAGTTCCGGCAGCATGACGACGTGGTGACGGTGGTGGTGATGTTATCTCCGCAGGGCTTCGCCTAAGCACTACGAAAATATGACCGAGGGACGAAACTGTGGAGAGGGGCGCCGCACACGGCTAAGAGATTGTCGTAGTGATGTGTGGCGCCCCCTCCCACATATATATAGGTGGGGGGAGTGGGGAGGCAGCCAGGAGGCACCCCAAGTGGGGCCAAATCACACTTGGGCTCCTGCCCCTAGCCGCGCCCCCCCTTCCCTGTTTGTGCGCGGGAGGAAGTCAGGGGGAGGTGGCGCCCCCCCTTTTCCTTTCTCTCATGAGGAGGGAAAGGCAGGAGGGGCCAACCCTCCCCCTTTCCTTCCCCTAGGGCCGGTGGCCAGGGAGAGGGGCGCGCTAGCCCCCTTGTGGGCTGGTGTGTCCCTCCCCTTGGCCCATTAGGCCCATAGACCTCCCGGGGGTGTCCGGAACCCCTCCGACGATCCGATTACTACCTGGTGCACTCCGAAACTCTTCTGGCGTCCAAATAGTATCGTCCTATATATATCAATCTTTACCTCCTGATCATTCCGGAGCTCCTCGTCATGTCCGTGATCTCATCCGGGACTCCGAACAACATTCAATCACCAAATCATATAACTCATATAACCCTATATCGCCAACGAACATTAAGCGTGCGGACCCTACGGGTTCGAGAACTATGTAGACATGACCGAGACACCTCTCCGGTTAATAACCAATAGCGAAACCTGGATGCCCATATTGGTTCCTACATATTCTACGAAGATCTTTATCGGTCGAACCTTATGACAACATACGTAATTCCCTTTGTCTGTCGGTACGTTACTTGCCCGAGATTCGATCGTCGGTATCTTCATACGACCTAGTTCAATCTCGTTACCGGCAAGTCTCTTTACTCGTTCCGTAATATATCATCTTGTAACTATCTCCTTAGTCACTTTGCTTGCAAGCTTCTTGTGATGTGTATTACCGAGAGGGCCCAGAGATACCTCTCCGATACACGGAGTGACAAATCCTAATCTCGATCCATGCCAACTCAACAGACACCTTCGGAGATACCTGTAGATCATCTTTATGATCACCCAGTTACGTTGTGACATTTGATAGCACACAAGGTATTCCTCCGGTATCCGGGAGTTGCATGATCTCATAGTCTAAGGAACATGTATTTGACATTAAGAAAGCAATAGCAATAAACTGAACAATCAAATGCTATGCTTGAAGGAAATATGCCCTAGAGGCAATAATAAAGTTGTTATTTTATGTTTCCTTATTCATGATAAAGGTTTATTATTCATGCTAGAATTGTATTGATCGGAAACTTAAATACATGTGTGAATACATAAACAAATACCGTGTCCCTAGTATGCCTCTACTAGACTAGCTCGTTGATCAAAGATGGTTAAGGTTTCCTAACCATAGACATGTGTTGTCATTTGATAATGGGATCACATCATTAGGAGAATGATGTGATGGACAAGACCCACCCATTAGCTTAGCATAATGATCGTTCAGTTTATTGCTATTGCTTTCTTCATGTCAAATACATATATTCCTTCGACTATGAGATTATGCAACTCCCGGATACCGGAGGAATACCTTGTGTGCTATCAAACGTCACAACGTAACTGGGTGATCATAAAGATTCTCTACAGGTATCTCCGTAGGTGTTTGTTGAGTTGGCATAGATCAAGATTAGGATTTGTCACTCCAAGTTTCGGAGAGGTATCTCTGGGCCCTCTCGGTAATACACATCATAAGCTTGCAAGCAAATGACTAAGGAGTTGGCCACGGGGTGATGTATTACGGAACGAGTAAAGAGACTTGCCGGTAACGAGATTGAACTAGGTATGAAGATACCGACGATCGAATCTCGGGCAAGTAACATAACGATGGAGAAAGGGAATTACGTATGTTGTTATAATGGTTCGACCGATAAAGATCTTCATAGAATATGTAGGAGCCAATATGGGCATCCAGGTTCCACTATTGGTTATTGACCGGAGAGGTGTCTCGGTCATGTCTACATAGTTCTCGAACCCATAGGGTCCGCACGCTTAACGTTCGTTGACGATATAGTGTTATATGAGTTATATGTTTTGGTGACCGAATGTTGTTCGGAGTCCCGGATGAGATCACGAACATGACTAGGAGTCTCGAAATGGTCGAGAGGTAAAGATTGATATATAGGATGATGGTATTTGGACACCGGAAGTGTTTCGGGACGTACCGGGAAGGAATCGGGTCACCGGAAGGGGTTCCGGGCACCCCCCCGGCAAGTTATGGGCCTTATGGGCCAAAGGAGGGGACAAACCAGCCCACAAGGGGGCTGATGCGCCTCCTCCCTTGTTTGGCCAGCCCAAGGGAAGGAAAAGGGGGAGGGCTAGCCCCTCCTGCCTTTCCCTCTCATGGGAGAAAGGAAAGAGGGGGGGGGAGGTGCCACCCTCCCCTGCCTTTCCCCGCACTCCAAATAAGGAAAAGGGGGCGCGGCTTGGGAGGGACCCCAAGTAGGATTCCTCCTACTTGGGCGCCTCCTTTGGCTGCTCCTCCCTCCCTCCCACCTATATATATGTGGGAAGGGGGCGCCTAGCACACAACAGACAATTGCCTAGCCGTGTGCGGAGCCCCTCCACCGTTTACACCCCCGGTCATATTTTCGTAGTGCTTAGGCGAAGCCCTGCGGAGATTACTTCACCATCACCGTCACAACGCCGTCGTGCTGCCGAAACTCATCTACTACCTCGCCATCTTGCTGGATCAAGAAGGCGGAGGACGTCACCGAGCTGAACGTGTGCAGAATGCGGAGGTGTCGTACGTTCGGTACTTGATCGGTTGGAGCACGAAGAAGTTCGACTACATCAACCACGTTATCAAACGCTTCCGCTTACGGTCTACGAGGGTACGTAGACACACTCTTCGCCTCGTTGCTATGCATCTCCATGGATAGATCATTGCGTGTGCATAGAATTTTTTTTGTTTTCCATGCAACGTTTCCCAACAGTTGTATCATGAGCCAGGTCTATGCGTAGATGATATGCACGAGTAGAACACAAAGAAGTTGTGGGCGGTGATGTTCATACTGCTTACCACCAACGTCTTATTTTGATTCGGCGGCATTGTGGGATGAAGCGGCCCGGACCAACCTTACATGTCCACGTACATGAGACCGGTTCCACCGACTGACATGCAACTAGTTTTGCATAAAGGTGGCTGGCAGGTGTCTGTTTCTCCTACTTTAGTTGAATCGAATTTGACTACGGCCGGTCCTTGAAGAAGGTTAAAACATCAAACTTGATAATTCACCGTTGTGGTTTTTGCCGTAGGTAAGAACGGTTCTTGCTAGAAACCCGTAGCAGCCACGTAAAACTTGCAACAATAAAGTAGAGGACGTCTAACTTGTTTTTGCAGGGCATGTTGTGATGTGATATGGTCAAGACATGATGTGATATACGTTATTGTATGAGATGATCATGTTTTGTAAGTTATCGGCAACCGGCAGGAGCCTTATGGTTGTCTCTTTATTGTATGAAATGCAAACGCCATGTAATTGCTTTACTTTATCGCTATGCGTTAGCAATAGTTGTAGAAGCAATAGTTGGCGAGACGACCACGACGCAACGATGGAGATCAAGGTGTCGAGCCGGTGACGATGGAGATCATGACGATGCTTTGGAGATGGAGATCAAAAGCATGAGATGATGATGGCCATATCATGTCACATATTTTGATTGCATGTGATGTTTATCTTTTATGCATCTTATTTTGCTTAGAACGACGGTAGCATTATAAGATGATCCCTTCACTAAATTTCAAGATACAAGTGTTCTCCCCGAGTATGCACCGTTGCGAAAGTTCATCGTTTCAAGACACCACGTGATGATCGGGTGTGATAGACTCTACGTTCACATACAACGGGTGTAAGACAGTTTTGCACATGCAGAATACTTGGGTTAAACTTGACGAGCCTAGCATGTACAGACATGGTCTCGGAATACTGGAGACCGAAAGGTCAAACGTGAGTCATATAGTAGATATGATCAACATAGAGATGTTCACCATTGATGACTACCCCATCTCACGTGATGATCGGACATGGGTTAGTTGATTTGGATCACGTATCACTTAGATAACTTGAGGGATGTTTATTTAAGTGGGAGTTCATTAGTAATTTGATTAATTGAACTTAATTTGTCATGAACTTAGTCCTGATAGTATTTGCAAATCTATATTGTAGATTAATAGCTCGCGATGTAGCTCCCCTATCTTTGATATGTTCCTAGAGAAAACTAAGTTGAAAGATGATAGTAGCAATGATGCGGACTGGGTCCGTGATCTGAGGATTATCCTCATTGCTGCACAGAAGAATTATGTCCTTAATGCACCGCTAGGTGACAGACCTATTGCAGGAGCAGATGCAAACGTTATGAACATCTGGCAAGCTCGGTATGATGACTACTTAATGGTTTAGTGCCCCATGCTTTACGGCTTAGAACCGGGACTTCAAAAATGTTTTGAACGCCACGGAGCATATGAGATGTTCCAAGAGCTGAAATTGGTATTTCAGACTCATGCCCGTGTCGAGAGGTATGATACCTCTGACAAGTACTTTGCCTACAAGATGGAGGAGAATAGCTCAGCCAATGAGCACGTGCTCAGAATGTCTAGGTACTACAATCGCTTGAATCAAGTGGGAGTTAATCTTCCAGATAAGATAGTGACTGACAGAGTTCTCTAGTCACTATCACCAAGCTACTAGAACTTCGCGATGCTGAAATCAGCGAAGGTAGAAATCAAGAAAGAGCATCAAATGTTGATGGTTAACAAGATGACTAGTTTCAAGAAAAAGGGCAAAAGGGAAAGAAAGGGAACTTCAAGAAGAATGGCAAACAAGTTGCCGCTCCCATGAAGAAACCCAAAGTTAGACCCAAGCCTGAAACTGAGTGCTTCTACTGCAAAGGAAATGCTCATTGGAAGCAGAACTGCCCCAAATACTTGGCGGATAAGAAGGATGGCAAAGTGAACAAAGGTATATTTGATATACTTGTTATTGATGTGTACTTTACTAGTGTTCGTAGTAGCCCCTGGGTATTTGATACCGGTTCAATTGCTAAGATTAGTAACTCGAAACAGGAGTTGCAAAATGAACAGAGACTAGTTAAGGACGAGGTGACGATGTGTGTTGGAAGTGATTCCAAGGTTGATAAGATCACCATCGCACACTCCCTCTACCTTCGAGATTAGTGTTGAACCTAAATAAATGTTATTTGGTGTTTGCGTTGAGCGTGAATATGATTAGATCATGTTTATTGCAATACGGTTATTCATTTAAGTCAGAGAATAATTGTTGTTCTGTTTACATGAATAAAACCTTCTATGGTCATACACCCAGTGTGAATGGTTTATTGAACCTCGATTGTAGTGATACACATATTCATAATATTGATGCCAAAAGATGCAAAGTTAATAATGATAGTGCAACATACTTGTGGCACTGCCGTTTAGGTCATATTGGTGTAAAGCGCATGAAGAAACTCCATGCAGATGGACTTTTGGAATCACTTGATTATGAATCATTTGATACTTGCGAACCTTGCCTCATAGGCAAGATGACTAAAACTCCGTTCTCCGGAACAATGGAGCGAGCTAATAACTTATTGGAAATAATACATACCGATGTATACGGTCCGATGGGTGCTGAAGCACGCGGCGGGTATCGTTATTTTCTCACCTTCGCTGATGATTTGAGTAGATATGGGTATATCTACTTGATGAAACACAAATCTGAAATATTTGAAAAGTTCAAAGAATTTCAGAGTGAAGTGGAGAATCATCGTAACAAGAAAATAAAGTTTCTACGATCTGATCGTGGTGGCGAATATTTGAGTTACGAGTTTGGCCTTCATTTAAAACAATGTGGAATAATTTCACAACTCACGCCACCTGGAACACCACAGCATAATGGTGCGTCCGAACATCGTAACCGTACTTTATTAGATATGGTGCGATCTATGATGTCTCTTACCAATTTACCACTATCATTTTGGGGTTATGCATTAGAGACAGCTGCATTCACGTTAAATAGGGCACTGTCTAAATCCGTTGACACAACACCGTATGAACTATGGTTTGTCAAGAAACCTAAGCTGTCATTTCTTAAAGTTTGGGGTTGCGACACTTATGTCAAAAGGCTTCAGCCTGATAAGCTCGAACCCAAATCGGAGAAGTGCGTCTTCATAGGATACCCTATGGAAACAATTGGGTGCACCTTCTACCATAGATCCGAGGGCAAGATCTTTGTTGCTAAGAATGGATCCTTTCTAGAGAAGGAGTTTCTCTTGAAAGAAATGAGTGGGAGGAAAGTAGAACTTGATGAGGTAATTGTACCTTCTCTCAAATTGGAGAGTAGCACATCACAGAAAACTGTTCGAGTGATGCCTACACCAACTAGAGAGGAAGCAAATGATGTTGATCATGAAACTTCAGATCAAGTTACTACTGAACCTCGTAGGTCAACCAGAGCATGATCCGCACCAGAGTGGTACGGCAATCCTGTTCTGGAAGTCATGTTACTAGACCAAGGCGAACCTACGAATTATGAAGAAGCTATGATGAGCCCAGATTCCGATAAATGGCTTGAGGCCATGAAATCTGAGATAGGATCCATGTATAAGAACAAAGTGTGGACTTTGGTGGACTTGCCCGATGATCGGCAAGCCATAGAGAATAAATGGATCTTCAAGAAGAAGACTGACGCTGATGGTAATGTTACTGTCTACAAAGCTTGACTTGTCACAAAAGGTTTTCGACAAGTTCAAGGAGTTGACTACAATGAGACTTTCTCACCCGTAGCGATGCTTAAGCCTGTCCGAATCATGTTAGCAATTGCTGCATTTTATGATTATGAAATCTGGCAAATGGACGTCAAAACTGCATTCCTCAATGGATTTCTTAAAGAAGAGTTGTATCTGATGCAACCAGAAGGTTTTGTCGATCCTAAAGGTGCTAACAAAGTGTGCAAGCTACCAGCGATCCATCTATGGACTGGTGCAAGCATCTCGGCGTTGGAATATACGCTTTGATGAGGTGATCAAAGCATATGTTTTTATACAGAATTACGGTGAAGCCTGTATTTACAAGAAAGTGAGTGGGAGCTCTGTAGCATTTCTGATATTATATGTGGATGACATATTGTTGATTGGAAATGATATAGAATTTCTGGATAGCATAAAAGGATACTTGAATAAGAATTTTTCAATGAAAGACCTCGGTGAAGCTGCTTATATATTGGGCATCAAGATCTATAGGGATAGATCAAGACGCTTAATAGGACTTTCACAAAGCACATACCTTGATAAATTTTTGAAGAAGTTCAAAATGGATCAGTCAAAGACAGGGTTCTTGCCTATGTTACAAGGTGTGAAGTTGAGTAAGACTCAAAACCCGACCACGGCAGAAGATAGAGAGAGAATGAAAGTCATTCCCTATGCCTCAGCCATAGGTTCTATAAAGTATGCCATGTTGTATACCAAACCTGTTGAGTACCTTGCCATGAGTTTGGCATAGGGGTACAATAGTGATCTAGGAGTAGATCACTAGACATCGGTCAAAATTATCCTTAGTTACTTAAGAAGGACTAAGGAGATATTTCTCGGTTATGGAGGTGATAAATTGTTCGTCGTAAAGGGTTACGTCGATGCAAGCTTTGACACCGATTCGGATGACTCTAAGTCTCGATCTGGATACATATTGAAAGTGGGAGCAATTAGCTAGAGTAGCTCCATGCAAAGTATTGTAGACATAGAAATTTGCAAAATACATACGGATCTGAATGTGGCAGACCCGTTGACTAAACTTCTCTCACAAGCAAAACATGATCACACCTTAGTACTCTTTGGGTGTTAATCACATGGCAATGTGAACAAGATTATTGACTCTAGTAAACTCTTTGGGTATTGGTCACATGGCGATGTGAACTATGGGTCTTAATCACATAGTGATGTGAACTAGATTATCGACTCTAGTGCAAATGGGAGACTGAAGGAAATATGCCCTAGAGGCAATAATAAAGTTGTTACTTTATACTTCCTTATTCATGATAAAGGTTTATTATTCATGCTAGAATTGTATTGATCGAAAACTTAAATACATGTGTGAATACATAAACAAATACCATGTCCCTAGTATGCCTCTACTAGACTAGCTCGTTGATCAAAGATGGTTAAGGTTTCGTAACCATAGACATGTGTTGTCATTTGATAACGGGATCACATCATTAGGAGAATGATGTGCTAGACAAGACCCACCCGTTAGCTTAGCATAATGATCGTTCAGTTTATTGATATTGCTTTCTTCATGTTAAATACATATATTCCTTCGACTATGAGATTATGCAACTCTCGGATACTGGAGGAATACCTTGTGTGATATCAAATGTCACAACGTAACTGGGTGATCATAAAGATGCTCTACAGGTATCTCCGAAGGTGTTTGTTGAGTTGGCATAGATCAAGATTAGGATTTGTCACTCCGAGTTTCGGAGAGGTATCTCTGGGCCCTCTCGGTAATACACATCATAAGCTTGCAAGCAAATGACTAAGGAGTTGGTCACGAGGTGATGTATTACGGAACGAGTAAAGAGACTTGCCGGTAACGAGATTGAACTAGGTATGAAGATATCGACGATCGAATCTTGGGCAAGTAACATACCGATGGACAAAGGGAATTACGTATGTTATCATAACGGTTCGACCGATAAAGATCTTCGTAAAATATATAGGAGCCAATATGGGCATCCATGTTCCGCTATTGGTTATTGACCGAAGAGGTGTCTCGGTCATGTCTACATAGTTCTCGAACCCGTAGGGTCCGCACGCTTAACGTTCGTTGACGATATAGTGTTATATGAGTTATATGTTTTGGTGACGAAATGTTGTTCGGAGTCCCGGATGAGATCACGGACATGATGAGGAGTCTCGAAATGGCCGAGAGGTAAAGATTGATATATAGGACGATGGTATTTGGACACCGGAAGTGTTTCGGGACGTACCGGGAAGGAATCGGGTCACCGGAAGGGGTTCCGGGCACCCCCCCGGCAAGTTATGGGCCTTATGGGCCAAAGGAGGGGACAGACCAGCCCACAAGGGGGCTGGTGCGCCTCCTCCCTTGTTTGGCCAGCCCAAGGGAAGGAAAAGGGGGAGGGCTAGCCCCTCCTGTCTTTCCCTCTCATGGGAGAAAGGAAAGGGGGGGGGGGGGGGGTTGCCACCCTCCCCTGCCTTTCCCCACACTCCAAATAAGGAAAAGGGGGCGCGGCTTGGGAGGAACCCCAAGTAGGATTCCTCCTACTTGGGCGCCTCCTTTGGCTGCTCCTCCCTCCCTCCCACCTATATATATGTGGGAAGGGGGCGCCTAGCAGACAACAGACAATTGCCTAGCCGTGTGCGGCGCCCCCCTCCACCGTTTACACCCCCGATCATATTTTTGTAGTGCTTAGGCGAAGCCCTGCGGATATCACTTCACCATCACCGTCACCACGCCGTCGTGCTGCCGAAACTCATCTACTACCTCATCGTCTTGCTGGATCAAGAAGGCGGAGGACGTCACCGAGCTGAACGTGTGCAGAACACGGAGGTGCCGTACGTTCGGTACTTGATCAGTTGGAGCGTGAAGAAGTTCGACTACATCAACCGTGTTATCAAACGCTTCCGCTTACGGTCTACGAGGGTACGTAGACACACTTTCCCCCTCATTGCTATGCATCTCCATGGATAGATCATTGCGTGTGCATAGAAAAAATTTTGTTTTCCATGCAACGTTTCCCAACAATGCTAACGGATGGGTCTTGTCCATCACATCATTCTCCAAATGATGTGATCCCGTTATCAAATGACAACTCGTGTCTATGGTTAGGAAACCTTAACCATCTTTGATCAACGAGCTAGTCTAGTAGAGGCTCACTAGGGACACGGTATTTGTTTATGTATTCACACATGCATTTAAGTTTACGGTCAATACAATTCTAGCATGAATAATAAGCCTTTATCATGATTAAGTAAATATAATAATAACCATTTTATTATTGCCTCTAGGGCATATTTCCATCAGTCTCCCACTTTCACTAGAGTCAATAATCTAGTTCACATCATCATGTGATTAACACCCATAGTTCACATCGCCATGTGATTAACACCCAAAGAGTTTACTAGAGTCAATAATCTAGTTCACATCGCTATGTGATTAACACCCAAAGAGTTCTAAGGTGTGATCATGTTTTGCTTGTGAGAGAGGTTTTAGTCAACGGGTCTGCAACATTCAGATCTGTGTGTACTTTGCAAATTTCTATGTCTACAATGCTCTTCATAGAGCTACTCTAGCTAATTGCTCCCACGTTCAATACGTATCCAGATTGAGACTCAGAGTCATCTGGATTAGTGTCAAAGCTTGCATCAACGTAACCCTTTACGACGAAATTTTTATCACCTCCATAACCGAGAAACATTTCCTTATTCCTCTAAGGATAATTTTTTACCATTGTCCAGTGATCTACTCCTGTATCACTATTGTACCCCCTTGCCAAACTCATGGCAAGGCACACAACAGGTCTGGTACATAGCATGGCATACTTTATAGAACCTATGGCTGAGGCATAGGGAATGACTTTCATTCTCTCTCCATATTCTGCCGTGGTCGGGTTTTGAGTCTTACTCAACTTCACACCTTGTTACACAGGAAAGAACCCGTTCTTTGACTGACCCATTTTTGAACTTTCTTCAAAACTTTGTCAAGGTATGTTCTTTGTGAAAGTCCTATTAAGCGTCTCGATCTATCCCTATAGATCTTGATGCCCAATATATAAGCAGCTTGACCGAGGTCTTCTATTGAAAAACTCTTATTCAAGTATCCTTTTATGCTATCTAGAAATTCTATATCATTTCCAATCAGCAATATGTCATCCACATATAATATCAGAAATGCTACAGAGCTCCCACTCACTTTCTTGTAAATACAGGCTTCACCGTAAGTAGTCCTGGCCATGGGAAGCCCGGCCCAGCCGGCACGGCCCGACCCGGCCCGAAAAAGCCCGGCCTGACCCGGCCCAACGCTGCTCCCGGGCCGGGCTCGGCCCTAGATTTTGAGCCCGATGGCCGGGCCGGGCCGGGCCCGGGCTCGTCAATTTTGCTCTGTTCTGAAGGGGACCGGCCCGAGGCCTGAGGCCCGGCGGGCTTTTACGCGTTCGGGCCGGGCTTGGGCCCAAAAAACAGGCCCGATGGTCGGGCCGGGCTGGGCCCGGGCCTAGGTTTTTTGCCTCGGGCTTGGCTAGGCCCGGCCCGAGGTTTAGCCAGGTATAACCGTAAGTCTGTATAAAACCATATGCTTTGATCACCTCATCAAAGCGTATATTCCAACTCCGAGATGCTTGCACCAGTCCATAGATGGATCGCTACAGTTTGCACACTTTGTTAGCACCTTTAGGATCGACAAAACCTTATGGTTGTATCATATACAACTCTTCTTTAAGAAATCCATTAAGGAATGCAGTTTTGACGTCCATTTGCCAGATTTCATAATTATAAAATGCGGCAATTGCTAACATGATTCGGACCGACTTAAGCATCGCTACGGGTGAGAAAGTCTCATCGTAGTCAACCCCTTGAACTTGTCAAAAACCTTTCGCGACAAGTCGAGCTTTATAGATAGTGATATTACCATCAGCGTCCGTCTTCCTCTTGAAAATCCATTTATTTTTAATGGCCTACCAATCATCGGGCAAGTCCACCAAAGTCCACACTTTGTTCTCATACATGGATCCTATCTCAGATTTCATGGCCTCGAGCCATTTATCGGAATCTGGGCTCATCATATCTTCTTCATAGTTTGTTGATGTCTACTACGCAACCTTCTTCTTGTAGACTCGTGTTGGGCCTCCAAGCGCAGAGTTTTGTAGGACAGTAGCAAATTTCCCTCAAGTGGATTACCTAAGGTTTATCAATCCGTGGGAGGCGTAGGATGAAGATGGTCTCTCTCAAACAACCCTGCAACCAAATAACAAAGAGTCTCTTGTGTCCCCAACACACCCAATAAAATGGTAAATTGTATAGGTGCACTAGTTCGGCGAAGAGATGGTGATACAAGTGTAATATGGATAGTAGATATAGATTTTTGTAATCTGAAAATATAAAAACTGCAAGGTAACTAGTGACAAAAGTGAGCAAAAACAGTATTGCAATGCTTGGAAACAAGGCCTAGGGTTCATACTTTCACTAGTGCAAGTTCTCTCAACAATGATAACATAATCGGATCATATAACAATCCCTCAACGTGCAATAAAGAGTCACTCCAAAGTTTCTATCGGAGAACGTAGGACGAAAATGTGCATCAACCCCTATGCATAGATTACCCCAACGTCACCTCGGGAATCCGTGAGTTGAGTGCCAAAACATACATCAAGTGAATCAATAGAATATCCCATTGTCACCACAGATATCCCATCGCAAGACATACATCAAGTGTTCTCAAATCCAATACTCAATCCAACATAACGAAACCTCAAAGAGCAAGACTCAATTCATCACAACAAGAGATAGAGAGGGAAGAAACACCATATGATCCAACTATAATAACAAAGCTTGCGGTACATCAAGATCGTGCCAAATCAAGAACACGAGAGAGAGAGAGAGAGAGAGAGAGAGAGAGATCAAACACATAGCTACTGGTACATACCCTCATCCCCGAGGGTGAACTACTCCCTCCTAGTCATGGAGACCACCGGGATGATGAAGATGGCCACCGGTGATGGTTTCCCCCTCCGGCAGGGTGCCGGAACAGGCTCCCGATTGGTTTTTCATGGCTACAGAGGCTTGCGGCGGCGGAACTCCCGATCTAGATTTATTTCTGGAGGTTTTGGTATTTATAGGAGGTGTTGGCATCGGGGACAAGTCAAGGGGGCCCACGAGGCGACGACAAGGCTGGGGGGCGTGCCTTAGGGGGGCGCCCTCCACCCTTGTGGTTGCCTCGGGACTCCTCTCCGATATCTTTTCGTTTCAGTATTTTTTATATTTTCCAAAAATATTCTCCGTAAATTTTCAGCCCATTCCGAGAACTTTTATTTCTGCACAAAAAAGACACCACGGTAGTTCTGCTGAAAACAGCGTCAGCCCGGGTTAGTTCTAATCAAATCATACCAAAATCATATAGAATTGTTGTAAACATGGCATGAATACTTCATAAATTATAGATACGTTGGAGACGTATCAGCATCCCCAAGCTTAATTCCTGCTCGTCCTCGAGTAGGTAAATGATAAAAGAAATAATTTATGAAGTGTGAATGCTAGCAAGTGCACAAGTTTGATCAATAATAATTTCAATCACCTTTTCTAGCATCATTATATATCATAAACAGTAGCTCATCTCATAAAACATCTCATGATCAAGTAGCAAGCTATTCACATGTTAAAGCATAGACCATAAACTTTCTTGAAAACTAACAAACAATGTTCTCAGTCATCAAACAATTGCAATTCATCTTATTTTCAGGAAGGGTCTATGTAAGAGCTTTGATTTAGCAAATTCCACATACTCAACTATCATATAGTCTTCCATGATTGCTACCACTCAAAGCATATTTTTAGAATAAATAGCATCCATCGAACACAGAGAAAGATATGGGCTTAGTGTTTCGCCTCCCAACTTATTTATCGTATAGATAATTATCAACAATAATAATTCATGATCAAATATATTTGAATGGCCATATATGCTTAGATCTTTCCCCATCACATGATGCTTGCCAACTAAAGAGTAGGTTGGAATGAGAAGGAATACTACTGACTCTTGCATAAAAGTAAAAGATAGGCCCTTCGCAGAGGGAAGCAGGGATTTGCAGAGGTGCCAGAGCTCGAAGCTTTTAAAATAGAGATGAACATAATTTTGAGAGGTATGCTTTCATTGTCAACATAACAACCAAGAGTTCTCACTATCTTCCATGCTAGATACATTATAGGTGGTTCCCAAACAGAATGGTAAAGTTTTTACTCCCCCTCCACCAACAATCACACTCCACGGCTGGTCCGAAACAACGGGTACCGTCCATACCAACAGCAGTACCGGGGGAGTTTTGTTTGATATTATATTTTGATTTGACTTTGAGCACGGGACTGGGCATCCTGATTACCAGCCACTTTCTCGTGAATGACAAGTGAATCAACACTCATCGTGAGAATAACCCACCTAGCATGGAAGATACTGACAGCCCCTAGTCGCTACATGAGCGATTTGGGCATACAAAACAGATTATTATTTGAAGGTTTAGAGTTTGGCACATGCAAATTTACTTGGAACGGCAGGTAAATACTGCATATAGGTAGATATGGTGGACACTCAGGGAAGAAACTTGGTTCAAAGATTTTGGATGCACAAGCAGCATTCACGCTTAGTACAGAAATTTTGGCTAGCAAAAGATTCTAAATAGCAAGCACCACATGTTGGAGGATCCATAACAATATAACTTCTATACAAATATACCCAAGCATAACTCATTACGTTGTCTTCCTTGTCCAACTTCAACTAATTTGCTCAAATTTGAAAATAATTAATGGGGATCACAATCATAGAAGATGTCCAAGATAGTATATTTATATGTGAAATCTCTCTTCCTTCAATATTCTTTCATGAATTGTTCAAGTGACCAATACTATGTTTGCTAACTTTCAATAAATTTACCACCTCCACTTCTTATATGTGAAGTCATTACTCCCCATGGGATAAGCATATGAAACATATATAATTTCAGATTTATGATATTCAATTCATTCAACCATTTACTCATAGGATATAAGTGAAGCACACGAGTAAATGACAAACTACTCCAAAAAGATATAAGTGAAGATCAATGAGTAGTCAAATAATTAAATAGCTATGTGAAGACTCTCTCTCAAAAATAATAATTTAGATCTTAAGTATTTTATTCAAACAGCAAGCAAAATAAAATAAAATGACATTCCAAGGATAGCACATATCATGTGAAGAAGCAAAAACTTAGACTCAACCAAAACTGACCGATCATTGTTGAAGAAGAAAGGTGGGATGCCAACCGGGGCATCCCCAAGCTTAGATGCTTGAGACTTCTTGAAATATTAACTAGGGATGCCTTGGGCATCCCCAAGCTTGAGCTTTTGTGTCTCCTTAATTCCCTTTATATCACGGTTTCCCTAAATCTTAAAAACTTCATGCACACAAAACTCAACAAAAACTCGTGAGAAAAGTTAGTATGAATCAATGCAACACCTTATCATTCTCTACTGTAGAAAATCACTAAAATTATAATTTTACATTGCATACTAAATGCCTCTGCATATTTAATACTCCTATCCTCAAATAGAATCATTAAACAAGCAAACATATGCAAACATAACAGCAATCTGTCAAAACAGGACAGTCTGTAAAGAGTGCAATTGTACTCATACTTCACTAACTCCAAAAATTCTGAAATCTAACCACACTGTATAAATTTGTTGTTACTCATTGTGTAAAAATTTCAAGATTTTATCACGTTCTGACTTTCCATAAGAATTCAGACAGTGATAGAAAACTTTCTGTTTTCAAAACAGCAACATATAGACTTGCAAAATAAGCATGGTAAAGGCTATACTTGACACTTTTATTGAAATAAAAGATACAAAATATTATTCTAAATAATAGCAAGCAAATACTAATAAAATAAAATGATGCTCCAAGCAAAACTCATATCATGTGACGAATAAAAATATAGCCCCAAGTAAGGTTACCGATAATGTTGAAGACGAATGAAGGGATGCCTTCCAGGGCATCCCCAAGCTTAGTTGCTTGGATCTTCCTTGAATATTACCTTGGGGTGCCTTGGGAATACCCAAGCTTAGGGTATTGTCACTCCTTATTCTCCTCATATCGATATCTCACCCAAAACTTGAAAACTTCAATCACACAAAACTTAACGGAACTCCGTGAGATGGGTTAGTATGATAAAACAAATCATTCACTTTGGTACTGTCAAGACAAGATTCAAAATTTTTATCACATGATACCTACTGTACCCTATCATTTCTACAATTTATATTCAGAAATATAAGCCATAGAAACTAGAAAACAAGCAAACTATGCATCGAAAACAGAATCTGTGAAAAACAGAACAGTCTATAAAGATCTGAATTAAGGTAATACTTCTGTAACTCCAAATATTCTGAAAAATTAGGACAACGTATAAAATTTGTATATAAATCCTATGTAAAAATTTAAGAGTTTTACACGTTCTAGTAAAATACAGGAATTTCTGTACTGGACGCAAAAGTTTCTGTTTTTGCACAGAATCAAGTCAACTATCAACCACACTATCCCAAAGGCTTTACTTGGCACTTTATTCAAAAAAAGCTATAAAACATGATTAATACAGTAGCATAATCATGTGAACACACAAAAACAGTAGGGGTAAATGTTGGGTTGTCTCCCAACAAGTGCTTTTCTTTAATGCCTTTTTAGCTAGGCATGATGATTTCAATGATGCTCACATAAAAGATAAGAATTGAAACATAACGGGAGCATCATGAAGCATATGACTAGCACATTTAAGTCTAACCCACTTCCTATGCATAGGGATTTTGTGAGCAAACAACTTATGGGAACAAGAATCAACTAGCATAGGAAGGCAAAACAAGCATGACTTCAAAACTTTCAACACATAGAGAGAAAACTTGATATTATTGCAATATGTAAAAGCGTATGTTCCTCTCTCATAATAATTTTCAGCAGCATCATGAATGAATTCAACAATATAACTATCACATAAAGCATTCTTTTCATGATCCACAACCATAGAAATTTTACTACTCTCCACATAAGCAAAATTCTTCTCATTCATAGTAGTGGGAAGAGCAAATTCAACAAAATAGCTATCATGAGATACTTGATTAAAATCATGATGACAAGTTTCATGGTTATCATTACTCTTTATAGCATACATGTCATCACAATAATCATCATAAATAGGAGGCATCCTTTCATCATAATAAATTTGCTCATCAAAACTTGGGGGACTAAAAATATCATCTTCATCAAACATAGCATCCCCAAGCTTATGGCTTTGCATATCATTAGCATCATGGATATTCAAAGAATTCATACTAACAACATTGCAATCATGCTCATCATTCAAATATTTAGTGCCAAACATTTTATTAACTTCCTCTTCTAACACTTGAGCACAATTTTCCTTCCCATCATTTTCACGAAAGACATTAAAAAGATGAAGCATATGAGGCAACCTCAATTCCATATATTTTTGTAGTTTTCTTTTATAGACTAAACTAGTTATAAAACAAGAAACTAAAAGATTCAATTGCAAGATCTAAAGATATACCTTCAACCACTCACCTCCCCGGCAACGGCGCCAGAAAAGAGCTTGATGTCTACTACGCAACCTTCTTCTTGTAGACTCGTGTTGGGCCTCCAAGCGCAGAGTTTTGTAGGACAGTAGCAAATTTCCCTCAAGTGGATGACCTAAGGTTTATCAATTCGTGGGAGGCGTAGGATGAAGATGGTCTCTCTCAAACAACCCTGCAACCAAATAACAAAGAGTCTCTTGTGTCCCCAACACACCCAATACAATGGTAAATTGTATAGGTGCACTAGTTCGGCGAAGAGATGGTGATACAAGTGTAATATGGATAGTAGATATAGATTTTTGTAATCTGAAAATATAAAAACAGCAAGGTAACTAGTGACAAAAGTGAGCAAAAACGGTATTGCAATGCTTGAAAACCAGGCCTAGGGTTCATACTTTCACTAGTGCAAGTTCTCTCAACAATGATAACATAATTGGATCATATAACAATCCCTCAACGTGCAACAAAGAGTCACTCCAAAGTTTCTATCAGAGAACGTAGGATGAAAACATGCATCAACCCCTATGCATAGATTACCCCAATGTGACCTCGGGAATCTGCGAGTTGAGTGCCAAAACATATATCAAGTGAATCAATAGAACATCCCATTGTCACCACAGATATCCCATCGCAAGACATACATCAAGTGTTCTCAAATCCAATACTCAATCCAACATAACGAAACCTCAAAGAGCAAGACTCAATTCATCACAACAAGAGATAGAGAGGGAAGAAACACCATATGATCCAACTATAATAACAAAGATCGCGGTACATCAAGATCGTGCCAAATCAAGAACACGAGAGAGAGAGATCAAATACATAGCTACTGGTACATACCCTCAGCCCCGAGGGTGAACTACTCCCTCCTCGTCATGGAGACCACCGGGATGATGAAAATGGCCACTGGTGATGGTTTCCCCCTCCGGCAGGGTGCTGGAACGGGCTCCCGATTGGTTTTTCATGGCTACAGAGGCTTGAGGCGGTGGAACTCCCGATCTAGGTTTATTTCTGGAGGTTTTGGTATTTATAGGAGGTGTTGGCGTCGGGGACAAGTCAAGGGGGCCCACGAGGTGACGACAAGGTAGGGGGGCGCGCCCTCCACCTTGTGGTTGCCTCGGGACTCCTCTTCGATATCTTTTCGTTTCAGTATTTTTTATATTTTCCAAAAATATTCTCTGTAATTTTCAGCCCATTCCGAGAACTTTTATTTCTGCAAAAAATGACACCACGGTAGTTCTGCTGAAAACAGCGTCAGTCCGGGTCAGTTCTAATCAAACCATACCAAAATCATATAGAATTGTTGTAAACATGGCATGAATACCTCATAAATTATAGATACGTTGGAGACGTATCATTCATAGGTTCTCCATGGTCTAATAACATGACTTCCATGACAGGATTACCGTACCACTCTGGTGCGGAACGTGTTCTGGTCGACCTACCAAGTTCAGTGGTAACTTGATCCGAAGTTTCATGATCATCATCATTAGCTTCCTCTCTAGTTGGTGTAGGCATCACAGAAACATTTTTCCCTGGTGAGCTACTTTCCAATTCGAGAGAAGGTACAAACCTCATCAAGTTCTACTTTCCTCCCACTCACTTCTTTCGAGAGAAACTCCTTCTCTAGAAAGGACCCATTCTCGGCAACAAAGATCTTGCCTTCGGATCTGTGGTAGAAGTTGTACCCAATAGTTTCCTTTGGGTATCCTATGAAGGAGCACTTCTCTGATTTGGGTTCGAGCTTATCAGGCTGAAGCCTTTTGACATAAGCGTCGCATCCCCAAATTTTAAGAAATGACAGCTTTAGGTTTCTTCCCAAACCATAGTTCATACGGTGTCGTCTCAACGGATTTAGACGGTGCCCTATTTAACGTGAATGCGGCTGTCTCTAATGCATAACCCCAAAATGATAAAGGCAAATCGGTAAGAGACATCATAGAATTCACCATATCTAATAAAGTACGGTTACGACGTTCGGACACACCATTACGCTATGGTGTTCCAGGTGGTGTGAGTTGTGAAACAATTCCACATTGTTTTAAATGAAGGCCAAACTCGTAACTGAAATATTCACCTCCACGATCAGATCGTCGAAACTTTATTTTCTTGTTACGATGATTCTCTACTTCACTCTGAAATTCTTTGAACTTTTCAAATGTTTCAGATTTGTGTTTCATTAAGTAGATATACCCATATCTACTCAAATCATCTGTAAAGGTTAGAAAATAACGATACCCGCCGCGTGCCTCAACACTCATCGGACCGCATACATCGGTATGTATTATTTCCAATAAGTCATTAGCACGCTTCATTGTTCCGGAGAACGGAGTTTTAGTCATCTTGCCCATGAGGCATGGTTCGCAAGTATCAAATGATTCATAATCAAGTGATTCCAAAAGTCCATCTGCATGGAGTTTCTTCATGCGCTTTACACCAATATGACCTAAACTGCAGTGCCACAAGTATGTTGCACTATCATTATCAACTTTGCATCTTTTGGCATCAATATTATGAATATATGTATCACTACAATCGAGATTCAATAAACCATTTACATTGGGTGTATGACCATAGAAGGTTTTATTCTTGAAAACAGAACAATAATTATTCTTTGACTTAGATGAATAATCGTATTGCAATAAACACGATCTAATCATGTTTATGCTCAACGCAAACACCAAATAACATTTATTTAGGCTCAACACTAATCCCTAAGGTAGAGGGAGTGTGCGATGGTGATCATATCAATCTTGGAAACACTTCCAACACACATCGTCACCTCGCCCTTAACTAGTCTCCGTTTATTCTGCAACTCCTGTTTTGAGTTACTAATCTTAGCAACTAAACCGGTATCAAATACCCAGGGGTTACTACGAGCACTAGTAAGGTACACATCAATAACATGTATATCAAATATACCATTGTTTACTTTGCCATCCTTCTTATCCGCCA
The DNA here is from genome assembly GCA_011799875.1 of Thinopyrum elongatum. Taxonomy (NCBI): domain Eukaryota; kingdom Viridiplantae; phylum Streptophyta; class Magnoliopsida; order Poales; family Poaceae; genus Thinopyrum; species Thinopyrum elongatum. Next base: position 553,272,883 of record CM022300.1, on the reverse strand, counting down.
AGTATTTGGGGCAGTTCTGCTTCTAGTGACCATTTCCTTTGCAGTAGAAGCACTCAGTTTCAGGTTTGGGTCCAGCTTTGGGCTTCTTCACGAGAGTGGCAACTTGCTTGCCATTCTTATTGAAGTTCCCTTTCTTTCCCTTGCCCTTTTTCTTGAAACTAGTGGTCTTGTTAACCATCAACACTTGATGCTCCTTCTTGATTTCTACCTCCGCTGATTTCAGCATCGCGAAGAGCTCGGGAATCGTTTCGTCATCCCTTGCATATTATAGTTCATCACGAAGCTCTAGTAGCTTGGTGATAGTGACTAGAGAATTCTGTCAATCACTATCTTATCTGGAAGATTAACTCCCACTTGATTCAAGCGATTGTAGTACCCAGACATTCTGAGCACATGCTCACTGGCTAAGCTATTCTCCTCCATCTTGTAGGCAAAGTACTTGTCAGAGGTCTCATACCTCTCAATATGGGCATGAGCCTGAAATACCAATTTCAGCTCTTGGAACATCTCATATGTTCCATGTCGTTCAAAACGTCTTTGGAGCCCCGATTCTTAGCCGTAAAGCATGGCGCACTAAACTATCAAGTAGTCATCAGATCGAGCTTTGCCAAACATTCATAACATCTACAGTAGCTCCTGCAGCAGGTCTGTCACCTAGCGGTGTATCAAGGACATAATTCTTCTGTGCAGCAATGAGGATAATCCTCAAGTTACGGACCCAGTCTGTGTAGTTGCTACCATCATCTTTCAACTTAGCTTTCTCTAGGAACACAATAAAATTCAGGGGAACGGTAGCACGGGCTATTGATCTACAACATAGATATGCAAAACTATTAAAACTATGTTCATGATAAATTAAGTTCAATTAATCAAATTACTAATGAACTCCCACTTAAATAAACATCCCTCAAGTTATTTAAGTGATACATGATCCAAATCAACTAACCGATGTCCGATCATCATGTGAGATGGGGTAGTCATCAATGGTGAACATCTCTATGTTGATCATATCTACTATATGACTCACGTTCGACCTTTCGGCCTCCAATGTTCCAAGACCATGTCTGTACATGCTAGGCTTGTCAAGTTTAACCCAAGTATTCTGCATGTGCAAAACTGTCTTACACACGTTGTATGTGAACGTAGAGTCTATCACACCCGATCATCACGAGGTGCTTCGAAACGATGAACTTTGGCAATGGTGCATACTCGGGGAGAACACTTTTATCTTGAAATTTAGTGAAGGGGTCATCTTATAATGCTACCGCCGTTCTAAGCAAAATAAGATGCATAAAGGATAAACATCACATGCAATCAAAATATGTGACATGATATGGCCATCATCATCTTGCGATTTTGATCTCCATCTCCAAAGCATCGTCATGATCTCCATCGTCACTGGCTCGACACCTTGATCTCCATCGTTGCGTTGGGGTCATCTCGCCAACTATTGCTTCTACAACTATTGCTAACGCATAGCGATAAAGTAAAGCAATTACATGGCGTTTGCATTTCATACAATAATCAAGAGACAACCCTAAGGCTCCTGCCGGTTGTCGATATTACAAAAACATGATCATCTCATACATCAACATATATCACATCATATCTTGACCATATCACATCACAACATGCCCTGCAAAAACAAGTTAGACGTCCTCTACTTTGTTGTTGCAAGTTTTACGTGGCTGCTATGGGCTTCTAGCAAGAACCGTTCTTAACTACGCAAAAACCACAACGGTGATTTATCAAGTTTGCTGTTTTAATCTTCTTCAAGGACCGGTCATAGTCAAATTCGATTCAACTAAAGTAGGAGAAACAGACACCCGCCAGCCACCTTTATGCAAAACAAGTTGCATGTCAGACGGTGGAACCGGTCTCATGTGCGTGGACATGTAAGGTTGGTCCGGGCTGCTTCATCCCACAATACCGCCGAATCAAAATAAGACGTTGGTGGTAAGCAGTATGACTATCACCGCCCACAACTCTTTGTGTTCTACTCGTGCATATCATCTACGCATAGACCTGGCTCGGATGCCACTGTTGGGAAACGTTGCATGGAAAACAAAAAAATTTCTACGCACACGCAAGATCTATCCATAGAGATGCATAGCAACGAGAGGGGAGAGTGTTTCTACATACCCTCGTAGACCGTAAGCAAAAGTGTTTAGTAACGCGGTTGATGTAGTCGAACTTCTTCGCGATCCAACCGATCAAGTACCGAACGTACGGCACCTCCGCGTTCAGCACACGTTCAACTCGGTGACGTCCTCGCCTTCTTGATCCAGCAAGATGAGCGAAGTAGTAGACGAGTTCCGGCAGCACGACGGCGTGGTGACGGTGATGGTGATGTTATCTCCGCAGGGCTTCGCCTAAGCACTACGAAAATATGACTGAGGGACGAAACTGTGGAGAGGGGCGCCGCAGAGGGCTAAGAGATCGTTGTGATGATGTGTGGCGCCCCCTCCCACATATATATAGGTGGGGGGAGAGGGGAGGCAGCCAGGAGGCGCCTCAAGTGGGGCCGAATCCCACTTGGGCTCATGCTCCTAGCCACGCCCCCTTCCTTGTTTGTGCGCGGGAGGAAGGCAGGGGGAGGTGGCGCCCCCCCCCTTTTCCTTTCTCTCATGAAGAGGGAAAGGCAGGAGGGGCTCCCCCTCCCCCTTTCCTTCCCCTAGGGCCGGCGGCCAGGGAGAGGGGCGCGCCAGCCCCCTTGTGGGCTGGTGTGTCCCTCCGCTTGGCCCATTAGGCCCATAGACCTCCCGGGGGTGTCCGGAACTCCTTCCGGCAATCCGATGACTACCCGGTGCACTCCGAAACTCTTTCGGTGTCCAAATAGTATCGTCCTATATATCAATCTTTACCTCCGGACCATTCCGGAGCTCCTCATCATGTCCGTGATCTCATCCGGGACTCCGAACAACATTCCGTCACCAAATCATATAACACTATATCGTCAACGAACATTAAGCGTGCGGACCCTACGGGTTCGAGAACTATGTAGACATGACCGAGACACCTCTCCGGTCAATAACCAATAGCGGAACCTGGATGCCCATATTGGTTCCTACATATTCTACGAAGATATTTATCGGTCGAACCTTATGACAACATACGCAATTACCTTTGTCTGTCGGTATGTTACTTGCCCGAGATTCGATCGTCGGTATCTTCATACGACCTAGTTCAATCTCGTTACCGGCAAGTTGATACGTCCATTTTGCATCATGTTTTCCTAATGTTATTTATAATATTTTTATGCATAATAATGCTGTATGGAGTAATTCTAATGCCTTTTCTCTCATAATTTGCAAGGATTACACAAAGAGGGAGAATACCGGCAGCTGGAATTCTGGACCTGAAAAAGCACGTCAGAGCAACCTATTCTGCACAACTCCAAATAAGCTGAAACTTCATAGAGATTTTTTATGGAATATATAAGAATTATTGGAGCAAATAACTACCAGAGGGGGCCCACTAGGTGGGCACAACCCACCTGGGCGCGCCAGGGCCCCCAGGCGCGTCCTGGTGGGTTGTGCTCTCCTCGGCCCACCTCCGGTGCCCATCTTCTGGTATATAAGTCATTTTGACCTATAAAAAAATAAGGGGAGGACATTTGGTACGAAGCGCCGCCGTCTCGAGGCGGAACTTGGGCAGGAGCACTTTTGCCCTCCGGCGGAGCGATTCCTCCGGGGGAACTTCCCTCCCGGAGGGGGAAATCATCGTCATCATCATCACCAACAACTCTCCCATCTTTGGGAGGGCCATCTCCATCAACATCTTCAACAGCACCATCTCCTCTCAAACCCTAGTTCATCTCTTGTGTTCAATCTTTGTACCGGAACCTTAGATTGGTGCTTGTGGGTGACTAGTAGTGTTGATTACATCGTGTAGTTGATTACTATATGGTTTATTTGGTGGAAGATTATATGTTCAGATCCATTATGTTATTCAATACCCCTCTGATCTTGAGCATGATTATCATTTGTGAGTAGTTACTTTTGTTCTTGAGGTCACGGGAGAAGTCATGTTGCAAGTAATCATGTGAACTTGATATGTGTTCGATATTTTGATGATATGTATGTTGTGATTCCCTTAGTGGTGTCATGTGAACGTCGACTACATGGCACTTCACCTTATTAGGGCCTAAGGGAATGCATTGTGGAGTAGTTATTAGATGATGGGCCGCGAGAGTGATAGAAGCTTAAACCCTAGTTTATGTGCTACTTCGTAAGGGACCGGTTTGGATCCAAAAGTTTAATGCTATGGTTAGATTTTATCTTAATACTTTTCTCGTAGTTGCGGATGCTTGCGAGGGGGTTAATCATAAGTAGGAGGTTTGTTCAAGTAAGAACAACACCTAAGCACCGATCCACCCACATATCAAATTATCAAAGTAGCAAACACAAATCAATACAACATGATGAAAGTGACTAGATGAAATTCCCGTGTACCCTCAAGAACGCTTTGCATATTATAAGAGACCATTTTGGCCTGTCCTTTGCCTCAAAAGGATTGGGCTACCTCACTGCACTTTTTTTACCGTTACCGTTACTTGCTCATTACAAATTATCTTGATATCAAACTACTCGTTACTTATAATTTCAGTGCTTGCAGAGAATACCTTGCTGAAAACCACTTGTCATTTCCTTCTGCTCCTCGTTGGGTTCAACACTCTTACTTATCGAAAGGACTACGATTGATCCCCTATACTTGTGGGTCATCAAGGCTCTTTTCTGGCGCCGTTGCCGGGGAGTGAAGCGCTCTTGGTAAGTGGAAATCGGTAAGGAAAAATTATTACTACGTGCTGAAATTTATTGTCACTTGCTATTATAGAGAACAATCCTTTGAGGGGTTTGTTTGGGGTATCTTCACCTCGACCGGAACCACAATTAGTTGCCCCTCAACCTACTACACCTACTGAAAATATTGGTTATGAAATTCCTTTGGTATGATAGAACAACTGCTAGCTAATCCTTATGCAGGAGATGGAACCGAACATCCTGATATGCACTTGATATATGTGGATGAAATTTGTGTATTATTTAAGCTTGCAGTTTTACCCAGAGATGAAGCTAAGAAGAAGGTTTTTCCTTTATCTTTGAAGGGAAAAGCATTGGCATGGTATAGGCTATGTGATGATATTGGATCTTGGAATTGGAATCGATTGAAATTGGAATTTCACCAAAAAAATTATCCTATGCATCTAGTTCATCGTGATCGGAATTATATATATATAATTTTTGGCCTCGTGAAGGAGAAAGTATCGCTCTAGCTTGGGGGAGGATTAAGTCAATGTTATATTCATGCCCCAATCATGAGCTCTCAAGAGAAATTATTATTCAGAATTTTTATGCTCGGCTTTCTCGTGATGATCAATCCATGCTCGATACTTCTTGTACTGGTTCTTTTATGAAGAAGACTATTGAATTCAGGTGGGATCTTTTAAAAAGAATTAAACGCAACTCTGAAGATTGGGAACTCGATGAAGGTAAAGAGTTAGGTATTAAGCTTGAGTTTGATTGTGTTAAATCTTTTATGAATACCGATGCTTTTCAAAAGTTTAGCACTAAATATGGACTTGACTCTGAGATAGTAGCCTCTTTCTGTGAATCATTTGCTACTCATGTTAATCTCCCTAAGGAGAAGTGGTTTAAATATCACCCACCTATTAAGGAAGAAATTAAAGAACCGGACATAGCTAAAGATGAAACTATCATTTACAATGTTGACCCAGTTGTTCCTTCTGCCTATATTGAAAAACCACCTTTCCCTGTTAGGATAAAGGAACATGCTAAGGTATCAACTGTGGTAAAAAAAGTTATATTAGAGCACCTAAACCTGCTGAAAAAATCCAGGTAGAACCTAGTGTTGCTATGGTTAAAGATCTCCTGGTAGAAAACATAGATGGGCATGTTATTTACTTCTGTGATGAAGCTGCTAGAATTGCCAAACCCGATGAAAAAGATAAACATAGACCGGTTGTTGGCATGCCTGTTGTCTCAGTTAAAATAGGAGATCACTGTTATCATGGTTTATGTGACTTAGGTGCTAGCGTGAGTGCTATTCCCTTTACCTTATATCAAGAAATTATGAATGACATAGCACCCGCTGAAATAGAAGACATAGATGTTACTATTAAATTGGCTAATAGAGACACCATCACACCACCTGGGATTGTTAGAGATGTTGAAGTCTTGTGTGGGAAAATAAAATATCCTACTGATTTTCTAGTTCTTGGCTCCCCACAAGATGACTTTTGTCCCATTATCTTTGGTAGACCTTTCTTGAACACCGTTAATGCTAAAATAGATTGCGAGAAACAAATCGTCGGTGTTAGTTTTGGTGATGAATCTCATGAGTTTAATTTTTCTAAGTTTAGTAGAAAACATCATAAGAAATAATTTCCTAGTAAGGATGAAATAATTGGTCTTGCTTCTATTGCTGTGCCTCCTACTGATCCACTAGAACAGTATTTGCTAGGCCATGAAAATGATATGCATATGCATGAAAGAAATGAAATAGATAAAATTTTCTTTGAACAACGACCTCTGCTTAAACACAATTTGCCTATTGAAACTCTAGGATGTCCTCCTCCATCTAAGGGTGATCCAGTGTTTGAATTAAAACAATTGCCAGACACTTTGAAATATGCTTATCTTGACGAGAAAAAGATATATCCTGTTATTATTAGTGCTAACCTTTCAGAACATGAAGAAGAAAGATTATTGAAAATTCTGAAGAAGCACCGTGCTGCTATTGGATATACTCTTGATGATCTTAAGGGCATTAGTCCCACTCTCTGTCAGCACAAGATCAATATGGAACCTGATGCTAAACCCATCGTTGATCATCAACGACGTTTGAATCCTAAGATGAAAGAAGTGGTACGAACTGAAATATTAAAGCTTCTGGAAGCAGGTATAATCTATCCCATTGCTGATAGTAGATGGGTAAGTCCCATTCATTGTGTCCCTAAGAAAGGAGGTATTACCGTTGTTCCTAATGATAAAAATGAACTTATTCCACAAAGAATTGTTACTGGCTATAGGATGGTAATTGATTTCAGAAAATTAAACAAAGCAACTAGGAAAGATCATTACCCTTTGCCTTTTATTGATCAAATGCTAGAAAGACTATCTAAGCACACGCACTTTTGTTTCCTTGATGCATATTCTGGTTTTTCTCAAATACCTGTTTCACAACCTGATCAAGAGAAAACCACTTTCACTTGCCCTTTTGGAACTTATGCTTATAGATGTATGCCTTTTGGTTTATGCAATGCACCTGCTACCTTTCAAAGATGTATAACTGCTATATTCTCTGATTTTTGTGAAAAGATTGTTGAGGTTTTCATGGATGAATTTTCTGTTTATGGAACTTCTTTTCATGATTGTTGAGCAACCTTGATCGAGTTTTGCAGAGATGTGAGCAAACTAATCTTGTCTTGAATTGGGAGAAGTGCCACTTTATGGTTAATGAAGGTATTGTCTTGGGACATAAAATTTCTGAACGAGGTATTGAAGTGGATAAAGCTAAAGTTGATGCAATTGAGAAAATGACATGTCCCAGAGATATCAAAGGTATTCATAGTTTCCTCGGTCACGTTGGTTTCTATTGGAGATTTATTAAAGACTTCTCTAAAATTTCTAGGCCTCTTACAAATATTTTACAAAAGGATGTTCCATTTGTTTTTGATGATGACTGTGTAGAAGCCTTTGAAACACTTAAGAAAGCCTTAATTTCTGCACCTATTGTTCAACCACCTGATTGGAACTTGCCTTTTGAAATTATGTGTGATGCTAGTGATTATGCTGTTGGTGCTGTTCTAGGACAAAGAGTTGATAAGAAGTTAAATGTTATTCATTATGCTAGTAAAATTCTAGACAGTGCCCAAAGAAATTATGCTACTACTGAAAAAGAATTTTTAGCGGTTGTGTTTGCTTGTGACAAATTCAGATCTTACATTATTGATTCTAAAGTTACCATTCACACTGATCATGCTGCTATTAAATATCTTATGGAAAAGAAAGATGCTAAACCTAGACTCATTAGGTGGGTTATCTTGCTACAAGAATTTGATTTACATATAACTGATAGAAAAGGAGCTGAGAACCCCGTAGCTGATAACTTGTCTAGGTTAGAGAATATCCTTGATGACCCACAACCTATTAATGATAGCTTTCCTGATGAACAACTAGTTGCAATAAATGTTTCTCATAACACTCCTTGGTATGCTGACTATGCCAATTATATTGTTGCTAAATATATACCACCTAGTTTCACATACCAACAAAAGAAAAAATTCTTCTATGATTTAAGACATTACTTTTGGGATGACCCACATCTTTATAAAGAAGGAGTAGATGGTATTATTAGACGTTGTGTACCTGAGCATGAATAGGGACAAATTCTACGGAAATGTCACTCTGAAGCTTATGGAGGGCATCATGCGGGAGATAGAACTGCTCACAAGGTATTGCAATATGGTTTTTATTGGCCTACTCTCTTCAAGGATGCCCGTAAGTTTGTTTTATCTTGTGATGAATGTCAAAGAATTGGTAATATTGGTAAGTGTCAGGAAATGCCTATGAATTATTCACTTGCTGTTGAACCATTTGATGTTTGGGGTTTTGATTATATGGGACCTTTTCCTTCCTCTAATGGGTATACTCATATTTTGGTTGCTGTTGATTATGTTACTAAGTGGGTAGAAGCTATTCCAACTAGTAGTGCTGATCATAACACTTCCATTAAAATGCTTAAAGAAGTTATTTTCCCGAGGTTTGGAGTCCCTAGATAGTTAATGACCGATGGTGGTTCACACTTTATTCATGGTGCTTTCCAGAAAATGCTTGCTAAATATGATGTTAACCATAGAATTGCATCACCCTATCACCCTCAATCTAGTGGTCAAGTTGAACTTAGTAATAGAGAAATAAAATTAATATTACAGAAAACTGTTAATAGGCCCCGAAAGAATTGGTCTAAGAAATTGGATGATGCACTTTGGGCTTATAGAACAGCTTATAAAAATCCCATGGGTATGTCTCCGTATAAAATAGTTTATGGAAAAGCTTGTCATTTGCCTCTTGAGTTAGAACATAAAGCATATTGGGCAATTAAAGAACTCAACTACGATTTCAAACTTGCCAATGAAAAGAGGTTATTTGATATTAGCTCATTAGATGAATGGAGAACCCAAGCCTATGAAAATGCCAAACTATTTAAAGAAAAGGTTAAAAGATGGCATGATAAAAGAATCCAAAAGCGGGGATTCAAAGTTGGAGAATATGTTCTTTTATATAATTCTCGTTTCAGATTCTTTGCAGGAAAACTTCTCTCCAAATGGGAAGGACCGTATGTTATTGAAGAGGTTTATCGCTCTAGAGCTATCAAAATAAATAATGCTGAAGGTACCAACCCGAAGGTGGTCAATGGTCAAAGGATTAAACACTATATCTCAGGTACGCCTATTAACGTTGAAAGTAACATTATCCAAACCATGACACCTGAGGAACATATAAAGGAGACCTTCCGGAACACCCCAGAATAATTAAAAAAGAGGAGGTACGTGATACGGTAAGTAAACGGACTCCGAAAAATCCGCAAAAATATTTTTTGTCAGTTTTGGAATATAAAAAAAATAGGAAAATAAGAAACAACCGGGAAGGCAACCCTGGCGGGCACAAGACACCAGGGCGCGCCAGGCCCCCCTGGCGCGCCCAGGTGGGTTGTGCCCACCTCGGGTACCTTCCGGACTCCGTTTTTCTTTCGTTTGCTTGTTCCCCAAGATAAAAAAAATTATATACCCCCCGAACCTATTAACCACCGTATTGCGGAGAAATCTTCTGTTCTTCTTTCTTGTTGTTTTCTGACAGATCTAGATCACCATGGCTGCCTCGAGATCCTCCAAGGACAAGTTCTTCGAGAACGTCATCAACCCGTACTTGCGGGAGGTGATGCAGCACCCTCAAGCCATCGAGATGCGTGAGGGGGTGCTCCACATCCACGATGTCCAGGGCCCCAAAGGGATGGGAACCGTGGATGCCAGGCTCGAAGCCATGGAGCAGGAGGTCTTCAGGTGCAAGGGGATGGTGGAACGTGGACTCAATGCCAATCACCTCATGATCGCGGACTACACCCGTGATCTCAAGGTGGATGGCAAGTCCATGAAGGACATCGTCTTCACCTTCAACGAGCAAATCAACTTTCTCCAAAGCCAGATCTACGATCTCCAAAACCAAGTCTTTGAATATGAGGTAAGGTTTAAAGGTATGAGTTTGGCTGCCAGTTGCAGGACTCGCGAGACTCACTCCTCCTCTTATGATGGTGAGCCCTTGCCATGGAAACCTGAAGATAAGATCGCGACTACTTCTTCATCACCACCACCTTCATCATCACCAAAGGAGACTTGAGTTCATGGTATGGGCACTCCCCTTGGCTTGTGCCAAGCTTGGGGGAGGTGCCCCGGTATCGTATCACCACCACTATCTTTGCTTTTATCTATTTTTAGTTCGATCCTTAGTTATCTTTTGATTTAGTTGAATAAGAGTTTAGTTTGATCCTTTCTTTTCGAGCGTTTGCTAAGTGATCTATTTATGTAATCGTGTTCGAGATATAATAAAGATTAGTTCAAGTTTTGCTTTCTTTACTTTAAGTTTCAATAAAAAGAAAGGAAAATAAATAAATGAAAAGATCATATGCTAATCTTATGGTAAGTAATGACATCACATAAGGAAAAATATAAGTGGTAAAATTTGTTGGAGATTGACAAACATAGCATTGGTCAATGATGCAACTCATGAAAGAATTAATAAGGGAAGAGAAGATTCACATGCAAATACACTATCTTGGACATCTTTTATGATTGTGAGCCCCCATTAAATATTTTGTGTCAAAATAGTTGACGCTGGACAAGGAAGACAACATAATGATTTATGTTTGTTCATATTCACATAGAAGTTATATTGTCATAGATCCTTTAACATGTGGTGCTTGCTCAATATCTTTTCTAGCCAAAAATTCTGCACTAAGTAGAGATACTACTTGTGCATCCAAAAACCCTTAACCCAAGTATTATTTCGAGAGTCCACCACACCTACCTATGGATTGAGTAAGATCCTTCAAGTAAGTTGTCATCGGTGCAATAAGGCAATAAAAATTGCTTCTAAATGTGTTGGATCATTTAGTGTAAGAGAAAATTGAGCGTTGTACAAACTTGTGATAGCAAAGAATAAAAGCGACAGACTGCATAATAAAGGTTGCTATCATAAGGGGCAATATAACGTGACGTTCTTTTGCATTAAGAGATTTGGCATACAAACAAATAAGCGCATGGCAACCTCTGCTTCCTTCTGCGAATGGCCTATCTTTTACTTTTATGCAGAGACAAAGTTTTCTTCCCTATTCCTTTTTATTTTTCTCCTTTAGCAAGCATCATGTGGTGAGGAAAGATCTAGGCACATATATCCAGTTGGATATGAGTAGGCATGAGTTATTATTGTTGACATCACCCTTGAGGTGAATATGTTGGGTGGTGAAACTATAAGCCCCTATCTCTCTATGTGTCTGGTTGAAACTTTTTGTTCATGGGTACGCTGTGAGTGTTAGCAATCATAGAAGATTAAATAATGGTTGAGTATGTGGACTTTCCTAAAGGCTCCGACACGTGACCCTTCCTGAAAATATGATGAATTGTAGTTGCAAAGTTGACTGAGAACATAGTTTGTTGGTTTTCAATAAGGTTTATGCTTTATACTTCAATGTTGTGATGAATTGTTACTTGTTCATGAGAAGTTATATGATAAAAGTTTTATGTTAAATTTTGTTGCTGTTATAATAATATACATGATGCTTCTATATCCATATTTTGTTTTTATCGACACCTCTCTCTCTCTCTCTCTAAGCATGTGGACATGTTTTCGATTTCGGTTTTCACTTGAGGACAAGCGAGGTCTAAGCTTGGGGGAGTTGATACGTCCATTTTGCATCATATTTTCCTACTATTATTTACAATGTTTTTATGCATAATAATGCTTTATGGAGTAATTCTAATGCCTTTTCTCTCATAATTTGCAAGGATTACACAAAGAGGGAGAATACCGGCAGCTGGAATTCTGGACCTGAAAAAGCACGTCAGAGCTACCTATTCTGCACAACTCCAAATAAGCCGAAACTTCACGGAGATTTTTTATGGAATATATAAGAATTATTGGAGCAAATAACTACCAGGGGGCCCACCAGGTGGGCAGAACCCACCTGGGCGCGCTAGGGCCCCCAGGCACGCCCTGGTGGGTTGTGCCCTCCTCGGCCCACCTCCGGTGCTCATCTTCTGGTATATAAGTCATTTTGACCTAGAAAAAATAAAGGGAGGACTTTCGGGATGAAGCGCCGCCGTCTCGAGGCGGAACTTGGGCAGGAGCACTTTTGCCCTCCGGCGGAGCGATTCCGCCGGGGGAACTTCCCTCCCGGAGGGGGAAATTATTGTCATCATCATCACCAATGTGACGACCCCGGCTTAATCGTGCACTAATCATACACGCAAATGCACATGATTAAGCCTAAGGACTCACTTGAAGATATCACAACACAACTCTAAAACATAAATAAAGTCATACAAGCTTTATATTACAAGCCAGGGGCCTCGAGGGCTCGAATACATAAGCTCGCATACAAGCGTTAGCGGAAGCATCAGATATCTGATTACAGATATAACAAGAAAGACAGAATAGGCCTTTAAGAAGGCGGGGCAAAAGAAAACACTATGATCGAAAGGTGCATGCCTCCTGCCTGGGACCCTCCGAACCTACTCCTGGTCGTCGATCGGCTCATCATAGTAGTACTCGCCGGGAGGGTAGTAGTAGTAGTAGTAGTAGCCGTAGTCGTCAACAGGGGCGGCGGTCTCAGGGGCTCCGCCATCTGTTTGCGTCAAATGGATATGGGAAGAAAAAGAAAGCAAAGCAAATGTGAGTACTCATCTGAAGTACTCAGCATGCAAGGATCTACACTACATATGCAACATTTTCAAAGGAGGCTGTATAAGTGGACTGGGCTGTAGAAATGCCAGAATAGAGGGAAAAGCCTAGTCGTATTGAGGACTAGCATCTTCATCATCTTCAGCGGTCTTGCAGCATTAGAAGAGTGCAGATTAGCATAATGTAAAGTAGTAGTAGTGTCATCAACCTCGCCCAGAGATCCTTCCTCGACTCCCTGCGAGAAAGCAATCCCAGAGCCATACTAACCAGTATCATCTCAAGTCACCTGTTCTAGTTGTACCGATCGGGATACAACTCCAAGTGTCCGTTACCGTAGGACGGGCTATTGATAGATTGTTTCTTCCCTGCAGGGGTGCACCAACTTACCCACCACGCTCGATTAACGGCCGGACACACTTTTCTGGGTCATGCCCGGCCTCGGCCAAACGATACGCCGCAACCCGACCAAATACTTAATAGAGAGGTCAGCACGCCGGACTAAACCTATGCCCCAGGGGTCTTGGGCCATCGCCCCGGGATCTCCTGCACGTTGCGTGGGCGGCCAAAAACAGACCTAGCAACCCCTTATACAAGCGCGGTTGCGTTCCAGTCCAATCCAGCGCGCGCTGCTCCATGCTGACGTCTATTAAGCTTCGGCTGATGTATACGACGCAGAACGCCCATACTATGCCCACGTGATGGTTAGTGCTATTAGGCCAGAGGCCCCAAGGATCAAATATCCAAATCGTTATTGGATTAAGGGCTTGTGGTAATGAGCAGAGACTCACGATCGATGTGACCCCGTCGCCCCGTCTCGAGGACTTGCTGCAAGGGCTAAGAATTGTTGGGTAACGTAGAATTTCAAAAAAATTCCTATGATCACGCAAGATCTATCTAGGAGAAGCATAGCAACGAGCGGGGAGAGTATGTCCACGTACCCTCGTAGACCGAAAGCGGAAGCGTTTAGTAACGCGGTTGATGTAGTCGAACGTCTTCATGATCCAACCGATCCAAGTACCGAACGCACGGCACCTCCGCGATCTGCACACGTTCAGCTCGGTGACGTCCCTTGTACTCTTGATCCAGCTGAGGCCGAGGGGGAGTTTCATCAGCACGATGGCATGGTGACGGTGATGATGAAGTTACCGGCGCAGGGCTTCGCTAAAGCACTACGACAATATGACCGAGGTGGAAGTCTGTGGAGGGGGGCACCGCACACGGCTAAACAATCAACTTGTGTGTCCTAGGGTGCCCCCTCCCCACGTATATAAAGGAGGGAGGGAGGAGGAGGCCGGCCAAGAGGAGGCGCGCCCAAGGGGGGGAGTCCTACTCCAAGTAGGATTCGCCCCCCCCCCTTTCCTACTTCCACAAGGAGAAGGGGGGAAGGAGGAGGAGGAGAGAATGAAAGGGGGGCCGGCCCCCCTAGCCCTAGTCCAATTCGGTTTGGCTAGGGGGGGGGGGGGGGGGGGCGTGCGCCACACCTTGGCCTGCCTCCTCTCTTCCACCACTAGGCCCATGAAGGCCCAATAACCCCCCGGGGGGTTCCGGTAACCCCCCGGTACTCCGGAAAATATCCGATACACCTCAGAACTATTTTGGTGTCCGAATATAGTCTTCCAATATATCAATCTTCATGTCTCGACCATTTCGAGACTCCTCGTCATGTCCGTGATCTCATCCAGGACTCCAAACTACCTTTGCTACATCAAAACACATAAACTCATAATATCGATCATCATCGAATGTTAAGCGTGCGGACCCTACGGGTTCGAGAACTATGTAGACATGACCGAGACTCATCTCCGGTCAATAACCAATAGCGGAACCTGGATGCTCATATTGGCTCCCACATATTCTACGAAGATCTTTATCGGTCAAACCGCATAACAACATACGTTGTTCCCTTTGTCATCGGTATGTTACTTGCCCGAGATTCGATCGTCGGTATCATCATACCTAGTTCAATCTCGTTACCGGCAAGTCTCTTTACTTGTTCCGTAATGCATCATCCCATAACTAACTCATTAGTCACATTGCTTGCAAGGCTTCATATGATGTGCATTACCGTGAGGGCCCAGAGATACCTCTCCGACAATCGGAGTGACAAATCCTAATCTCAATCTATGCCAACTCAACAAACACCTTCGGAGACACCTGTAGAGCATCTTTATAATCACCCAGTTACGTTGTGACGTTTGATAGCACACTAAGTGTTCCTCCGGTATTCGAGAGTTGCATAATCTCATAGTCATAGGAACTTGTATAAGTCATGAAGAAAGCAATAGCAACAAACTAAACGATCATCGTGCTAAGCTAACGGATGGGTCTTGTCAATCACATCATTCTCTAATGATGTGATCCCGTTCATCAAATGACAACTCATGTCTATGGCTAGGAAACTTAACCATCTTTGATTAACGAGCTAGTCAAGTAGAGGCATACTAGTGACACTCTGTTTGTCTATGTATTCACACATGTATTAAGTTTCCGGGTAATACAATTCTAGCATGAATAATAAACATTTATCATGATATAAGGAAATATAAATAACAACTTTATTATTGCCTCTAGGGCATATTTCCTTCAGTCTCCCACTTGCACTATAGTCAATAATCTAGATTACACAGTAATGATTCTAACACCCATGGAGTCTTGGTGCTGATCATGTTTTGCTCGTGAGAGAGGCTTAGTCAACGGGTCTGCAACATTCAGATCCGTATGTATTTTGCAAATCTCTATGTCTCCTTCTTTGACTTGATCGCGGATGGAATTGAAGCGTCTCTTGATGTGCTTGGTTCTCTTGTGAAATCTGGATTCCTTTGCCAAGGCAATTGCACCAGTATTGTCACAAAAGATTTTCATTGGACCTGATGCACTAGGTATGACACCTAGATCGGATATGAACTCCTTCATCCAGACTCCTTCATTCGCTGCTTCCGAAGCAGCTATGTACTCCGCTTCACATGTAGATCCCGCCACGACGCTTTGCTTAGAACTGCGCCAACTGACAGCTCCACCGTTCAATATAAATACGTATCCGGTTTGTGACTTAGAGTCATCCGGATCAGTGTCAAAACTTGCATCGACGTAACCACTTACGACGAGCTCTTTGTCACCTCCATAAACGAGAAACATATCCTTAGTCCTTTTCAGGTATTTCAGGATGTTCTTGACCGCTATCCAGTGATCCACTCCTGGATTACTTTGGTACCTCCCTGCTAAACTTATAGCAAGGCACACATCAGGTCTGGTACACAGCATTGCATACATGATAGAACCTATGGCTGAGGCATAGGGAATGACTTCCATTTTCTCTCTATCTTCTACAGTGGTCGGGCATTGAGTCTTACTCAACTTCACACCTTGCAACACAGGCAAGAACCCTTTCTTTGCTTGATCCATTTTGAACTTCTTCAAAACTTTATCAAGGTATGTGCTTTGTGAAAGTCCAATTAAGCGGCTTGATCTATCTCTATAGATCTTGATGCCAAATATATAAGCAGCTTCACCGAGGTCTTTCATTGAAAAACTTTTATTCAAGTATCCTTTTATGCTATCCAGAAATTCTATATCATTTCCAATCAACAATATGTCATGCACATATAATATTAGAAATGCTACAGAGCTCCCACTCACTTTCTTGTAAATGCAGGCTTCTCCAACAGTCTGTATAAAACCATATGCTTTGATCACACTATCAAAACGTTTATTCCAACTCCGAGATGCTTGCACTAGTCCATAAATGGATCGCTGGAGCTTGCACACTTTGTTAGCATCCTTTGGATCGATAAAACCTTCGGGTTGCCTCATATACAACTCTTCTTCCAGAAATCCATTCAGTAATGCAGTTTTTACATCCATTTGCCAAATTTCATAATCATAAAATGCGGCAATTGCTAACATGATTCGGACGGACTTAAGCATCGCCACGGGTGAGAAGGTCTCATCGTAGTCAACTCCTTGAACTTGTCGAAAACCTTTTGCAACAAGTCGAGCTTTGTAGACAGTAACATTACCGTCAGCGTCAGTCTTCTTCTTGAAAATCCATTTATTCTCTATGGCTTGCCGATCATCGGGCAAGTCAACCAAAGTCCACACTTTGTTCTCATGCATGGATCCCATCTCAGATTTCATGGCCTCAAGCCATTTCGCGGAATCTGGGCTCATCATCGCTTCCTCATAGTTCGTAGGTTCGTCATGGTCAAGTAACATGACCTCCAGAACCGGATTACCGTACCACTCTGGTGCGGATCTTACTCTGGTTGACCTATGAGGTTCGATAGTAACTTGATCTGAAGTTACAAGATCATCATCATTAGCTTCCTCACTAATTGGTGTAGGAGTCACAGGAACTGATTTCTGTGATGAACTACTTTCCAATAAGGGAGCAGGTACAGTTACCTCATCAAGTTCTACTTTCCTCCCACTCAATTCTTTCGACAGAAACTTCTTCTCTAGAAAGGATCCATTCTTAGCAACGAATGTCTTGCCTTCGGATCTGTGATAGAAGGTGTACCCAATAGTCTCCTTTGGGTATCCTATGAAGACACATTTCTCCGATTTGGGTTCGAGCTTATCAGGTTGAAGCTTTTTCACATAAGCATCACAGCCCCAAACTTTAAGAAACGACAACTTGGGTTTTTTGCCAAACCACAGTTCATAAGGTGTCGTCTCAACGGATTTAGAAGGTGCCCTATTTAACGTGAATGCAGCCGTCTCTAAAGCATAACCCCAAAACGATAGCGGTTAATCAGTAAGAGACATCATAGATCGCACCATATCTAATAAAGTGCGGTTACGATGTTCGGATACACCATTGCGCTGTGGTGTTCCGGGTGGCATGAGTTGCAAAACTATTCCACATTGTTTCAAATGAAGACCAAACTCGTAACTCAAATATTCTCCTCCACGATCGGATCGCAGAAACTTTATTTTCTTGTTACGATGATTTTCCACTTCACTCTGAAATTCTTTGAACTTTTCAAATGTTTCAGACTTATGTTTCATCAAGTAGATATACCCATATCTGCTCAAATCATCTGTGAAGGTCAGAAAATAACGATACACGCCGCGAGCCTCAATATTCATCGGACCGCATACATCGGTATGTATTATTTCCAATAAATTTGTTGCTCGCTCCATTGTTCCGGAGAACGGAGTTTTAGTCATCTTGCCCATGAGGCATGGTTCGCAAGTACCAAGGGATTCATAATCAAGTGATTCCAAAAGTCCATCAGTATGGAGTTTCTTCATGCGCTTTACACCAATATGACCCAAACGGCAGTGCCACAAATAAGTTGCACTATCATTATCAACTCTGCATCTTTTGGTTTCAATATTATGAATATGTGTATCACCACTATCGAGATTCAACAAAAATAGACCACTCTTCAAGGGTGCATGACCATAAAAGATATTACTCATATAAATAGAACAACCATTATTCTCAGATTTAAATGAATAACCGTCTCGCATCAAACAAGATCCAGATATAATGTTCATGCTCAACGCTGGCACCAAATAATAATTATTCAGGTCTAAAACTAATCCCGAAGGTAGATGCAGAGGTAGCGTGCCGACGGCGATCACATCGACTTTGGAACCATTTCCCACACGCATCGTCACCTCGTCCTTAGCCAATCTTCGCTTAATCTGTAGTCCCTGTTTCGAGTTGCAAATATTAGCAACAGAACCAGTATCAAATACCCAGGTACTACTGCGAGCATTAGTAATGTACACATCAATAACATGTATATCACATATACCTTTGTTCACTTTGCCATCCTTCTTATCCGCCAAATACTTGGGGCAGTTCCGCTTCCAGTGACCAGTCCCTTTGCAGTAGAAGCACTCAGTATCAGGCTTAGGTCCAGACTTGGGCTTCTTCACTTGAGCAGCAACTTGATTGCCGTTCTTCTTGAAGTTCCCCTTCTTCCCTTTACCCTTTTTCTTGAAACTGGTGGTCTTGTTTACCATCAACACTTGATGCTCCTTTTTGATTTCTACCTCCGTAGCCTTTAGCATTGCGAAGAGCTCGGGAATTGTCTTATCCATCCCTTGCATATTATAGTTCATCACGAAGCTCTTGTAGCTTGGTGGCAGTGATTGAAGAACTCTGTCAATGACACTATCAACCGGAAGATTAACTCCCAGCTGAGTCAAGTGATTATGATACCCAGACATTTTGAGTATATGCTCACTGACAGAACTATTCTCCTCCATTTTGCAGCTATAGAACTTATTGGAGACTTCATATCTCTCAATCCGGGCATTTGCTTGAAATATTAACTTCAACTCCTGGAACATCTCATATGCTCCATGACGTTCAAAACGTCGTTGAAGTCCCGGTTCTAAGCCGTAAAGCATGGCACACTGAACTATCGAGTAGTCATCAGCTTTGCTCTGCCAGACGTTCTTAACGTCATCAGTAGCGTCTGCAGCAGGCCTAGCACCTAGCGGTGCTTCCAAGACGTAATTCTTCTGTGCAACAATGAGGATAATCCTCAAGTTACGGACCCAGTCCGTGTAGTTGCTACCATCATCTTTCAACTTAGCTTTCTCTAGGAACGCATTAAAATTCAAAGGAACGGTAGCACGTGCCATTGATCTACAACAACATAGACATGCAAAATACTATCAGGTACTAAGTTCATGATAAATTAAAGTTCAATTAATCATATTACTTAAGAACTCCCACTTAGATAGACATCCCTCTAATCATCTAAGTGATCACGTGATCCAAATCAACTAAACCATGTCCGATCATCACGTGAGATGGAGTAGTTTTCAATGGTGAACATCACTATGTTGATCATATCTACTATATGATTCACGCTCGACCTTTCGGTCTCAGTGTTCCGAGGCCATATCTGCATATGCTAGGCTCATCAAGTTTAACCCGAGTATTCTGCGTGTGCAAAAACTGGCTTGCACCCGTTGTATGTGAACGTAGAGCTTATCACACCCGATCATCACGTGGTGTCTCGGCACGACGAACTGTAGCAACGGTGCATACTCAGGGAGAACACTTGTACCTTGAAATTTAGTGAGAGATCATCTTATAATGCTACCGCCATACTAAGCAAAATAAGATGCATAAAAAGGATTAACATCACATGCAATTCAATATGTGACATGATATGGCCATCATCATCTTGTGCTCTTGATCTCCATCATCGAAGCACCGTCATGATCTCCATTGTCACCGGCACCCCAGCATGATCTCCATCGAAGCATCGTTGTCGTCTCGCCAACTTATTGCTTCTACGACTATCGCTAGCGCTTAGTGATAAAGTAAAGCAATTACATGGCGATTGCATTGCATACAATAAAGCGACAACCATATGACTCCTGCCGGTTGCCGATAACTCTGTTACAAAACATGATCATCTCATACAACAAATTATATCACATCATGTCTTGACCATATCACATCACAGCAAGCCCTGCAAAAACAAGTTAGACGTCCTCTACTTTGTTGTTGCAAGTTTTACGTGGCTGCTACGGGCTGAGCAAGAACCGTTCTTACCTACGCATCAAAACCACAACGATTTTTCGTCAAGTGTGCTGTTTTAACCTTCAACAAGGACCGGGCGTAGTCACACTTGATTCAACTAAAGTTGGAGAAACTGACACCCACCAGCCACCTGTGTGCGAAGCACGTCGGTAGAACCAGTCTCGCGTAAGCGTACGCATAATGTCGGTCTGAGCCGCTTCATCCAACAATACCACCGAATCAAAGTATGACATGCTGGTAAGCAGTATGACTATTATCGCCCACAACTCTTTGTGTTCTACTCGTGCATATAACATCTACGCATAGACCTGGCTCGGATGCCACTGTTGGGTAACGTAGAATTTCAAAAAAATTCCTAGGATCACGCAAGATCTATCTCGGAGAAGCATAGCAACGAGCGGGGAGAGTGTGTCCACGTACCCTCGTAGACCGAAAGCCGAAGCATTTAGTAATGCGGTTGATGTAGTCGAACGTCTTCACGATCCAACCGATCCAAGTACCGAATGCACGGCACCTCCGCGATCTGCACACGTTCAGCTCGGTGACGTCCCTCGTACTCTTGATCTAGCTGAGGCCGAGGGAGAGTTTCGTCAGCACGACGGCATGGTGACGGTGATGATGAAGTTACCGGCGCAGGGCTTCGCTAAAGCACTACGACAATATGCCCGAGGTGGAAATCTGTGGAGGGGGGCACCGCACACGGCTAAACAATCAACTTCTGTGTCCTAGGGTGCCCCCTCCCCACGTATATAAAGGAGGGAGGGAGGAGGAGGCCGGCCAAGAGGAGGCGCGCCCAAGGGGGGGGAGTCCTACTCCAAGTAGGATTCGCCCCCCCCCTTTCCTACTTCCACAAGGAGAAGGGGGGAAGGAGGAGGAGGAGAGAAGAAAAGGGGGCCGGCCCCCCTAGCCCTAGTCCAATTCGGTTTGGCTAGGGGGGGCGCGCGCCACACCTTGGCCTGCCTCCTCTCTTCCACCACTAGGCCCATGAAGGCCCAATAACCCCCCGGGGGGTTCCGGTAACCCCCCGGTACTCCGGAAAATACCCGATACACCTCGGAACTATTCCGGTGTCCGAATATAGTCTTCCAATATATCAATCTTCATGTCTCGACCATTTCGAGACTCCTGATCATGTCCGTGATCTCATCCGGGACTCCGAACTACCTTCGGTACATCAAAACACATAAACTCATAATACCGATCGTCATCGAACGTTAAGCGTGCGGACCCTACGGGTTCGAGAACTATGTAGAAATGACCGAGACTCATCTCCGGTCAATAACCAATAGTAGAACCTGGATGCTCATATTGGCTCCCACATATTCTACGAAGATCTTTATCGATCAAACCGCATAACAACATACGTTGTTCCCTTTGTCATCGGTATGTTACTTGCCCGAGATTCGATCATCGGTATCATCATACCTAGTTCAATCTCATTACCGGCAAGTCTCTTTACTCGTTCCGTATTGCATCATCCCGTAACTAACTCATTAGTCACATTGCTTGCAAGGCTTCATATGATGTGCATTACCGAGAGGGCCCAGAGATACCTCTCCGACAATCGGAGTGACAAATCCTAATCTCGATCTATGCCAACTCAACAAACACCTTTGGAGACACCTGTAGAGCATCTTTATAATCACCCAGTTACGTTGTGACGTTTGATAGCACACTAAGTGTTCCTCCGGTATTCGGGAGTTGCATAATCTCATAGTCATAGGAACTTGTATAAGTCATGAAGAAAGCAATAGCAACAAACTAAACGATCATCGTGCTAAGCTAACGGATGGGTCTTGTCAATCACATCATTCTCTAATGATGTGATCCCGTTCATCAAATGACAACTCATGTCTATGGCTAGGAAACTTAACCATCTTTGATTAACGAGCTAGTCAAGTAGAGGCATACTAGTGACACTCTGTTTGTCTATGTATTCACACATGTATTAAGTTTCCGGTTAATACAATTCTAGCATGAATAATAAAAATTTATCATGATATAAGGAAATATAAATAACAACTTTATTATTGCCTATAGGGCATATTTCCTTCAAGAATTCCCGGCCGCGCCTCGTAAAATAACTCACAGGTAGCTATCCATCATTCGCGGGTACCCCTCAGGGTCGACCCGCCTATAGTATCATGGTTCAGCGTAAATCCATAGTAGCCACAGTAATCGTGTGTCTAACACCAAGGGGAACCCTGAGGAATCACCCTCGATGGAATTCCACCTGATGTTATCGTCAAGGTGAACGAAGGAGGAATCACCCTGGAGGTCCACACTTAAGGTGTTGCACGACTTCGTCGTTATCGGGGGTGGTGTAGGAGGAATCACCCTCGCTGACCACGACCGATTAACTAACCTACAAGGTTATCATCAGAAGTGCTGATGAGGTATCACCCTCGGCACTCGATAGTAACCCAGTAGTGTCGAGCAACTAAGGGGGAAGGGAGGTGCGGTGCCGAGGCCTGGTCTTCGATCCCGTTGATCGGGTCTTCCGAGATTCCAGCGGGGCAGTCGGGACACGTGGGGGTCACTGATGGGGCTCTACCCAGTCTATTCTAAACAGTTTAGGATGAACAGGAAGGTATCAACAGCAGGTTACAATAAACAGGCTATGCAGCAGAAATAGGATAACAGCAGCAGCAGTAACTTCTAATGCAAGCATAAGAGAGAAGAGAGTGGGCGATATCGGAATGCTCAAAAGGGGGGTGCTTGCCTGGAAGCTCGGCGGCAAGGGTCTGATCGTCAGGGGCTTAGTCGACCTCTGGAGCTGCGTCGGTCTCGGGAGCTACGTCGACGTCGGGGTCTATCGAGAGAGAAGAGGGGGAGGAAACAAATAAATACGCAGCAATATTGCAACACAGAGCATGCCATGCCTAGGATGCAGTGCAGGGTTGCCTAAAGATTCACCTAAGTCATTTTAGTTATTTTAGGATTAACGCGGGATTTATTATCCGGTGATTATGCACTATTCATATATCGGAATCGAACTAAAAGTTACGGGTTCTCCTACGTAGGGGGTTCCGGCATAGAAACAGACGACATGATCAGATTCGTCTTGTCGTTCTGATCAACTTTCATGTTCTAAGTTTTTCAATCTGAGCTACGGTTTAAAAGTTATGAATTTTCAAAGATTTAAATGATTTTCTGGAATTATTTTTATTTAGCAGAAAAGGAATTATGACATCATCATGAGGTCACCACTGCGTCAGCAGTCAACAGGACGCTGACCAGGGTCAAACCTGATATATGGGTCCAGTGGGACCCACATGTCAGCCTCTGTTAGTTAACAGAGTTTAAATTTAAACTAAACAGTGTTAATTAGGCAGTAGGCCTCACATGTCATAGCCTAATTAGTGTTTCTAATTAAGTTTTAATTATTAAATCATTTTAATTAACGGATTAAGTGGTGGGGCCCGCACGTCAGTGGGTCAGTGGGCGCCCAGTCAGCACATTGACTGGGTCAACCCAGTCAACGGGGCCCCCGGACCCACTGGTCAGCGACCCAGGGGCGGGGCCCACTGCGCCATGTCGGCGTCGGCGCCGGAGATTACTCCGGCGACCAAATTCGCGGCGGAGCTCGCCGGAGTTGTTCGGAATCGCTCCACACCGCACCAAATCGCACGCGGTTGGGCACATTAGAACGGCCGTTCGACGCCGCGTTCATCTAGACTAGCGAGAAGAGCCGGGGACGACCGGAGCAGCGCCGGCGATGTGCTTAAGTGGCGCCGGAGATCGGGCTTCGACGGATCCAGCGCTAGGGAGTACGGGAGAGCGCGTGCGCGGGCGCGTTCGGCTCCTAGGGGCAGCAGGAGCATGATGCCGTGCTCAGACGAGCACGACAGAGGCTACGGCCACAGCGGCGAAGCGAACTACGGCGACCAGAGCTCGGATTCGACGATGGGCTAGCTACGACGCGCAAGGAGATCAACGAAGAGGAACAGGAGGCGAAGGGGCTCACTGTGCGGCACGCAAGTCGGCCCGTGAAAGTTTTGGAGCTGCAGAGGCATCGCCGGAGCCGGAGAAGAGCGACGGCGACCGTAGTTGAGGACGAAGGGGATCCGGTGACTCTATGCTCCCCAGCTACAGCTGAGGCCACCAGTGGACGGGGAGGACGACGGCGAAGCTCTACGACATCACGGTGGGTCGGGTCGATGGCGGTGGCCGCGGCAATGACGGAAACGCGGCGGCGACGGCGCTCGGGCGCTGGATCTGAGAAGGAGGGGAGGCGACGGAGCGAGCAGGGAGAGGGGGAGAATGACGAGGAGGACCAGGGGGAGGCACTGGCCTCGTCCTTATCCTCCCCTGTGTCGGTGGCTGCCGTCGTGTCGGCGAGCGGCCGGCGCGCGCGCGGCGACCAGGGACAAGGCGACACGGCGATGGAGAGAGAGGGAGATGGCCTTGGTGGGCTGGGCTAAGTGCACTGTGCACTTAGGCCCAGTCCACAGTAGCTTTTTCCTTTTTATTTTTCCTTTTCTTATTTTATTAATTAGCAGAGAGAGAGATGACTTATATGGGCACTCATTTCACTTAGCAAAAATAAGTGGAGGGTCCCAATAAACCCTTGGTGATTTTAGACACTGCCACAAAAAGTTTGGATATTTTTTGGAACTCATTTGAATTTATTCAAAAAAGAATAGGGCAATTAAATGTTGTTTTGGCTCTGATTTAAATGCTTAGACCCTTCTGTTGTTGATGGTGATGTTGTGTTCCTTAACAGCAAATAGTTCTAGATTATTTGCAAAAAGTTGAACATTTTTCCCACAAGTTTTGAGCAACTTCATATTTCACTTTTGATTTTGAATTGATTTTTAGAATAGAATTTGAATTGTTTTGATTAACCACTATGACTAGGCACTGCAAATGAAGTGACTTGGCATTATTAGCAGATGATCACAGTGACTATTACAAGGGGGTGTTACAACCAACAACTCTCCCATCTTTGGGAGGGCCATCTCCATCAACATCTTCAACAGCACCATCTCCTCTCAAACCCTAGTTCATCTCTTGTGTTCAATCTTTGTACCGGAACCTTAGATTGGTGCTTGTGGGTGACTAGTAGTGTTGATTACATCGTGTAGTTGATTACTATATGGTTTATTTGGTGGAAGATTATATGTTCAGATCCATTATGTTATTCAATACCCCTCTGATCTTGAGCATGATTATCATTTGTGAGTAGTTACTTTTGTTCTTGAGGTCACGGGAGAAGTCATGTTGCAAGTAATCATGTGAACTTGATATGTGTTCGATATTTTGATGATATGTATGTTGTGATTCCCTTAGTGGTGTCATGTGAACGTCGACTACATGGCACTTCACCTTATTAGGGCCTAAGGGAATGCATTGTGGAGTAGTTATTAGATGATGGGTTGCGAGAGTGACAGAAGCTTAAACCCTAGTTTATGCGCTACTTCGTAAGGGACCGATTTGGATCCAAAAGTATAATGCTATGGTTAGATTTTATCTTAATACTTTTCTCGTAGTTGCGGATGCTTGCGAGGGGGTTAATCATAAGTAGGAGGTTTGTTCAAGTAAGAACATCACCTAAGCACCGATCCACCCACATATCAAATTATCAAAGTAGCGAACACAAATCAATCCAACATGATGAAAGTGACTAGATGAAATTCCCATGTACCCTCAAGAACGCTTTGCTTATTATAAGAGACCGTTTTGGCCTGTCCTTTGCCTCAAAAGGATTGGGCTACCTCACTGCACTTTTGTTACCGTTACCGTTACTTGCTCATTACAAATTATCTTGCTATCAAACTACTCGTTACTTATAATTTTAGTGCTTGCAGAGAATACCTTGCTGAAAACCACTTGTCATTTCCTTCTGCTCCTCGTTGGGTTCGACACTCTTACTTATCGAAAGGACTACGATTGATCCCCTATACTTGTGGGTCATCACAAGTCTCTTTACTCATTCCGTAATACATCATCTTGTAACTAACTCCTTAGTCACTTTGCTTGCAAGCTTCTTGTGATGTGTATTACCGAGAGGGCCCATTGATACCTCTCCGATACACGGAGTGACAAATCCTAATCTCAATCCATGCCAACTCAACAGACACCTTCGGAGATACCTGTAGAGCATCTTTATGATCACCCAGTTACGTTGTGATGTTTGATAGCACACAAGGTATTCCTCCGGTATCCGGGAGTTGCATGATCTCATAGCCTAAGGAACATGTATTTGACATTAAGAAAGCAATAGCAATAAACTGAACGATCAAATGCTATGCTAACGGATGGGTCTTGTCCATCACATCATTCTCCTAATGATGTGATCTCGTTATCAAATGACAAATCATGTCTATGGTTAGGAAACCTTAACCATCTTTGATCAACGAGCTAGTCTAGTAGAGGCTCACTAGGGACACGGTATTTGTTTATGTATTCACACATGTATTTAAGTTTCCGGTCAATACAATTCTAGCATGAATAATAAACCTTTATCATGATTAAGGAAATATAATAATAACCATTTTATTATTGCCTCTAGGGCATATTTCCATCACCCCCACCCGGCACGGTGGAATCGAACCGCGTCATCATCCCGCAACCCTGCCGCCTTCTCCTGTACCTTTTCCTCACTCAACGACGCTCAAATCGGCGTTTCCACCACCGACGAGCATGGTGTCATGTAGCTCCACCCAGTCACCACCCGTGGTCAGCCCAGAATCGGACAGAGCGACCTCGGAGATGGCATATCCAATTCAAGCGCAAGCCCTGACCGGTCGACGACGCCGGAACCAGAGAAGTCGATTGATGGTGTTACTTCTGTCGCCACCCCTACTGTCTGGCCGCATTTGTCAGCTCCATGCCCGAGAACCTCCTATGTAGCCACCTCGGCAGCGTCGGTGGTGTCCTCCGCCGTCTTGGGGCCCTAGCCGGAGATGCGTCGCCGGCCGCTGTCACCCCTACGCCGTCCGCCATAAGGTGTTTGTCAAATTGCCTCTACGTTTATTTTTTCATCAAAGCAAGATCTCAAATGGATCATTAAAGCCTCTTATGTTTAGATGAAGAAGTTGTGGGAGATGATCTTCGATGATCCATCATCGGAGGAGGAAGAAAGAGATGATGAATTTGAGTTGATGTCATGGTCGCTCTGGAGGAGGATTTTAGGAGACGAGGGTGTGGTTCCAAATTTGGTCTAAGGTTGTTTCCTTGAGATAGAGTCACGGCTCATGATGGTTTAGTGAGGGATTACATTTGTGCCGAACGCAGTATATCCCTCTTAATATTTTCGGCACTGTTCCGGATGCACTGATCTCTCTTCAACACCATTGCAAAAAGGTGTGGAGAAACATGATGCTTGATTTCAACCAAGAAGGAGTGCAGCAGGGGCAACAAGTGCAAGTCAATTGTTGAAGATTACAGTAACTGTGCGAGTCCTTGCTTATGGATGCCCAGCCGATGCCATCGGTGACTTGTTCACATCGGAGATCTCATCCTCGAGTGTGTGAGACGCTTCTGCACAGCTGTGATCCAGATCTATGGACCGGAGGACTCGAGGTCTCCCACTGAAGAAGATATCAAGAGACTAATGGAACACAATGAAGATAGACGTTTGCCAGGGATGCCTGGATATATTGACCATATGCATTGGACATGAAGAATTGCCCTGTGGCATGGCAAGGTTAGTACATAGGGCGTTGCCACAATCCAACCATCATTCTTGAGGCGATTGCATCACATGATTTTTGGATTTCAGTCACATGTATACTTTGGGATCTCTGGTTCTCACAATGAACTCAATGTTCTTCAGCGATCTGCTCCTTTTGCAAGTCTTGTTGTCGATGACAATCCACCGTGCAACTATGTTGACAATGGTCGTGAGTATAACATGTGATACTACCTTGCCGATGACATCTATCCTCCACGGACCACATTTTTTAAGACTACCCACAAACCTAAACGTAACGAAAAAGCTCACTTTGAAGCTTGCCAAGGATCTGCTAGAAAAGATGCTGAGAGAGCTTTTGGCGTGCTTCAAAAACGCTTTGTGATTGTCCATGATCCTGCTAAGTATGGGAATCTTAAGACCATGTGGCAGATCATGACAACATGTGTTATCTTGCACAACATGATCATCGAGGATGAGAGAGAGAATCCAGATGGCTTTCGGTATCACTTCAATGGGCACCCGGTAGAGCCGGAACATAACCCAAATAGAATCAAAGCCTTCCTCCAAGCACACAGAAGGATCAAGAGTCATCAAGATTACAACTGACATCAAGAAGATCTCATTGAGCACCATTGGTGCCTTCATAGCACTTGACTCTTGTGGTTTTACCATGATTATTTGATTGCTTTGTTAATTTGGACCGTACATTGTGTTCGAATTTGAATGGTTGTGTTTGAGAACATTAATTTTTTTGTGTATTTGAATTGTGTGCACTTGATTGTTCAAGTTTTTAATTGATATGTCATGATAAGTTTGAAAAGGTTTTGAAGAATAGGCAGAATAATTTTTTTAGGATAGGGGATCTGCTACATGAGCAAACGTCATTTCATTTTAGGGAATTGGGACAGGAGAAGGTTTTGGATTTTTGGTATAGGATATCTGGTAGAGATGCCCTATGACAATATAAATGCTAGAATGGAGAGGGTTTTTCTTTTCATTTGAAAAACCGCAGGAGAACCATTATAATTTCACTGACACAAGAAAGGTATAGGTGCGAAACAATCTGTGGTTGGATGATTAGGAGGATAGTGATATCCCCAACCCACCAGAGTTCAAGTCGTAGACTTGACACCGGTGCTCGCATTTTTCTGGATTTATTTTAGGACTTCCGGTTATGTGCGTTGAGTGGGAGATGTTCTCGTCGACTACGAAGACGTCTGCAGCGACTTCGTCAAACTCAAGATGATATGCCGGTTCAGTCTCTCTCGGAGGTGCCCATAGTCTGCGTCTGTAATGTGTTAAAAAAACAAGAAAGGTATAGATACCTGCTCGGTTAATTAGAGAAAAAACCAGCCAAAAACATATGCAAGCATGCACTGAATGAGAGAGTAATGAGGGCAAGTGCGTAAAACTTTCAAGATTCAGCTAGACACCTATAGACAGTCATTGGCAAGATGGCCGGTGCAGTTTTGTCAGCATGCAGTGAGCCGTTTAATTTGGCAGTGGATTTTCTGGCAACTCGGCAAAGAAAGGATCAAGCTCGAGATTGCCACCGGGAACGCCCATCTTTCCTCTGGCTGTCTTGCCACTCCCTGTAGATCATGTGTCAGCTTTATCACGGGTCCTCCTCTTGACGGCATGCAGAGGCCCTCCTGCTGCCGGCCATGGAGGTTTAACTGTTTGATGACTGCCAACGCGCAAGCGCCAGGACGACGGCATTGACCGCCGGCCATCAGAAGGACCTCAGTGTTGGTCGATCGGTTGGAGGGCGAGAGACCTTCACAAGCCAACAACTGCTGTTACTGTGCTGTATGTATGACTGACTGGTAGTGAGCACAAATGTTTTTATAATGCCATTCACTACCAGCCAAGCCCCTGAATGTGAGCTTCTGGGCAAAATGCAAATTTTTTTATTTTTTATTTTTGCTCGGGTAGAGGCTACAGACTAGAGGCACGTATACTAGTGTATGTAGTGGTCACTGGGATGGAGTGGCGGGTCGACATATTGCAATCTCGTGCAGTATTCGGGTACCACATTGTTGGCCCGGCTAGCTAGGGTAGCCTAGCTAGCATCTGTTGGTGGTACGACTGCACTGTATGTAGCATGTCTTTGGTACTAGAAAAAAGACAGGTTGACTGGAAACAAGGGCGAACAGTGTTGTTGTTGTTGTGGTTGTGGTTGCGTGAAAACGTTGGAAGAATGAAGGTAACGCTGAAGGTGCAACGGCAACGGGGACCAATGCCGTGCCCCGACCCCGAGAGTTGAAGCCCGAACAGCAGCAGCAGCAGCAGCATGGGGAGACTGTTTGTGACCATGGTAAGAAAACAACTGGTCGGTCAGCTCAGCTGGCGTGCCTGCCAGAGAGACAAGGAGCAAGCGCCTCATCCATCCGTAAGTAACAGTGTCACAGGCTCACAGCTAGAGTGCCACATAGTGCATGCAAGGGCTCGCTCACAAGAAGAAGGTGGTGGTGGTGGTGGTGGGCATCGCTGCGCTGCATGCATGAGCCTGAGCATGCTCAGTGTCATCGCCGGCCGGCCGGCTGATAGAGACAGACTACAAGGACGCCGCAATCATGCCCAGTCCAGTCTCATTCATAATCAATGTCGACCGGTGTGTAGAGGGAGAGAGGGCTAAGCTGTGTGTGCGATTTCTGCTGTCACCGGGTGAACGGGACTGTTGAGGCAACAGCGTGATGGATGCGGGGACGTCACCAGATCCAGATGGAGTGGTGAGACCACGTAGGTACTACCTCGGCTGCTGCAGCTGCAGTGGTCTCTGGCCTCTGGGGATGACTCCTTGATGTTATAATACTGGCCGGCCGGAGCCGGAGAACGGTCAACCGGAGCTGCTTCCCCAGGCTCGCGCGCGCCGTACCATCCATCCCTGTTGCATACGGGGGGCGCGCGCGTGATCAACAAGCCCTGCATGCAGCGCCGCTGAGCTCACCAACAGGAGGAACACGTACGCCAGTGCAGATCCCCGGCCGGGATAACCAACGCTTCTGGGCTGGTCACCTTCCTGTCTGCCGCCATCGCTCCGGGATGCTGCTCTGGAGCAGCACGTACTAGTAATAGCGTGTATCCAACGTGTGATTGATTACCATACCAGCATGTTGCTGTTCAACCAGCCTTGCATAATTGCATTGCATTGCATAACTCGAATCTTAGTGGATGCACGTGCAGACGTGCTTCGGGGGATTAATGGGATTCTTTCTGTTCCTGCCCGCCTTGGTCCTTTGCCCAGTCAGTCCCACCATTGCAAGGATGATTGTGCCACTCATTTGGCATTCCTGCCAGGATAACCGAATGGCCCAAAGATCATGATCAATAATAAGGTGCGTCACTGCAAAACTGTCGGCAGTCCCACCTGACATCTCCAACTTGCGCATACATCCAGTTGCCATCAATTTCGTTAAACTGAAAGCCCAATGATGAATACACCACCAGGCAGTATCGGGGTTTGCAAAGCGCCAAAGCGCGTGCAGCGACCCAGATCTCCAATGCACCAAGAATGTGCCGCGCTGCCTGCAATAGGTCAATTCAAGACCTACCAAGTTTCAGATACATTCTTGTTTCTTGTTTCAAGCACAGTACGTACTTCCTCCGTCCGAAAAAATTTGTCCCAAAAAAACTTGTCCCAAGCAGGATAAGTTTTTTCAGACGGAGGAAATACTAGTTATCTTCACGGAATGCCCAAATAACAGAAATAAAAAAAAATTCTATAAAATACAAGCTACACCGGTGAATTAAGGGCCTCTTTGATTCGCAGGATTATTAAAACACAGGAACAAGAAAAACGTAGGGATACAGTGTCATGCCCTCTTGTATCCTACAGGATTGGGACAAGTGTTTGATAGCACAGAGAAGAAATCAAGGGAATCCTACAAAGAGGTTTGAGTGGATGAAAGTTTCCTCCAAAATGTAGTACAAATGAATCCTATGGAATCCAATTCTACGAATCAAAGAACCATCATATGAAAAATTCCTAAGGATCCAAATCCTTTAAAAATACTATGAATTTCCTTTGTGTCAAAGGAGGCCCATATTGGGTACTAGCACATGTAACTCAGCATTAACCCCCAAAAAAAATGTAACTCAGCATTCAGAGGACAAAAATGTCATTTTTCTAGATTATATGGACAAAATTGAAACTCAACGTTCAGTAGCAAATAGTGAACCACCAAAAGAATCAAACATGTGGTAATGCGACAGTCCTCACTTTCCCAAGGGAGATTACATGAACAAAAATTGTAGATTGCTGGGCACTGCGTATCAAGATGTCCGATGCACAAACTAATACTACAACCGTTCCCCGACAGGCAATAGTTGTATTGCCATTTGGAACTGGGCAGGTATGCTAAAAACGACAGAAAATTCACAGGGCAAATGTGAAAGACATAAGCCACAACACCCAACCATGCCCATGAGTTATGTTTATCTGCCACTTTCACGAGATACTCTTTTTTAGGTTACTTGTTCGGCAAATCAGTTAATGGTAGCTGATTCAACCACACAGGTCGGAGTAGTAGCTGAACATTGTGAATCCAGCCCAACCAGATATAATTCTTTGACAAGATCCCCATGAAATCAGAAAATACATCGAAATATTCTTCCAAGTAATATTGATGAAAACAGTGTACAATCATACATGCTACCTATAACCTGAAGGTGGGTAATCTGCATGCTCTGTGTTCCCAAATACTAGAACACATGATGTGATCACATCTAATTCCATTGGTAAGTAAATGAACCATATAATGACATTGGGCGCCAAAATAGTAGTTAAAAGACCTGAGAGGGTCGCTGATGAAATCTTAGTTTACCGCTGAATCGTCTTCATCTAACAGATACCAGGAGAGGCATTATCGGTTTTCAGGAAGCACGGGAAATGAATTTGCAGGAAATACTGCAGAACGTGACCCTTCCGCCTTCTTCCTTATCTGCTCTAGAAGCCTATGAGCTTCTCTTATCTCATAGGCCGAACCAGGGCCACAGCTTTCATAAGCATCTATAACTCGTTGTTGAAAATCCATGGCATTCTTGTAGCTGCAATAAGAAGCAGTATCAAATGTAAAATAGCGACAGAGGTATCCACAACATATATAAGAGGTGCTTTACTATAAACCGTTAGAACATGGTCAGAAAATTGCATCCAGTTGTTCCATAACAGATATAACCCACAAAACATAAATTTAAGTCAGCAATCAAATAACTCAATGCATACACTAATTAATGCAGCATCTGCTTTTTACAATGTACATGCGCCAAACTAGGGGGGAGTTCAATTCGGCAAAATGCTGACAGCATCGCACAAACCAACAGAACAAGCATTACCTACAGATAGTTGAACTTGAATATAGTTTCGCATTCATTCATTAATCATAAAGGCATAAAGCACCAAACATGGGATCTTCAGTTTTTAATACAAGAGTGTTATATTTGCTAATTAATGGGAAATCCATCCATATCTGCAGGTAGGCATGGCGTGTGCTCGAGAAAGATCAATTATAATTATAATAGTATATGTTACCATTCTTAAGCTGTCACGACTCATACCTTTTCTGCCCTTAGTAAGTACTAACAGATTAGCACTACGTCCCTAACTTGGCCAAGCTTAAGTTTACACTCTCGGGTTTATAAGGTTAAACTGTGCTGTAAGCAGGATTTCCCTTCTACTCCCTCTGTAAAGAAATATAAGAGTGTTTAGATCACTACTTTAGTGATCTAAATGCTCTTATATTTCTTTACAGAGGGAGTAATTGTGTACAGTTATCTTCTATCTCAATGTAGGGTTATCGCTTGCTGTATTAGGAAACAAGTAAACATTTTCTTTCTTCCTATATTTCATCTATGAGACCACCAGAATGATATGGAAACAGAAAATCTGCAGGCAAAGTTCATTATTGTTGTTGTCAAGCACCAGCAGCACTACAGCAGGACTTCCGGAGACTCTTCTATGTAAACAACAAACGCAGCGGTGGTTGCATAATGACCTACTAATCATAATTGGCAATAGACCATATAGTTGCTCAATTACTTCATATAGGAAAACCGAATGAAATACTATTGAATGTGCTGCACAACATAACATATATAGAATGTTGACGATATTTCTGACACTATCTCAAAATCGCTCAGTTAGTTTCTACGACGGCAGAGTGGGAGTATAATACTTCAACTAAGGCACTTTCCATGTTGCCTTCAGTTCCATAGATAAACTCTGGATAACTTAATAGCCTACAGGTCGCTCTACAGGATAGCAGCATCTTTATTTCAAAGACTAGTAAAATATGAACAGGGCAAAAGAAATTACCTCCCCATCAGTCCATACGCATTTGCAATGCACTGAATGATCTCAATGGAATCCTCATGTTTCGGCCCAAATGCAGCATTAATGATGTCACTTGCAAGACCAAAGAACTTAATAGATGATTCCGGTTGGCCCATTTCAATATAAGCCTCGCCCAGATGCTTGTAAGCAAATCCTAACCCAAAATGCGCAGGTCCAAAGCAGTTCTTCAAGTTCTCAACAGCTTTCTCCAGAAAAGGAACAGACTCATCAATTCGTTTTGTCAGCAGGAGGAGAAAACCCATCCTTGCAGAGATGCTCCCCTGAATGTGCTGCATCCCAGAGGCAACCTCGAGAAACGCAAGTGTTTTCTTCATCAAACACAAAGACATCTCAAATTCATTCATTGACTCGTACAACATCGATATCTCGGTGTATGCCCCAGCGACCCGCTCAGTGTTTACGGAACGCTTTGCATCAAGAGTCTCACGAGCAATCTCCAAACACCGTCTCGAGTCACTGGACCTCTCCTCTGAGAACAAAATCTTCGCCATCGCGACAAATGCTAGTGCACGCTCCTCGCTCTCCTTGCTAGCCCGCTTCATCACCTTCTTAAGGTCATTCATCGCGTCCTCTGTTCTCCCCAACAGAATACGCAGGCTGGCCCCGTCGATTTCAACCAGAGAAAGCTCTGCATCCAGTCCCAACCTCTCATACTCCATCCTAACAAGCTCATTCTGCTCCAATGCCTCCTCGTTGCGACCCAGCCCGGTATAAGCAACCACGAGGACCCGCCGGACCTTGGCCGCCTCCGCGGAGCCCTCACCAGACCGCTTCTCCGCAATCTCCAACGCCTTCAGACACAACGGCAGCGCCTTATCAAAGCACAGCACTCCCATGTAGGCCTCGGCGACGTCCCTGTAAGCATCGCCCAACTCCACACTCCCTGCACCCAGGAACCGGCATTTCAGCTCCAGCGCGCGCTGGAAGCTGGGCACCGCCTCCCACCGGCGGCCGATAGCCGACTTGGTGCGCGCGAGCTGCTCGTGCACGGCGGCGGCGACGGTGGTGGCCTCGGCGCCCCCGCCCTGCAGGGAATCGACGATCTCGGCGGCGGCCTCGAGGGAGTCGAGGCTGTCGGTGAGGGAGCCGAGGCGGAAGGTCGCGGCGCCCGCGAGGCGGAGCGCGCGCGCGACGGGGAGCGACCAGCCGCCGTGGGCCTCCTGCATGGGCCCGAGCGCCTTGAGGGCGAGGTCGAGGGCCTTCTGGTGGTCGCCCGAGGACTCCTGGCGCTCGGCAGCCTCGAGGGCGGCGAGGGAGTCGGCGGCGGGCTGGGCGGTCGGCGCCGCGTCGGGGGGAGGGGGCGTGGCTAGGGATGCGGTGGAGAAGGGGAGAGGGTGGTGCGGGCGGGGAGGCGGGGGCCAGTGGAGAGGGAGAGGGAGAGGGAGAGGGGGTCGGTGGCGGGCGAGGGGGCCGGAGCGGGCGGCGAGGAGGAGGGATCTGTGGAGGCGCCGCATCTCCGCCGGGTTTAGCGGCTGTGGGGCGGCGAGGGGGCGAGGAGGAGAAGGGTTTAAGCCGGGGACGTCGCGCGGCCGGTGCGGCGGCGCCGGCGGGTAGTCCGAGTGAGCAGCGACCCTACGCGGTCGCGGAGGCGCACCGTTCGGCTCTGCCCGCTCCGCTGGGCTTGGGCGCTGTTGGGTTGGGGCCGAAACCTGCCCGGGAGCACCGAGGCATCTCGTTTCCCGGTCGACTGGCCCATTGGACTCGGGTCAGCAGGCCACTGCATAACTCCATCCACACGCTGTGAGGAATCCTTTTGGCGGCAATTCCTATTTGACGCGCGTGGGCGGCAAGCTGTCGAGGAAACGCCCGCAGCTGTTTCCGTTCGCGTTCTTGTTGGGCCGGCCCACTACGGGGTTCGGGTGCTTATTTTCGTTCGGTGCTTTTCGTTCGTTGTTTTTTTTTCTTCTTCCACGTCTTTTTTTTTCTTTTTGTTTTCTTCTTCTGGTTTTGTTCCTGTTTTCTTCTTCTGGTTTTGTTCATGTTTCTTCTGGTATGGTTTTTCTCTTCTGTTTTTTGGTTTTTATCCTGTTTTCCTCTTCTGCTTTTGTTTTTCCTCCTGTTTTTCCTCCTGTTTTCCTTCTGCTTTTGTTTTTTCAAAGAATATACAAATGTTCACTATGTTTCTGAATTTTGTTCAGTGTATATTACACAATGTTCAATGTGTATTAGCAAATTGTTCAATGTATTTTCACAAATGTTCAAGGCTTATCGGAAAATTGTTCAGCGTGTATATTCATACTTTTTCAAAAATAGTCATTGTATATTAAAAAAAGTTCATCATATAATACAAAAAAGTTCATCATGTATTATTTCAAATATTCAACTTATTTTAAGAAAATGTTCAACATGTATTACAAACTGTTCAATGGATATTACAAAATTTTCAGTGTGTATTAAAAAAAAGATTCCAAAGAATATGATACTTAAACTTTCGCGCCTCGGATCTATCATTACAGCTCACTAGTTCGATCGGTCAGCAACGCTAGTTATGGAAAGGGAGGTCTTGGGTTCAAGCATTCTCTGGGGCATTGGTTAAAGTTTACTTTTTTACTTGTCTGGAGCTGGTTTCGTCCTAATGGGCCGGCCCATGTGCTCTGCCTTCAGCGAAGGCTCGAGCATTTGCCGTCCGCGCGCGGCAAATAGGAGGTCTCCCTTTTGGCGCGCGGCTCGGCCGAAATCACTAGTTGAGGAGCGCTCCCCGCAACGATTAGTCGGGGCGCGCGACAAGTGTCACGCGCGGGGTGCTTGTGAGACTTTTCCGGGGCGCTCCGCGCGCGACACTTGTCGCGCTGAGGGGCACTCGCGTGATTTCCGGTTTCCGGTTTTCCTTTCTGATTTTTTTTTCACTTTAGTCCTTGTACTTTTAGTGTTTTGTAATACACTTTTGATCTGTTTCTCTCTGGTATCATCGAACCGCCGCCGCCGACTGTCCTTTCGTTGCCGTCGTTGCCGCCCGTCGCGCCCGCCGCTCTTGTCGCCTGCTTACGGCGGTCCCCGTCGCGCCCGCCGCTCTTGTCGCCTGCTTACGACGGCCCTTCTTTACCGTGGACGGCGCTTCCCCATTCGCACGATCGTCGTTCCCTACCAGTTGCATTCGTCGGTTCCCTGTTTCCTTTTTTTTTCCTATTTATTCCCATTATATTTCCGGGATATGGAGATTTATGGGGTAGTTACGGGTGGGGGCTTCCAATACTATCAGATGTCAACTTTCAATTCGGTTTGTGCAATTAGTTCTTGATAATCATTGTGTTCTTTGCAGGTATGGCTTGTCCTTTTTGCCGTATGCCGGGTGTCCCGTGTTCATCTGTTGATTCTTCTGTAGATGTGTCCACTGTGGTTCTGGATCGGCGTTGTTCGACTCGTGTTGTAAGAATAACATTTTATATTTGATCAATTTTTAGCACACATACTTATTTCTTTTGGTGCTGCTGTTGCTGTTTTGAATGGAAATTATTCTAGGTCTTCTTTTTTTGATTATGATCATTCGTTTTGCAGTATATTCCGTGCAGTGTTAGAGCTCATCTTACTCGTTACATCGAGGAGTGTAAGGCTTTAGCCATAAGGAGGGGTGACAAAGATACTGATCTTGCTCTTCACTCTAGTGAGGGTTATTTGTATGGTGTTCTGTTTAGTCATGGTCGGGTGAGGAGCAAATTCCATGGTTCTTTCTGGGAAGATTTGGTCATTGATTATGGTCTTCGTCATCGTGATAGAATGACCGTTAGGCTTGAGCGCTATGGAACGTTGATTGGTGTTGACTTTTATCGGGGTGGAGATATGTTGTCTCCTTTACCTTCTGTTGGTAAGGTTTATTTTTAAGAAAGTATTTAGCTTGTTTCATTTCATATGATTTTTCTGTTCCCTTTATCCTGTGTAATTTTATTTTGTAACTCTTGATGGTTTGAGCGACTCCGAGAAGGAACTTGTTGGGAGTTGTTTTTACACTCGTGGTGTTTATCTCAATTATCAGCAGATGTATTTCATGACGCATCAACTCTTTGATGACGAGTACATACTCTGTTGTCCTTTTGTTCACAGGATTAATTCCATGAATGCTAATGGTCATCGTATGGTCAGATTTATTTTCCACTGTTTTTCTTTGTTTCTGTTTATTTATTTATTATTATTTCTTCTATTTATAGTTTTTAATTTTTGTTCTATTACTAATAGCTTGATGTTTTTGTTAGGTTATTCCTGGTATGGTTGTGAGGAGTTTGAAGGAGTTCGTGTCATTTCCCAGGACTGGAGTTTTAACTCTTGAAGTTACTTTGGAATCTCGTGATGATGATATATATGTGAGCACTCCTTGCTCCTACTTCATTGGCTTGGGTAATAGAATGGTGTTCAAAAAGGAAGGGTTCAGTGATTTTCTCCAGGCATCGTCTATTGAAGTAAACAGCTTGGTGCTCATAACTTTCAAAGAGCGTGATGGGAGGCTTGTTGTTATCTTCAATCTTTTGCCACAGTGATGTTAGTTATAGCCTTTGAACAGAATGGATATTGTTTAAAAATCTATGCTACAGTATAATGTTATTTAGATATATAAAATAGATATGAACCTAACTGTTCATTTATTGTACTTCGTTTGTAGAAGAGGCATGGCTGTGCATCTCTTTTTTATATGTGTTTTTGGACGGATGTTAGTTCATTGGAGGCATAGTTATACATAGATTAGAGGCACGTGTGTGCCTTTGTTTTTTCTATGTTTCCTCTGACATGGGTTGTAGAGAGAGGAACGTCTATGCAACAGCAAAGAGGCACGGGCGATCACGCATGAGGAGCTTGTAGAGTCACGGCGCGTGTTACGCGAGGCACGGGTGTGTAGGCACCAGAGTCACGTGAGTGAAGCCTCTATAGGCAGGAGGCACAGGTATAGGTTGGCAGCATCCGACAGCATACGGCTGTACTAAGAGGAATGTGTGTGCAGCACCAAAGTTGCATGGGCGATCACGCGTGCGGAGCACTTAGAGTCACGGCGGGTTTCATGTGAGGCGCGTGCAAGGTTGTCAGAATCGCGATTTTGTATCGGATCGGAGCTTCAATGGTAGGATCGCAAATCGTAGAATCTTCACTATCAGAATCATAGAAACGTAGATTCTAAGAACTAAAATCATAGAATCATAGGGGTTGATCGTAAAGTCATAGAATCGTATAACAGAATCGCGATTCTGACAACCTTGGGCGCGTGGATTGAGTGACCGGAGGCACGGAAATGAAGTCAGTACAGGCACGGAAGTAAAGTCACTACAGGCACGGTTGTGTGGCTTCTTGAGGCACGGGTATCAACCCTCTTGATGTACAAAAGGTGTGAAGTTCCTAGAGGCACAGAAGTATGGCAGCAGAGGCATCGGTCCGAATACTTGGTTAGAGAGGCTCGGTTGTGGATGCAGAGGTGTGAAGTCTCTAGGGTCATGGGTGTGTGGCACCACAGGCATGGGTTCGAATAGACATTTAGAGAGCCACGACTGTACATAGGTCAGTTGCACACAGCAGTGTAGTTTTGTGGCATCCTGCAGGACGGCTCTACGGAGAGGAACCTGTGTGTAATAGCATGGAGGTTCTCAATGGACAGAGCAGTGTTTGATGTCAAATGGTTGTTGTGTGATTCTAATTTTTTTTGTATGTGGTTAAACTCTCAAAGTTCTTGTCCCTTGCGTCTGTGTACCGAATGTTGTTCTGCAATATTTATGAATTGTTCACGCCAATCTTAAATAAGCATTTTACAGAAAGTTAACAACGATACAATCACATATTCTTGCAATGCACGATGCATCTTGTACATGATAAGTATGAAAATTATAATACAATATCGTGCGACATATTTGTCCTTCTATAATCATAGATACAACATATGTTTGCTCAACAGGAGATAACTTACTAATTGCATTTAGACATGCAAAACGTACTATGCATTTGTACATGAGCACACCACTGTGTTCAACGTAAAACAGTAATACAGTACACACAGCATCTGTGACCAACAACAATCATAGTTAGAACATAGGTTCATTCAATCTAAATTATCAAACTACTAGGTACTACTAGTTTAATGTAGACATTCATTTTCTCGCAATTCACCACCCGCTGTTTTCCTTCCGGCGCTTCCAGCCGCTGGAAGATCCCTCGTATTTGTTCTTACGTGGGCGGAGTCTTTCCTTCATTGGTAGTTGGTGGAGGTGACGTAGCCCATCCTTGATGATTAGGATTCTACAGTACAACTCGTAGCTAACATACCCGTCTTTTGCTGCGTACTCAAGGTGTAGCGGGAAAGCGGTTTCCACTTCCAGTACTGGTGCTTCTCCTTTGGGAATGATTTCTTCATGTTTTTGTAGGAGGGGTCGATGATGGCCGCTGCAAGGTCACCCATGGAGTCCCTTTCTCCACCACCCTTGATACAGAATTGCCTCTGGATGTCGACGTGGTGGCTGTCTAGAATTTTAATCCATGCACGGGCAAGCATGGTCTTGTCGCCCCTGGTGTCGACGCTAGCGAAAGTTGCCGCTTTGCATTACAGGAAGTCAAGTAACGCTTGGGACCGATCGGACCTGCAGTAGTGGTATACGAGGACATGCTCGCGCATGGCAAGTTGCACGACGGCGATCCCTTGACGTATGTAACTACTCTTACGTGTGTACTCGAGGTCGAGGCCGACGAACTTGTTCTTCTCCTCCTTTAGCCATTCTTCATACTTTTTGATGATTCGCTCCACGGTCTTCGGGTCGTTGGTGTACACCACCTCCAGTACGGTTGTACCGTGGGCAGTGATGCGTTTGGTGTCTGTTGTTAGTTTCCCGTCGTTCATGGCTGCAGGTATGCGGTGCTGAATTGTTGCGGCTGACGAGAAACGTCCGAGGAAGAAGATGGAAATGGATTCGGTAAAATGAAAGGGATCTTTACTTTGTCATGCAAAAAAGGTAACCGTCAAAGAGCAGTTGGTAGTCATCTGGCGGTTCCAGGGGTAGATTTACGAAAACAGGCGTTTGTTGGATCAGTTTTTTTAAGATTTTCACTTATCTTGTTCAATGAAATGTTTTATTCGTCGCGTGCTGCCTGCGTGATCCATGTGTGCGTATTCCATATTTGGTTGTGAAGGTAGTCGAGTAACGGTGGAACACTCAGCAAAGTCATGGTCGTGCCTTTGTTGTCGAAACGAATTTTTTCGGTTAACAACATTCCTTAGTCAATGAGGCACTGTTGTTATGTTATTCGGTGCATAATTGTATGTTTAAAAAAAGTTGGTGAAGTAAACATAGTGTGCACTTGAAAATGGAGACCTGTTTGGTGTTTAATTGAGATATGTTTCACTAGATGGTTTGAATAACTTTGATAACATGGCATTGCTATAGATTTTGATGCAAAAACTGATTCTTGATTTGTTTGATTTTTGAATCAGAGTTTAACAGAAAATGATTTGTTTATTTTTTATTTTTGGAATTGTGAATATTTCAAAGGTTAACCAGCTACTTGAGTGTCCATAAGAACAACATTAGTTCCAAAGGATCATTCCGACAGTTCAAACAGCCAGTTGAGGGTCCATAAGAGCTACATTAGTTCCAAAAGATCATTCCGATAGTTCAAGCAACCACTTGGTCCATAATAGCTACATTACTACCATTCTAATAAGCAAACTTATAGTAACCAGTCATTTTCTCCCGGGAGGCATCATCATGAAACGACCACTGAACATCCTAGGAGATGCACTGTTTCTTCCATTTTAAGTGCTGGTTCCAACGGAATCTACGGAATGCGCTGAATGATGATGGACACAGAACGATCATGGCGCTCTTTGAAAGTTATCAGAACAACGTTCTCTTCAACAAAGGATGCAGCTGATATGAAGTCTCTGAAAGAAGACTTTTCAATTACCATCCTGCCGTCTTTTTTGCAGATGTAGTAGGACGAAGGAGTCATGACATGGGTAGGTTCATCAGGAGCTTCAAGGGTCACCCTGCCATTGGTTGGCATGTCCACCCATCTCTTCATTGTCGAGACAACACTCCTCGGAATTTTCTAAAATAAACCAAAATTAAATAGAAATTAAAAGCGTTGATTTGCCACTTGGACATTAAATAAAAGAATGGCTGGATACGGTGAGTGCGCAATCATTAAGAAATTCCATATTGAAACTAATATATTTCTTGGCATGTTCAGGTTCGCGAGTAAGCAGATAAAAAAATATATTAAGAGAGCAACAAAAGTTTCGTTGTTTTAGGATTAATAAATTGTTTCTTTATAATTTTACATATAAGCAAGATTAGGTCAATATCCTTTGTTT
Source organism: Thinopyrum elongatum (assembly GCA_011799875.1). NCBI lineage: Eukaryota > Viridiplantae > Streptophyta > Magnoliopsida > Poales > Poaceae > Thinopyrum > Thinopyrum elongatum. The sequence goes on along the minus strand of CM022300.1, from coordinate 553,230,121 downwards.
TAGGAGAATACGAAGCAAAATATGTTTGGTATTTTAACAAGGATAGTTGTAACCAACCACGATGCAGTCTTTGGTGTTAGTGGGAGTCAACACATGGACAAATGGACAGCAACGGATGAAAGTATCTCGGAAAAGGCGTTGTAGAAAGAATCGTGTCTGGTCGTAGGTAAGCTCAATATCCTTAGAGCAGACACAGCACTGAACGTGGTCGAAATCGTTAGAAGAAAGATCGTCGAGAGCTAGAAAAAGAACAAGTATTCAAAGTTATATCCAACACGGGGTTAATATTATTTAGTATGATGCATGCATATAAAAATACAACGAAAGAAAATTATTTTGGAATATTAAATACCTACCAACGTGGGGTAATGGAAGCAGCCTTTTGTCACCCCGATATGTTTGTATTTCTAGATTGAGTCCCTTGTCTGGTAGTTCAAATTCTACGCGGTCTCCAGCACGTAGTTCATAATCATCCGCAAAGATGCACCACTCACCACCGTAGAACTTTGTGTAGTTCGCCCAATGCTTAAACAAAGCATTGTAAGACCTTCCTTCATGTGTAAGAAGGGCTGGCTCTACCTGCTCTTTACGCAATATTCTTGCATCTTCCTTCCTCTCATCAATGTATTCAGCGAGAAAAGCTCTGACATTACAAGGTACATACTGGAAAAAATAGTAAAAATAACAACCTGTAAGTATAAATTTGAACTCACCGATCATTAATGTTAAAAGTTTTCTTAGCTTGCATCTGAATATTTGATAACAATTAAAGATAACAACATAATGGTATGATAAATTAATGGATACACTATAATAATTAAGGCATAGGCAGGCAAACTAATGGAAAAAGAAAATAGAGGACAGGTGCAAAGAAGTGACAGCAGGGGAACCTAGCGTAGGTGCAAAGGGGTATGAGTAAGAGTGACGATTTCTATTGAGTTGTAAGCAACTAATAGTTGTAATTCTACCAAACGACCATTGTTTAAGATAAAAAGATAACTATATGTTAGAAATGCTTACTAACCACGCGGCTCCAGCATTTCTCATCAAGAATAACCTCAAACTGCTGGAGAGCTTCAGGGTGTGGTTCGCAAGGGCCGCCTGGTTGGCGGCAGGTAGGGCAAACCATACCTAAATAATTTAGAACAACTATGTTAAGAAAACAAGAATATCATAACAATTTAAAACAAGCTTCAACGTTAACCAAATTAAAAATATGCGTGTCAGGAGCTTGACGATATAGGTACGAAGGTAGACAACAACTACAAATTTACCAGAAATCTTCTCATCTACTCCCTCCAGAAAAGCAGTATGACAGTGTTTAGATCACTTGTTTAGATTTGCAAACGCTTTTATATTTCTTTAGAGAATGAAGTTGTTGTACCGGATCTAATACTTCAATAACTAATAAATGAAAAACCTAAACATAAAACAATAATAATTAAAATATCAGTTTCAAAACATAAATACGGATCGGAGCATGCTTACGCATATGCTTTTTACCTGGGAAAGAAGAACAACAGCCGTCAATGAACGGAGATTGGGGTAGGGGAAGCTTAGGGCAAGCACCCACAAGCAATCTATGAGAGAAGTACGGCTTAGAAATTAATCGAGAGACCCAATAAAAACTCTATAATAACTTGTTTGAAATCAGATTGTGTGCGGCGAAGAAGCACGAACCCTAGAAGCAGACGACAGAGAAGGCATATGGGTAGCGATGTGGCTCAGGGAGTCAGAGCGGATTGAAATATAAAGGAGACGTGAGAGAGCAAGAGTAGTATTGAGTGCTTGTTTTTTTTTATTCTGCAAAATGGAATGAATGTTGGTTGTAGATGGTGTGTGCATTCCGAGGTGTTATGGGGACACGAGACGTTTGACTCGTCCAGCTGCCTCCCACTGGAGTTGTCCAGCTGTGCTGCCTCCCATTGGACTCTTCTACGTGCCTATCATGCCTCACAGACCTATGTGAGGCACAGTTATACAAGCTGAAAAGCATACTCGTGCTTCTGTGATTTAATCGTTTTTAATCACATGTCTAATCAGATAGGGTTGGGTGTGTCTTTACGAGAGGAACGGTAATGACATTATTAGATGCATGGTCGTGAAAGCAGGAGAGGCATGATCGATACATCAGGGGAGGCAAATTCAGAAGAGGCATGATCGTTCCGAAAAGTGAGTCTGAGAGGCACTGTTGCACCTGAAGTGGAGTCATGGTTCGTGACTCTGCATTTGCAATGTTTTCAGTCACTTGTTGACCCACAGAGCCACTGTTTTTCAAATATTCGTTGGGTTCAGGCGGGAATCTGTATGAGAGCCCACGGTTATACGTATGTTAGAAGCATGGCCGTGCCTTTGTTTTGGCAATGTTTTTGGTGGTACACAGACATAGAGATGCAGGTCCGTCGATATCACTCAGGTTTCTCTTTAACAAAGTGGAGGCACACATGTGGCTTTGCTGCTAGCCGAACCGTGCTTCTATTTTGGTTCACTCCCCGTGTAGTATATGTATTCCAGAGATCTAGGTTGCACGATAGGGTCATCGTTTGCCTCCTCGCATTCTTCTGTCGGTCAAAAGATGTGCTGGTGACCGATGGGATGGCTATTGGTTGTTAGTATTCAATGTGCGAGATACCGTGCTAGAGTTAATCTAGAGGCTCCTCGATTACAGCGTGGCAGCCATGACTTTTGAAGTGCATGGTTCCACAAGCTACAGAAGCACAACCGTCTATTCACGGTTCCCGATGCAATTTAATGGGCACATGGTAACTGAGTCGTCTCTCCCCAAGGTTAAATACTGGTCTATTCCGGGAGGTCACCCCGTCTTATTCTTGCCACAAAACTGCAGGCAGTTCCCATCATCCTCACCACATACGAGTGACGCCGGAGAAGCACAGTCAAACTCCATTGTCACTCTCACCCTCGTTTCCATAGACGACTTCAGGAACACTACTGAGCGTCTCTTTATAGATGCCGACGATAACACCAAGCTTGAGGTGTGGTACACCAACGAGCCCTACAAGGTAGAGGAGACTATTTCTCTTTATGAGCAATGGCTGCGTGAGGACAGGTACAAGTTTGTTCGTCTTGATCTGGAGTACACACGAGAGGATTATTTTGATCGGAGCAGAAAAGTCGCCATCATGCAACTGGCGATGCGCAAGCATGTTCTTGTCTACCACTTGTGCAAGGCCAGGACGGAGTGCCCTGCTCTGAAGGATTTCCTTGGGAACAAAGGTATAACTTTCGCTAGTGTCGACGTCAGGAATGATAGAGAAGTTCTCTCAAATAGTTTCCTCAAAATTCCAAGTGAGTATCACATCGACCTTCAAGAGGAGCTCATGATCAAAGGCGGCAATCTAAGGGACTCCATGGTAGATCTGGCGGGAGCCGTCATAGACAAATCTTACTCGAGTATGAAGTCATCTTTTCCACGAGGTCAGCACGACTACTGGGAATGGAAGCCGCTTTCCCTTGAACACCTGAAATATGCGGCAATTGTAAGTGAAAATTTCGTTTATGTGGATTTTCTGTTTTATACTTTTGTTTTATTGCAAGAATAGGGCTTTTTTCCTTTACCTATATCTTCATTCTCATCCGCTTTTTGTTTTAGGATGGGTATGTCAGCTACAAGCTCTACCGCCAAGTTCTGTCGATGAAGGACATGATGCATCCTCGTTGTCTTCCCGACCGCAGACGCCGTGGACGTTTGTGAGCAGAACTCCAACTGAGTAGAATGGACGCCGTGGACGTTTATGTGGACATTTGTGAGCAGAATGGACGTCTGGAAGGCTTTGAAAAGAGATACCTCTATGGAGATAGATTTCATTTCTTTTTTTGCGGGGAGATAGTACTTCATTTCATGTATAATTAATGTCGTACTTTTAGTTCAATCCTATGGAGTACCATTTTGGGATTTTGGTTTTATTTTCACAGTATCATGTTTGGCTTGTCTCATGTTACGGGACTATAATTTTTCTATGTTTTTTTATGTTACAAGTTCATTGTTGACGTCTACGCGAGTTCAGATACATTTAGAGAATCCGTCGAAGTGGCGCACATGTATTGTTTGGGAGAAGCGCCCTTTGTGTTTGGCTTATATTCAGTGTCATGCATTTGTGTTTGTATTGTTGTCTTTTACACGTTCGTACAAGAGAGGCACGTCTGCTAACGTACGAGGCAACATTGTGCATGAAGGCAGATGTATGGATTTGGCATTTTAGTTTTAAATGTTTCCTTTTATTTGTTCATCCTGAGATGCATGGCCTTGGAATGCTAGAGGCATGTATCTTTGTGTAGACGAAGCATGTCTGTGCGTCTGTGTTTTAGATGGTTCAGTTTCCTGTCTCTGTGTGCTTCAGGACCGTGCCTCGAGAAGCCCCACATCCGTGCCTGTGGAGGCTTCACTCCCATGGCTTTGCTGCCTATATCCATGTACCTCACGCGACACACGCCATGACTCTATGTGCGTGTGGTGTCACACGGCTGTGCCTCTAGAGACTTCGCAACCGTGCCTCTCCAACTGAGTATTCTCATCGATGCCTCTGCCACCACACTTTTGTGCATCCAGAGGGTTTGTACCCGTGCCTCGAGAACGCCAATTCCAAGGCCGTACCCATCCCTCGAGAAGCCGCAATTCCGTGCCTGTAGAGGCTTCAGTTCCGTGCCTCCGCTGCCTGCATTCACGTGTTTCGGGCGACACGCTGCCTGTGACTCTACGTGCCTGTGGTGCCAGACGCCCGTGCCTCAAGCGACACGCTGCCTGTGACTCGTCGTGCCTGTGGTGCTACACGCCTGTGCCTCAGGAGACTGCATAACTGTGGCTCTCTGACTTAGTAATCGGACCTCTCCTAACACAATTTTGTGCACCCAGAGTGTTGATACCGAGCCAGGCCTCGAGAAGTCCTATGTCCGTGCCTGTAGAATCTACACTTCTGTGCGTCCCGTGGCTGCATCCATGTGCGTCACGTGAAACCCTCCTTGACTCTACTTGACTGCGGTTACACACACGCGAGGCTCTAGAGACTTCACTTCCATTCCTCTCTAATTCAGTAATCGGACCCATGCTTCCGCCACCACACTTTTGTGCATCTAGAAGGTTGATACGCATGCCTCACGTCCCCGCCTGTAGAGGCTTCACTTCCATGCCTTCGCCTCCTGTGACTCTACGTGCCTTTGGTGCCATGCGCCAGTGGCTCTAGAGACTTCACAACCGTGCCTCTCTAACTAGGTATTCGGACGGATGCCTCTGCTACCACATTCTTGTGCATCGAGAGGGTTAGTACCTGTGCCTTGAGAAGCTCCACGTGCGTGCCTATAGAGGCCTCACTTCATCCCTCCGGTGCCTGCATCCACGTGCCTGTAGTGGCTTCAGTCCCGTATCTTTTTTTAGCAGTGTCACTACACTAAAATAGGAAAAATGGTAGCGTTCCACCGACTGACTTAAGATGCTAGCGAACAAAAAAACCACAGCCAGGCAGCACGAATATTGATGCTCAAAATGGACGTTCAAAGATTAGAGACGGTCGAAGTTTAGAGATGTTTGCTCCGTGCCTTATTATTCTTCATGCCCGTGCTTATATGGTCTTAACTGACATGAAATAGTTGAAAAAATTGCCGTTGCTCTTATAGCTTTGATTGGATCATTTTTATTAGCTTACCGAGGGAGATACGGTGTGAAGCTAGCTAGGTGAGGCACGGATCAATATTGGCCTTCGGATCTAAGGTCTACGGTAGGCTCTTCGTTTGCCTCATTGGATTCTTCTGTCGGTGGTCTTTGTTCAAAGGAGGAATTGATGACTGATGTGGCGGCTGTTCGATGTGACTATTCAGCGTGTCAGTTACCATAAAAAAAAGTTAGAGGCTCCTCGATTTCTCCACGGCATCAAATATTTTGCACAGCCGTGACTTTAGGAAGTGCATGGTTCCACGAGATGCAGAAGCACAACCGTCTATTCACTGTTCCTAGTTCACACGTTAATGCGCATGGTAACTGAAACGTCCTTCGCCAAGGTTAAATACTGGTCGTGTTTTTAAGGTCATCACGTCGCATTGTAGCCACAGAACATCAGGCAGTTCCCACCGGCCTCACCACTTCCCAACCTCATCACAGAGTCTCAGGAATCTCCATTGGCACCTTGCTGCTCGCTACCATGGACGACTTCTTGAACACTACCGAGTACCGACCAATAGTTGCCGATGGTAACACCAAGCTCGACGTGTGGTACACGAACGAGCCTTACAAGGTGGAGGAGACCAGTGCCTTGTATGAGGAGTGGTTGCACGAGGAGAAGTACAAGTTTGTTGGTCTTGGCCTGGAGTACACACGAAAGGATTGTTATGGGCGTAGAAAAGTCGCCGTCATGCAACTGGCTATGCGGGATCATGTTTTGGTCTATCACTTCTGCAAGGCCAGGACGGAGTGCCCTGCCCTGAAGGATTTCCTTGAGAATAGAGGTATAACTTTCTCTAGTGTGGACGTCAGGAATGTTAGAGATGCTCTTTTTCAAGATTTCATCAGAATTCCAAGAGAGTACCACATCGACATCCAAGAGAAGTTCATGATCAAGGGCGGCGAAGAAAGGAACTCCATGGAAGACTTAGTAGGAGCCATCATTGACGAATCTTACTCGAAGCAGGAGTCCTCTTTTCTAGAACTTTTGCGTCACTACTGGGATTGGAAGCCACTTACCTTTGAACACCTGAAATATGGAGCTATTGTAAGTGAACATTTCATTTTCGTTAGTTTCTGTCTTTGTTGTTTTTTGTTTCTTTGCAAGAACAGTATGCTTTTTCTTTTTTGTAAATTTTTGTTTTCATTTGCTTTTCCTGCAGGAAGGGTATGTGAGCTATGAGCTATACCGCCGGTTTCTGTCGATGAGGGACATCCTGCATCGTTGATGTCTTCCTGATCTCAGATGGCGAGGACGTTTCTGAGCAGGACTCCAGGTCGAAGTGCTGCGAAGATAGATCGTCTGATGAATTGGTTAATTGCTAGTTATTGTATGGGGTAATAGTATATCGACTAATGAATTATAAATGTAGTGGTTGTACTTCAACCGGATGGAGTATACTGGTTTGGAAATTTGAGTTTATTTTCAGTGTATTATGTTTTTTCTTGTTTGGATGCCTTTAAGAATATTTTCCTCTATGTTTCGATGCTTCGCGTCGGTATAAGATGAGATGTATTAAGAGGATCACTCAGATGTGCACGTTCGTGAATTTAGACAGTGCACAGTCGTTTGCTCAGAGAGGCATTGTCTTGGATGTAGGCAAGGCACGGTCCGGTGTTATCAGTAGGCACGGTCGTGGGTTTGTGTTTCTATTTTTTAGCTGAGTCGTGTATATCAGTGCAGATAAGTGTGTGTTTTTGTCCGTGGTTTAGATGGCTAGCTGCGCCAGTTCTTCTCTGAATATGGTCACACGGACAGGTAGGGCCGTTACTTTCACTTTGTGTTCCCACTGTGTTTGGCACGGTTATTTTTATATCGAATATACGGTTGTGGTTGTGTATTTGAAATGTTTTTATGCAGACCTTGAGTCTGTTTAAGATTCTTCAGATTTTCTCTCTGTGCTGTCTGTTTCAATATATGATGACTGTTTTAGGGACGGTTATCCAGTGTGAGAGTTGCTGTGGGAGTATTGTGTTAGTCACTCTTCAAATTACGGTTGTGTTTCTGTGTTCCAATTATTGTGGTGATACTTTGATTGAGAAAGGCATGACCATGAAGCTAGTGGATGCACTATCGTATGTTTGGCAGAGGCGTTGTCCTTCCTGTGGGTACTAAATTCGGAGAGGCACTGCGCTATGTTAGTATGAGTCACTGTCATGGCTGTATGTTCTATAATATTTCTAGTTAGTCTGCTAGTGGAAGCACGTCTGTCAAGTTAGTGGAGGCATGCCCTATGTTATGTTGAGTCAGAGTTCTGTCTCTTGTTCGCAAATGTTTCCTCTGACACGTTCGCTCGGAGAGGCACATCTATGATGTTATTCAGGGCATGGTCGTGCCTTTCTTTCGAAATGTTTCCTCTCACTGCTTCGCTCAGAGAGGCACGTCGATGAAACTTTTCAGGTCACGGACCTTTTACAATTGAAGTCACGGTCATTCCTATGTTTTGGTATTTTTTTCAGTTTAGTCGTCTATGTCAGAGGATGGATCTTCTTTCGTTACCTTGAGTCACGGTCGTGCTTCCCTGACACGTTGGCTTGGAGAGGCACTGGTGTTAAGCTATCAAGGGGACGGTCCTGTGTTAACTGGTGGCACACTCGTGTGTGTGTGTTGTTATTTTTTCAGCTTAGTTGTCTATGTCAGAGAGGCACGTTCTATGTGGATAGGAGGCACGGGCGTGCTTCTGTGACCCCATTATTCCAGGTGAGTCGTTTACCACCTTCGTCAGATGCTTACGAACAGACAGCGTTGTTCCTCTCTGTTCCAAATGTTTCTTTTATTATGTCTATTCGAAGTGAGTGGTGTTCTAGTGCAAGGAAGTGATGTTTTGAATATCATCTTTACAACTTATTTTGGAAAAATACGATTTTTATTTATAATGTTTGTTGTTCAGGATTTGAAGACTTGAACATTTGAACCCATAGCTGTGTTTAATGGGATCCATAACAGATATCTTGGACCGACATAAAAATAGCTGAAACACTGTTGTTGTAATGACATGAGTCGAAATAGCTGAAACAATGTTCGGATGGCTCCAGCTAAATTAAGGTACAGTTAAGCAGTAGTCATCTCCTTCCAACTCTTATTTCACGCTGGATATTTTATTGCTCGAAGACGATGCTCAGTGCCTCAAATATAGGGCCTGTGTTGTAGTTGGATGTCATCATTTTGAAAGTTAGTTGTTCTCTCATCGGTTTCACATAGATCTGCAAACACATAACAGAACAAACTAATAAAATTTATTGTAAAACATAATGTACAGCTGGCTCGGATGAATGTATATTGATGTCTTGTCAATGAGAGTGAACTTACACTATTGATAAAAAATGAATTATTATTGAAACTAATGAGCGGCATCAAATGCATGATATAAATACCACTGTCATCCCTGAAAATTGAGAGCATTATGTTACTGATTAGAAGCTAAACAGTGGATATTGGATATGTAGTAGAACAAAAAAAGGATGGTGAGGTCGAGCTACAGTTACAAGAAACTCACTCTCTTTCTGAGTTACATACACTCTGCACAGGTTTAACACGAAAGGAGGCTATGTTGTGCGGATGGGTGTTGTAAGCAGAATGGTAGGCTCTCTTGAAGTTTTCGATGACAATGTCTGAATGTTCCTTTATACCATCGCAATTGATATAAGGACACATAATTTTGAAGTGACGCATTGCAAGATTCACGATGATGAGGTAAATAAAATGTGGTTTTTTTCTCACAGGTATTATGATCTAAAACAATGAATAGGTAATAATATCAGTGTAACAACAAAAACTGGTAGAAATGAAGACGAACACTGGACAAATAAAGTGAGCAGGGTCAACTCACGATGTTACATTTGTTGGGCAGCCTGTACCCAACAGTTTTTTCTACAATGTGTTCCTTCAGTAGTTCAGTGCTTGCACCTAGAACTGTAACTTTTTCCTGCAGAAAATTGAAGCTGTGTCACTCAGTGTGGTAGTAGTAGTGAATGTAGTTTATTATTATTATTTATGAGAAGCAAGAACTTACAAAAGCGTCCATGTACATTATATGCTTGTGCAAATTTGTTGGCGGTCTGTTAAACTGTTCTTTCATCAGCAATGTTGAGTAAGCATTGATCACGAATGTGTTCATATATCCGTAGATCTTCATTGACAAACCTAAAGTTCGATGATCGGCTCAACGTCATTCGACGTAGAATATCCTCTTGCTGCAAAAAAATGCATTTTAAATCGTATGATTTTCTTATTTAACATTAGAAGTGATGAGTATTCAATTACAGTAGTAGAAGAATCGAGCCGAAACACTTGAATATGATAGCTTCAGGCAAAATACATTACGGCAGTAAAAAGAAGGAACCGAAACTTTACTGTAAGAGGAACAACCAACTCATTACCTACTATTTTGACCAATGCCTGGCGTATTGTCGATGACTGTTTCATACACATCTTTCTCCTCGATTGTAGAATCTCTTATTTCCAAAACTTGATAGTGATCTTGATGGTCATTCGCTGGGTCAGTGAATCGTGTCTGTTCTAGCTGAGAATGATGTTGATGAGGATGGAAGAGATGACCGCTGGAGTTCATTTTACCATTACTAAGTCACAGATGGCCCTCGTTATAATTGTTGTTTCTTTGGAACATTAGGCCTTGTGGTTGGTGCTGCATGTGCAGTGCTGATGTACTGACAGTTGGACGGGTACTGTAGGAGCAAGGGAGCAACTAGCTCTGGAGCATTCAGTTTCAGCAATGTTCTTCTCATCTCTCAAAGTTGAAACGACATCGACCTTAGCCTTTGGCAGTGAAGAAGAACATTGTTCAGTAACAATGTGCAACTCAGGTGCAGGTTCGGATACAGTGAGGCTCTTTGTGTTGGTTGAAAAGTTGTTGTGAGCGCTATCAGAACCACTGGACCGTGCAGTAGTTGGTGACGTTTGCCCAATCAGATAAACATGTGCTTCAAGTGTCTCGATTGACATTGGACCAGTCAGTAATTGTTTCTCAACCGCAGAGTGTGAGGTTGATGGTTCAGTTGCAGTAGGTTTTGCTATTTTCTCCAAGAGCTTCCCCAGTGGGTTTGTTAGAGAATTGTGGTCTGCAGATCGTCCAGAATTGCTTGTTTCAGTCGGTACAGAAAAATCAGATGAATTTTCACCCGTTAGTATAATTGCCCAGGTCTCCAACATCTCAGATGTTGGCACGAAAGGCTCATGAACTGGCAAGCCATCAAGGCAGTTGTGGAGATGGTTATATACTTCATCCAGATGAATCTTGGCTTGTTCATCAATGTTCTCTTTGTTGTAGTCTATCTCGTTCACCTCCAACAGCAACTTAAACTGAGTAGATGATTTGAGGACTAAAGATAGATAAATTTGGGACTGCTCCTTGTCGTATAGATTCTGTGAGTCTGGGTCAGAAGTATTGCAGCAACCCTTTAAATTTTCCATGGAATATGATGTGGCGTGAACAACACTGGTCGAGCCACTACTAGAAGAGCTTTGACTGTTTGTTCTGCTAGAACTGGGAAGTGAAGAATATGTTGAAGGGAGCAATGAAAAAGTTCCTTTTTCATTGGAGATGTCCTGTTGTAAGTTACAATAAACGCCGCGGTCGCAGGTCTTGATTTCTTTTGCACTAAGATCCCTACCAAGAGAGAGGAACTTCTCCAATTTCTCCTAGAGAACTGGTTGAAACAGGGAGAAAAGTTCTGTGTACATTTCATTAACAACTTTGCCAATTTTTGCCTTGGCCTGGAATTGAAAAAAAAGTAAGATATTATTAATACGGAAAATGAAAAATAACGTATGACCTACTGTGGACATAACTTGGTGCATGAAGCACAACTAACATATTTGAGTAAGCACAATAAAGCTAGTGGAGGAATCACATCTGACGTAGAACAGGAAGCACTCCTGACGTTTATCTTACGTTTTGTCAAGAATTGCAGAAAAGGGCAGGTATAATGTGTACAGAAGCACACATGATGTGCTGCGGTGTCGTGGGAAACCACAGCCACCTATGGGGCCATGAGCCCCTTTTGGTTCGGCGGGGGGATGGGCACGTTGCACAAAGAACGGAGAAGCGTCACATAGCGCGGCAGAGATCACACGGGCAGTTTTTACCCAGGTTCGGGCCGCCGTGAGGCGTAAAACCCTACTCCTGCTTTGGTGGATTGATGGTGGGAAAATGGTGGAGGAACGCAGCACTCTTGCCCGGCAAGGTCGCCTCGGGGCGAGAGCAGCTACGCGCGTATAAGTGTGCAAGGGTCCGGATCAGCCAACCCCCTCTACAATTGCCATGGGCCTCCTTTTATAGATCAAGGGGTCACCACAGTGGCAAATCAGTTATTACATAGTGATTAGATAGCAAACAGTGCTATCATACCTAACTCTGCAGGCTGACAGAGCGCATTAAATGCGCCGCTCAACGTCACATCTCAGCCTGCCCGGCAGGCCCTGCCGGGCTATTTTGCCAGCTTCGCGCCTGCTTGCTTGACACGTCTCAGGACGGGTGTCACCTGGGGGTATTTTCTGTAGGAAGCAGCTGCCATGTGGCAAATAGCAGCCACTTAGTCACTTTGGAGCTTGACACCACACTGATCGACGACGTGCGTCGTGATGAGGTGGTGCGGTGGAGTGGTTTGCCTCCGTAAGGCCCGGCAGGCCTGCCGGGACGATCCTGAGACTCGCTTCCGGTGGTAACTCCGTCCCCGTCAGGCTCGCCTACCCGACAGAGGAGGTTCTTCCCTTAGTGATATCTTGCTTCTCTGGCTCATCTTGGTCTTCTTGATCTACACTTTGATCCTTCAAAGAACAGGTCTCTCATGCCTTGATCTGATCTTGGTGTTGTAATCTTGTCCTTGGGCCTGTGCACAGTCTGGCAATGGACCCAAGGTTTGTTGCACCGACAGGAGCCCCCGGGCCTGGCACGAACGTGTTGCTGGGCATCGTCGGGGTAGGCCCTAACCAGTGCACAGGCTGGAGCGCAAGGGTGGCTTCGCCCTTTGAGATCTTCTTTGCTTCTTCACTAACCCGAGCTTGGGTCAGTTTCCGATTTTTCCCACGCGTCGTGCACAACGTTATGGGAGAAACCGGACCACAATCCAAGGATCGCCCGTGCCCCACGATCACGGGGCAGAAACTGCCGCCCCACTTGCCTCCCGCTTCAGGTGCATCCGCCACGTGTACCGCATGCATTGTGTAGGGTAGGTGGCGGAAGCGGAGGGCGCGGGGGCGGGCGCCATGGCAGAAAGCCAGGCATCACAGATTGGCGCAGAAGGTCGGCCTGGATTCCCCGAGCCATTGAAGGTGCAGGGAAGCCGCATTGGAGGAGCAGGGCGGTTACGTTCTGAATGAGAAGCCAACCCCTGCCCCGTTTCTCTATAAAAAGGGGCAGGAGCGGTGTATTTGTTCACACACTTTCCTTCTCTTCTTCCTCAATTGTTCTTTGCTCACCATGGTGATGGGACGAGGGCGCAGTGGTACTCCGGTGGTGGCGACGAGAGCTTCTGCTCGATAGCATCTCCCTCCTCCTCCTGAAACTGCGGGATCGGAGCCCGCTGTGAGAGGAGGAGGAAGAGGACGAGGCCGCGGTCGTCGTGGCGCTCGTGGAGGAGGGGGCCGGGGCGGCACCCTGATCACGCCCCCACCAGACGTTCCTTCTCCGTTGGAGGGCCATGTCGGAGACCAGCCTCTGGAGTTCGTCATAAGGCTATATAAGCCTCCGCACGATCCCCTATACTTGTGTGTCGTGGGAAACCACGGCCACCTATGGGGCCATGAGCCCCTTTTGGGTCGGCGGGGGCATGGGCACGTTGCACAAAGAGCGGAGAAGCGTCACACAGCACGACAGAGATCACATGGGCAGTTTCTACCTAGGTTCGGGCCGCCATGAGGCGTAAAACCCTACTCCTGCTTTGGTGGATTGATGGTGGAAAAATGGTGGAGGAACGCAACGCTCTTGCTCGGCAAGGTCACCTCGGGGCGAGAGCAACTACGCGCGTATGAGTGTGTAAGGGTCCAGATCAGCCAACCCCTTCTACAGTTGCCATGGGCCTCCTTTTATAGATCAAGGGGTCACCACAGTGGCAAATCAGTCATTACATACTGATTAGATAGCAAACAGTGCTATCATACCTAACTCTGCAGGCTGACAGAGCGCATTAAATGCGCCGCTCAACGTCACATCTCAGCTTGCCCGGCAGGCCCTGCCGGGCTGTTTTGCCAGCTTCGCGCCTACTTGCTTGACACGTCTCCGGACGGGTGTCGCCTAGGGGTATTTTCTGTAGGAAGCGGCTTCCATGTGGCAAATAGCAGCCACTTAGTCACTTTGGAGCTTGACACCGCACTGATCGACGACGTGCGTCGTGATGAGGTGGTGCGGTGGAGTGGTTTGCCTCCGTAAGCCCCAGCAGGCCTGCCGGGACGATCTGGAAACTTGCTTCCGAGGCAAACCCAACCTTGCCAGGCTCACCTGTCCGGCAAGGGAGGTTCTTTCCTTAGCGATATCTTGCTTCTCTAGCTCATCTTGGTCTTCTTGATCTGCACTTTGGCCCCGCCAAAGAATTGATCCCTCATGCTTTGATCCGACCTTGGTGTTGTAATCTTGTCCTTGGGCCTGTGCACAGTCTGGGCAACGGACCCAGGGTTTGTTGCACCGACAGGAGCCCCCGGGCCTAGCACGAACGCGTTGCTGGGCATCGTTGGGGTAGGCCCTAACCAGTGCACAGGCATGAGCGCAAGGGTGGCTTCGCCCTTTGAGATCTTCTTTGCTTCTTCATTAACCCGAGCTTGGGTTAGTTTTCGGTTTTCCCGCGCATCGTGCGCAATGTTATGGGAGAAACCAGACCACGATCCGTGGATCGCCCGTGCCCCACGATCACGGGGCAGAAACTGCCGCCCCACTTGCCTCCCGCTTCAGGTGCATCCGCCACGTGTACCGCATGCATTGCGTAGGGTAGGTGGCGGAAGCGGAGGCCGCGGGGGCGGGCGCCATGGCAGAAAGCCAGGCATCGCAGATTGGCACAGAAGGTCGGCCTGGATTTCTTGAGCCGTTGAAGGCGCAGGGAAACCGCATTGGAGGAGTAGGGCGGTTACCTTCTGAATGAGAAGCCAGCCCCCTGCCCTGTTTCTCTATAAAAAGGGGCAGGAGCGGTGTGTTTGTTCACACACTTTCCTTCTCCCCTTCCTCAATTGTTCTTTGCTCGCCATGGTGAGGGGACGAGGGCGCAGTGGTACTCCAGTGGTGGCGACCAGAGCTTCTGCTCGACAGCGTCTCCCTCCTCCTCCTGAAACCGCGGGATCGGAGCCCGCTGTGAGAGGAGGAGGAAGAGGACGAGGCTGCGGTCGTCGTGGCGCTCACGGAGGAGGGGGGCGGGGCGGCGCCCTGGCCATGCCCCCACCAGACGTTCCTCCTCTGTTGGAGGGCCACGTCGGAGGCCAGCCTTTGGAGTTCGTCATCAGGCTATATAAGCCTCCGAACGGCCGCCTCCTCCTCCCTACTCCATTTGCAAGGGCGATGGAGCTCGAACACCCACGAGCGTTGAGGCTGCACATGAGGGGCTGCGGGAATGGCAGCATACGGGTGGATGTAGATTTCCCCGCCCCTCACGTCATGTACTTCCGTCGAGGTTGGAAGACTTTTGCTCGTGCCCATAGCTTGCCGGAGGGGCACGTCCTCCACTTTAAGTTAATGGAGGACGGTTTCCTTTTCGTCAAGGTTTTTGGGAGCTCGGGTGCTCGCTTAGGGTGCTGCGCGGAGAGCTCGACCGACGACGAAAGCTCCTCCTCAAGTGACAGCGACGAGGAGGACAGTGATAGCGATGACGACGGCACCGACCGGGAGGGTGATGACTCTGACTCCGGCTGAGTATCAGCCGGACCGTCATCGTCAGGCGGTGGCGGCACCATCTGCATCTGCATCCCCTCTCCGGCAAGGTGATTTGCCGAGGAGTTGGGAGCAGGGGTGGAGGTGGTGCCTCCGGCTCCTCCAGCAGCCTTCCAGCTGGACCCCGGCAGGCTTCCTCGCGGGCTGCAGCTCCGTTAGCCCTGCCGCGTCCTGCTGGCCATGGTGGTGGCAGTTGACGGGTCGTCTCCACCATGCTCTTCATCGTCGCCTTCGTCGGTGACCTCCCGTCCCCGCCAGGCTACCTCTCCTGGAGCCCGACAGGGTCAGACTAGGCTTCTGCCCAAGCACTCCTTTTGCCCTCTTCCCCTCCTGCCGCAGTGTGAAAGGATCGAGAAGAGGTGTCTAGAGGGGGGGGTGATTAGACCCTCAACAAGCAAAAGTAACAGTTTTTTTAAGTTCTTCAAGTTGAGGTGGAGTTTTAGCGCAAGTTTAAGCATTCACAATACATTTCAAGCAAGCATGATAAGAGTATGAGCAGCGGAAAGAGTAAAGCATGCTATTTGCAAGAAAGTAAAGGGATGGGATTGGAGTGTGCAAACGCAATGAAGACACGGAGATTTTTGGCGTGGTTCCGATAGGTGGTGCTATCGTACATCCACTTTGATGGAGACTTCAACCCACGAAGGGTAACGGTTGCGCGAGTCCACGGAGGGCTCCACCCATGAAGGGTCCACGAAGAAGCAACCTTGTCTATCCCACCATGGCCATCGCCCACGAAGGACTTGCCTCACTCGGGTAGATATTCATGAAGTAGGCGATCTCCTTGCCCTTACAAACTCCTTGGTTCAACTCCACAATCTTGTTGGAGGCTCCCAAGTGACACCTAACCAATCTAGGAGACACCACTCTCCAAAAGATAATAAATGGTGTGTTGATGATGAACTCCGTGCTCTTGTGCTTCAAATGATAGTCTCCCCAACACTCAACTCTCTCTCACGGATTTGGATATGGTGGAAAGATGATTTGAGTGGAAAGCAACTTGGGAAGGCTAGAGATCAAGATTCTTGTGGTTGGATTGGAATGTCTTGATCTCAACACATGAGTAGGTGGTTCTCTCTCAGAAAATGAGTAGTGGAAGTGTAGGTACGTTCTGATGGCTCTCTCTTGAATAGAGAAGGGGGTGGAGGGGTATATATAGCCTCCACACAAAATCCAACCGTTACACATATTTGACTCAACTCGGTCAGACCGAATGGAAGAACTCGGTGAGACCGATTCAATTCAAAATGTGAACGTTAGGAAATTCGGTGGGACCGACATGATCAACTCGGTGGGACCGATGTGCCAGGGTTAGGGCACGACCTCATCTCAGTGTGACCGATTGCATGAACTCGGTGGGACCGATTTCAGCAATGAGTTAAATAGAGAGTTGGTCAGGCAAACTCGGTGTGACCGATTGCATATTTTGGTGAGACCGAAATAATCACAACATGCAACAGAGAGTTTGCATTGCGAACTCGGTGGGACCGATCGCTCATTTCGGTAAGACCGAAACGTTACGAAGGGAAACAGAGAGTTTGCATTGCCATCTCGGTGAGACCAAAATCCCTATCGGTGAGACCGAATTGATTAGGGTTTCTGGCACTGGCTATGTCAAAGAAACTCGGTGGCGCCGGATAGATCAAATTGGTGGGGCCGAGTTTGACTTTAGGTTTTGGACATATCTGGAAATGAGAAAGTGGTTGAGGGCTTTGGAGCATATCACTAAGCACTTTGAGCAAGTAGACCATTAAGCAACACCTCATCCCCTTTTAATAGTATTGGCTTTTCCTATGGACTCAATGTGATCTTGGATCACTAAAATAGAAATGTAGTGTCTTGAGCTTGTGCCAATCTTTGTCCTTAGCATTTTGTAGGGGTTCCACATCCTCTTGTCCATGCCACGCCATTGTTGAACTTTCTGAAATATACTAGATAAAAATATTAGTCCAACAAGAGATATGTTGACATTAATTACCAAAACCACCCAGGGAGCACTTGTGCTTTCACAGGGAGCACTTGTGCTTTCAATCTCCCCCTTTTTGGTATTTGATGACAACATACATCAAAGCTTTAGATAAGGATATGAAAGGTAACAAGTAAAGCTTTGAAAGGACATGTAACATGCATAGGCTCCCCCTACATGTATGCAATCATGCAAAGATAGAATATGATAGCATGTGAATGCATGAGCATGTCAGAGTAAGCAATGAGTTACATGTATCTTGGCTATGTGCATCAGAGCAAATGATGTAGATACAGGGAATGTACCTTCATGTTCATGAGTCCTTCTTGCAAACAATATGTACATCAGCAAGAGATCATCATGCACATGAGTGTGATGCATATACTTACCTTGTGATCTTGAGCTGGCTTTGGAAGAGATGACTCTGAGAAAACAGGGTTAGATAACACAGAAACACCACTAAACAAAGCAAGTTCAGAAAACCACAAGAGTACCAAGACTGGGATGACATGTAGTGAGTGAGTACTTAGTACTCTATTTGGGTATAGACATGTCCCCAAAGATTAAAGATATGCAATGAATTCCAAAGATTTTCTTCCCTTAGATATGAACTCTTTCTCCCCCTGAATCTGATATTGGATAATGGGAGAAGGTAGGGTAAGAGAAAATCAGAGCAACTGAAATCAGAGCAAAACAAACATACATTAACATGTCTTTCCCCTCTTAAAGACATGTGACTTCTCTCCTCTATTGTTAATAAGCATCCCATGTGATTAGCTTTGATGTGCTCTCTCTCCCCCTTTGACATCAATTTCCAGGAAGGGTCCTTCTGGAGCACGACTCAAATAGGTTTGATCCTTGAAACACATTACAAAGCAGCATGTAGTGTAAGATGCTAGATGTTAAGAATCATCGAGTGGAGCTGGAGAAGAATTGATATTTGTAATGACACAAAGTTTTCTCAGCAGTGAAGTCAGGAACGCCGATTCATTTTCATCGGTGACACCGAGTTGGCAGTGTCATAGATGGTGCAAATCGGTCAGACCGGGTTAGTCCTCGTCGGTTGTACCGATGAACTTTCTACAATGTATTATTGCAGTTCGGTCTAGCCGATTGGCATGAATCGGTGAGGCCGAGTTCAATACTTAGGAAACAATTTGTCACCTCAGCTCACTTGGCAAATAAGATCTCACAAAGATTTGCAAGGAATTATCTAAAGGATTTGCAATGAATTAGATGCAAAAAAATGCAAAGAATAACATACCAAAAAGAAATCTAGATGAAGTTTTTTTTGAAAAGGGGAACAAGCAAGAACCATATGCAAGAACACTAAGAAACAATGGAGAGCTTCATCTAGAATGGGTCGGCGATAAAGTCACCTATGTTAGAGTATATTGACTGAGGAGTCAAGTGATAACACTTGATCGTAGGTCATACTCATCGTTTAAGCTCAAAATGGGGTTGCCATTTTTCGTTTACGCATTTTGATGTATTCTCATCTTGTTGAGTTGCTTTGACCCATGTCTTGGAGTAAAGCTTCTCTAAGATGGAATAACATACCTTGAGTGGTGGTGTTGATCTTGATCATGTAGTCGAACTTGTGGTGGATGCTCAAGGTTGATGTAGTTCATCAAGAGTTAGGAGCACCTCTTGTAGTTTAAGTTCATCTTCCTACATGGGTTAGACTTGCAAGGAAGAGCACTTGTGTATCCAAAATGACAATCATTAAACTTGATACCAAATGAAATTTGATATATAGAAATTGTCAAAGGATATGTTGTGTGGATTCAAGCTTCCTTGTCTTCATCCACCATATTGTAGAGACTTGGTGATGTAGAGATTGTTCTAGATGTGAGTGATTTGCAATCTCATAGATTTGAGCTCATCAAAGTACCTACAAGGGTTAGATAGCATGCAAGGGTACAGGTATAGATCCAAGACATATGATCATCATCATAAGAGAAATTTCAAGGATTAGTCAAAAAGCCTTATGCCTTGCATGTATCCACATGGAGTTTCTACTCCAAGTTAGAGGCATCAATGATGTTCAATTCACCTCTCAAACGGCAAAATACTTTCTTATCAAGCAGTTTGGTGAATATATCCACCAATTGCTTATCGGTACGAACATGCTTAAGATCGATGTCTCCTTTTGCAACATGATCTCGAATGAAATGATGACGAACTTCAATATGCTTAGTTCGAGAATGTTGCACGGGATTGTGAGCAATCTTAATTGCACTTTCATTATCACAAAGCAATGGAACATGTTTCACATTTATCCCATAATCTTTAAGAGTTTGGGTCATCCAAAGTAATTGAGCACAACATGAACCAGCGGTAATGTATTCCGCTTCGGCGGTGGATAAGGATACCGAGTTTTGTTTCTTGGAGGACCAAGACATAAGATATCTACCAAGAAATTGACACGTACCCGAAGTGGACTTTCTATCAACCTTGTCACTGGCATAGTCCGAATTGGAGTAGCCAACAAGATCAAAAGAAGACCTCTTAGGATACCAAATGCCAAAGTTTGGTGTATGAATTAAGTATCTCACTATCCTTTTCACAGCCTTAAGATGACATTCTTTTGGGGCCACTTGATATCATGCACACATGCACACACTGAGCATAATATCGGGACGGGAGGCACAAAGATATAACAATGAACCAATCATAGAGCGATAAACCTGTTGGTCAACCGGTTTGCCATCCTTTGTCAAGTTAAGATGTCCACTAGTAGGCATGGGTGTTTTCATACCTTTGCTCTCTTGCATGTTGAACTTCTTGAATAAGTCCTTGGTATACTTTGTTTGGGAAACAAAGGTACCCTCCTTAGTTTGCTTGATTTGCAAACCAAGAAATAATTTGAGTTCACTCATCATAGACATCTCAAACTTCTTCGACATTAGCCTTCCGAACTTTTCACTAAAATGAGGGTTAGTCGAACCAAATATGATATCATCCACATAAATTTGGCACACAAATAATTCACCATTAACCCTTTTAGTAAAAAGTGTAGAATCAATCTTTCCAATCTCAAACCCTTTTTCAATAAGAAACTTTGTCAAGCATTTATACCATGCTCGAGGAGCTTGTTTGAGACCATAAAGAGCTTTGTGAAGTTTGGAAACATGATTAGGTTTCTTGGGATTAACAAAGCGGGGAGGTTGTTTAACATAGACTCCCTCCTCATTTTCTCCATTAAGAAAGGCACTTTTAATGTCCATTTGGTATAGAGTGATATCATGGTGATTGGCATAAGCAAGTAAGATGCGTATGGACTCAAGTCTAGCAACGGGGGCATATGTCTCACCATAGTCCATACCTTCGACTTGAGTGTAGCCTTGGGTGACAAGACGGGCCTTGTTGCGTACAACTTGTCCATCTTCATCTTGCTTATTCTGAAACACCCATTTGGTTCCAATGACATTGTGCTTTTCATCGGGCTGTTCAACAAGCGTCCATACTTGATTCCTCTCGAAATTGTGTAGCTCTTTGTGCATAGCGTTCACCTAATCTGGATCATCAAGAGCTTCTTCCACCTTCATAGGTTCAATGTTAGAAATGAAAGAATAATGTTCACAAAAGTTAGCTAAACGAGACTTAGAGCGAGTAATTCTCCCGGTTTGAATATCATCGAAGATTTGTTCGACGGGATGATCTCTTGAAACTCTTGCTCTAACTCGTGAGAGCTTTTGTTTGGGTCGGGGTGGAACATCCTCTTCATCATCTTGTTCTTCCTCTTGTCCTTCTTCATAGTTGTTGGCGTTGATGTTCTCTTGTGGAGGTAGAGAAGGAGGTTGATGAGGTTCATCTTGTTGTACTTCCTCGTTTCCTTCATCTTGACGTGTTCCACTTGTGGATGCCTCCAAGTCAACTTGTGGTTCCCCTTGGTGTGAAGTTGAGGCTTCCACTTGAACGGATGAGGTACTCTCCTTCACCTCCATTGGGCGAATCTTCCCAATAGACAAGTCTTGAATTGCTTCCGAAGGATCTTTGTCTCCTACATCAATTGGCAATTGCTCTACTTGCGAGCCGTTAGATTCATCAAACTTCACATCTACCGTCTCTTCAACCTTTCAGGTGAAATTGTTGTAGACACGGTAGGTGTGAGAGTTTGAGCCATAACCGAGTAGGAAACCTTCATGAGATTTAGGAGCAAATTTTGAACGATGATGCTTATCAAGAATGTAGCACTTTGAGCCAAATACTCGAAAGTATCCAACTTGGGGTTTGTTACCGGTGAGAAGCTTGTATGCCGTCTTGCCGAGTAGCTTGTGAAGATATAGTCGGTATGTTGCATGACAAGCTGTCTCAATCGCTTCTACCCAAAAGTGTTTTGGCATCTTGTATTCATCAAGCATCGTTCTCGCCATCTCAATGAGAGTTCGGTTCTTCCTCTCAACAACTCCATTTTGTTGAGGTGTGTACGTAGGCGAGAACTCATGTGAAATCCCTTCTTCGTCAAGAAAGGTATCCACATTTGCGTTCTTGAACTCCGTTCCGTTGTCGCTCTGAACCTTCTTGATCTTCACTTCAAATTGATTTTGGGCCTTCCTAGCGAAGTTCTTGAAGATCTTTTGGACCTGCGATTTATCATCAAGAAAGAACACCCACGTAAATCTAGAAAAATCGTCAACAATTACTAAACCAAACGAGTTACCACCAAGACTCTTGTAGGCATTGGGACCAAAAAGATCCATATGAAGTAGCTCAAGCGGTCTTCTTGTGGTCATAATGTTTTTCACGGGATGACTTCCTCCAACTTGTTTTCCTGCTTGACAAGCACTGCAAAGTCTATCCTTGTCAAATATAACATCTTTAACACCAAGGATATGATCACCTTTAATAAGCTTATCAAGATTTTGCATGCCCACATGACCTAACCTTCTATGCCACAACCAACCTTTGGAAGATTTAGCAATAAAACAAGTTCTAGGTTGAGCTCTTTTAGAGAAGTCAACAATGTAAAGATCACCTCTACGTATACCGGTAAAGACCATATTATGATTATCTCTACGAAACACTTGGCAGTCTACTTCAGTGAATAAAACATTAAGACCGAAATCGGCTAGTCTAGATACGGAAAGTAGATTGTAACCAAGAGATTCAACGAGCATAACGTTTTGGATGGATCTGTCATGTGAGATGGCCACCTTACCAAGGCCAACCACCTTACCCTTTGAGTTATCACCGAAAGTGACATACTTTCGAGGGCCGTCGTTTTCAGCAAGCTCACGAAACATATCCTTGTCTCCGGTCATGTGATCGGTAAATCCACTATCAAGAACCCATTCCTTTCCTCCAGCCATGTAACCACGAAGGTTAGCCATTAGGCCAAGATGTCTAATAGACTCATCAAGATCAAAGTCACTATCCTCATCCTCATCATAATATCCATGTTCAACATCATCATCATATGAATGATCATTACCTAGAGAAGGCAACTTATTAGATTTATGACCATGACAATGTTCATATTTGTGAATTCTAATAACTTGAGAGATGATGTCACTAATGATTACAACATCTCCTTTGGCTTGGATGAGGTCACGAAGCTCAAATAAACAATCACCAAACTTAGGATCACTACAATTCATCTTATTTAAAGCAATGGACTTTTAAAGAATCTCATCTAGATTTTTCAAGGAATAGTTTGGAAAGCGTTTCTCGAGATATCTCCATATAGTGTAAGCACATTCAAGTGTAGGCAAGCACACAATCAAGTTTCTAGGCAATCCTCTAATGATAAGATTAACAGTTCTAAGATTGTGGCTCATGTCAAGAGACTCATCAGGGGTAGGATGCAAAGGATCAATAGGAGGTGCACAAGGGCAAGTAATATACTTGTTCAAATTATATTTATTGAAAATCACAAGCATCTCATTTTTCCAAGCATGATAGAACTCTCCATCAAGTAAAGGTACTCTACGCCTAATACTCCCAATCGTAGACTCATCCATCTTCCTCCAATGATGATTAAACCAAAGCAATGGAGACCAATGCTCTGATACCAATTGAAAGGATCGAGAAGAGGTGTCTAGAGGAGGGGTGATTAGACCCTCAACAAGCAAAAGTAACAGTTTTTTTAAGTTCTTCAAGTTGAGGTGGAGTTTCAGCACAAGTTTAAGCATTCACAATACATTTCAAGCAAGCATGATAAGAGTATGAGCAGCGGAAAGAGTAAAGCATGCTATTTGCAAGAAAGTAAAGGGATGGGATTGGAGTGTGCAAACGCAATGAAGACACGGAGATTTTTGGCGTGGTTCCGATAGGTGGTGCTATCGTACATCCATGTTTATGGAGACTTCAACCCACGAAGGGTAACGGTTGCGCGAGTCCACGGAGGGCTCCACCCACGAAGGGTCCACGAAGAAGCAACCTTGTCTATCCCACCATGGCCATCGCCCACGAAGGACTTGCCTCACTCGGGTAGATGTTCACGAAGTAGGCGATCTCCTTGCCCTTACAAACTCCTTGGTTCAACTCCACAATCTTGTCGGAGGCTCCCAAGTGACACCTAACCAATCTAGGAGACACCACTCTCCAAAAGGTAATAAATGGTGTGTTGATGATGAACTCCTTGCTCGTGTGCTTCAAATGATAGTCTCCCCAACACTCAACTCTCTCTCACGGATTTGGATATGGTGGAAAGATGATTTGAGTGGAAAGCAACTTGGGAAAGCTAGAGATCAAGATTCTTGTGGTTGGATTGGAATGTCTTGATCTCAACACATGAGTAGGTGGTTCTCTCTCAGAAAATGAGTAGTGGAAGTGTAGGTACGTTCTGATGGCTCTCTCTTGAATAGAGAAGGGGGTGGAGGGGTATATATAGCCTCCACACAAAATCCAACCATTACACATATTTGACTCAACTCGGTCAGACCGAATGGAAGAATTCGGTGAGACCGATTCAATTCAAAATGTGAACGTTAGGAAATTCAGTGGGACCGACATGATCAACTCGGTGGGACCGATGTGCTAGGGTTAGGGCAAGACCTCATCTCAGTGTGACCGATTGCATGAACTCGGTGGGACTGATTTCAGCAATGAGTTAAATAGAGAGTTGGTCAGGCAAACTCGGTGTGACCGATTGCATATTTCGGTGAGACCAAAATAATCACAACATGCAACAGAGAGTTTGCATTGCGAACTCGGTGGGACTGATCGCTCATTTCGGTAAGACCGAAACGTTATGAAGGGAAACAGAGAGTTTGCATTGCCATCTCGGTGAGACCAAAATCCCTATCGGTGAGACCGAATTGATTAGGGTTTCTGGCACTGGCTATGTGAAAGAAACTCGGTGGCGCCGGATAGATCAAATCGGTGGGGCCGAGTTTGACTTTAGGTTTTGGATATATCTGGAAATGAGAAAGTGGTTGAGGGCTTTGGAGCATATCACTAAGCACTTTGAGCAAGTAGACCATTAAGCAACACCTCATCCCCTTTTAATAGTATTGGCTTTTCCTATGGACTCAATGTGATCTTGGATCACTAAAATAGAAATGTAGAGTCTTGAGCTTGTGCCAATCTTTGTCCTTAGCATTTTGTAGGGGTTCCACATCCTCTTGTCCATGCCACGCCATTGTTGAACTTTCTGAAATATACTAGATGAAAATATTAGTCCAACAAGAGATATGTTGACATTAATTACCAAAACCACCCAGGGAGCACTTGTGCTTTCATAGGGAGCACTTGTGCTTTCACAGTGCCTAGGAGGAGAGGGACAAGAAAGGGCATTACGGGGCACTTATCTTTTTTTAATCTTAAATCTGTAGGTACTTGCCAAATTTTAGTTCAAATAATGTAATCTCCTGAATCCATGTTTGTGTCCTGTACGGTCTGTACTTGTTTGAAGCATATTAATGAAAAAGATAAACCTTGCCGGGGACTCGTGCATGTATATGTCCATGCAGAGGTGGGATGCCTCTATATTTATAAGTAAACGAGTTTGCCCCGGCAGGCTATCTTGCCGGTACCCTCTGTTTTCTTGCCGGTACCCTTTGTTTTGTTGCCGAGGAGTTAGGCCTACCGAGCACAAATCGTGAAGAGGGACCAGCCCCCCGCCAGTCCTTTTTCAACAAAGCCACTGCGACCACCCTAACCGAAGCAACGTTCGAGTTGAAGGGCGGGAGCACCTAAGTTTCAAAGGGTAGCAGGGTTTTCTCATGCACAAGTCTTTACTTACAGAACATGTATGGATACAAGGAAGAACTTATCTGTTTGGCTTGCCGGAGATCGTAGTAAAGGCTCATCTTCTTATCTCCTCTTGGGCTAAATCCATGATAGGAGCCTGTAGTTTATGCAGATGAAAATGATGCCAGATGCGATCTTATCTACATGAACATGCGATGCTCATGATATGCTTATGCATGCATGCAACTTGTCGGGGGCCCCCAGCACTTCATTTATTTCTCTGTTGCTCAGGGTCTGCGCCTGGCTTTGTACAAGGGGTTACATGCAACTGAGGCAAGGCCTGTACAAAAGGGTGGCTGCCGGGCAGGGCCTGACAGCCGCGCCTTACTGGTAGAACTTGCGGAGATGCTCAATGTTCCATGAGTTTTGCAATTGAATGCCGTCTCCGGTCTCCAGACGGACTGCGCCAGGTCTGGTGACTCGTACTACCCGGTAAGGGCCTTCCCACTTTGGCGTCAACTTGTTTGTACCCTTGGCGGACTGAACGCGCCTAAGGACAAGGTCGCCTTCCTCAAAACACCGGGCACGAACCCTGCGGCTGTGATAGCGGTGCAGGGCTTGCTGATAGTGTGCAGCACGCGTAGCAGCCCGGAGACGGTTCTCCTCGAGAAGCACAGCGTCGTCACACCGGTGCTGATCCTGCGCTACTTCATCGTAGGCAAGCACTGAAGGCGAACCGTAAATGAGTTCCGTGGGGATAACTGCTTTTGCCCCATAGACTAGGGAGAAGGGAGTTTGCCTGGTAGCTCGATTTGGTGTCGTTCTGAGGGACCAAAGAACCACCGGCAGCTCATTGATCCATCGCCTGCCGCACTTCTGCAGCTTATCAAATGTTTTTGTCTTGAGTCCTCGCAACACTTCAGCGTTCGCCCTCTCAGCTTGTCCATTGCTTCTGGGATGTGCAACAGAGGCAAATGAGATCTTGCTTCCGAGGGCATGAACATATTGCATGAAGGCACGGCTCGTGAACTGGGTGCCGTTGTCGGTGATGATCCGGGCAGGGACCCCAAAGCGGCACACCAATCCTTTCAAGAACTTGATAGCTGACTGAGCAGTCACCTTTCTCACGGCATCTACTTCCGGCCACTTTGTAAACTTGTCGATTGCAACGAACAAGAATTCAAAGCCCCCGGCAGCTCGGGGGAAGGGGCCGAGGATATCGAGCCCCCAAACCAAAAACGGCCATGACAAAGGGATTGTCTGAAGAGCTTGGGCAGGCAGATGGATGTTCTTGGAATGGAACTGGCAGGCTTCACACTTGGTGGCTAGCTCGAACGCATCTTGGAGGGCTGTGGGCCAATAGAATCCTTGCCGGAATGCTTTCCCAACTAAAGCCCTTGATCCAATGTGGGAGCCGCACATGCCTTTGTGTATTTCTGCCAGCAGTTCCTTTCCTCCTTCCCGGCAAATGCACTTCAATTTCACACCGTTGGGCTTTCTTCTGTATAGTGTGTCATCGACAAACTAATACATACTGGCCCTCCAGGCTACTCTTTCAGCTTCTTCGTGCTCTTCGGGAAGTTCTCCGGTTTGGAGGAAATGGACTATGTGCTTTACCCAAGTTGGAGCCTGGGACTCGGCAACAAGGACTAGCAGCACCTCCTCATCTGCGGGAGCGCGTTCCTCGACCGCGGGGACCAGTGGCCCAGCAGGAGGGCGCAACCCAACAATCGAAGGGGAGTTGTTCCCGGCATGGTCCCTGCCAGGAGCCCCGAGGGGCTCTACCGGGAGAGGCTTACTGGAGTCCAATTTCCTCCTCTTTCGGGCCATTGTTGTCGGCGATACGGAGGGCTGAGTAAGATGGAGAACAAAAGTTCCTGGTTCCACAGGAAGCTTTTGCGCAGCACACTTTGACAGATGATCAGCGATGCTGTTTTCCGCACGGGGTACGTGCTCTGTTTGCAATCCGTCAAAGTGCTCCTCTAATCTCCTCACTTCCTCAACGTATGCCTCCATCAATGGGCTTTGGTAGTCCTTGTTGACTTGTCTCACCACAAGTTGTGAGTCTCCTCGAATGATCAGCTTCTTGATTCCCAATTCAGTGGCAATCCTGAGCCCGACAAGGAGCCCTTCATACTCTGCTGTATTGTTGGTCGCCTCCTCCCGGGGAAAATGCATCTGGACGACGTACTTCAAGTGCTCTCCAGTGCGAGCAATGAGAAGCACACCAGCCCCCGCACCTTGTAGGGAGAAGGCACCATCGAAATACATGATCCATTCTTGGGGCGCTTCCTTGTGGGGGATAACTGTTTTAAGCACTTCTTCATCAGGGGTTGGCGTTCATTCTGCAATGCCAATGCCCTGCTCTGAATTGTTGATGTGCTTTCAAACTTCAGGCCAAACCGGATAACTCCAATGCCCATTCCACTATTCTGTCGGTAGCCTCTGGGTTTCGGAGTATCCTTTGCAACGGGAAGCGAATGACAACTGTGATCTCATGGGCTTGGAAGTAGTGGCGTAGTTTCCTTGAGGCCATGATAAGGCCAAAAATCAACTTTTGCACACCAGAGTACCTTGATCTAGCCCCCCTGTAATAGGGAGCTGACGAAGTACACTGGGCGCTGCACTACTTTCTTCCTTGCCGCGTCCTTGGGGTTTGCCTTCGCTGCCGTGCTCTTCTTTGTCCTGATCCATATCTGACCTTGCCGGGCTGTTCTCTCTCTCTTTCCTGGATGGGACACTGGCTAAGGTTGCTGCTTCCTCTACTTCCCGCTGCACCACTAGTACTGCACTAACCACTTGATTGGTGGCCGCCAGATATAGCAGCAACGGCTCTTGTGGTCTGGGAGCAACCAAAGTGGGCATAGAGGACAAGTAGGCCTTCAAATCTCGCAGTGCTGCGTCTGCTTCCGGGGTCCACTTCATGAGTCCTGCCTTCTTCAAAATTTTGAAGAACGGCAAGGCGCGTTCGGCAGACTTGGAGATGAATCTGCTAAGCGCGGCAACACACCCCATCAAACGCCTCACATCCTTAACTGTCTTGGGTGCTTGAATCTGCTCGATAGCCTTGATCTTATCTGGGTTGGCTTCGATCCCGCGGTGGGACACAAAGAAACCAAGTAGCTTGCCGGAGGGAACACCAAACACACACTTCTCTGGGTTTAGCTTCAAGTTGATCTTACGCAGATTAGCAAATGTCTCTTCCAAATCTTGGATGAGGGTCGATCTGTCCTTGGTCTTGACCACAATATCATCCATATAAGCTTCAATGTTCCTGTGCAACTGTGGTTCAAAACCAACCTGGACTGCTCTTGCAAAAGTGGACCCGTCACTCTTCAACCCGAAAGGCATGCGCACAAAGCAGTACGTGCCACATGGGGTGATGAATGAGGTCTTTTCTTCATCTTCCTTGGACATAAAGATATGATGATACCCAGAGTATGCATCCAGAAAGGATAGCAAATCACACCCGGAAGTGGAATCCACAATTTGGTCAATGTGCGACAAGGGGAATGGGTCCTTCGGGCATGCCTTGTTCAGATCCGTGAAATCTATGCAAAGCCTTCATTTCCCATTAGCCTTGCACACAACCACTAGGTTTGCTAACCATGTTGGATGTAGTACTCCTCTGACCAGACCAGCTGCCTCAAGTTTCTTGATTTCCTCGGCAATGAACTACTGCCGCTCCAAGGCCTGCTTCCGGACCTTCTGCTTGACGGGTCGGGCATGTGGCAGACAACAAGGTGGTGCTTGATTACCTCCCTGGGAATACCGGGGATATCAGATGGTTGCCAGGCAAACCCATCGATATTCGCCTGCAGGAAGGCAACGAGCGTGCTTTCCTATTTGTCATCAAGGGTGGCACTGATAGTAAAAGTACCATCAGTGCCAGCCAGCCCTGCAGGGACCTTTTTCACATGGGGTGTAGCAGCCTTGGACTTCTTGCTGCTGGAACTTTCCGGCACGTCATCCACAGGCATAGCATACCCCAAAGAGGTACGCTTCCCGGACTCTTTGCTGGTGTCTCTGCTAGCCTTCTTATTTCCTTTGATTTCCTTAGCGGGAACTGCGGCTTCCGCGGCCTCTGCCGCGACTGCGTCCCGGTACATCTTATCCACGCAAATAATTGCGTCCTTCTTGTCTGATGGGATGGAAATGACACCCACTGGCCCTGGCATCTTCAAAGTGTTGTAGGCATAGTGGGATGCCGCCATGAATTTTGCCAAAGCTGGGCGTCCAAGGATTCCATTATATGGCAGGGGAGGTCGATCACATCAAACACAACCTTCTCAGTCCAGTAGTTCAATTCCCCTCCAAATGTCACTGGCAACTTGATCTTTCCCTTAGGATGACTCCTGCCGGGATTGACTCCTTGAAAGTGCCAGTAACCTTAAGCTCTTCCTCTGCTATCTGGAGTTTGCTGACAACCTTTGGGGAAATCAGATTCAACCCGGCCCCGCCGTCAACCAACATCTTTGTGACTTTGAGGTTGCGAATCGTTGGTGAGACCAACAACGGCAAGCACCCTACCGCAGTGGTGCGGTCAGGATGGTCCTCTTCATCAAAGATGATGGGCGTGCATGACCACTTGAGCGTCTTCCGAGAATCTGCCACTGGCTCCACGGCATTGACCTCACGCGCCCACTGTTTAAGTTGGCGGTGAGAGGAGTGCAAAGATGCACCCCCGTCAATACACAGGGCGTCAATGGACTTCTGGAATTCCTGCTCGCTGGTTTCCTCTTCATTCCCTCCATCACTCTCAGCATTGCAATCCTCCTTCTCTCGGCCCCTGGCGGGTTTTCCTTGGTTCTGAGGGGCCTTGCCGGGGCGATTTGCTTCACCACCCCGGCCCTTCCCACCAGTACCATTCTGACCTTTTTCCTTATCACGCTTCTCATACTCAGCCCTCTGCTTCTTGACGAGCTGCTCAACCTAGTGACACTCTTGGAGATCGTGGCCCTTGGTCCAATGAATCTTGCAAAACGGCCCATCGCCTTTCCCAGCCTTCTCGGCAGCCGCAGCTTCCCGGCAGTCAGTGCACGCGGCAACTTCCTTGCCGGAGGCTTTGGTCTTATCCTTCTTGCCGGTACTAGGCGTGCCCGATCCCTCAACGGTCATCACTGCCTTATCCTTGCGCTTCTTGTTGCACTTCTTGTTCTTCTTCTGACTGGTGGACTCGTCTTCATCCTCTGAGTCGATGTCGACGCAATCTTCCTCTCTAGGGAGTTTCCTCCCTTCCTCCACCTGAGCACATTTGTCCACCAAGGTGTAAAGCTCCTTCACAGTCTTGGGTAGCCGAACGTTCATCTTGGAACGTATCCTGCGGTTGCACATGTTGGATTGGAAGGCAGCTATCACAGCTGCCGGGTGGATATCTGGGATATTTCTGTGTACTCGGCTGAATCTCTGCAAGTACTTTCGCAGAGTCTCTCCTTCTTTCTGCTGGAGAAGCTGCAAATCGCTGGGCCGCCCTGGTTCTTGATGGCCACCCGTAAAGGCGCCAATGAACTCATGGCACATGTCAGCCCAGGTCAAAATGGAGTTCTCCGGCAGGTGCATCAGCCAAGACCTCACATTTGACTTGAGTGCCAAAGGGAAGTAATTGGCGAATACCTTCTCATCTCTTCCCCCGGCAGCTTGAACAGCGATGGTGTAGATGCTCAAGAACTCTGCCGGGTTCAGCCTCCCATCATACTTCTCTGGAATCTCTGGCTTAACCGTGTGAGCGGATGGCCAACGGACTTGCCATAGCTCACGGGTGAAAGCCGGGATCCCAACCTCGAAAGGCAGGCAACCGCCGTCTCCGAGTGCGGGTTCGTCGACGTCGAGGCCATCGCACCCATTGGACCGGCGGTGGTTGTCGTTGCGTCGCTCGACGACGACGCACGCACCTTCCCTCCGCCCGTCCTCTGGGGCTCGTCGTTGGCCTGGACGCGCTCGAGGGCCAGAAGAGGCCATCGAGACGTCATCTGGTTCTTGGTTTCGCGGCTCCTGTGCTGGCTGCCGTGGTGGGGATTGCACCGTGGTGGTGGCCCCTTCCGTATGGGCAGCAACATGGGCCGTTGTCGCTACTTGGGGAGGCCGTGGTGGGCCAGCTTGCTGTGATCCTCCCGCCTCAGCGAAGCCAATCAGGCTTTGGATGGTGGCTCGCCACTCATCCATCTGATCGGCTACCGGCGGGAATCTCAATAGTAGTTGAGCCCATGCCATGGCCCCTGAGGTAGTGCTCGGCATAGGTGATGATGATGTATATCGCGGTGTCTCTCGGCTCCTGACGGTGCCGGTAGCGACCGCGCCGCACCCTCGTTGTTGCGAACCAGCCGCTTGGATGGCATGGTGATGCAGTGGAGGTGCTTGAAGGCCAGCAGTTCCGTTGGGCACAGTAACTGGGTCAGCTTGTTCTGGAGGCGGCGCACGCCCTGCGGTCGCACCCGCGGCGGGGGCGGCCGGAGGGTTGCGATTCGCCCCAGAACGAGCGCCACCACTACGGCTGTGCCCTTCAGCGAGGAGAAGAGGTGCAGGCGGAATAAGCCCTCCATTCGTACCTTGTGGAGCATGGCCGCCGGGATGTTGCTGATGTTGTCCTTCCCCGGTGCCTCCCGTTCCTGCTTCGGCCGTGGGGGAGGTCGTGACAACACCGCCTGCGCCGACCACATCCCCCGCAGCATCCACATCCTCACGCGTCCCCGCATTCCCCGCAACGTCGGCGGTCGCGAGCGGCGGAGCCTTCAAGGTGGACGGGTGATTTGCGGCTCCGGACTTCTTCTTGGGCGCCATAGTTGATGACGCCGTCAATGACGAGAATGGCGATGAAGATGACGAGCTATTGACGCTCTCGGGTTCGCGCAAGTGATCCCCCTACCTGGCACGACAAAGATGTCGTGGGAAACCATGGCCACCTATGGGGCCATGAGACCCTTTTGGTTCGGCGGGGGGATGGGAACGTTGCACAAAGAGCGGAGAAGCATCACACAGCGCGACAGAGATCACACGGGCAGTTTTTACCCAGGTTCGGGCTGCCATGAGGCGTAAAACCCTACTCCTACTTTGGTGGAATGATGGTGGGAAAATGGTGGAGGAACGCAGCTCTCTTGCCCGGCAAGGTCGCCTCGGGGCGAGAGCAGCTACGTGCGTATAAGTGTGCAAGGGTCCGGATCAGCCAACCCCCTCTACGGTTTCCATGGGTCTCTTTTATAGATCAAGGGGCCACCACAGTGGCAAATCTGTCATTACATACTGATTAGATAGCAGTGCTATCATACCTAAGTCTGCAGGCTGACAGAGCGCATTAAATGCGCCGCTCAACGTCACATCTCAGCTTGCCCGGCAGGCCCTGCCGGGCTGTTTTGCCAGCTTCGCGCCTGCTTGCTTGACACGTCTCAGGACGGCTGTTGCCTGGGGGTATTTTTTGTAGGAAGCGGCTGCCATGTGGCAAATAGCAGCCACTTAGTCACTTTGGAGCTTGACACCGCACTGATCGACGACGTGCGTCATGATGAGGTGGTGCAGTGGAGTGGTTTGCCTCCGTAAGCCCCGGCAGGCCTGCCGGGACGATCGTGAGACTCGCTTCCGGGGGTAACTTCGTCCCCGTCAGGCTCGCCTGCCCGACAGAGGAGGTTCTTCCCTTAGCGATATCTTGCTTCTCTGGCTCATCTTGGTCTTCTTGATCTGCACTTTGATCCTTTAAAGAATAGGTCTGTCATGCCTTGATCTGATCTTGGTGTTGTAATCTTGTCCTTGGGCCTGTGCACAGTCTGGGCAACGGACCCAAGGTTTGTTGCACCGACATGCGGGAAGCACGGCTAACAAATTCCACAAATCATAGTGAACACATTCGTTGAAGGAGCACAACAAACGTACTGGACGAAGCACACCCAACGTACTGTATGAAGCATGGTTGACCTACCGCCGCAGGGAAGCACTGCTATATTTATCACAGAAGCACAGCTAACCTACTATAGGAAGCACACCTAATACACTGCAGGAAGCACATGTTACATTTTTCCAGTAGTCACAGGACTCGTAACCTACTTCATGAAGTATGTCTAACCCGGTGCAGGGAAGCGGAGCTATAAGCATCGTGGTAGCACAAATTAGCTAATGCAGGGAGGACACGTATCTGTTTCCTAAAAACTTAGAGAACATCATTTCAAATATAAATCAAGGGCACAAGCTCGAAATCACTTACTGAACATAATTTTTCTTGAGGCACAAATTCTTCTAGGTAGGCCTCTAGTCTGGGACTCATTTAAAAAAACGGCCCCTCAAAGCCAGGCGGTGGGTGGAAAGGCGTGCGCCTAATATCTTTCAGCTGTCATGCGGAAAGAAACAATAACAATCATGTCAAATTAATATATGGCAGCTAAATCATTTTGTTGAGTTGAAAACTTCACCAAAGGAAAATGATGAAAAGTTCACTCACCGTGTGTTTCCCAAAAATTCCGTCTTCTGTTGACAGGCTGTCTATGTTAGCATAATTCTTAATGGCCTCTGTATCCCAGATAACAAGCCTTGCAGGAGTATCAGATTTCAGGTCCATAATCTTCGTATACAGGTACTCAAAATACGTTATCTGTCAGGTGGAAAAAGGTAAAAATGAATCATGTTCCTGTAGCTACTTGTGTGTATAAAGAAATATAGAAGTTAATGAACGAACCACTAGAATCAGGAGGCAGCCACACAAGGCGCCTGTGAATCCTTTGTCCTTGAAGGTCTGGAGTGATGTCACCAACTTCTCTGTGACAACATTGGACCAATCATACGACGATATGTTACTTGCTGGTCCTTCGAGAGCGGCTAAGTAGTCGGGGCTAACGCAATCATATGTCATTGTGCATAGAAATACAACTGTCGCAAACATCACGAAAACCCGCTGAAACACTTCTCCTGTCAGCTCCGAGATCATGAGATCAGTTAACTCTTTGATGTTTGGAGCGTGCGCAGCACACCGAGTCTCGGACTTAACCTGACATCTGAAAGCTTCTGAGCATTTTTAGGGATAATCTTGCCCCCAGTGGAATTCCTAAGATCCGGTGCACGGTGTAAGCGTTGATAAAGAATCTGTATCCACTAGGCAATATGAAACACCTGGATGGGCAATCAAAGTAGCGGACAAGCCAGCGAACGAAACACCTCGGAAGCTCGCGGCAGCATAGATCCAGAAGGTATCCAAAACCAATATCTCTGAGAAGTTGCTTTTGAGGTTCTGTCAGCTTCTCACAGATAGTCACTCGTACATCGAGGTGCTATACAAATGGTTTTTAACCCCTTTCCGCGATGGCATTTGGAACCGTCGCCAAGTGAGTGTGGGCGATAGGGGGGTCCTTCCCACACGACCCAGAAACCGTCGAGGATAGACCCTCCTGGCACATAGGCTGGGGCAAAATGAGCTCGTGTGCGATCGGGCGAGGCATCGAAACCCAATCGTTTCCGTTCGTATGTACATCCCACACAGTCAGTCCCGAACAAACGTTTCCGTTTGTTATGTACATTCCACACAGTCAATCCAAGGAATACGTTTCCGTTCTTATGTACATCCCACATAGTCAATCTAGGGAAAACGTTTCCGTTCGTATGTACATCCCACACAGTCAATCCAGGGAAAACCTTTCCGTTCGTATGTACATCCCACACAGTTTTATGTATAGGCTCGTGTGTGATAGGTGTAACTATCACACACACTCTGCTTGGTTAACCGTTTGCTTTTATTCAACTACATCACACACGATTTGATGAAGAAAACTGTGTGGCATAGGGCTATCCATCAGAGGTGCTTTTACTGCTAGAACCATTTGCAAAGTTCCATGACCCTTTTAGCAGGTTTATTAGTTTAAAATTAATAATTCCAGTATTACGCAAATTCACATTTCATATCGAACAGCTGTTTGCCAATTTCATATCAGGCACATAAATATATTTTAACATCACAGTACGATAGCTACCTGAAAACAGCACAATAAAGCATATAGCTAGTTCAGCTTCATAAGAACAATATTAGAACAATATATTCATTTCCCTAATCAAGATCATCCAGGCTTATCTTATCCACCTCTGCTTTCAGTTCAGTAAGAACCTGTTTTGCACTGGCCAACTGGGAAAGTGCCTCCTCCTTCGCCAACACCATCTTAGCAAAGTCTGATTTAAAAAATATGAGCTCATTCCCCACCTTCCTCTTTTTATCCCGCATCTTCAAATATTCTTCAGTGTTGACAACACTTTCTCTAAGCCTACCTCTGTTCTCTTCCTCATACATGCTCTAGAGCTTTGCTAGGCACATCTTCAAAGACTGTGGCCACTCTTGATCAACCCACTCCAAGTAAGAACACTTCCGTTCATCGTATAATATTTAAAACTAGATCAGTAACAATTGTAGGGGAAATGGGTTTATAGCAACATAGAAAATTACCAATACTTATTTTGAAAAACTAAAGAAACATGTTAATTATGACATATCTTCTCAAAAAGATCAATGTGCAGATGAATTAATTGCTACTGAGACAACAACCAAATTCTGAAACATCAGAAGCTATAATTAACTACAACAACGCTACAAGTTCTTACTCATGTACTATAAATAACAAATTGAACATTTTACAAGTAGAGGCTCACTAGGGACACGGTGTTTGTTTATGTATTCACACATGTATTTAGGTTTTCGATCAGTACAATTCTAGGATGAATAATAAAACTTTATCATGAATAAGGAAATATAAAATAACAACTTTATCATAGCCTCTAGGGCATATTTCCTTCACAGGGAAGCCCGGGACAAGGCACGGAATCTGCCTAGTCCACTTTCAGAAAGGAAAGATCTGAATGGAGACTCTTTGGTACCGCAGAACAGTACGAATAAAAAACGTAAAAGGTAATAATGTAGTTTAAACAGGACATAAACAAAAGAGTGATGAACGCCATCTTTCTCATTGTTTTTTGGTTTTCATGTATATTAATATTACAGGTAAATAGGTTGAATAGCTACGCATAAGGGTAGAGAAGGAAGAATGGATTGCTGAAGATTCAAAAGCAAGACCGCATGTGGAGCGATGAAACATCAAGTGATTGATGAGGAGGGTGGGCGGGTGTCAAATGTTTATTTTCTCGTGTTGTGGTTATAGGAACGGCTTGTAACTTAATTTGGTGCAGTTATAGAAACAAAACAAATTTAAATAAGAACACATTTTGCTTCTTTAGGTATTTTTACTCAGCGGAGAAAAATATAAGAGGCACGGGTTTCCTTATTATTTTCCGTAGCCGTGGGTTTCTGAATGTGGATGTTGTAAGTATAGAAGCATGCTTCTCTACTGTGACACAGAGAGATAAAAATAACTGAAGGGCAGGCAGCCACGGCCATGGCACTGGTAAGTGTTGAACCGTGACTCTCATGGTTTCATGGTCACGCCCACCGTCGTTGCACGAAAACATTTGAAGCACAGAATCTGGGTCGTGCTTCAGGGGGACACATAACCGTGGCTTTCTTGGTAACCATGCCTTGCCTGTTCTCACAGCCATTCTTCTGTAATGAATGCGTGTCTGTAAGTAATTGAAATATAGAGCAGATAACCATGCCTACGATGTGTGTCGAACAGTGCCTCGTGTGGATTCATGCCGTCCTTCTGTGATGCAAAGATTTCAAACACAACGGGTCAAGGTTGTGTTTGTGTTTCTGTTTCACAAATGGATATAGTGCCTGGCAGTAGGTTCACGGCATTTCCTGTGAGAGCGAACGCGTCAGAGGAAACGTTTTGAAGACTAGTAGATGCATGGCCGTGTTCCTGCCCATGCGATCGTAACGTCTTTAGAAACTATTGAAGCACGTGGAATCATGGCCGTGCCTGTGTGCCATGTAGAACAGTGCGTCTCGTATCTACAATGCCGAAGGAAGGACTGTGTGTTTGGTACGTGTCAAATCGTGCATCTGCCATCACCTCACGTCCTTGCTTCTGTCGATGAGCCATAAGCGTTTCAGCAGAATCATCTGCAAGGTAGAGGCACGGCCTTGAATCTCCTTAACTTTGAAATGGTCCTTCTAGTGACTTCATGGTTAACGTGCCCGTGGAAAATTTTGCAGCTCACAGAGGCAAGATGATTGTAAAACCGTGCTTCCGGCGTCGAACAGATTCTTCCAAGTAGTGTGTGCGGTAAATAATTAAAACACGGAGGGGCACGCCCGTGCCTGGCCTGCGTGTACAACTGTGCATCTCGTACCTTCAAAGTCATGGCTCTATTCAATGTTTCAAGCAGCCATTTACTTGTCACGATTAGTAATTAATCCGGTCCCTCCCGTAAAAAAAAGAGAGGTAATTAATTTGGACCCCTCCCCTCCCCCGCAGTATTTAAGTCGTTTTGTGGATCGACAGGCTGTAATCCATTTTTCCAGATCCTCCTCACTGAGCACTGGTCGTGGGCGGCGCGACCCTGGCAATGGAGGTGGAGATGGAATGCGCTGCTCCTAGCACCAAGAGGGCGAGAGTGGTGCCACCAGCGACACCGTCTTCTGGTGGTGTGCTGGTCGTCGAAGGGGAAGGAAGCGGCGAGGGTGCGCCCCCTCGATCCGAGGAGGAAGAAGAGGAATCTCGTCCGGACCGCATCAGCGATCTCTCGAACGTCATCCTAGGTGAGATCATCTCTCGTCTCCCCATGAAGGAGGGCATCCGTACTTGAATCCTCGCTCATCGGTGGCGTCCTTTATGGCGCATCGCTCCTCTGAATCTCGACTTCTGCGAGATCTCTGTCGCTCGTCTTTTTAACGATTTTGAAACAGTTCATATCGAGACCATCTCTAAGCTGTCCGCCTTCATCGAGGAGCGCGTCCGCAAATGCTATTCCGGAACTCGGCACTCTCAAAAATTTGTTGCTGATGTTGTCAGTCTTCCAGAATCCATCCTATCCGACCATGAGGGCTCGGTTAGCCGCCTCTCTATTCCGGCGTGCTACCTACAGTGCAGACCCTCCACCATTGATGCCTGGCTCCGATCCTCAAAGCTGAACAATCTCCAGGTTCTTGAGTTCTACTACCTGTTCCCAGGATTCCTGACGCAAGAGGTCACACTACTGGATGTATGCACTTCATCTACGCCCTCAGCACCTGAGTCCGTGTTTTGGTTTTCTTCCTCACTGCACACCCTCGCCTTTGCTCTTTGCCAAATACCAAACAATTATGTTGGGACGCTTAAGCTACCGCTAGTGAAAAGACTTTCGCTTGTGGAAGTTGATATATCAGACGTCTCACTACAAAGCATAATCCATTCTAGTTATCCTGCACTTGAGTCTCTGCTGCTTGTTTGCAGTAGAGGAGGTCGTCGCATTACAATAAACTCGTCTAACCTTGTAAGCATTGGCATTTGTTGTGCACACGGCAAACTCATTATTGAGGATGCCCCTTCACTTCAATGGTTGATCCATGATAGTCAGGTCGATGACTTGATGGTAACCGTTGTCTCTGCAACTAAACTGGAGACGCTGGGTGAACTCGTGTTCATGTCTTCCTCCACATGTCTTGAGGTACTCACTTTCCATGATTCTGGAACATAGCTGCACTTGTTCCGATGTTTGTTCTATTAATTTGATGATCTATGTTCTATTCTTCATGCAGAGTGAGGACTTGGAGGTAACCACTGTGTCTGCACCTGAACTGGATGCGTGTAGTCTCACATGTCTTGCGGTATTGAGTTTTCACAATACTTCCAGCTTCATTTTGTTTGAGAGGAAACAAGTTTTATTTCATCCAACCTTTATTCTATTAGTTTTGTGATCCATCTTCTGTTAATTTCATGAAGCGTTTGGGGGCAGTCAGTCTAACAACAATGCGGCAATCTGTCAAGACCTTGCTTATCTACATGTATTATAAAGTGGACATCGTCGTTGAATTGTTGCAATTCTTTCCAAAACTGGAGAACTTGTTTGTCGAGGTGATGATCTTCAGAAATATGCATAATGTAGTACTCCTTCCATCTCAAAATGCTTGTCTTAAATTTTAGTGGAATGGATGCACCCGTATCTACACATGATTTATTGTTGGATACATCCATATCTAGACAAGTCTGTCAAACTTTTTTGTTACGGACGTCGTAGAATTAATTGTTTCATTTGCTTTTTCGATGGACTCTATCTCTTTCTATAGACGCTAAGTATTTTCAACCTTTCATGTATATTTTAGGGACGGTTGACTTGTCGTGGTGAAAAAAACAAATGGCATCGTAAGCACCAGCAGTTTCTCAATCATCACGACATTTGTCTGAAGATAGTAACGCTGGAAGATTATGTTTCCTCCCAGAGTAACATTGAATTTGTGACGTTCTTTGTTCTGAGTGCAAAGGATCTGGAGACCATCAACATTAAGTTTCTCTCCCCTCCCGCAGAGTTCACGGAAGTATTTTACAAAGAGTAACAAAAGGATCTTAAGTGGCACAAAAGGGCTTCTAAATGCGCTCGTCTTAGATTATTATCAAGTTGCAGCCACGTGGGTCCGGATTTAAGAAATAGGAGTGTTGAATATCTGGATTTGACGGATCCATTTAGATGTGGATGCTGAAATCAGGTCTGGGGTTAGTTGTTCAAGCTTATGGAGTTATTTGTTGTTGCGATCTTTTGAGCTCAGGTTTTATGTAAACTTTATCAGACAAGCATTGTAGTCTTTGCACCGTGTGTAGGCTTGTTTGTTTTTGTGCTGCGTGCAGCCATGAAGGAGCTCCCAACTGCTAAAATCTACCTAGTTTTATGTCTTTTTGTGTTGATGCTACAACATGTCATAGTCCCCAATCCTGTGGAAATGTGCGAGAAAACGTGTGCCTCTTTGTCTATAGTAAATGAGCGACCTCTCCATTTTCGATAATAGAGGCACGGCCATCCGTACTCTTATCTACTGCTGTGTCAAACGTGAAGTTTTGCGGCTTTGTACAGGCCCAAAGACTATAAAATGCTGTGGCACCTGTAACACCCCCAGTGGTTAGCCACAGTAATTCCATTTTGATAATGACAAGTCATCATGTTTAACAGTGCATGATCATCATTTGCATCATAATGCATTTCAACTCCTAAGTCAAATTCAAATTTAAATGAAAGTGAAATATAAAAGTTGTCCAACATAAAAACTAAAATGTTCAATAGATAACAAATATTCTAGAGACAATTCTAAAATTGTAACCAACATCATTGGAGTTGGGTAAGTGACTCAAACAACTTAAAACAGTGGCTGAAAATAACATTTAGTAACCTTTTAATTTATTTAAAACAAATATGAAATTATGTTTTGCCCAAACTAGTTTTTGGAGTTAGAGTATAATGCACCGTGATTTATGGGCTAGGTCTCATATTTTACAAAAGTCATTTTGAGGCCTCACAATTTACAAAACAGAGAATAGGAATAAAGAAAAGAAAAAGAAAAAAAAGGGAAAAGAACCCCCGCTTTCCCCCCCCCCCACTGGGCCTCGACCCAGCTGGCCCAGTCGGCCACCCCACCAGGCCGGCCCACCTCTGGCCTATAACCCCCCACCCCGAAACCCTAGCCCGCAGCCACTCCCCCCCTCTCTCGCTCACTCCCTCTCTCCCCTATCCGATCTGGATCGGGGCTCGACGCCGCCGTCCGCCGCCTGACGCCGCGCCCCGTCGCCGACCCCGTCGCTGCCTCGTCCCCCTCACCGTCGCCGTCTTCCCCGCGCCCGTTGCCTCCTCCCTATGAACCGCCGTGAGCCCCGACCTCTTCTCTCTCTCCCCGCCCGCGCTCACCGTGTCGTCCCCACGCCCCATGCCCACTCGCACCCGCGCCGCCCCGCTCGTCCGTTGCCGCCTGCTCCCCTGAGCCGCAGGGGCCCGCCCCTGCTTCCCCGCTTCGCTCCGCCCCACCGCTCGCATCGGCCATCGCCAGCAGCCGTCCCGTGCTCGCGCGCGCCCCCGACGCGGCCTCGTCCCCTGCTGCTCGCCCACGTGCCGAGCCTGCCCTGCTGCTGCCGTTGCTCACCGCCTCGCCGCGCTCTGCGTCTGCCTCCCGCCTCCTGCTCGCGAACCGCGCCCACCTCCGCAGGCCACGGCCACCGCCGCCGCCCGCCCGGCCGCGGCGCCCCGCCCGCGCGGCCCAGCTCTGCCCGCCGCTGTGCTGCTCGCTGCAAGCCCCCACCCCGCGCGCATCGCCGCCTCTAACCGGGCCTCTGGCGCCCCGCGCACATGCCACTGCGCCTCTCCTCCGCTCCGGCTGGCCTCGCCGCGCTGCCCCGCTCCGGCCACGGTCGCCGGCGCTGGGCCACGCGCCGGCCCCTTCCCCAAGGCCGCGCGCTCCGGCGCCCGGCGCACGCGCCTGCACCATCGGGGCGAAGCCCCGGTTAGCCCAGCGCCCGCGCCCGCTAAGCAACGCCTGTTTGGCCCCTAGGGCCAATGACACGCGGGGCCAGCCCCTGGAACGTTTAAAAAAAATGAATTAATAAAACAAATAATTAGCTAATTAATAATTAATAATTAATTAATTAACTCTGATTAGGTTAATCTAATTAATTAGTTAGTTTAAATTAAACAATAATTAATTAGCTAATCCCTAATTAACTAAACAGTCAATGACAGGTGGCCCCCACCTGCCAGGTTGACCGCTGACGTCAGCATGATGTCATGCTGACATCATCAATCACTGTTTCGGATAATGTCTAATTTAAATAATTAAATAAATTCCAGAAAATCAATAAAACTTTAGAAAATCATATCTTTTAATCCGTAACTCCGATCGAAAAACTTTATACATGAAAGTTGCTCAGAACGACGAGACGAATCCGACTGCGCGGTCCGTTTGTCCGCCACACGTCCCTAACTATCCGAACATGCAACCGTTCTTCTCTTTTTGTCTGTCCGAAGTGCCGGACACTGGGAATACTTTCCCGGACGAATCCCACCTTCGCCAGTATCACCCGGCACTGCGTTAGATCACCTTCGTCACCGCGTATTGCCATGTTATGCTTTCTGCTGCACTTGTTCGCTGTGTATTTATACTGTTTCCTCCCCCTCTTCTCTCTCGGTAGCCCCCCGACACCGACGTCGTCCCCGAGACCGACGCAGCTCCGGAGACCGAAGACACCATTGACGACCTTGCCCTTGCCGCCGAGCAACCAGGCAAGCCCGCCCCCCCTTGAGCATACCGATATCGCCCATTCTATTTCTCATGCTTGCATTAGAATTACTGCTGCTACCGCTTTACCTATTCTGATGCATAGCCTGTTTACTGTAGCCTGCTGTTGATAATTACCTGCATATCCTAAACTGCTTAGTATAGGCTGGGTAGAGACCTATCAGTGACCCCACTTATCCCGACTGCCGCGCTGGATCGTCAGAAGACCCGATCAACAGGATTGAAGACCAGGCCCCGACACCGCACATCACCCCCCTTAGTTGTAACGACACTGCAGCGTTACTATCGAGTGCCGAGGGTGAAACCTCATGTAGCACTTCTGATGTTAACTCTGTAGAGTAGCTATTCGATAGTGGTCATCGAGGGTGATTCCTCCTTCACCACTTCCGGTAACGACGCTGTCGTACAACACCTCAAGTGTGAACCAAGTGAGTGTGATTCCTCCGAGCTCACCTTGACGATTACATCGAGTAGGAATCCAACGAGGGTGATACCTCGGAATTCCCCTGATGTTATGGACACACGGATACTTGGACTTTACACTGTTACTTGGATAGGCGGGTCGACCCTGAGGGGTACCCGCGTGCGCCTGAGAGGCGAGTGTTGTGAAGACGGGTGCCAGTGTGGTGCCCGAGTGGTGAATACGAGGCGCGGCCGGGCATTCTTAACCCTTGCAGCAAGTCCTCGAGATGGGGCGACGGGGTCACATCTTTCGTGAGTCTCTGCTCGTTACCGCAAGCCCTAGTCCTAATGATTTGGATATTTGATCCGAGCAGGCCTCTGGTCTGATAGCACTAACCATCACGTGGGCATAGTATGGGCGTTCTGCATCGTATGCATCAGCCGAAAGCTCTGTCAGACGTCCAGTTCAGCAGTGCGGCATGGAGTGATTGGCGCCATTGCGGTGGTGCTTGGATCTGAGCCATGTGCGCAATGACCCGGAGGGTGAGGGGCGATGGCCAAGACCCCCTTGCGCTTAGGATGTAGACCGGCGGGGACCTCTCTGCTGAGCCGTAGGTAGGGTTGCGATGTGTCGTTTGGCCGAGGCCGGGCATGACCCAGGAAAGTGTGTCCGGCCGGAGTTAATCGAGCGTGTTGGGTAAGTTGGTGCACCCCTGCAGGGAAGAACATTTCTATCGATAGCCGGTCCTACGGTAAAGGACACTCGGAGTTGTATCCTGATTGATACAATTTAGAACTGGATACTTGGATACTATGGCTCTGGGATTGCTTCTCGCAGGGAGTCGAGAAGGGATCTCCGGGCGAGGTTGATGACTGTATGGCTCTGGGATTGCTTTC
The DNA here is from genome assembly GCA_011799875.1 of Thinopyrum elongatum. Lineage (NCBI taxonomy): Eukaryota > Viridiplantae > Streptophyta > Magnoliopsida > Poales > Poaceae > Thinopyrum > Thinopyrum elongatum. The sequence continues at coordinate 553,186,076 of CM022300.1, read as the reverse complement.
TCGCAGGGAGTCGAGAAAGGATCTCTGGGTGAGGATGAGACTTAATGATAATGCTACATTATATGGTACTGTCTACACTCTTCTAATGCTGCAAGACCTCTGAAGATGCTAGTCTTCGATAGGACTAGGCCTTCTCTCTATTCTTGCATTTCTGCAGCCCAGTCCACATATACAACCTCCCCTTGAAAATGTTGCATATGTAGTGTAGATCCTTGCTTGCTGAGTACTTCTGAGTACTCACGGTTGCTTTGTTTTCCTTTTCTCCCCATATCAGTTTGTCGTGACCAGAGGACGGAGCCCCTGAGACAGCTGCCCCGCCGACGATTGCTACTACTACCCTGAGGATGGATACTACTACGAGTTGACTGACGACCAGGAGTAGGATCGGAGGGTCCCAGGCAGGAGGCCTACGCCTTTCGATCGTAGTGTTTTATTTTGCCCCGCCTTTCTAAAGGCCTTTCTGTGCTTTCTTTTATATCTGTACTCAGATATCTGATGCTTCCGCTGACGCTTGTTCGCAAGCTTATGTATTCGAGCCCTCGAGGCCCCTGGCTTGTAATATAAAGCTTGTATGACTTTATTTATGTTTTAGAGTTGTGTTGTGATATCTTCCCGTGAGTCCTTAGGCTTGATCGTGTGCATTTGCGTGTATGATTAGTGCACGGTCGGGCCGGGGGCGTCACAGCACCAAGATAAAAATACATAAAGTAGATTTATTTTTTCAATGGAGAGAAGCATGATGTATGTGTGACCGTGCCTGTGTTGTATGTACAATAGTGCCTCTCATATGTACCTGTCGTGCACACAATGCATGTAGAATTGTGCCTGTGTTGCAGGTAGAGCAGTGCTTCTCGTATGTAGCTGCCATACGCACTGAGGCAGCTGCAGTTGAGCCCCTGCACTGTTTCTGCTCATCAGTAAAGCTCTTGTGTTTTTCTTGTGGTGTGGCTGTAAAAACAACTTGTAAGTTAATCTGGTGCAGTTATAGAAACAAAACAAATTTAAGAAGAACATATTTTGCTTCTTTAGGTATTTTTATACTCAGCGGAGAAAAAAATATGAGGGCGACAGGTTTCCTTCTAATTTTCTGCAGCTGTTGCTTTTTCAAGGTGGATGTTGTAAGAATACAACCATGCCTCTTTGCTACGACACAGGAGAGATGAAAAGAACTGAAGCATAGACAGCCACCGCCATGGTCACACAAACGTGTTTCCCGGGGCCTTACGCAGTGCCTCTGGTGACCGCACGAGAGATGAAAAGAACTGAAGCATAGACAGCCACCACCATGGTCACACAAACGTGTTTCCCGGGGCCTTACGCAGTGCCTCTGGTGACCGCACGACCATGTTTCTACTCAACAGGCCACACCCAGATGCCTCTCGAGGCTTCAAGCAGTGTCACTGCAGACGCACAACCATGCTTTCACCTTCATGTCGGGGCACCGTGACATGCGTTCTTTGCTTGAAAAACGTGCCTTCTACAGCCATGAGACTATGCGCCTAACAAATGAGCAACGCCAGCTGATAAAGTGCCTCTTGTACTACTAAAAGCATGGCCCTCATGGCTTCACTTCCATGCGTCTGACAGTGGCTCCTTGGTACAGAACCGTGGTTGTAGAGACTTCACGCCCGTGCTTTTAAAAACCGCGTCTCTCGAATCGGCCATTCTGCGCCTCACAAAGTAAATAGTTAGTGTTGACATCTAAACCCAATTCCGTTGGGTTTCCACAATAAACACACGAACGTGACTCTGTGTAATACTAAACTATGCCTCCATGCTTCCCCGTCTGAACGAGTCAACGAAATCATTCGGAACGCAAACACAAGCGAACATGACTCTGTATAATACCACACCATGCCTTTGTGGGCTTCACGCCCGTGCCTGTGACCCTTAACACTGAATCACAGAAAGCCATGAAAGTCCACGCCTTCATGAGTGCACAAGTCATGACTCTACTTGTTACAGAACCGTGGCTGTAGAGACTTCACGCCCGTGCTTTTAAAAACCGTGCGACAGCAGTGACATCTGCAGTTGTGTCCCTGCATTGTGTCTCCTCCTCAGTTTTTTTGAGATCTTTTCCTCCTCCTTAGTTAAGCACTTGTGTTTTTTGGATGTGCGTAGTGAAGACCTAACCTAACTCTCTATCTGGATCCTCCGCACACAGCCTTTCTAGAAAGCAGCGTGAACCCAGCAATGGAGATGGAGATCAAGTCTGGTGTTTCTGGTACCAGGAGATCGAGGCTCCTGTGAATCGTCAACGCCTTCCTTTGGGGTTGTGTGTTGGTGGTTGATCTGGCGAGAATCGGCGAGGGTCCGCTAGCTAGACCTGAAGAAGACGAAGAAGAATCTCGTCCCGGACCGCATCGGTGATCTCCTAGACGCTATCCTCGGCGACATCACTCGGCGGAGAGTAAAAATGGTTTTGCTTATTGCACAGGGCTGGAGAGTATAAAATGTTGTTGCATCGAGATAAAAGCAGACAAATTAGTTTGATTTTAGCAGTTGCGAGCTCCTTCATGGGTGCGCAGCACAATAACAATGCTATTAGCAAGGTTACAGATTGAGCAAAAGGTACGGGCATTGTTTCACCACGACTATGTAAAACTGAAACTGGAAAGTGGCAGCAAGATCCCACTCCAGCATTGTTTTCAGCACTTACAAGTGAATGGATCCATTAAATCCAGGTGCTCAATGCGTGCGTGCCTTAGATCCAAGTGCTTGTGATTGCAACTTGGTGACAACCTAAGGCAAGCATGTTTAGAAGCCTTTTTGTCCCACTGAAGCACCTCTTGTTGTTGTTTGTAAAATCGTTTCGTGAAGTCTTCGTGAAGAAGAAACTTAATCCTGATAGTCTCCAGCTGTCTTGCGTTGAGAATAAAGAATGTCGCAAATTGAATGCTTTTCTCGCATTGTACATAGCCTTCCAGTGTCACTGACTTCAAACAAACATCGTGATGGTGCTCACGAGAACAGTCGTTCATAAGACTTTCTTCATTAGAGACTCCTCCCAAAATAAACATGAAGATTTAAAATGCTTAAGGTCTATAAAGAGTGATTCTGTTGAGAGAGCAACTGAAGGAAAAATTCTATAACCTCCATTTTGATAAAAGTTTTTTTCGTTTTGTCTAGACACAGATGTGTCTAATACTTATTCATGACTGTATACATCTTTGTCCATTACGTACAAATGTAAGTGACGCCTTTTTAGATGAATGGAGTACTACACCATGCATGGTATGTGTTTACAATGTTTGTGAGAACCATCACCTCGATATACAAGTTTTCCAAGCTTCGGAAGCAGTGCACCAAGGCAAAGATTGCGTTTAGATTATAATCCATGCTGATAAGCAACGTCTTGACAGAATGAACCACTGTAGAATAAAGGTTGGATTACATGGAACTTGTTTATTCAAACGAATGCAGGTGAAAGTATTGTTGAAAGTCAGTACCTGAATAACTATACGGTGATTTGCGATGCTGGATTCATAAAAAATATCAGGTAATTTGCCCATGACCTGCAGTTCTTGCTACGCTCGTCACAAAGAAACCATTGAAGTGAGGAGGCATCCTCTATAACAACTTTCCCACGGTGACCACAAATGCCAATGCTTATTAGGTTAGGTGAGTTTATTCTGATGCATTGGTTCTTAACTGTCCAAACAAGCAGCAGAGACTCAAGTGCAGGACAACTAGAGTCGATTATGCTTTGTAATGAGACATCTGATATAACAGTATCCACAAGCGAGTGTCTCCTGAGCAGTGGTATTTTAAGCGCCCGTACATAATTGTCTGGTTACTTGCAAAGAGCAAAGGCGACAGTGTGGAGAGAGGAAGAAATTTGAGGGTTGAGCTATGGTGGTGGTGGCATAACCGTGGGGCATGAGAATGGTGCTATGTCACGTGTTCTCATAAATGCTGGGAACAGGTAGTAAAACTCAAGCACCTGGAGATTGTTCAATCTGGGGGATTCAAGCCAGGCGTCGACGGTCGAGGGTCTGCACTGGAGGTAGAACGTCGGTATGCAGAGGCGGTGAATTGCGCTCTCATGGCCGGAGAGGATGGCCTCTGGAAGGTATGAATCATCATACGAATCATCTTCACCGACATGTTCTACACTAAAAAAAGTTCTAGTGTATGTTATGCGGATGAGTTCCTCCGGTGTGGCGGAGTACGCGGTGATCAACTCAAAATCTACTTGATCTAGGGGGTTAAAAAGACGTGCGACAAGGATCTCATGGCAGTCCAGATTCAGAGGAGCGGCACGCCATAGAGGGCGCCACCGACATGCGAGGATCTGAGTGCGGATGCCCTCCTTAGTGGAGAGACGGGAGATGATCTCACCGAGGATGGCGTCTGGGAGGTGGCTGATGCGGTCTGGACCAGATTCCTCTTCCTGATCCTCGGAACCAGTGGCCGCACCCTCACCGCTTCCAACCGCTACCGCCAAACCCCCAGAGGAGGGCGTGGCCGGTTGCGCGAGCCTCGCCCTCTTAGTGCTTGGCGCACCGGAGTGGATCTCCATCTCCGTCTCCATTGCTGGGTTCGCGCCGCCTACGAGCAGCGCTCTGTGCGGTGTGGATCTGGACAGACGGTTAGCTCTTCGCTACACGCTGATCCAAATGAGTTAAAATATAATCGAGGAGGAGAGCAGACGCGAGGGGTCGAAAAGACGGTTAGGTTTTCTCTGTGTCCTGTAGATTCATTACAGTGCTGTTACTGGAAAATGAGACATGCTTGTTGTGGAAGCACCGTGCATGTGCTTTATTTAAAATCATGCCCCGGCTAGCTTCAGAGTCCTGCCTCATAGAGTAGACATGTTCGCGGAAAAACATTTGGATCACAGAGGCAGGACCGTGCGTCTGGTTCGTTTATTCTCATGGCACTGCTCACAGAGTGCTCGTGTCAGCGGAAAATTCTTGAATTCAGAGAGACACGATTCAAGCCGTAACTGCTTGCAATAAAAAGAAGCATGATGTAAGTAGAGCTGTGCTCTTGCCTTTCTGATCGACTTGCATGCGTCCGATGCATGTAGGACAGTGTGTTCCGTATCTAAAAGTCCGTGCCTTGTTTTCTTCCACAACAGGGAAGAAAAAATATAATTTGTAGTTGTCGTCCAACTGGTCACTGTCCCCTCCCCTCCCCTCCTCACACTTGGATCCGCGTGCAGTGAAGACCTATCCGTCTGTCCAGATCCACACCGCACAGAGCGCTGCTCATAGGCGGCGCGAACCCAGCAATGGAGACAGAGATGGACACCCGGCCCGGTGCCCCGAGCAACAAGAAGGTGAGGCTCGCGCCACCAGCAACGCCCTCCTCTGGGGGTATGGCGGTAGCGGCCAGAAGCGGCGCGGGTCTGCTCGCTGGTTCGGAGAAGCACGAGGAGGAGTCTGGTCCAGACTACATCAGCGACCTCCGGGACGGCGTCCTCGGTGAGATCATCTCCCATTTGTCCACTAAGGAGGGCATCCACACTCAAATCCTCGCACGTCGGTGGCGTCCCTTATGGCGCACCGCTCCTCTGAATCTCTACTGCAATGAGATCCTTGTCGCTTATCTTTTTAAGGCCCTAGAAACAGTTCATATCGACATAGTCTCCATCCTCCCCAGCAAGGATCTCATTCGCATAAGATATTTTGGAACTCGGTGCCGTTTTCAACCTGACGTTGATGGTTTGAGCCTTCCGGAAGCCATGTTGTCCGGCCATGAGGGCACAGTTCATCGCCTCTACATTCCAGCGTGCTACCTCAACTGCAGACCCTCTACAGTCGACGCCTGGCTTCGATCCCCAAGACTGAACAATCTCCAAGTTCTCGGGTTCTACTACATGTTCCCACATTTCGTGGGAAAAACCATCACACTACCACATGAAATCTCTTCGTCCGCGCCCTCACCACCGACTTCCACGCTGCTGTTTTCCTCCTCACTGCACACCGTCACATTTGCTCTTTGCCAAATACCTGATAACTATGCACAATCGTTTAAACTTCCACTGCTTAAGAGGCTTTCGTTTTTGGAGGTTGATATATCAGACGTCTCACTGCAAAGCATAATCAACTCTGGTTGCTCTGCCCTCGAGTGGCTCCTGCTTGTTTGCAATAACCTGGACCACTGCATCAGAATGAACTCAGCCAAAGTTGAAGTCATCTGCATCCTTTGTGATAATGGTGAACTCGTTGTTGAGGATGCGCCCTCACTTAAATGGTTGATTCACGATATTCAGAGCCGGCACTTGCAGATAACTGTCTTCTCTGCACCTAAACTTGAGTGTCTGGGCAATTTTTGCAAAGGATTTCCTGAATCCAAGATTGTGTTTGGCTCTACAGTTATTCAGGCACTCACTTTTTGCACTATACTCTTGAGTTGCATTCGCTCCAGTGCCCAATTTTCATATCATGCAACTATTATTCAGCTAATTTTATGATATATGCTCGATGCAGGCTTTCTCTGTAGTCAGCCTATCAATAGCGGTTCAATCTGTCAAGGCCCTGCTTATCCACATGTCATTAAATCTAAACAAGGTTGTTGCCTTGATGCGATGCTTTCCAAGCCTAGAGAACCTGTTTATCGAGGTAATGATTTCCACACACATTGAAAGCACATACCATGCATAGTGTACTATATCAGAAGGCTCTCCCCTTGTAGATCTCGAGTATTCTCACTCTTCATGCATTTTGAGGGAGGAGAATGTCACGAGGAAGGTGTAACAAATAAGTGGCCCCACAAGCACCGGGTGTTTCTCGAACAGCATGACATTCGTCTGAAGACAGTAATGCTGGAAAAATATGTACACTGCCAGAAAAACATTGAATTTTCAACATTCTTTATTCTGAACGCAAAGGAGTTAGAGACCATGAGGCTTAAGTTTCGCTCCCCCCCAGACATCACAGAAGGATTTTATGAACATCAACAAGAGGTGCTTCAATGGGGCAACAAGGCTTCTAGACATGCTCGTCTTATATTTTCATGGTATTGCAGGCATATGAACTTGGATTTACAAGTACACATCTGGAGAAACCAGTGTCCAATCATGGATTTGCCGGATCCATTGACCTGTGAATGCTGAAAACGGTTATCCGGCTGACAGAGATAGGTGTTGTTGCGTGCTTTCCAGTTTGGATTTCCAGCTTGTACTTTATGCGCCGTCTGTAAGCTTGTCAGAAACTTGTTTTTGTGCTCTTCAGCCATGAAGCAACTCACAAGTGCAAAAATCTATCTAGTTTATTTCCTTTTCATGTTACAACCTTTCCTAGAGACTCCAACCTTGCTGATATGATTGAGTGAATGTGTGGCTATCTGTGTGAATAGAACGAGCGACTGAAAACATCTGGAACACGCAGTCACATGTGATGTGACGGCCGTGCCTCTCCAAATAATGTGTTAGCTGAAATATTTCACCATAGAGAGGCGCTCGTGCCTCTTGTACTTGTAAAATTGTGCGTTTGTTGTCACTGCACGGCGCTGTCTTTGTGTATGACTGTGACTCTGTGGTGAACGTTTTGGTGGAAACATGTTGCACAGTCTAGCATGGCTGTGACTTTGCTTAATGTAAAAAACATGCCTCCACTGACCTGAGTGTCCTGACCATGGATAAAAAATTATACGAAAGGAGGCAAGATGCATCTAGAACAATGCATCCGGTAGAACCATGACTGTGCTCTTTCTGCAAATTGAGACGTGCTTGTCGTGGAACCACTGTGCTTGTGCTTTATTTAAAAGCATGCCGTCGCTAGCTTCGCAACCATGCCTGTCCATGTAAGTTGCTCGCAAATTATCGTGCCCCTGCTTCGTCTACATCCGTGGCTCTGCTGACAAAGCAGAACTGTTTGCACTGCAGAGAAGCATGGTGTATGTACAACTGTGCTCTTGCTCCTCCGATCGACAAGCGTGCCTCTGTTGCATGTAGGACAGTGCGTCCTGTATCTAAAATGTCGTGCCTTGTTTCCATCCTCAACAGGAAAGAAATAATATCAGTATTAATAATATAGTTGTTCTCCAACTGCCCCTTCGATCCCTCCACTCCTCTCCCCTTCCCTCCTGTCCCCAGTTACGCTTAGCTGTCTTTCCAGATCCACGCCATATATAGCGCTGCTCGCAGGCGGCGCGAACCTAGCAATGGAGACAGAGATGGATATCCACTCCGGCGCGCCAAGCACCAAGAGGGCGAGGCTCGCGCGATCGGCCATGCCCTCCTCTGGGGGTTTGGCGGTAGCGGCTGGAAGCGGCGAGGGTGCGCCCACTGGTTCCGAGGATCAGGAAGAGGAGTCTGGTCCGGACCGCATCAGTGAGCTCCCGGACACCATCCTCGATGAGATCATCTCCTGTCTCCCCACTAAGGAGGGCATCCGCACTCAAATCCTCACACGTCGGTGGCGCCCTGTTTGGCGCACCGCTCCTCTAAATCTGGACTGCCGTGAGATCCCTGTCGCACGTCTTTTTAATGCCCTAGAAACAGTTCATATCGAGATCATCAGTAGGGCCTCTGCCTACAGCGAGGAGCTTGTTCACATACGATACATCGGAACTTGGCATCGTGGAAAAACAGTTCTTGATGATGGTTCGTACCTTCCAGAGTCCATCTTGTCCGGCCATGAGGGCGCAGTTCACCGCCTTTGCATACCGGCGTGCTACCTCAAGTGCAGACCCTCTACTGTCCATGCCTAGCTTGAGTCCTCCAGATTGAATAATCTCCAGGTGCTTGAGTTTTATTACCTGTTCCCATGATTCGTGAAAGAAACTGTCAAACTACCACACACATGCTCTTCATCTACGCCCTCACTACCGAAGTCCATCTTTCGGTTTTCCTGTTCTCTGCACACTGTCAGCTTCGCGTGTTGCTAGATACCAGACCATTATGTATGGGTGCTTGAACTACCACTGGTCAAAAGACTTTTGCTTGTTGAGGTTGATATATCAGACTTCTCATTGGAAAGCATAATCAACTCTAGTTGCCCTGCACTCGAGTGCCTGCTGCTTTCTTGCAATAGAGAAAGGCATCGCATCACAATAAACTCGCCTAACCTTGTAAGCATCAGCATCCGTGGTGAGAAAGAAAATTCATCATCGAGGATGCCCCCTCACTTCAATGGCAGATTCACGATATCCAGAGCAATAACATGGAGGTATTTATCGTCTCTGCACCTAAACTGGAGACACTGGGCAAATTTAGAATCTCGCTTGACACCACAGGTCTTATGGTACTGACATTTCACAATACTTTCAGCTGCATTTGCTTGAGGAAAGGAGTTTCATGTCATCCAACCTTTGTTTTATTAATTTTATGATTTATTTTCTATGCTCCGTGAAGGATTTGGCGACGGACAACCTAACTACTATGCGGCAATCTGTCAAGACCTTGCTTTTGATCATGTCTTATAAAGTGGACCTGGTAGTTCACTTGATTCAATGCCTTCCAAACCTGGAGAACTTGTTTGTTGAGGTGATGATTCTCACGCACAATGAAAAGCTCATACCATGCATAGTGCAGTACTGCAAAGTTTTTTTGTATTGTATATACATCCATATCTAGGCAAATGTACGACAAAGTGTTTGGGACGGGGGGTCATAGAATTTATCGTTCATTTTCTCCTTCTATATACCTTAAGTGTTTTTCAACCTTTATGCGTTTTTAGGGAGGATACATTGCTGATGGTGCAAGAAATATTTGGCGTAGCAAGCACCAGGCGTTTGTCAAAGAACACAGCATTCATTTGAAGACAGTAACATTGGAAGATTATGAAAGAAGCGGGAAGAACATAGAATTTGTGAGGTTCTTTATTCTAAGTGCAACGGAGCTAGAGACCATCAGGATTAAGTTTCGCTTTCCCTCAAACTTCACGCAAGAATTTTACAAACAGCAACAGAAGTTGTTCCGGTGGGAGAATAAAGCTTCCAAACGCCCCCACCTCAAACTATCAGCATGTTGCGATCATGCGGGCTTGGATTTGAAACACAGGCGTGTTGAATACCTGGATTTGTCAGATCCATTCACTTGTGACTGCTGGAAACAGGGTTGTAGCTAGTTGTTCAAGCTAATACAGTTAGATGTTGTCACGCCATTCCGAGACTGGGTTCTGTCTAAACAGTTAGATGTTTTTGTGCTATGCAGCTACGAGGCAGCTCACATGTACTAAAATCAATCAACCTAGTTTTATGTCATTTTATCTTGTTGCTACAACATTTGTGTGCGGAAGTCCTTGAATGAATGTGCTGCTCTCTGTTAAGTGGACCAGGGAACAAAAACATTTGGAACAGAAGAGGCAGGGCCTTGCTTGTTCTGCAATGAACGTGCATCTAGTGCATGTAAATGAGTGCGTCTATAGTGACCGGACGGCACTGCCTCCGTGCACACACATGCATGGCCGTGACCCTGCTTAATGTGAAATTGTGCTTCCAGCGAACTCACGATGTTGCCTGTCCCACTGAACATGACCCGTGTGAAATTTTGGGATGCCGAGAGGCACGATGGATCTAGAAACGTACGCCTTGTTGTAGATTGATGACCGTGCTCCTGTGCGAATTCGTACGTGCCTGACATGGAAACGCATGGCCGTGAACGAGTTTATGTCTGACTACAAACATTCGAGTCACGGAGGCACAGATGTGCGTCGGCCTCATGAGTAAGCATGCCTCTGTAGATTATAGATTCTATGTGTGTCAGCGGTAGTGCGGTGCTCCTGCTTCGCATAGAACCGTGCTTTTGACAACTCAGTGCCAAGTTAGCAGAGGCATGGTTCCCCATGCGTGCCAAAGCGAGGGTTGTGCCTTGCTAGACCATAGTAACCCATGTCTTGTGGAATGATCCAAGCCAAAAGATTTCCGGATGCGCCTCGCTAGCAGCACGTGTGTTTGAAAATAAAATATTTAGGAGATCAATTTTTCATGTGTGTAGACCATCACACGCCCTATGAAAGATTGCAAAAAATAAGATAGATGCCTTTAGCCAAATAACCATGTCCAATCATAAGCTTATACTAGACGAGTATTCCTTCCAACATTTCAAAAGAAGGCAATTGTTAATGATCATTCTTCGAGGATTGCCTTGATCATCAGGAGGTCATCAGTGTTGGCAAACCCTTGCCCCAAAAGATCACAGATGACGCTTTGCATCTTCTTTCTATTCTCCTTCAGCATATGCACCTCCTCCTTCAGAAAATCCCTGTCCAGCTTAATCTCACCCCTCTCATCCTTAAGATTCTGAATGGCACCTATGAGAGACTTCTGAATGCGCTTGACGTCTTTATCAATGATACCCATCTGCTTCTTCTGCCTGTCAATCTTCATGGTAGTTACATTAGTTCTTTCCACAGCTGCAACAAGATTCTTGAGCTTAAGGTTCACTTGTTCAATCTTCATTTTAAGCCTGCTTATCTCTTCATTCTGTGCTTGCCTATCATCATTGCTCTCATGCAACATCTCCCAGAGCTTGAGTAGGCACCTCTGCATAATGATAGGCCATGGGTGGTCAACCCATTCGACGACTCCACAGTTCACGCCTCTCTGCGAACAAAAAGGAACAAAATGAATAGAAACTATTAATATACTACTGCTCAAGCTCTGGGATATAATAAAGTTGACATATACTTGGTTTATAACCTCATTCAACTAACTACGTACTGTGCTTATGTAATGTGGCACGTCAATGGTTAGGTATCCGCATCACTAATTATGTACTTCAATTAATATGGAGCTACCTTTGCAGCCAACTTATTTAGATAGTTTTTTTAAGAATATACTGACCATTAAACAAAAGTCCCTTTGTAAACAAACATGAGAGTGTTTAGATCACTTCTTTTGTGTACAGTGATGTATAATAAGTAGTGATATTTAACTTTTATATAAACTAAAAGGACTACACAATGTTTCCTACAATCAACCACAAAACACAAGAAGTAATCAGTCTTCTTTGGAGACTACATGTCCTATATCCAACCAGTTTGATTCAACAAGAAAGTAGCATGGATTTTTGAAAGTGACTAACTTTCATAGCACAGCCGTAGAACCTCCTTCCCGTGTCACTTCCTTCAAAGGCCACACGCCTGAGAGGCTTGGTATCGTGGAGAACGCAATAGAGAGGACGGTCGACCTCTTTACCACAAATAACCCGGTCTTCAATGGTATCAGGGTTCTCCTACAAGGACACATGAATGTTTAGAGCTTAGATCTTTTGTTGGGAAAACAAAACCCCATTTCAACACTCCATATGTAGCAGGAAATCACCTACATAGAAATCAAAATCCAGCTCAAGGAAGTTCAAGCCTTCCTTCCCCCTCTCTTCTCCGATCTTTGGTGTTGACATGGCATGGAGGATGTGAGCAGATGTGGTGCCGTAGGCGGCGGCGAATTCGTGAGGAGAGAGAGAGAGAGAAAGAGGGAGAGAGAGAGAGGGGGGAGAGAGATAGTGAGAGAGCGAGAGAGAAAATGAAAGCGAGGGACTTTGACATGGTCTGGCTCGACCAAAGGTTCCACCTACTCGCCAGACCCACCACCCCCTCCCCTCTACCCCCCTTTTTTTGCGCTGGGATGGCAAGGAGCCATTTACTTTTCCCAGTAGTTTCAGTTTTGGCGAGTGAGTACACAAAATTACTTCCCTCTCCATAATTACTCCATAAATACAACATTATGTGCATCTCCTCTCCCGAGTCACTTGCTCTTCCACTCCCTCCTCTTGTCTGGTTCCTTCCGTCTTACTTGCTTCGTCTTCCTCACTCTATAGTCCACACAGATAGATCTACGGTTTGCCCACTTCCTCTAAAATACAGTAATTTTTTCCCCTCTGCTGATTACTTATGCGTTGCGCACTGTGTTTTGTTAGTTGGATTCTTGCTATATGTTACCCTTTTAATTTTAGTTTTTGTGATAAGATCTTACCCCTTTTAAGGTTCTATAGGGTAATAATCTTGGAGGACTACAGTTGATTTTTTTTCCAGCTAGTTCCCTGCCAGCAAGTAGATTTGAGGAGGTCTGTGCCTGTTTTTTTATTTTTACAGAGACACTGACATCAAGGGATATCACCAAATCAGCATTCGCTCCGCTCTATCTTACTCGTTGAAACAAGCATGTATCAGTGATGTATAGTCCTTTAATTCTATGTACCATTAGCAGAGTGTTGAAATAAATGGATCTATATAGTCAGATCTATATAGTCATTCTCATTGGATACCAGTATCTTTAATAATTAATGAACCTGAGTCTTATATATTGTTACAACTTGCAGACAAGCATGGCGTGTGGTGTTTGCAGGAACCTCAACTGTCCCGGTCTTGAATCTGATGTTGCCCAATCTTTCTTGATTGTGCCTTTGCCTCGTTGTTATGAGTCGTGCCTAGTAAGTTTTACTACCAATCACGTGGCTAGTAAAAAACCTTCGTCACTGTCGTTGCTACAGTTACCTTTAACCCGCAGTCAGCAGCCACACATATTCCTTCGCAACAAAATATACTGCGCATGCTTGTTTTTATTTTATAGGCTTTGATGTAATTAGAAGCTCAACTGTGTTGTATAGGTTTAACTAAATATCATAGATGGTGTATGTGCCTGTGCCTGAAAGCCAAGTAATTACAAAAAAAACACTTTCATGCATTTTTCTGAAAATCAGTAAGACTTTTATATACTTTTGTTTTAATTTTACTTTTTTGCAGTATGTCCCATGCTACTACCGGAACCAGGTCCTTTCTTTGATCTCTTTATGGAAAGATGAAGCTTTCGAGGATGGTTTTGAAGAAGAAGATTTTGACCTTGTGTTTGGCACTACTGAGGAATTTTCTTACAAGATTAAGTTTACAGATGGCAACCACAGGTCTAAGTTTCACGGACATGGATGGGAAAAGTTGATACGTGACTATGATCTATTTTATGGTGATATTATTAAACTGGATTTGCAAGGAGAAGATTTCTTCTTTCACATTGATTTGATGTTGAGTGAATCTCGAGGAGGTCACAAAGCCTTTCCCAAACCTTCCGTTGGTATGTTCTGATCGCTTATCAAGATGCTACTTGACTTAATATTTGTTCTAGTTTAATATTTATCTATTATAATTTTACTCTGGCATGCCGTTGGCATTTATATGCTTAATCTCTGTGATATAATGTATTAAATCTTTCTCTGTGCTCACAATGTAGTTTAAAACTGTAATTTCCCTTTTAAAAACCATTATTCATTTATTTTAGTTTTAACTGCTCTATTCACTGCTTCACACATAGTGGCTAATACATGGTTGTATTTATTTAGCTCTTGAAGGTCTCAGTTTATCACAAAGGAGCTACATAGGCAAGACAGTCTACACCCGGGGCATAAAACTTTCCTATATCCACATGGCTTGCATGATTAAACTAGTCTTAAATGCAAAACACATCCCTGCCATTACCTTTGTGCACTTTCTATGTTTCACCAATGTTCACACAGACCGTTTGGTATGTCATTGTTTCTTTCTCTAATCCACTGTCAACATGTCTGTCCTCCTAATTTAATGCCAGAATAATTTGTTCTTGTACAGAAAATCCCGGCTATTGTTACCAATGATCTTAGGATGAAGCTTGGATATCTGCCTCTCAAGGGCAGCATCAGGCTTGTTCAAATTTTCAGCACCCTTAATTTGCCTGGCACCTACTGTATACACAAAGATGGAAGGATGGCGATCACCGGGTTTTCTGCTTTTGCAGATGCAACCAGGCTGACAGTTGATTGGGTTGTACTCATCAGTATCCAGTGGTGCACTGTGCACGGCAAGGACTTGGTCTCACTTGTGATCACCAGTCTTTACAAAAAAACGGCATGACGCGAGACATGTACGGTGATGGAGGGATAGCATTACACCATATAAATTTTAACTACTAGTATCAAGGTAAGTATCATATGTGTGTTATTTCAAACTATACGTGCAGTTGAAATCCTCACAGTACACTACTAATAGAACTTATCAATTCAAATTCTTATTCAAACTATGGTACTGAAAGCAGATGCAAAGCTAAACGTGGTTGTTGTTGCTGTTGTTGTGTTCTGGTTGTTGTTGTTGTGGGTGTGTCTCTCGGTTCGAAATGTTTCCTCCGACATGTTTGCTCAGAGAGGCACGTGAATCTAGGGGAGGTCCGGTCCTATGTTAAAAAGGCTCATGGTCATGCCTCTGTGTTTCGATTAACTTAGTTGACTCGTGCAGTAAGAGAGGCACGACTATGAAGTTAGTGAAGGAACGGTCCTATAGTATAAGAGGAGACAGTCGTGCCTCTCAGTTGTCATTATTTTTGCTGAGTTGTGTACTCAGAGAGGCACGTCAGTCGAGCAAGTGGAGGCACGGTCCCATATTAAGAAGAAGACTTACGGTCGTGCGTCCCATGTTAAGAAGTGTTGCGGTCGTGCGTCCGTCTTCATGTTTGTAGTGACGCATTGCTCGGAGAGGCATGTGCGTGAATCAAGTGGAGGAATGGCCACCGAGTTATCATTGGTTCAGCTGACTGGTGTACTCAGGGAGGCACATCCGCGAGGCTAGTCTAGTCACTGTTCTTGCAACGACATCAGTTAAAAATAGGTTAAACCGTGTTGTTGCAACACCTCCGTCCTCCAGACCATCTTTCTAGATCCACCGCACCCATCACTACTAGATGGGGTCCGATGCTTCGAGTACCAAGAGGGTAAGGCTCGTGCCACCGATGACGCATTCCTCTGGGTGTTTGGCAGTACCGGCGGGAACCGGTGAGGGTCCGCCCACTGGATCTGAGGAGCACGAGAAAAAAACTTGTCCGTACCGCATCAGCGATCTTCCGAGCGGCATCCTAGGTGAGATTATCTCCCGTCTTCCCACCAAGGATGGCATTCGCACTCAAATCCTCGCATCTCCATGGCGCCCTCTAGGGCGCACCGCTCCTCTTAATCTCGACTGCTGTCGTGGTCTTGTCACGGCAGATGTCCTAGAGAAAGGACTTAGTCATGGAGCCATCGCGACGGGTTAGCTTAAAGGGGTTAAAGCAGACAAGGGACGCAGAGAGTTTATACTGGTTCGGCCCCTTGCGGTGACGGTAAAGGCCTAATCCAGTTGTTGTGGAATTGCTAGGGTTTCGATGACCAGGGAGCGAATCCGCTATGCCTGGCTCTTGAATTGTTGTCCCTCCCCTCAAACCGCCGCCGGGTCGTCCCTTTATATACACAGGTTGACGCCCGGCGGTTTACAGAATCCCGAGGCCGGCTCATAAACGTGTCCGGCTCGGTCTCTACTCTTTTCTTATCTTACAAGACAAGTTACATATAATATGGCGGTTTACACCTACAAGCCCTTAATCCGCCTTTGGGCCCTGGGCCTTCATAAAACATCATACTCCTTGTCTTCATGGGCTTCAAATATAAATAACTCATTATGGGGATAACCCGGCCTCTCCTGGCCGGTTTACACCTAGTAATAATATCCCCAACATTAGGCCCCAGATTGATTTGAACTTGTTCATGTCGATCTCCAACACTTAAGAAAATTTCTTCTTCAAAACCTTCGCCTAAGTCTTGTAGACCGCCATGACGTCATCTTCCAGGATCATAATAAATCGCCATGGCGTCACCTGTTATTTAAAATGAGCCTCCGAGAATCGAGGCGACAGCTCTGTCACATATCCAACCTTTGGGCTCCTCGATTCTCGTGTCTATCACTTATCTCTTCACCTTTATAAATAAGGCCGGGGGCCCTTTTCATTTTTCACCCTTGCCTCTTCGTCTTTCTCCTCCTTCCTCGCGCTGACCTGACCGTCACACGCAGCCGCCGTCGTCAAGCTCTGTCTTCTTCCTCAACTCCGGTCGTTGCATCAACCTGAACGGACCAGAAAAAACGCGGTGCTCCTTCGCTGCTCCATCAGCATCTGTAAGTCCCTTTTCTCTTTCTCCATATTCACCATTAGGGTTTCGGTGTTCGTCGGATTTCATTAAAGCTCCGGCGTTGTTCGTCCTTGTTCTTCTTAGTACCATAAATGGCTAATTTGGATCTGATATTTCTTGTGCGGTCGTAGTCATAGCCCCTTTTTCCTCATTAGAGCATCCTCTTCGTATAGAAAAACTCATCTGAATCCGATGAACTGTTGAAGCACCTGTATTTTAGGTCTGAATATATTTCTGTTTTCTGCCACGCCGCAGATCTGAATTTATCTTACCAGTCTGTGAAATCTGTTTTTCCCTCACTTAGGTACCAATATAGGCGGTTTAGCTTTGTCAAAGAACAATAATCCGGTATGCATCATTAGTCCCCTCTTAAACCGCTAATTCATTGATCTTTGCACCTTCTCCATTGTCAGACTCCGGTTTAGTAATATCAAACTCCGGTTTAACAATATGCATATACCTCTGCTTCTGCTTATGTTGCATTGCTTTATGCTCGCCCGTCATAAATCTTAAACCGGCAATAAATATGTTTCAGCTTCCCATTGAAATGGCCAAACAAGTTTACGAATGCAACTGGGTTCCTTCCCGGGTTACTGAAGAGCAATTAAACAGATGTGTCACAACTGGCGCTTTAGCCAAGAAAGAAGTCATCCACTGGAGGGCCCCTGGTCCGGAAAATCCTCCTGAACCAAAGGACGGAGAAGTAGTTGTATTTACTGACCATCTGGGTCGAGGCTTTAGCCCTCCCGGTTCAAAAAATTTCCGGGATGTGTTGGCCAGCTTCCAACTCCACCCTCAAGATATTGGACCAAACTCTGTGTCCAATATTTGCAATTTCCAAGAATTTTGTGAGGCCTATCTTCAAGAGGAGCCCACAGTTGAACTGTTCAGGGATTTCTTTTATTTAAACCGTCGCACAGAGTTCATAGGCGGACCCAACACTGAGCTTGGTGGAATGGCAATTCAAAAGAGGAAGGATGTCAGCTTCCCTCATGCCAAGCTTCATAGTCACCCCAAGGACTGGAATCAGACTTGGTTTTACTGCAAAGACACATCTCCAACTGATGAAAATCCTCTGCCGGGTTACCGTCCCCACCGGCTTAGCAACACTCATCCCTTCCCTCAAAGGCTGACTGCCAAGGAACGGCCCAACTATGCACCACAACTGTCAAAGCTCAGAGCCTTTATGGCAAACGGTTTGACAGGTGTCGACTTTGTTCGCTGTTGGATAACTTGGAGCGTTCTGCCCTTAAGCCGGCGCCCCGGTTTAATGTGTGAGTACACAGGGGATTTGAAAGACCCTCAATGACACATCGACATTCAGCTAACAGAAGCCGAAGTTACTGAAGCTGTCAAGAAAATACTGAATGAACCGAAAGCTGTCTGCAGCCAGACCGGGTTAAGCCCTTTCTGCGTCTCCAATAAACCGCCAACTGTAAGAATCACAACTTTCTTGTTTTAGTTTACCCCTTTTCAGATAGTCTCAAAATTTTGTCCATCTTTCACAAGGCGATGACCCATTCTGGAAGAAAAAACCACAGGATAAACCGGCAAAACCACTTCGCCCGAAGACCAAGGTCACCAAGAAACCTGTCAAGAAGGGGACCACTGAATCTTCTGAACCAAATGCTGATGCTGATCTGGCTAATCCGGACTCAGAGGTAGAACTTGACTCTCTTGGTTCTTTTTTCATACACCTTGTTGACAATGACTGTTATCAGGACGACACTGAAGGCAGCCAGGCTGACGATGCAGAGGTAATTATCCCTTCTTCCGGTTCAGACCCTCTGCCAACATAGAAAATCCGTCAAGCAAACCGGAAAATAAAATTTTCTCACCCCTTAGATCACTTGGACCCAAACTTTCTTTTGAAGAAGCAGCAACACGAAGCCCGCCGCACAACCCGGCACAGTGGCCAGGTAGTTAATTCTGCCGGTTTACCGAACACTCTGGTCCTGAAACGTCGATCAGAGGTCTCTTATACTCCTAATATTTCTTGCCCCAAGGCGAGTTGTTTTCGATAGCCTCTTAATCCGTCTGATTCAAATTATCAGGGAACACCTAATTCGTCCTCTGGCGAGTCAACGGCCACACAACTTCCAACCCTCAAGACGGTCCCTGGGTAGGTTATGCTTTAATCTTATCCTTAATGTGTTATGTTTGCATACTGTACTGATCTTTATGTTTGTTCTTCTTAGTGCCAAGCCTAGACCCAGTAAGAAGGCCCGGTTAAATAAACCGTCTGATGACAATGTGGATATTGAACCGGAGAAGACTCCAGATCTGGAAAGAACAAATATTGATGCTACACATGATGATCCACCGCCTCAAGATTATAACTTCATAGTTGAACAAAGAGAAGTTGACACCACAGGCCACACTGATAAACCGACTAGCCCGGCTCACGTGGATGATAAGTCGGCCAGCCCAGCTAAGGCTGCTGATAAACCGTTAACTCCCGTGAAGGCTGCTGATGATAAAGAAGATGATATTATGATTACTGGCGTCGGCCACACCGCTCCTGGCAATCCTGTTGCTTTATCGAAGCATAGTGCCAAGGACGAGGTTTCTGCTATGGGCAAAGGCAAATGGAACACAGATTTGTGAACCTATGCTCACCTCAACGCCCAAGACATCCATTCTGGTTTTTTAAACCGCCTGTACACAAGCCGTGACTTTGAAGCCGGTTTAGTGAATCTAATGAAGGAGCGATATGAGGTAACTGCATAACTGCTTCTCTCTTGTGTTCAATTCCAAATATTAACTCCAGTAGCCCCCAAGTGCCAGTTTATGATAGTCATCTAAACTGGGACTTTGCAATATCTCAACTTTGCATGCTTAGCCTCCAAGGGCCGGTTTAACTGATGAAGACGAACCGGGACTTTTTAGAAGAATACTCATAATGTCACTTTGAGCAAGCATACATTAGGCCCCAAGTGCCAAGAGTAATACTTGTATTGCACTTGGGACTTGCAGAAATTTTTGATTATGAGCAAATATGCATTAGCCCCCAAGTATCAGGTGCATAACTTGTTATGTGCTTGGTACTTCAAATATGCACTGCCAATTCATGATATGTTTGTCTCTTATAGGCTAAGCTGAGCAAAAAGGAAACTCAAACCGCTGATCTGCAAGAAAACATCAAGTCCCAGCAGGCAGAAACCTCCAAAACCAAAGATGAGCTTACCAGTGCCTTAGCCGCTATGGAAAAGCTGAAGGAGAGTTTCAACAAGGAGTGGGCGGATTGGGACATAGAAAAATCCGCATTGCAAAAAAGAGTTGAGGACGCAGAAGCAGCTCTTAAACCAGTGGTAGACGAGCTAACTGGTGTAAAGCGGCAAATACATGCCATGACTGCTGCTGTGTTTGGTAAATATCCTGGCTTTAAATTTTCAACATATCATCCCATACATTGCCGGTTTACTGATGTTTGTAATGGCGCAGGAACTCGCATTAGTCATCTGGGCTCTGACGTACAGAAGAAGCTGAAGGCTGCCTATACTCTTATAGAGCAGTTATATACCAGCGCGCAACGGATCATCTGCACTGCTTCTCACAACAAGCCGCCCCAACTTTAATCAAGAAGACCTTAGAAAGGTTGTCAATGCTGCTTGTCCGGGTAGAAGAGCTAAAGAGATCTGCTGCCATGGCTGGTGCTCTGACCGCACTAACCCGGGCAAAAGCATGGGTGCCTGATCTTGATCCGGTGGATGTGGCTAAAGGCTATCCAAGCTTAAAAGAAGACGGATCAGAATTTGGCCATGAGGACCTCCGAGCAATAAACTAGGAAGTACATCCACTGGCTTGCCAACTGGCTGAAGAAACTGATCTTTCATATTACCAGGCGAGTTATGATGTCAACAACTAATGGGTTGCTGCACCAACCCCTGAGGCTCAAAATCTTATCCCGCCAATCCGTAAGCACACCTATGCCCTTGACATTGAACCGTCCACACTTATAAGCGACAAAGCTGTGTTCCAAGCCTTAACTGGGATTGATTGGGCCACCATTGACTTCCAGCCGCTGGGTAGAGAGGAAGAGGATGAATCGGCGCAAGGCGATCCACAACCGTCAGGGCAGCCCGATGACGAGTCATGATCCGGAGGCCGATTTAACCTTCCGCGTGCTGCAATATTTGCTTGATATCGTTAATTCACCGTGCTTAAGATACATAATGTTCATAATCCAGAGCGATTTATTCAGGCTGTTCCTGCATACAAAAAGTTGAACTTGTCCTGGCGGTTTACCATCGGACGGGTCATGATGCCCAAACATATAGCCTGGGTTTATAAACAAGGCTGTTAAAAATAATCAAATATGAAAATAAATGATACCTGTGACATTGAATCACATCGTAGGTTGACCAACTGTCGACGTACGACACCTATGGGATCCCGAGAGACCCCTTTACGATTCGGCGGGGGGAGAGGTATACGCAAAGAGCAGAACCAGTGATCGACGCGGGAAGTTTTTACCCAGGTTCGGGCCACTGATCAGCGTAAAACCCTACTCCTGCTTTGTGTTCTTATTGATGTTCTTGAGCCCAGCCTTTAGGAGCGCTCGCAATGAACAGTACGTTCAAAGAGCAACTACGCATGTAGAATGGGCCAGAAGTTCTCCTCCTCTGTAGCAGTTGCCTTGGGCCTCCTTTTATATGCTCAAAGGGGTCTCCACAGTGGCAAAATGTACATACAATGAGGTGGAAAGTAGCTACAGGGTATCATACCTAACCCCTGATGGATTAGGACGAGCGCATTTAATGCACGTGAGGTGTCCGTTTAGGTGTCCTCACTTTCTTGGGGATGGAAAAAGGGGCCATCCCATCAGCACCGCTTAAGCTCTCCTCCACTGGCGCGTTGCCACGCATCCAGAGAAGGACCCAGAATGTCAGGTTCGCCACTGTGCCGAAGCGGTGGCACAGTGGCAGAATCTCGCCAGGCATCGATCCTTGCCGGGCACCAATCCTTGCCGGGCGCCAGGGCTTGCCGGGCGTCGAGCTTTGCTGGGAACCAAGCCTTGTCGGGTGCCGAGGCTTGCCGGGCTCCACGGGCCATCCCGGCAAGGATCTTGCCGGGGAGGTTGGCCTTCGATTTCCAGCTTTGCTTATCTGCTGATCCTCAGATCTCTGACTTGATGATTCCCTTGATGACTTTAATCGACCTCGAGCTGATCCCGGCAAACCTTGCCGCGAGGACGGCTACAACTGCCCGTGCACAAGTAAGGGGTACTAGTGGCCCAATACTTAGTACACCGACAGGAGCCCCCGGGCCTGGGCCACACACGAGTGCGAGGCGTTGTTGGGCTAGGCCCAAATAGTGCACGGGCACGCGTGGCAGGGAATTAACTGCTCGTAAAGATCTTGTTTTACTGTGCCTCCACTACGCGCACGGAGCGCGCGATGTGGGAAGTGCGCCAAAAAGGCTGCAAACTGTTTCGCGCCCACAGAGGCGCATTCATATTGGGGGATAAACAAGGTGGCCCCGCTCCTTCCCCATAAAAAGGAGAAGTCGTGGAGGCGCAAACCCATTCACCCCCCTCTGCTTCCCAATCTGGCCATCGCCATCGCCTTCCTTTGCTCGAGCTCAGAGCGAAACCTTCTTTCCCTTCTGCTCGCCGCTCCCGCGCTCGTTCCGTCCTCCGGCTTCCACCTCCACGGTCGCCATGCCGCCCAAGGCCAGCAAAGGCAAGGGCACGGACAAGGAACCGAAGGCTGAAGTTCCGGAAAGCGAACTAGTGAAGATGCGGAAGAGGCTCGTCGTCTTCCCTCCGACGCTCGACACCGAAACCTTGAAGGGACGATACCAATGCATGTGGGCGAAGGGAACACAAGCTCACCCCGCCACACGCATAATCCCAGGTGCTAATTCCAAAGGCGGATCGGACAGATACCCCTTCTTCACTGCATACTTTTATTGCGGGCTCTGTCCACCTTTTTCCGATTTCTTCAACGACATCATGTATACATACGGCTTCCGCCTTCTTGACTTCACGCCGAATGCCGTATTTTGCATGTCGATCTTTGCCCATCTTTGTGAAAATTTTGCCGGCGTGATCCCCAATTCTGCTCTTTTTCGCCACTATTTCTATCCTCGAATCCAAAAAGGAGAGGCTCTCTCTGGATCTATTGCTTGGATTCCAAGGGCCTGGAACAAGGAGATATACCCAGATGGAGTTTACCGTGAAAAGTGGGACGAGTGGCGGGCCGAATGGTGCTGGATCCAGGAAGCAGATCCTCATCCTTTTTGCCATCCCCGGCGACAGAAGGTGGTCCACGGCAAGGATTGGGGCGATCTCGCCGCAGAAGACGAGAAGCTCACAATCGCCACTACCAGGATCCTCCGCTTGAAGGCTGCCGGGCTGACAATGGAGATGATCGGCTTCGACTTCCTCCGCCGCCGCATCGCCCCTCTGCAGAATAGGGGGAGGCCAGCCTGGGAGTATAAGAACGCAGCGGATGTTATGAGGCTGCGCCCCGGGCTGAACAACAACTTGACTGTTATGCAGCTTGGCGCTCTCCGCCAGAAGTTATTCCAGCGCGAAGACAAGTACCGGCTGCCGGCAAGGATCGTCCCCTTGTGCAACAACTCTGCACCGGGGTCGATCATTGCCTTCTTGCCGATGTTCAATGCCCACGGCCTTGACCCGACCTGGGTCGAGCCAAGTGAGGAAGAAGCACAGAAATTCTTCGACAATCTGACGGAGAAGCCTGTCCGGCAAGAGTCAGATCTTGTTCGCGCCACCACAGATCAGGAGGTAGCATACATTGCTACCAGAGTGGAGGAAGCGAATCTTGCCGCGGAGGCCGGCAGCGCTGGCTTCACAGAGTGGGAAGCCAGCGATGCAGAGGTCGTGGTGGAGGCAAAACCTACCGAGGAGAGCAAGGTTGCCGGGGAAGAAGGCGGCGCAGTCGCTGAAAGCTCATCCGGCGATGACACGGCCGAAGAGGAGACGCGAGAAGAGCCCTCGCCCCCGAAGAAGACAAAGCGTGTCCTTCGGAAAGCCGCAACGGGTGTCCCGGCAAGCCAGCCTTCATCGAGCGGCGAATCCCCCGGCAAGAAAGTGGCCGGCAAGACCGGACCGCGGCAGGGGGCCCGTCAACAGCCCGCGCGGCATGCGAGACCCACACCAGCGGCCACCGCCGGAGCGGCAGGAGGGTCTCGTACAACCGTGCCAGAAGCTGCCCCGGCGCCTGCCACAGCCAAGCGGCCCAGGACCCCTCCTCCGCCTCCCCACTCAGACACCGCAACGGAGGTCGACTTCGACATCTCCGGCTTCAGTCCGGAGCGAGAGGAAGAAGAGTGAGTACCTGTCACAACTTCCACCTTCCAATCTGCATCAGTCTTACTGACTTACTTGTATTGTTTCTGCAGTGACACAGAAACCTTGCTGGAGAGGATAGCGAAGAGGTCAAGGACTTCCATGGGCGACGAGCCCCCGGCAGGCTCCACTAGCGTGCCAGAGACCGTCATCATGAGCCCGGAGCCTAGTCCTCAACGCAGCCCCCAGCGTAAGTTCATTGTCCCTTTTTCTGTTGGCTGGTGCCGAGGCTTCCATTCTTGTCGCTGATATCTTCGGGATCGCAGGAGAAGAACGGCAACAAGGAGAAGATGGCCCCATCGTGCCTCCGTCATCGACCGCTCCGCCCACAAGCACATCTCCGGCAAGAGATCCTGCCGACGAGCCTGTCCGGATTGAGGAGGAGCCGACAAGCACGGACTCCGGCAACCCACCCCCGGCAACCGGAGTTGCCGGGAGAGGCGAAGCCACCTCTCGACAGCCCGACGCAGGTACTCGATCGCCTCAGAGTGCTAGTTATTCTTTTCCCCTTACTTCTTTATCTTTGACCACTTCAAACTTCAACCTTGATCTTATTCTGTTTTCCTCCTTCGCCCTTCAGAGTTCCCTGAGATGGAACATATGGACGTCGACGCCGTCATCGAGGAGACCGCCAGGGATGCTGCTGCCGAAGCGGACAGGATCACTGCCAGCGAGGCCACCAAGGATGATGTTGCCGGGGCCGGTGATGCTCTTGACGGGGAGGCCGCCAAGACAGCACAAGAGGAAACCGCCGAAGAACCTGCTGAAGGGGGCGACAGGGAGGCTGAGGACCGCACTGATAGCATTCCTACCACAGGAGCGCCAGGCGCTACACCGGCCACAGAGCCCCCTGTCACTGGTGAGGCGGCCACTGAAGACCAGCCATCAGCATCTGAAGGCCCCTCATCCAGCAAGTACCTCAAGGTTGGTGAGAACCTGTTCATCAACTTGCCGGGGACGGCAAGCGCTGGGGCACCAGCCGAAGGAGAAGTTTTCGAAGAAATCATCGCTGCTGCCGGGCTTGAAGTTGTCGATGATCCCAGCACTAGCAGCGGCAAATCTGAAGAGGATCAGCTCCTTCAGGCCATGGGCGAGAACTTCCGCAAACTCCAGGCTCTCCATCGCGCCGGAAAGACAAAGCGGACTCCAGAATGGCAGTTGTTGAGGCGGCCGAAGCAGATTTCCAGAGGCGCGTCGCACAAATGCATATCTGGCACACCGAGGCCCTCCAAGAGTTGGTTGCCGGCCGGGAACAAGTGAGCCAGCAGTGGAATGAGATCCTCCTGAAGCAATCAGACATGGAGAAGGCGCATGATGAAGCTGTCCAAAGGATTGCTGCCGAAGATGCCCTCCTGACGGGGCGCCGCGTTGCTCTTGATGCTCATGAGGAAGATCTCACTGCTCGTGAGCAGGCGCTCGCCGCCAAGGTTCGCAGCAAGGATGAAGACATTGAAAATCTTGTCGTGCGGCGGACCCAGGAGCTGGAGCAGAAGCACAAGGAGGCGCTCGAAGCTCTAACTGCAAGTCACGCCGGCAAGCTCAAGGAGGCCGTTGATGCTGCCGGAGTTGCAGAGGCCGCCAAGAACGAGCTGAGCGACAAAGTGAAGAGGCTGGAGACAGATCTTGAAGAGCACGGCAAGGATCTCTCGACGCTCAAGGGGGACAGGGAAAAAACCCTCCACTCCTTGGCGGAGATGCAAGTCGCCCTGTCCGACAAGACCAAGCAGCTCTCCTCTGCGGCTGGTGATATTGCGGTTCTGGAGCTGAAGTTGACCACGCTGCAGAAATCTCTCGAGGCCGGCAGGGCCCGTGAGAAGGCTCTACTCAAGGATCTCCAAGGAGAGAGGAACCTGCTCAAGAGCGTCGCCGCTGCCCAGAACGAGTACGAGAAGGGAGTGGAGATCTGGACTGGTCGTCTCATCGCTGCCGCGGAGAAGCTTACCGCAGAACTGTCAACCATGGGCTTGTCGAACTTCAGATATTCTTCCGAGGAAAGAATATCTCCAAGCGCCAGGTTGACGATGTTCTTCGAAAGTATCATCAACGCGTTGAGGGCGCTCCAGTCCAGCCGGGCGACCCAACTGGCGAACGAGACTCGCCGGCTTTGCCGGGCCGTCCTTCGCAAGGTGCTCCTCAAGGTGGTGCACAGCAATCCCGGCATCGACCTCTCCAGCGCACTCGGCCACCTGCCAAAGGATGCAAATGTTGAGGCGCTTGAGAAGTGCATCGCGCCGATCCTTGAGAAGGTGGACTCCATCAAAAGGATCGAAGGCCAGCGCAGGGATTGAGTGCTTCCCTTTTATTCTTGCCGCCATCATCTCATGTAAAAGACAGTTAAGTCTCGAGTTAGGACTGCGGCAACTCATGGATGTAATATAATTTAACTATGTTTAGGCTCATGCTAGCCACTTTCCTTGTCTGATTCCTTTATGTATGGAGTTCATCCTACGCTTACTGAAAAACTTGCCGGCGCGCAACCTGCCGCGAGCGCTGGGTGCGGGACTTCAGCAGCCTGCCGGAGGCGCAGCGGCCGGCAAGACTCCTTGGCGTTCTCAGTGCAGCCACTTAAATCGTTGAGCGGACTCGAAACAAAATAAGGGCGCAACTGATTACAACAAGGGTTCCTTCGCGTGCAGATTTTCCATACAAGGGTCGGAATCGTCCAAGGAAATAACTTGATAATAAAAGAAAAACTTGCTCTGAGTTTTTAGGACTTAGCTTTCTGTCTTTGTCCTTCCTCCGGCAAGCATACGATTCCGAACGTCACCAACTGGTATTCATGTCTCCCTCCCCCCCCCCGGCAAATGTGCGCGCGAGGAATCCTTCTGTCTATAAGAAAAAGAAAGAAGAGAAAATAAAGAGATGAAACCTTGGTGGTTCGTTAGAACTTACCGGGATCAGGTGTTATACAACATCTTAGACAAACATGCATATATGAATGTGAACATGAGAATCAATAAGGAAATGTACAACACTCAAATTTATTCATCTATGCTCAGGGTCTGCGCCTGGCTTTGTACAAAGGATCACATGCATTCCCGGCAAGACTTGTACAAAAAGGTGGTTGCCGGGAGCCCCCGGCAACCGCGCCTTATGGATAGAACATGCGAAGATGTTCGATATTCCAGGAATTACTCACTGGAATGCCATCCTCGGTCTCCAGGCGGACAGCGCCAAGCCTGGTGACTCGTACTACCCGATAAGGGCCTTCCCGCTTTGGCGTCAACTTGTTTGAATTCTTGGCGGACTGAATCCGTCGAAGAACAAGGTCACCTTCCTCAAGGCTTCGGGCATGAACTTTGCGGCTATGATAGCGGCGCAAAGCTTGCTGGTAGCGTGCAGCTCGCACAGCAGCCTGAAGACGATTCTCCTCAAGGAGCACAACGTTATCTTGCCGCAATTGCTCTTGCTCGAGCTCATCATAAGCGAGCACTCGAGAAGATCCGTATATGAGTTCCATGGGGAGAACTGCTTCCGCTCCGTAGACCAGAGCGAAGGGCGTCTGGCCGGTGGCTCGATTTGGTGTCGTTCTGATTGACCAAAGAACCGCCGGCAACTCATCAATCCAGCGTCTTCCGCACTTTTTCAGCCTGTCAAAAGTTCTGGTCCTGAGACCGCGCAGCACTTCAGCATTGGCCCTCTCCGCTTGGCCGTTGCTTCTCGGGTGAGCAACAGAGGCAAAACAAATCTTGCCGCCAAGGTCTTGGACGTACTGCATGAAGGTGCGACTTGTGAACTGCGTGCCGTTGTCGGTGATGATCCTGTTAGGCACACCGAAACGGCAAACAATTCCTTTGAAGAACTTGACAGCCGACTGCGCTGTCACCTTCCTCACTGCTTCCACCTCCGGCCACTTTGTGAACTTGTCGATAGCAACGTACAAGTACTCAAAGCCCCCGGCAGCACGGGGGAAGGGGCCCAGTATGTCGAGCCCCCAGACCGAAAATGGCCAGGAGAGAGGGATTGTTTGAAGAGCTTGAGCTGGCTGATGTAATTTCTTCGAATGAAACTGGCACGCTTCACACCTGGTTACTAGTGCAGTCGCATCCTGGAGGGCGGTGGGCCAAAAGAAACCTTGCCGGAATGCTTTCCCGGCAAGCGCTCTTGACCCTATGTGAGAGCCACACATGCCCCCATGTATCTCCGCCAACAGCTCTAGTCCATCCTCCCAAGGAATGCACTTCAATTTCACACCGTTTGGTCTCTTTCTGTACAGGACGTCATCGACGAACTTGTACATAACAGACCAACGGGCTACTCTCTCCGCTTCTTCTTGTTCCTCAGGGAGTTCACCTGTCTGAAGGAAATGGACAATGTGCTGCGCCCATGCTGGAGCCTGAGGCTCGACAACTAGGACTAAAGGCATCTCCTCTGCTGGGGGAACAGTTGTCTCGACAACGAGGGCCTGAGGCCCCGCCGGAGCCTGTTGTTCCCCGGCAGGCGTGTCGATCCCGGCAACTTCCTTGCCGGCGGCTCCGGGGAGCTCTGTCGGGAAGTACTAGCCAGAGTTCAACTTTCTTCTCTTTTCTTGCCGCATCGATGGCGCCACGGATGGTTGAGTCAATTGGAGCACAAAAGTTCCTGGTTCCACAGGCAACTTGAGGGCAGCACGCTTTGACAGGTCGTCAGCAATATTGTTCTCGGCACGAGGGACATGCTCCATTTGGAGACCGTCAAAGCGCTCTTCCAATTTCCTCACTTCATCTACGTAGGCCTGCATCAATGGGCTTTGATAGTTCTTGTTGACCTGCCTGACGACAAGCTGTGAATCACCTTTGATGATAAGCTTTCTGATACCAAGGTCTGCCGTGATCCTGAGACCGGCAAGCAAACCCTCGTATTCTGCAGTGTTGTTGGTTGAACTCTCCCGGGGAAAGCGCATTTGGACTACGTACTTGAGGTGCTCTCCGGTGGGTGCGACAAGCAGCACGCCAGCACCGGCGCCTTGCAGCGAAAAAGCCCCGTCAAAGTACATAACCCATTGCTGATCGATTTCCTTGCCGGGGAGACTTGTTTCTTGAACTTCTTCGTCTGGCGTCGGGGTCCATTCTGCAATGAACTCCGCCAAGGCCCTGCTCTGAATTGTGGAAGTACTTTCAAACTTAAGACCAAAGCTGGACAGCTCCAACGCCCACTCCACGATCCTGCCGGTTGCCTCCGGATTTTGCAAAATCCATTGCAACGGAAAGCGAGTGACGACGGTGATCTCATGTGCTTGAAAATAATGGCGCAGCTTTCTTGAGGCCATAAGGAGGCCGAAAAGCAATTTCTGCACACCAGAATATCTTGACCTAGCCCCTTGTAAGAGGGAGCTAACAAAATAAACTGGGCGCTGCACCACCTTTTTCTTCTGCACGGGCTCTTCTGTTTGCGCAGATCCTGTCTTGCCGGGATCAACCCTTGCCGGGGAAGATCTTACCGCGTCACTTGGCGGTCTTGCCGCTGGTGTTGCTTCCTCATCAGCTTCTCTCTGCGCCACCAGCGCAGCACTAACCACTTGATTTGTTGCCGCCAGATACAGCAGCAACGGCTCTTGTGGTTTAGGTGCGACTAGCGTCGGCGGAGAAGAAAGGTATTTCTTCAAATCTTGCAGCGCCGCCTCCGCTTTCGGAGTCCATTTCATTGGACCTGCCTTCTTCAAAATTTTGAAGAAGGGCAGGGCACGCTCAGCAGATTTGGAAATAAACCTTCTTAGAGCAGCAACACAGCCGGCAAGACGACGCACATCCTTGACGCATCTCGGCGCTTCAATTTGCTCAATGGCTCTGATCTTGTCGGGGTTAGCTTCGATTCCCCGGCAAGATACAAAGAATCCGAGGAGCTTGCCGGAAGGAACACCGAACACGCACTTTTCAGGATTGAGCTTCAAGTTGATCTTGCGCAAGTTCGCAAATGTTTCTTCTAAGTCTTGAATGAGCATTGCTTTATCCTTAGTTTTGACCACTATATCATCCATATATGCCTCCATATTTCTATGGAGTTGTGGCTCAAAACCAATCTGGATCGCTCTGGCGATTGTTGAACCAGCACTTTTCAACCCGAAAGGCATTCGTATAAAACAATACGTACCACATGGGGTGATAAAGGTGGTCTTCTCTTCATCTTCCTTTTCCATAAAAATCTGATGATACCCTGAATAGGCATCAAGGAAGGACAGGAGATCACAACCAGCGGTGGCATCCACAATCTGGTCGATGCGCGGCAAGGAAAAAGGATCTTTTGGACAAGCATTATTGATATCTGTATAATCGATACAAAGCCTCCATTTCCCGTTCGCTTTCCGCACTACAACCGGATTGGCCAACCAGGTTGGATGAAGCACTCCTTTGACCAGTCCTGCCGCCTCCAGCTTCTTAATTTCTTCGGCAATGAATTCTTGCCGCTCCAAGGCCTGCTTCCTCACCCTTTGCTTGACGGGCCGCGCATGAGGACAGACAGCAAGGTGGTGCTCAATCACTTTCCTGGGAACACCGGGGATGTCAGACGGTTGCCATGCAAACACGTCGACATTCGCCCGCAGGAAAGCAACGAGCGCGCTTTCCTATTTGTCATCTAGGGTGGAACTTATGGTGAAAGTTCCCCCCGTTCCGTCCTCCCTGGCAGGCACCTTCTTGGTTTCCGGCGGGGCAGCCTTGGACTTCTTGTTCTTGCCGGTGGAACTCTCTGGCACGTCCTCGACGGAAGCGCAGCACTCCGAGGAGGTGCACTTGCCGGAGTTGGCGCCAAGGTTCCTGCCGGTCTTCTTCTTCCCCCCGGGAGTTCCAGCGGCAGGAGCAGATGCCTTGATGGCAGGTGCTGCAACTGCTTCCCGGTAAAGTTGGTCGGCACAGATGAGCGCATCCTTCTTATCGGAATGGATAGTGATGAGGCTCAATGGCCCAGGCATCTTCAAGACGTTGTATGCGTAGTGTGACGCCGCCATAAACTTAGCCAGTGCTGGCCGACCAAGGATCCCATTGTATGACATGGGGATCTTGGCGACATCAAACACCACCTTTTCGGTCCTGAAGTTAAGCTCGCTGCCAAATGTTACCGGCAGCGTGATCTTGCCCTTAGGCTGGGTTCTTCCCGGGTTGACCCCTTGAAACGTACCCGTTTCCTCGAGGTCTTCGTCGGGAATCTGAAGCTTTGTGAGCACATCTGGTGAGATTAAGTTTAGGCCGGCCCCGCCGTCAACTAACATCTTCGTCACCTTGAGGTTGCGAATTGTCGGGGAGACCAACAATGGCAAACACCCGACCGCAGTTGTGCGATCAGGGTGATCCTCGGCGTCAAAGATGATAGGCGTGCTGGACCATTTCAGAGGCCTACATGCATTGGGGGATGGCTCTGCCGCATTAACCTCCCGCACCCACTGTTTAAGTTGGCGGTGGGAAGAATGCAGCGAGGCACCCCCATCAATGCACATAGCCTCCGTAGCCTTCTGGAATTCCTGCTCACTGGATTCGTCATCTTCTTCATCATCATCTCCTTCTTTATCTCGGCCCCGAGCGGGCCGATCCTTCTGCTGTTTGGCCTTACCGCGGCGACCTCCTCGGCCACCGCATTTCTTGCCGGACCCCTCAGCACCATCTTGGGCCTTCTCCTTATCTCGCCTCTCGTATTCGGCCTTTTGCTTCTCGGCAAGCTGCTCAACTTGCCGGCAGTTCTAGAGATCGTGGCCCTTAGTGCGATGGATCTTGCAATACTGCTTGCCGGAGTTCTCCGACTTGTCGGCAGACGCCAAGGCCTGACAGGAAGGGCACCCGGCAAGATCCTTGCCGGGGTCACCAACCTTGGCCTTCTTGGCGGCGCCAGGGTTGCCGGATTCCTCAACGGCAAGCACGGCCTTGCCTCCGCGCTTCCTATTCCGCCGTCGGCCTTTCCTTGACGGAGCCGCGGCATCTTCTTCTTCTGAGTCGCCTGTCGCACCAACAGCCTCACCGGGGAGTTTCCTCCCCTCTTCAGCTCGAGCACACTTGTCGGCCAGAGTGTAAAGCTCAGCAATACTCCTGACTTTGTTCATTGCCAGCTCTTCCCGCATCCTGCGGTTACGTACGTTCTGATGGAACGCGCTAATGACAGCGGCAGGATGAACGTCAGGAATATTGTACTGCACCCGGCTGAATCTCTGCATAAACTTGCGCGGGGACTCGCCCTCCTTCTGAGGGATGATGTGCAAATCACTTTCTTGGCCAGGAGCTTGGTGGCCTCCAACAAAGGCGCCAACAAACTGATGGCACAGATCTGACCAGCAACAAATGGAATCCTTCGGCAGATGCATCAACCACGACCTAACGTTGGGTTTGAGCACCAACGGGAAGTAGTTGGCAAGTATCTTGTCATCTCGGCCCCCGGCAGCTTGCACCGCGATGGTGTAGATGCTCAGGAACTCCGAGGGATGGGTCTTGCTGTCATATTTCTTCGGGACCTCTGGCTTGAAGGTTCGGAGATTGGGCCACTGGACTTGCCGCAGCTCACGGGTAAACGCTGGAGGTCCTACCTCGTAAGGCAAGTCTCCTACGTTCCCTGGCGCGGGCTCGTCGACAACTGGCCCCGCGCGCTTATCGGACTGATAGCGCGCTTCCCGTCGCCGCTCGATGGTTGTTCGAGCGTCCTCCTTGCCTCGTTCCTGGAGAACCAGAAGCTGATCACGGCGCATCCGCGGATCAGACGACGCCGTGGAAACTTCTTCATGGCGGTCGACTTGCGGAGTCGTCGGCCGCTGCTGACGCCGTGGAGGAGAGTGCACGGTAGTTGCACCACCTCCGGTTTTCTCTGCACCGGCTCGCGTCGGATCGATGGGCCTCCGCTGAGAGGGCCCTGCCTCTTGCGGTCCATCCTTGTTAGCGAAGCCGATAAGGCTCTGGATAGTAGCTCGCCACTCCTCCATCTTCTCCGGAGCGGGAGGAAAATCGAGGAGCAGCTGTGCACGTGCCAAGGCTTCCGCTAGCGTAGGTGGCGGCGACAAGTGCGAGGTGCGTGAGGTGCTCTGACTCCTAACCAAGTTAGAAGGAGCACCGCCACGGTCACGCGACCGCGCGCCACCTTCGCCGGCAGCTCGGTGTGCATGCTGGTCCCGCGCATCTTGGGATCTATGCGCAGAAACCTTTTCGTGAGGACGCCCCGGACCACCAGCGCCATGATGTCGCTCATCTCGCACGACCTGAGCAGGTTGCGAGGCTCGCGCCGGCGCGGGAGCTTCGGCAGGCGCTCTTCGATCTCTAGAGTTTGTTGTGCCACCCGTAGGCAACACAACGCCATCTCTAGATCCAGCGGCGCGCAAGTTACCACTGCCACTGCGAATGATACCGCTCACTTGGCTTGGGTCACCAGAACGCCGCGGGGGTTCCAGTCCTCTTCCTTCTGCACCCACACCATCGCCTGTCTACGAAGGCGCGGGCAAAACGGACCCGGACGGTTGTGCTGTCGCAATATTCTTCTTCTTGGGCGGCATGGTGATGAAGATGATGAAGGAACTAGGGCGTCAACCACCAGATCAGGTTCACGCAAACCTCAATCCCCCTACCTGGCGCGCCAAAGATGTCGACGTACGACACCTATGGGATCCCGAGAGACCCCTTTACGATTCGGCGGGGGGAGAGGTATACGCAAAGAGCAGAACCAGTGATCGACGCGGGAAGTTTTTACCCAGGTTCGGGCCGCTGATCAGCGTAAAACCCTACTCCTGCTTTGTGTTCTTATTGATGTTCTTGAGCCCAGCCTTCAGGAGCGCTCACAATGAACAGTACGTTCAAAGAGCAACTACGCATGTAGAATGGGCCAGAAGTTCTCCTCCTCTGTAGCAGTTGCCTTGGGCCTCCTTTTATATGCTCAAAGGGGTCTCCACAGTGTCAAAATGTACATACATTGAGGTGGAAAGTAGCTACAGAGTATCATACCTAACCCCTGACGGATTAGGACGAGCGCATTTAATGCACCGTGAGGTGTCCGTTTAGGTGTCCTCACTTTCTTGGGGATGGAAAAAGGGGCCATCCCATCAGCACCGCTTAAGCTCTCCTCCACTGGCGCGTTGCCACGCATCCAGAGAAGGACCCAGAATGTCAGGCTCGCCACTGTGCCGAAGTGGTGGCACAGTGGCAGAATCTCGCCAGGCGTCGATCCTTGCCGGGCACCAATCCTTGCCGGGCGCCAGGGCTTGCCGGGCGTCGAGCTTTGCTGGGAACCAAGCCTTGTCGGGTGCCGAGGCTTGCCGGGCTCCACGGGCCATCCCGGCAA
Source organism: Thinopyrum elongatum (assembly GCA_011799875.1). Classification (NCBI taxonomy): domain Eukaryota; kingdom Viridiplantae; phylum Streptophyta; class Magnoliopsida; order Poales; family Poaceae; genus Thinopyrum; species Thinopyrum elongatum. The sequence continues at coordinate 553,151,691 of CM022300.1, read as the reverse complement.
GGATCTTGCCGGGGAGGCTGGCCTTCGATTTCCAGCTTTGCTTATCTGCTGATCCTCAGATCTCTGACTTGATGATTCCCTTGATGACTTTAATCGACCTCGAGCTGATCCCGGCAAACCTTGCCGCGAGGATGGCTACAACTGCCCGTGCACAAGTAAGGGGTACTAGTGGCCCAATACTTAGTACACTGACACCAACTTTTGTAGTAAGGGTGATACCCCTAATCATGAGTATTGATAACTCCTTCCATATTGTGCCGGTTTATGATAAACCCGTACCGGGTTGTGAAAAAACACCAGATTATTCATATATAACACTGGCAACTTATAGTAAAAACCAGACCGGGTTAATAAGCACCGGATTATGACTAATCATGTACTGACAACTTGTAGTTGAAAGCCGAGTCAGGTTAATTAACGCCGGTTTACCAAAATCATCATAAATCTCATCAAAGGAGAAAAAACTTGGCAAATAAAAGCATATGAAAACATGTAGTCGAGGCTTTTCACGGGCTGTCAGGCCCCAAATTCGAGGCTTTTCATGGGCTGCCAGGCTGCTGAGTTAAACCATTTTACAAAGCCTTTTAAGATGAACCTCAATCTTTAACCAATCGTCGTTTTAACTTTGACAAGTTCAGGGTCTTATGAGATTGACTTGTCGAAGTTTGACGGGTCATACCAGGTTTACCTGGACGGAGCGACTTACTTAATAAAGGCAGGCTAACCCGGGGTTTTAGGTGTATACACCAGGCTTCCAAGCCGTGGCTTGATAGCCTATTACAAGTGTAGATTCTTTGTTCATTGCGATAGCAAAGAATCCCCGAGCAATATTTTGAGCTGTGCTCAGTGGGTGCCTATGTTTGAGTTGTTCTTTTGGAACACTCTCTTTGGCCCCTAAGTAATTTTTCTTTTTGGCTCTGAGCCAATCAAGAGGTGTAGCTATGGTTCGAATATGACCAAGCCCCCAAGTGATTTTTCTGGTGGCCTTGCGCCTATCAAGAGGTGTAGCTAAGGTTCGAATACGACCAAGCCCCCAAGTGATATATATATATGGCTTGATAAGCCGAATCAAGGGGTAAACCGGACGCCGCTTTATAAGCAGAAACCTCCATGTAACCACACCTGATGTAAGAAAAAACAACCGATACCCCGCTTTAGCTGAGGCTCCAGTTTATTATATTGATCATAATATATACATTGTCATAACTATGTACATAGCAGAGCCTAGGGCTCAGGTATAGTAAGGCCGTAGATGAGCGATATTCCACGGCCGGTGGGTCTCCTCCTCCGATTTACATGAGTCTTTGTGCTCTCGAACATCGATTAGGTAGTATGACCCGTTGTGCAGGTTCTTGCTGACCACAAAGGGTCCTTCCCAAAGCGGGGATAACTTGTGCATATCCGTCTGATCCTGGATGAGTCGGAGCACCAGATCGCCTTCTTGAAAAGTTCTGGTTCTAACCCGGCGGCTGTGATAACGACGCAGATCTTGCTGATAAATCGCCGAACGGGCTGCTGTAATGTCACGCTCCTCATCTAACAGGTCAAGTGCTTCCTGCCGTGCCTTTTCATTATCAGCTTCAACATAAGCCGCCACACGAGGCGAGTCATGACGGATGTCACTCGGGAGAACCGCCTCTGCTCCGTAGACCATGAAGAAAGGTGTGTAACCCGTAGACCTGTTGGGCGTGGTATTGATGCTCCATAACATAGAAGGTAACTCCTCCACCCAACAACCCGGCGTCCGTTGCAAAGGAACCATAAGCCGGGGCTTGATGCCTCTCAAGATCTCCTAATTGGCTCTCTCCGCTTGACCATTAGATTGGGGGTGAGCCACTGAAGATACGTCAAGTCGGATGTGCTCACGCTGACAGAACTCTTTCATAGCACCTTTGGACAGATTAGTACCATTATCAGTTATAATGCTGTGCGGAAAGCCAAACCGGAAAATCACCTTCTTGATGAATTGAACCGCCATAGCTGCATCACACTTACTGACTGGCTCTGCCTCCACCCACTTAGTAAACTTATCAACCGCCACCAAAAGGTGGGTCTTCTTGTCCTTGGATCTCTTAAAGGGCCCAACCATATCCAGCCCCCAAGTTGCAAACGGCCAAGTGATTGGAATCATCCTCAATTCCTGGGCCAGAACATGAGCTCGGCGTGAAAACTTCTGACAACCATCGCACTTTTTCACCAAGTCTTCCGCATCAGCATGAGCCGTCAGCTAATAAAAACTGTGACGAAAAGCTTTAGCTACCAGGGACTTTGAACCGGCATGGTGACCACAATCCCCTTCGTGGATCTCACGCAGGATCTCATGGCCCTCTTCCGGAGATACACAACATTGAAACGCCCCTGTTAGACTGCGGTGATGTAATTCGCCATTGATAATAGTCATTGACTTGGATCGCCGGATTATCTGTCTAGCCAAAGTCTCACCCTCTGGTAACTCGCCCCGGTTCATGTACACCAGATACGGGACGGTCCAATCCAGAATAACATGAAGTGCTGCCACCAATTGAGCCTCTGGATCAGGAACAGCCAGATCCTCCTCTGTGGGAAGTTTAACCAACGGATTATGCAGCACATCCAAAAAGACGTTGGGTGGAACCGGCTTACGCCGGGAACCCAAACGGCTTAAAGCGTCCGCCGCTTCATACTTCCGCCGGTCCACATGATCAACCTGATAGCCTTTGAAGTGACCTGCAACAATATCCACCTCTCGACGATATGCAGCCATGAGCGGATCCTTAGAATCCCAAGTACCAGACACTTGTTGAGCCACCAGGTCCGAGTCACCGAAGCACTTAACCCGGCTCAAATTCATCTCCTTAGCCATCCGAAGACCGTGGAGTAAGGCCTCATATTCAGCTGCATTGTTAGTGCAAGGGAACATTAAACGGAGAACATAACAAAACTTATCACCTCGTGGGGAAGTTAATACGACTCCAGCCCCCGAGCCCTCCAATTGCCTGGACCCATCAAAATGAATAGTCCAATAAGTATGATCCGGCTTCTCTTCTGGCGCCTGTAACTCTGTCCAATCATTGATGAAATCCACCAATGCTTGTGATTTGATTGCCGTCTGAGGCACATAATTTAACCCGTGAGGTCCAAGCTCAATGGCCCACTTGGCAATCCGGCCAGTCGCTTCCCTGTTCTGGATTATTTCCCCCAAAGGAGCAAAGCTGACCACAGTGATGGGATGACCCTGGAAATATTGCTTAAGCTTCCGACTCGCCATAAAAACTCCATACACCAGCTTCTGCCAATGTGGGTACCTTTGCTTAGACTCAATAAGTACCTCACTAACGTAATAAACCGGCCGTTGAACTGGATACTCCTTTCCGGTCTCCTTGCGCTCCACCACAATAGCCACGCTAACTGCCCGAGCATTGGCAGCCACATATAACAGCAAAGGCCCTTTATCAACAGGAGCAGCAAGGACAGGCGGCTCGGCTAGCTGCCGCTTTAAATCCTCCAACGCTTCATTGGCGGCGTCGCTCCAGACGAAATTATCCGTCTTCTTCAGCATCTGATATAAAGGGATAGCCTTCTCCCCGAGGCGACTGATAAACCGGCTCAAGGCTACAATCCGGCCTGCCAAGCGTTGAACATCATTGATGCACTTCGGTTTAGCCAAAGAAGTTATGGCCTTGATTTTTTCCGGATTAGCTTCAATGCCCCTATTAGACACCAGAAAGCCCAAAAGCTTGCCTGCCGGTACACCAAAGACACATTTGGCCAGATTAAGCATCATCTTATAAACCCGGAGGTTATCAAAGGTCTCCTTCAAGTCATCTATCAATGTCTTCTTCTCTCTGGATTTCACCACAATATCATCCACATAAGCATGAACATTGCGGCCGATCTGATCATGAAGACAGTTCTGCACACAGCGCTGATAAGTCGCCTAGGCACTCTTCAGCCCAAAGGGCATAGACACATAGCAGAAGGCTCCAAAGGGAGTTATGAAAGCTGTCTTCTCCTGGTCCTTAACTGCCATTTTGATCTGATGGTAGCCAGAATAAGCATCCAGAAAACTCAAACGCTCGCAACCCGCCGTAGCATCAATGATTTGATCAATACGAGGGAGGGCAAAAGGATCCGCTGGACAAGCCTTGTTCAAATCTGTGTAATCCACACACATACGCCAAGTGTCGTTCTTCTTAAGTACTAGAACCGGATTAGCCAACCACTCAGGATGAAATACCTCAACAATAAAGCCAGCTGCCAAGAGCCTGGCCACTTCCTCACCAATAGCCTTGCGTCTTTCTTCATTGAACCGGCGGAGAAACTGCTTGACCGGTTTAAACTTGGGATCAACGTTAAGAGTGTGCTCAGCGAGTTCCCTCGGTACACCTGGCATGTCAGAAGGCTTCCACGCAAAGATGTCCCGGTTCTCACGGATGAACTCGATGAGCGCGCTTTCCTATTTCGGATCCAAGGCAGCGCTGATGCTGAACTGCTGGGATGAATCGCCAGGAACGAAATCAACCAGCTTAGTCTCATCAGCCGACTTAAACTTCAAGGCCGGATCATGCTCTGTAGTTGGCTTCTTCAAGGAAGTCATATCTGCCGGATCAACAATGTCTTTGTAAAACTTCAACTCCTCTGTTGCACAAACCGACTCAGCATAAGCCGCATCACCTTCTTCACATTCCAAAGCGATCTTACGACTCCCATGTATCGTGATGGTCCCCTTATGATCCGGCATCTTGAGCTGCAGATAGACATAACAGGGCCTCGCCATGAATTTAGCATAAGCCGGCCGCCCAAACAGGGCATGATACGGGCTCTTGATTTTTACCACTTCAAAGGTCAATGTTTCTGATCTTGAATCATGCTCATCACCAAAAGCAACCTCCAGAGCTATCTTACCGACCAGATACGCCGATTTACCAGGCACCACACCATGGAAGATCGTGCTGGACGGTTTAAGATTTTTATCTGTTAACCCCATGCGACGGAAGGTTTCATAATAAAGGATATTGATACTACTCCCCCATCCATGAGTACTTTAGTGAACTTGTAACCTCCCACCTGAGGTGCCACCACCAACGCCAGATGACCCGGATTATCAACCCGAGGTGGATGATCCTCTCGACTCCACACAATGGGATGTTCAGACCAGCGTAAGTAACGGGGCACCGCCGGTTCAACGGAGTTCACTGCCCTTTTATGAAGCTTCTGATCGCGCTTGCACAGGCTGGTGGTGAAGACATGGTACTATCCACTATTTAACTGCTTCGGGTTGCTCTGGTAACCCGACTGCTGCTGCTGCTGTTGGTTCCCCTGATGATTATAACCACCTTGGTTGCCTTTATTGCCTTGATTGCCATGTCCGCTTTGATTACCATGGAATCCTGAACCGGAACTGCCTCCACCATAACCCGGCCCATGAGACCCGGGGCCTGAACCGCCAGCCGGTCCATTGTCATTTCGGAAAAAATCTGAATCTTTGAATTCTCGCATAATATAACAATCCTTCCAGAGGTGCGTGGCCGGCTTGTCCCACGATCCGTGCTTTGGGGAGGGCTAGTTCAACAGGTAATTCAGGCGCTCCGGATTGGGACCTGGTTCTCTTCCACGCGGGGGCGGTTTACCCTTTCGACGCTGACCATTACCCTGCGCGTTCGTATTAGCTACAAAATCTGAACTGTTATCCGCTTTACGCTTACCGCTGTTTCCATGCCCCGCCGAGTTATGCTGCTGCCCTTTGGTGCTGCCACCCTTCTTTCCCTTTCCTGTCTTGTCATCATCAGATTCAGGGTCCTTGGTACTATCAGAGTCGGCATATTTCACCAGAGCTGCCATAAGCGTCCCCATGTCATTGCAATGGCGTTTGAAATTTTGAATAAACCGGGCTCTTAGCTCGGCCCATGACCCAATGGAGTTAGCTGGTAGGTTTTTCAACCAAGTGCGAGCTGTCCCTTCCAACATCATGGTGAAGTACTTAGCACATGCCGCCTCATCTACGTCCAGCATCTCCATCGCCATCTCATAACTCTCCACCCACGACTCGGGGGATAAATCGGCAGTGTAATTCAGCACTTTACATGGGCCCTTGAAGTCCTTGGGCAGCCGTACATTGCGTAATGCTGGGACGAGACACGACACCCCCAAAGAACTGGAGGTAACCCCTGGTTCCACCGAAGTTGTTGGATGAACCGGAGTAAGCTGACGGGCCGCGTTCTGTGCTGCTAACTCAGCCTCTCGACGTGCCCTAGCACGGTCCACCACATCCTAAGCATCAACACCGCCACCCACCAGTTTATGGCCTCGTGGCGGATTACGGTTGCGGGCACTGCTAGACACAGCCGGTTCATCAACATGCCTGCTGTAACTCCGGCTTGGGCGGGGGGTGGAATGAATCCTCTCGCGACTGTACGAATAAGCCTGTTGCTGAGTCAAAGCTGTCTGAAGGAGCTCCCTAGCCCGTCGCGTCTCCACCGCTACAGGGGACTCACCATCGACTGGAAGGGCTGCCAATCATGAAGCGGCCGCGACTATGTTATCCAAGGGGTTGGAGTAATGACCCGGAGGTGTGGGCACATGCTGGGATGGGATATTCTGAAGAGGCGGATCCATTGCGCGTGGCTGAACCGGTGTCCCCGTCCTAGGCGCTTCTACCCGGTTTACCACTGGCTGGTTGCTGGTTCCGGCCCCTGGCGTATTGAAGAGATTCCTGGCTTCGTAAACCGGAGGCAGGTGAGATTGGTACCTTCTCCTCATTACATCATTTGACGCATTCTGATCCAACGTAAGCCGATAGGCCTGTGCATCTAACTCGGCCCGCTCTGCAGCCATCCTGGTGTTTTCAGCTGCCAAATCCACCCTGGCTTGGGCTATCTGATCCTTCACCTTTGCCACTTCTGCGTTGTGCCGCTCCTGATCCGCCGGGCTGACTTCGGCCGCTAACAGTGCTGCCAAGGTGTCGAATAAATCGGACAGACCCTGAGCCGGTGGTGGCGCAGGGCCTCCTGCCCCAGCTGCCGTCGCCGCTGCTGAACCGGAGATCATCGCCGTAGCGGTCGAAGATTGTGGCGCTGACTGTGTACCGGACATGAAGATCGCAACCCGGCTTGGCGGGTCAAGAGAGTCTGGAATACTGTCGCCATCGGAACAACCACCAAACCAGCCATCCTGTAGCTGGTACAATGACTCGGTCTCTCCAGTAGATGACTCGTCACCGGAATAAACAATGGTTTCGCCATCATATTCTGATCCATCTTCAGATTCCACTCCGTGGATGACTCCCACGAAGGCACGCTTCATGACAGGCTTAACCCGGACAGATCTCGCACGCTGAGCCGTTTCGACGATGTCGGTGCAGATGTCCGGCTCAGGGCCCGGTTCGCCAATCTTGCCAATGAACACGTGAATGCCGCCGAAGGGGACTCGGTACCCGTACTCAATCGAACCGGCCTCGGGGCCCCAGCCTACGTCGTCGATGTAGAGCTTGCCACGACGACTTTTGGTCATCCGGCCCACAGCGTATCCCTTGAGTCCTTCGAAGCTGCCCTCTAAGAACTCGAAACCATCGTGCGATAGCCCCACGGTGGGCGCCAACTGTCGTGGTCTTGTCACGGCAGATGTCCTAGAGAAAGGACTTAGTCGTGGAGCCATCGCGACGGGTTAGCTTAAAGGGGTTAAAACGGACAAGGGACGCAGAGAGTTTATACTGGTTCGGCCCCTTGCGGTGAAGGTAAAGGCCTAATCCAGTTGTTGTGGAATTGCTAGGGTTTCGATGACCAGGGAGCGAATCCGCTATGCCTGGCTCTCGAATTGTTGTCCCTCCCCTCAAACCGCCGCCGGGTCGTTCCTTTATATACACAGGTTGACGCCCGGCGGTTTACAGAATCCCGAGGCCGGCTCATAAACGTGTCCGGCTCGGTCTCTACTCTTTTCTTATCTTACAAGACAAGTTACATATAATATGGCGGTTTACACCTACAAGCCCTTAATCCGCCTTTGGGCCCTAGGCCTTCATAAAGCGCCATACTCCTTGTCTTCATGGGCTTCAAATATAAATAACTCATTATGGGGATAACCCGGCCTCTCCTGGCCGGTTTACACCCAGTAATAATATCCCCAACAACTGCCGTGAGATCCCTGCCGCTCGTCTTTTTAAGCCTCTAGAAATAGTTCATATCGAGAAAATCTACATAGCGCCCCACGGTGAACCTCCCACCTGGGAGCTCGCCCGCGAAAGACACTTCGGAACTCGATGCTGTCGCAAATCTGGCACTGATGATATGACCCTTCCGGAAGCCATCCTCTCCGCCCATGGTGGCGTAGTTCACCGCCTCTGCATACCGGCGTGCTACCTCCAGTCCAGACACTCCGCCGTCGACGCCTGGCCCAAATCATCCAAACTGGATAATCTCCAGGTGCTCGAGTTCTATTACATGTTCCCAGATTTTGTGAGAGACTGTGTCATATGACCACTCACATGCCCTTCATCTGCGCCCTTCGCACCGGCGTCCTTCTCTCGGTTTGCCTCCTCTCTACACACCGCCACCTTTGCTCTTTGCCAAATACCAGACAGTTACGTTCGGGCTCTTAAACTACCACTGCTCAAGATACTTTCACTTGTGAACGTTGATATATCAGACGTCTCGCTTCAAAGCATCATCCACTCTAGTTGCCCTGCACTCCGGTGCCTTCTGCTTACTTGGAATATGGAAAGCCGTTGCATCAGAATAAACTCATGTAACCTTGTAAGCATTGGAATTCGCTGTGGACATGGTGAACTTGTTATAGAGGATGCCCCCTCACTTCAACGGTTGCTTAAGGATATTCTGAGCAGCAACTTGCAGATAACTGTCATATATGCACCTAAACTAGAGACCGTGGGCAAATTCCATTTTTTTCTCTGAATCCAAGGTCACGCGTAACCCTACAGTTATCCAGGTACTTACTTTTCAGGTGCATTTTTTCGAGTAAACAAGTTTCATGTAATACAACCTTTTATTCAATTTTAATATCATTGTGCGTGCACCCTGCAGGGTTTGCCGACAGTCAGGCTATCAACAGTGCTTCAAATGGTCAAGACTTTGCTCATCAAGATGTGTTTTGAAGTGGACGTGGTCGTTGCCTTGATGCAATGCTTTCAACACCTTGTCAACTTGTTTATCGAGGTGATGATTCTCACACACATTGAAAGCCCATAACATGCATACTGTACTACTTCTCCTGTCTGTCTTAAAAAGCTTGTGTTACATTTGTCTGTAAATTGATACACCCGTGGCTAGACATGTTTTAGTATTACATACACCCGCATTTACAAAAATCCAATAAATACTTTACCAGGACGGAGGTAATAGAATTAATCATTCATCTGCTCTTTCGACAGAATCTCTCTTTTTAGACCTTAAGTATTTTCAATCTTCATGTACATCTAGGGAGGAGTCTGTTACGGGGAAACAAATACGTGGCGTCGTAAGCACCGAGTGTTTCTCAAACAACATGACTTTCGTTTGAAGACAGTAACGCTGGATGACTATGAACCCTACTTGGTATACATTGAATTTGTGACATTCTTTGTTCTGAATGCAAGCAAGCTTGAGACCATGAGGCTTAACTATCGCTTCCACCAAGACTTCACGGAAGAATTTTACGAAACGCAACAAAATGATCTTCTGTGGCACAAAAAGGCTTCTGAACCTGCTCGCCTTATATTATCAGCAGCGTGCAAGCATCGGTTCTTTTATTTAAAACTCACGCGTTTTGAATACCTGGATTTGACGGACCCATTCAGCTGTGACTGCTGAAAATAGAGCTGGAGTAAGTTGTTCAAGCTTGCAGGGTTACATGTTGTTGCGCCCTTTTGAATGTGGGGTTTGTCTGAACATGAACAAATAACCCTTGTACTTTTTTGCACCGTCTGTAAGCTTGCTATAACAATCCTTGGTTAGAAAGTCTTGTAACTATGCTCGTCTTCTAACAGACGACACAAGCTGTAAGCATTTTTAATATGGTACCATTTGATATGGCTTTATATTATCTTACTAGATTGTTTTTGTGATGTAGAGCAGTACGAAGCTGCACGGAAAAAAACATTGAAGCTGCAAGAAATATAATTGTTGTTAGAACAAACAAGATGCTCAGAGTGTATTTACATGACCTGTAAACCGGTGGATCTACTGGTTGTAAACTCGTGCTCCGTGCTACGGGACGTCCGTGCCTTCCACAGTGAATGTTTCAGCGGAAAGATTCTAAGTATTTAGTCATGACCCTCACTCTTGTTAGTATAGGACCATGCTCCTGATAATGAACTCGTCAGTGGAAACATTTCCAATATCGAAGCACGTCTGTGCTTCGTCCGCCCGTAGAACCATGCCTCTCATGACATGACGGCTGTTGTTACCGATGACCCCAGGCCGAAGCTTGGATATCTTCTTCTCAAGGTCAGACTTTGTCTAGAAACTTCACAATCATGGTTTTCTAACTGAGTATTCGCACCCATGCCTCTGCCACCACACTTTTGTGCATCCAGAGGGTTGGTACACATGCTTGTAGAGGCTTCACTTCGGTGCCTTCTGTGCCTGCATCCACGTACATGTGCCTCACGTGACCACACCGTGACTCTAGAGGCTTCATAACGATGGCTCTTTATCTCAGTATTCAGACCTCTTCTACCACACTTTTGTGCACCCAGAGAGGGTTGATACCAAGCCAGGCCTGGAGAAACACCACGCCCGTGCGTGTAGTGGCTTCACAACAGTGCCTCCGGTGCCTGCATCTACATGCCTCACGTGACACGAGTTGTGACTCTTACGTGCCCGTGGAGCCAGACGCCCGTGGGTCCAGAGACTTCACAACAGTGCCTCTCCAACTGAGTATTCTCACACATGCCTCTGCCACCACACTTTTGTGCATCCAAAGGGTTGATACTCGTGTCTCATGAACCCCGATGTACGTGTCTGTAGAGGCTTGATTTCCGTGCCTCTAGTGTCTCAATCCACGTGCCTCACATGACACTTGCCGTGACTCTTACGTGCCCATGGTGCCACACCCTCATTGTTCTAGAGAATTCACAATCGTGCCTCCCTAACTGAGTATTCGGACCCATGCCTCTGCCACCATAATTTTGTGCATCCAGAGGGTTGATACTCGTACGTGCCTGTAGAGGCTCCACTTTGGTGCCTTCGGAGCCTGCATCCTTGTACCTCACATGACACGAGCCGTGGCTTTTACGTTCCCGTGGAGACACACGCCCGTGGATCCAGAGACTTCACAACCGTGTCTTTCCACCTGAGTATGCGCATCCATGCCTCTGCCACCACACTTTTGTGCATCCAGAGAGTTGATACCTATGTCTCAAGAACGTCCACGTCCGTGCTTGTAGAGGCTTCAATTAGGTGCCTCCGCCGCCTGCATGCACGTGCCTCACATGACACTTGCCATGACTCTTACGTGGTCGTGGCGCCACACCCCCGTGTCTCTAGGGACTTCACAACCGTGCCTCCCTAACTGAGTATTTGGACCCATGCCTCTGCCACCAAACTTTTGTGTATTCGAACGGTTGATACCCATGCCTCGAGAAGCCGCACGTCCGTCGAGGCCGTGACTAGTCCACCACCGCATCAAAATCTTCTAGTTTAGGTATATATATATATATATATATATATATCAGGAAAAAGGGTGGATCGTGAAACCCTAACCCTCTTTCCAGATCCACCGCACAGAGAGCTGCAACGGAGGCGGCACGAGCTCGGCAATGGAGATGAAGAAGCGTGCCTCTAGCAACAAGAAGACGAGGTTCGCAGTTGTACACGTGCCCTCTAAGCTCGTTAAGAGGAGCGGCTATGGCCCGCCCACTGGATCCGAGAACCATGTTGAGTCTGGTCCGGACCGCATCAGCGATCTCCCGGACGCCATCCTCGGCGAGATCATCTCTCGTCTTCCCACAAAGGAGGGCATCTGCACACAAGTGCTCGCATCTCGGTGGCACCACATATGGTGCACCGCACTTCTCGATCTTGACTTTCGTGCAATCCCTGATACTCGTTCTACCAGCTCTCTGGAAAAAATCTGTTGCAAAATCATCCGCGTTCTCCCCAGCAAGCAAATCATCCAGAAAACATACGTCGGAACTAAATGCCGACATCTTAGTTGCAACTGCCGCGGAGAATATGTGGCTGATGATTTCAGTCTTCCTGTATCTATCGTCTCCGATCATGAGGGCCCGATTCACTGCCTCTGCATCCCGACAAGCTACCTCCAGTGCCAACCTTGTGTCGTCGATGAGTTGTTCCTGTCTCGGAATCTGGACAAACTCCAGGTTTTAGAGTTCTATCACATATTCCCAAATTTCTTCTACCCAGGGCCCAGGCAACCACGCATATTCCCTTCATCTATGCCGTCGCCAACGGCATCCATCTCGATATTTCACTCATCTCTCCACACCGTCACCTTCACCATGTGCAAACTAGAAGACAATCTAGTAGAAATGCTTTGCCTCCCACTGCTCGGGAGACTTTCGCTGGTGGAGGTTTATATATCGGATGTCTCCTTGCAGAAGGTCATCCACTCCAGTTGCCCTACCCTGCAGTGCCTGCTGCTTGTTTGCAACAAGAAATTCTGCTGTCTGCGAATAAACTCAGCTAGGCTTGTAAGCATTGGCATTCGTTCTGACGGAGGAAAACTCATCATTGAGGATGCCCCTTCCATTCGAAGACTGCTACATGATTCTGTAGATGCACAACTGCAAATAACAGTTGTGTCTGCGCCCAAATTGGACACCTTGGGAAAAATTTCTGAATTATCCAATTAAACGAATATCGTCATTGGGTCTACAGTTATTCAGGTACTGCCTCTACACGTTACTTTGACCCGCGTTATTCAAAAGCACATAATATTCACATCCACAAGCTAATAATATCATGTTCTGTGCTCAATGAAGGGTCTCTGCATAAGTAGCCTATCTGCGGTGCTGGATTCTGTCAAGACCTTGTTTATCTCACAGACATGCTTTAATCAGGATGAGGTTGTTGACTTGCTGTGATGCTTTAAATGCTTGCAAAACTTGTTTATTGAGGTGATGATTTCACACACGTTGAAAGCCCACGCACAATATACATAATATACTGGCACTAACTGCTCAGTTTGCTCTTCATGTGTGTTTAGGGAGGACGATGGGATCAAAGAGGTATAACAAATGAATGACGCCAAAAGCAGCGGGTGTTTCTCAAGAATCACGACATTTGTTTGAGGACATTAACACTGGAAGACTATGAAGTCACAGACGCAAACACTGAATTTGTGACATTCTTTATTCTGAATGCTAGGATGTTACTGACCATCAGGCTTAAGCTTGGCTTGCGCATAGATTTCACTGGTGAATTTTACAAACGGCAACAAGAGGTACTGCAGATGGAGAAAAGGGCTTCTAATTGTGCTCAGCTTAAATTAACAACAACTTGCAAGCATATGCACATGGATTTAAAACAAGCAGGTGTTGAATATCTGGATTTGCCAGATCCATTCAACCGTGAATGCTGAAAACAGGTCTGGAGAGATGTACTTGCGATATTGAATGAGTGCATTGTGTAAACATGGTCAAACAATTCACATTCCTTTTGCACCGTACCGTCTGTAAGCTATTTTTTATTTTCAAGCAGTAAGCTCATATTTAAAAATAGGAATATGAATATTTATGATATCAATTACATGCTTTTTGTTTACAATATTGATCATATGTTTGTAGAGCCATGAACAATTACCCAAAGCTAAAAGAAATCAGCTCACACATGCTAAAAAATCAAACTAGTTTCCTGTTTTTTATCTCAGTTTCTTGGCATCAAATTCTGTCTTTTAAAAGCAACATGCGTCTACTGCAAACGTGCATCTGCTGCAACTATTCCTCCCCGAAGGACGTCCGTGCATCCCACAGGAAACGTGCATCAAGAGGTTGTGAAATCGTTCGTCTATGTGAACGCGTCACTAAAAACATTTGGAATACATAGGCACTTCCGTGCCCCTTCTCATTGTAGAGACTGTGTCCCTTCGAGAGACCGTGTCAGAGAAAAATAAATCGGAAAACATTACCACGGTCGTGCGTCATTTACATGTACACCCGTACCCCTGCTGCTTACAGACCGGGCCTCTCTCAGTGAACAAACAACTAAAAATATTACGAAAACAGAGGCACTTCAGTGCATTTTCTCCTTAGAGAACCATGCATACCGTGTCTTCACGTCCCTATCCCTCAGAGTGGCCGTGTTAGGGGAAAACAATTGGGAGAACACAAACACGTTCGTGCGTCGTGCACATGTACAACCATGCGCCAACTGCTTAAAGACCGCGCCTCTGTCAATGAACGCGTCACTGAGAACATTTCGAATACAGAGGCACTTCCGTGCGTCTTATTCTTATCCTTACAGAACCGTGCGTACCATGGCTTCACGTCCCTGTCCCTCCGAGAGACCGTGTTAGGGGAAAATACTTCGGAAAACAGAAGCATGGTCGTGCGTCATGGACATGTACAACCGTCCCACAACTGTTTAAAGACCGCACCTCTATCAGTGAACGCGTCACTGGGAATATTTGGAATACAGAGGCAAGGCCGTGCTTTATGTGCTTCTAAATTTGTGCGTGTTGAGGCCGTCAGTCCGTGCCTCTATTCCCCTAATAAGCTACATCTAGGGAAAGCAGTGCACTAGTTGTGTCATTGTGCACCTTTCCTGGAACTGACATCATTTTCTGCCAACCCGTACGTCCCTCTACATACTGAGCGCAACATGCGTTCCTTGAAAGAAAATAAAAAGAAAAAACTTATTATCTTTGCCGCTGTAAAGTGGCCCCATGTCAGTGAGAAGGCGCGTATTATAACTATTTGTTTTGTGCCAACCTAGATGCCTCCTCCCACTCACCCGTTGTAGAGTTCACCATCTTTTCTCTCTCGATTCTCCATCTCGATCTAGGGTTAGTCCATTTTCTCTTCATTTCAATGTGAATTTTTCCCTATGATCTGTTTCCCTGTTGTTGGTTTGTTTGTTCGTGTTTGAAAGCGATACATCTACGTTGTTATGCTAAGAATTGCCTGGAAATTTGTTGTGAACTCAGCCAAATCCACGCAGTAGCAGGCCGAACCTGTACATGGCCCGAGCCTCTTACACCAATGACCTCACCGGAGCAAGGCACGACACTACGAGCGGCAGCGACGTACGGTGTCCAAGTCCGAGGTTAGAAATAAACTTCGCCGAGGGAGGTTGGTAGTTTAAATTGAAGCCCGATAGGGCTTGCAAACAACGGCGGTAGGCGATAGTCGAAGGGATTGGGCAGACGTTGCGCTGTATTGCTAACCGGCCACGGGATGCTGGAGGTTGGTGTTTGGGGTGGTGTTGACTGGGTGTCGGCGTTTGTGCTTGAGGACGGCATTTGGTGTCCTGTAGGCTGGGGGTGAGGATAACGTTGGTGGATCACCCATTTCAAAGACTACCTAGCTACACATATTCGGGTGGTTTGTGTCTGCGACGGTAGGGTAGGGTTGCAGATGATGTTGCTGGGTGCATCTCTGACAGATTTACATATAATTTTTATGTTACAAACACTTTTTGAGCCACCTGATGATAGACTATTGTTTCTGCTTTTTGCTTGTCTTGTCTTGAAATATACATTTGCTAAAGCTGTTTTTATAACCAAGCAGCAGATATCCTTTCACTGAGTGATAGTGACATTCAAGATTGTGAACTGCTCTAAAAATAGTCAATACTGAATTGTTATGAATTAAGCAACCCTTTTTGGAAAATCAATACTGATTTAATTAATTTCATATTTCCACTGTTATTACTACCATTGTAGAACTGTCAAGTGTGCACATGTCTTTTTAGGAATTTGTATGTGAACGACTATTTATGAAAAGTCCCCCTTTAGCCAAATAGTTTTTCAAGATAATTTAATTTTCCTTGTGTTGAGAATTTCATATATCCAGGGGAAACCATGTGTTGTGATATATGTACCAACTTCGGTTGCCCTGGATTGGAGTCAGGCATTCTTCACAGTGCGATAACAGTGCCTCTTCCTCGCTGCTACAAGACATGCCTAGTAAGGAGAAATGTTTGGCACCCCATGCCCATCACTTACTAGCAACTACTGTATGTTTCTGATGGCAGGAAATAAAAGTTTCTCCCATATTGCTGGAATGGAATGCCTACATTTAACGAGATGTTTTCAATTTTCGATATATCTTGTTTTATCAAATGCTACCTATTGAAAACAATTGGTAGAAATATGAAAACCGCTATCTGTGTTGATTATACATGTCGGTATTCAAGGATTCCTTCTTGCCGGTTGAAGATTTTTTTTTGCGTAGTATGTGCCATGCTATTGCAGGAAGCAAGTCACTTCTTCAACCAATCAGTGGAAAGAGGAAGCATTTCTAGAAGAAGGAAAACAAAGGAATCCAGTACTGATCAGCAATGAGGATCTATCATATGAGATCTACATCACCGATGAACCTAACCGGTCTAAAATTCATGGACCTGGCTGGGAAAAGTTAATTAGCGACTACGATCTTCGTTATCGAGATCTAATCATCATAAACCTGGATATTGGGAGTCTGTCCATTGAGATAGATCTGAGGCTCAGTGATTCTCGAGGAGGTCACAGACCCCTTCACAAACAATCACTAGGTAAGTGCATCAACTTCTATCCTGCTTTATCAACTTTGTTTATCAGCGTACTTTGGTGCTCCTACCTCTGTCCATGAAATGTATGTCATATTTATAGTCATAGTTATTTTCAAAACATTTTTTGTAATTCTATTGATTATCATCTCAACTTGATAACATGGATTGAATTTAACCATACCTTTTCAACTTTCAAAGCGAGTTCATTTCTTTAAACAAATTCGTTTGGAAATGAGTTATTTTTCCCTATAGCTCTTGATTATCTAAATGATTCAGAGAAGGAATACATTGGGAAAACAGTGTTTGGTCGAGGCATAAACCTCTCATATAGACAATTTGGATAGATGATATACTTTGTGTTTGAGGCCGACGAGTTCCCCACCATACCCTTTGTCCAGCGTCTAAACATCACCAATGTCATAAATGGTCGTCTGGTTAGTCATTCAATATTTGTTTTGATCCACTCCCATGGTTTCGTTTGCTATTTTCGATGTTTTATGTCCTTGTACATTGATTTTATCTAGTAATATCGGTACAATCTGCAGAGAATCCCATCTGTTGTTGTGAGACTTCTAAAGCTGAACCTTGCATATCTACCTCAAAACGGTGCAGTCAGCCTAACAGAGGTGTATGATGCAATAGGCATGAGCACGGCATACTCCATACAAACCGACGGCAGAATGGAGGTGACCGGTTTTTTAGTTTTGCCTAGGAAGCTCAACTAAGAGTTGGTTCAATTGTCCTCATCACCATTGAAAAGCGGTGGCCAACTTTGGGAAACATGAAGCTGTTGCGGCTGATAATCAACGAGCTTTCCTGATAGTGTGTTGCTGGTGGCTATAGTTCCTATATCACAGTTGTAACACCCCCGGTGATTAGCAACAGTAATCACTTTTGATAATGACATGTTAGCATGATCGACAGTGCATAATCATCATTAGCATCACATTGCATTTCAACTCCTAAGTCAAATTCAAATTTAAATGAAAGTGGAATATGAAAGTTGTCCAACATAGGAGCTAAAATGTCAGATATATAGCAAATATTCCAGAGGCTATTCTAAAATTGAAACCAACATCATTGGAATTGGATAAGTGACTCGAACAACCTCAAACAGTGGATAAAGATAATATTTAATAACCATTTATTGAGTCTGAAATAAATATGGAATTATGTTTTGTCCAAACTAATTTTAGGTGTTAGGGAATAATGCACTGGTATTTATGAAATAGTTTTCACCACTTTTTACAAAAACCATTTGGGGCCTAAACATTAACAGTGGAGAAAGAGAATAAAGAAAAAGGAAAAAGAAACAGAAAAGGAAAAAAGAGCAACGCCCCCCCCCCCCCCCGGCCAACTGGGCCGAAGCCCAGCCGGCCGGCCACACTGCGCCCCTAGCTATAAGGCCCCCCGGCCAAACCCTAGCCTCACCGACAATCCTCCCCCCTCCTCACTCGTTCGCCCCCCCCCCCCCCGATCCAGAAACTGGATCGGGCCGACGCCGCTCGCCGACGCCACCACGCTCCCGCCGCCGATCGGCCAGCGCCGACGCCGCCGCCACACCGACGCCGCCCCGTCCTCTCCTCTTCCCCGACCGGCCGCTTAGCGCTCGGCGCCCCCCCCCATCTGGATCGGGATCCCCCGATCCCGTCCGCCCCGCTGCCGTGCCCCGCTGCCGTCGCCTGGTCGCCGGCGCTCCCCGTCCACCCCGCCGTCGTCCCCGACCTCCGCCTCGCCGCCCGCGCTCGGACGCCGTCGCCGGGACCTCGCCTCCCCGTCTCCTCCCCGAATCGCCTCAGCGAGCGCTCGCACCCGTCGCCGCTGTCCGACGCCGTCGCCGACTCGGCCGCATCGTCGCCGTCGCTTCCTCGCCTCGCCATCATCCCCGTCCGGCCCCCTGTGAGCCGCGTCCCTCTTCTCTCCTCTCTCCCTGACGCCGCGCCCGCACGTCGCCGCCAGTCTCGCTCGCGCACGGCCACACCCTTCCCCGTCGCCTCGTCCCCTGCTCCGCCCCGAGCCGCCCACCGTTCGCCGCGCGCGCGCACGCGCGAGCCCGCGCCCACGCACCGCGCTGCCGCTCGGCGGCCCGTCGCCGCGCCCCGCCGCGCGCCCTCGCGCACGCACCGCGCGCCCGTCACCCGCGCCCGTGGCCACGTGCCACTGACCGGTGGGCCCTGCCCCCCCTGTGCCGCTGACAGACGGGGCCCAGCCCCAAAAACGTTTTAGGAAAAATAATGAAAATAAAAATAAATAATTAAAATAATTAATTAATTAATTAAGTTAATTAATCCTGATTAGGTTAATTTAATTAAGTAGTTAGTGTTAATTAAACAGTAATTTAATTAGTTAATCACTAATTAACCTAACAGCCTATGACAGGTGGGACCCACCCTGTCAGGTGGCTGCTGACGTCAGCATGATGTCATGCTGACGTCATCAATCACTGTTTCGGATAATGTTGAATTAAATAATTAATTAAATTTCAGAAATTAATAAAAACTTTAGAAAATCATATTAAATAAACCGTAACTCCGATGAAAATATTTTATACATGAAACTTGCTCAGAACGACGATACGAACCCGGATACGCCCTCTGTATTCCCGTCAGATGCCCGCAACTATAAGAACGTTGAACAATTAGACCGATTTCGATAAATGAATAGTGCCCAACTTTAATTAAATAAATCCGAATAAATTCCTAAATTAACTAAATCATTTAGTTAGGCAGTAGAACACCCCGGCATATCATTTAGACATGTCATACATGTTGTTTGCATTATTGCCGTGAATTTATTGTTTCTCTCCCCCTCCTTCTTTCTCTCCGATAGACGCTGAGACCGACGACGCTGCACCAGGTTACGACTACACTACCGACGAGAGCCCGTTGACGACCTCCCTCTCTTGCCAGAGCAACCAGGCAAGCCCCCCCCCCCCTTGAGCATTCCAGATATCGCCCATTCTATTCTCCTGTTGCATTAGATTTTGCTACTGTTAATGATGCTCCTATTTGAGTGCATAGCTGCGTTGTAACCTGTTCATTGCTACCTTACCTGCCTATGATAAACTGTTTAGTATAGGTTGGTATGAACCATCTGTGACCCCACCACCTTACCTTGTCGCCCCTGCTTGTTCATCGACGACTCGATCAACGTGATCGTCGATCAGAGACAGATGCCTCACTTCACACCCCCCTTAGTTGTACGACTCTGCTTAGTTACTATCGAGTGCCAAGGGTGATACCTCGTAACGCACTCCTGATGAATACTCTGCAGTATAGCTGTTCGGTCGTGGTCATCGAGGGTGATTCCTCCTTCTCCATGTCCGATATGACTCTGTCGTGCAACCCCTCAGTGTGAACCTCGAGGGTGATACCTCATACGTTCATCCTGATGATTATGACCACACGGTTACTTGACCTTTTTCACAGGCGGGTCCACCCTGGTGGGTACCCGCTGGGGATCTATGATTTCGGGTGTGCCGGAAGGGCACTCGAGTGTGACATTGTGGCGGAGCATCAGAGACTCTGATTGTCTCCGCTTGATACTAATTGAGCCTATTGGATTCGGATGTGTGATCTGAGTGGGTCGACGTGCCCTATACGCACTACCACCACGCGGGATAATGGTTATGGGGCCCTCTGCGATGTACGTTTCTCCGAAAGCTTATCAGACGTCACGATTCACCGTGCGGGCTGATCGTCGGGATTGGGCTGGATACTTCACTGGCGAGTTCAGTGTCGCGCCTGCACCCCGGCCAGCCACGCAACGCGCAGGGTGCCCAGGGCGATGGCCCGAGACCCCTGGGTGCATAGGTTAGTCCGGCGTGCTGACCTCTCTGCTGAGCCTAGGTAGAGCGCTGCTTCGTGTTGATCTTCCTAGGACGGGCATTACCCAGCAAGTATGTCCGACCAGAGTTGATCGAGCGTGTTGGGTAACAGTAGTGCACCCCTGCAGGGATGAATCTTCTATCGATAGCCGGTCCTACGGTAAAGGACGCTCAGTTTGTGTATCTCGATCTACTACTTAAACTGGATACTTGTTACTTAATTGAAGCTTCGGGATTACTTTCTCGCTGGGAGTCGAGGAAGGATCTTTGAGCTGTACTTCAACATGTTTGCTAAATAAAATTGCTGTTCTACTCTCTTCTACTGCTGCAAGATGATGGCTTTGAGAAGATGTTTGAAGATGCTAGTCTTCGATAGGACTAGGCCTTTCTCTCTATTCTGGCATTTCTGCAGCCCAGTCCACATATACAGCCTTTTCTCCATTGATAATGTTGCATATGTAGTATAGATCCTTGCTTGCTGAGTACTTCGGATGAGTACTCACGGTTGCTTTATTTTCTTTTTCCCCCATATACCCCACCTTGATGATACACCAGACGATGGAGTCCAGGAGCCAGACGCCACCACCGGAGCCTACTACCAGGCGGGTCCAGAGGGCACGTACTACTGGATCGAGCCAGCTGACCAGGAGTAGGATCGGAGGCTCCCAGGCAGGAGGCCAACGCCTTTCGATCTAGTGTCGCTGTTTGTGCTAGCCTTCTTAAGGCAAAACTTGTCTAACTATGTCTGTACCCAGATATTATTTGTATGACTGACTTATGTATTCGGATCTTCGGATCCCTGGTCTGTAATATTGTGGACCTCTGTTTATTTGTGTTTAGAGTTGTGTTGTGATATCTTCCCGTGAGTCCCTGGGCTTGATCGTACACGTTTGCGTGTATGACTAGTGTACGATTGAACCGGGGGCGTCACAACAGTTCAGTAATGTATGTCTGGTTTTTGAACAAGCCATACATTCCAGTTTTGTTATTTAGTTATGTCATGGTATATAACTAAGCATATAATTATGTCCAAGAGGACGGTGGTGAAAATTCTCGATCAAAAAAGGTGAAATACTAACGTGGGTTACTTTATTTATCTGTGATAATAATAAAAGGATTTGCTGACTAATAATGGAGAATGAATGGTTGTGGTGAAGTATATTTCTGCATAGTTTAGTGATGTTCCTAGCTCCCCACGTCAGTTGTTTACATATTTTCACTATGGTGCTCCACGGAATAGCGGGATGCCAAGTAGTTTGTTGCGATGAAATCAAACATACCCCTCTGTCTACTGCACAGCAGTGCTCCTGTCTAATACAGGGTAGTGCACCATCTTCTAAAAAACCAGTGCCTTCCCCTGTGGCTCTATTACCTTAAACATCCATGCCTTTACAAAGTGAATCTTAAAACATACGTCCATGCCTCTACGAGTGAACAAGTCAGAGAAAATATTTCAAACACGGGGAGGCACGCCCGAGACTCGTCTCAGTGAAAATATTTGGAACACAGAGGCACGGACGTGGCTTCTTATGCTGCTAAAACGGCACCTTTCAAAGTGAAATGCGTCACTTAAAACATTTGACAGAACATGGGCACGGATTCACTTCCATGCCATCACATAGCTTCATGTCCGTGCCTCACGTAGCATCGTATCTGTGCCTCTAGTTGCGCCTCTCGTTGTTTAAGTGCGTCTCGCAGCTTCATGTCCGCACCTCTCATTGCTTCTCGTCGTTTCTGTCCATCTCGTAGCATCAATTGCAACACGGACGCACAACAGTGCCTCTAGAAAAACACAGCAGTGCTCCTCTCAGTGAACGTATCAATGAAAACAATTGCCACATGGATACTTCACGCCCGTGTCTCTGAGAGTTAAACCAGCGACTTAAAGCATGCTTCTCTTGGTTAGAGACGCGTGCCTCTACATGCTGCCCTTGCGTGCCTCATGAGATAAATTGTAAAAATTGACATTTGATAGTGTTGCAACCAAATTACGCAAGACAACGATCTTCTCCCTGAGTTGCTGGGCGCCGGAGATCCTCATTCTGGAGTAGCAATGCAGTGCGGCGTGTTCTACAAAGAAGTGCGATTACATCTATAACGCAGTTCGGCAACTGAATCAGGTTCCTTCAACCGCCTACCACGTACCAAAACAATGATCATTTGGACATACAACGGTTGTTAAAAACACCACTGCTGAATTTTATTTTATTTAAAAAAAATCCACGATCAAAAACCCAGGATGTGCACAACTGCATCACAGGGAGATGGAACCACGATCCAAAACCCATGATGTGCACAACCGCATCGCCAGGGAGATCGTGCACTCCTTTGCCGCTATCCTGCCCTTAAATTTAGACTTCCGCCGCGGCCATCTCACCCACAAACAACAGAAATTGCCATTGCGCTCCCACTCATTGTTCCCCACAAAATACCAGGTTGGAGGAGGAAGAACTGCTCCAGGCCATGGGATTCATCAAGGAGTTCAAGGAGGTGCAGGCCCACGGCAACACCAAGTTGCACATGATCCACACCAACTACTTGCACAAGGCGGCAACCACCATCGAATAGTACCAGCGACACCTCCAGTTCCAGCGCCACAAGATCATCGGAGTTGATGTGGAGTACACCAACGACGATGGCGCGAATCAGAAAGCTGCCCTCGTCCAGCTCTCCATCGGCAGGAATCATCCGGTGCTGCTCTGCCAACTGAGCGCCGCCGACAAGAACTGCACCAAGTTCGACAACTTCCTCGCCGACCCCAGGTACACGTTTGCTGGCTTCTGCATCGACGGCGACATAGACATGCTCGGCCGCGTCGGGCTGGAGATCGCCCACTTTGTCGACATCCAGAAGGAATGGAGGGTTCCTACAGCTACCAAGCCTCTGGACTCCCTTGGAGACGTCTCGGGCATCCTTGTCGACGAGGACTACAGCGACATGAAGAAGAAGCTGACCGACGCAGAACACAGGCGCTGGGAGTGCATGCCCCTGTCCATGAGGCACATCGAGTACGCGGCAAAGGGCGCTTACGTTGCGTACGAGATATGGAGCCGCCTCACCATCATCCAGGAAGGGCTCCGCCGGGCAAAACTCGAGAAGGAGCAGTCCAGGAAGCGCGCTAGGTCCTGGGGTGACTACGACTATTGAAGCAGGTGGTCCCGGTCAAGAAAGTATCTAGAAGATTTCTCATGCCATTCTAGATTTCTCATTAGATTTGCTTTCTCTCAAGATTGTAGTTTGTTTGTTGTAAATTTAGGTTTGCTTGTGTCGCAGTTAACATTGTAGTTTGCTTGCAGTTTACATATCTTTTGAACAAGTTTATTTCCAGTGCAATGTTGGAGTTCTCTATTAGAATATATTGCAGTGAACTAAAAATATAAACACAGTACAGATAGTATATGAGTAGCGTAACACACAGAGTAGGTACACATAGCAGTCCACAAAAAGGACGAGCATGCAGTGCACAAATCAAGATCCATGTAGTGCACTACTATCTTTGTGGATGCAGTGCGGAATTGTAGGGACAACAATTACAGAATGTTCTTAAATGCAGTGCACAATCTTCTAACAAAGCATTGCACACACAGTATTAAAAAACATTCATATGGAACACTTCAGAAAACATTTTGAATATAGAGGTAGTTACGTGCTTCTTCTCCTTGGAGAACCGTGCGTAACGTGGCTTTACGTCTGTGTCCCTCCGAGAGACCGTCTCAGGGAAAAACACTACGAAAAATAGAGGCACGGTTGTGCGTCATTGACACGTACAACCATGCCCCAACTGCTTAAAGACCACGCCTCTCTCAGAGAATGCATCATTGAAAACATTTGGAACACAGAGGCACTTCCGTGCCTCCACTCCTAAGGGGACCGTGCGTAACTTGGCTTCACGTCCGTTTACGCAACATTCTCGACGTCAACCCGGAGCTTCACCTTGTCACGGATAAGTTCATTAATGATGTTGAATGCCTTCGAAAACACATGTAGCTCATAGGCCATGCCCCCCACAATGAAACGTGTCACTGAAAGCATCTGGAAAACAGAGGCACGACTTCACGTGCATGCATCACGAGCCTTCGTGCCCGTACCTCCCTTTGCATCACGTCCATGCCTCCAGTTCGTCACTTGCGTGCCTGTACCTCAGGTAAAATCGTGCCTCTCTCATGCGTAATATGTTAACAAAGTTGCTGACAACAAAAACATCAGAAAAAGAGGAGCACGGCCGCCCCTCTCGTGCTTCTAAAACCGAGCCTTACGTCCACCCCGCTGACACTGAACGTGACGTCAACGAAAACACAGAGGCAGGACCGTGCCTTATGGCCAGGTTCTTCCGACGTATCGGGTCTATGAAGATTTGCTTCCTTCTTAATATGGGACGTGACTATCGCAAAGGCATAGGCTCCATCCTTCACGTTCGTGCCTCCACAAGAATAACGACCGTGCTTGTAATAGTGAAGCATATAGCTGATACTTTCAGAAGACCTGAGGGACCACCGTGCCTCTATTTCAGACATGACCGTGCTTGTTTCGTCGGCACATTCGTGACTCTCACAGTGAATTGAAAAACATTCTGTAAAAATAGTAACGAACGTGTATTGTCAGTCCTCACGTCACGTCCGTGCGACGTTCATTCCTTCCTCACAGAAGTCATAGCCGTGCCTCTCCCACATAACATATAAGTGAAAAACGATTCCCCCTACACTTGTAAAACCCGGAATGCCCTGGATAAATGTCCAATCCTATTTTGTTGTAAAACCATGCAGGCTGGTGCTTCTCAGAAGCACATCTGTGGCTTTTTGCGCATGTTGTTGAGTGCCTCTCTTAGCATTACGTCTCTTGTCTTGTGAAATTATCGTTAAAAGAATTTGAAACCATATTGAAATCTCTAGAGTCAAATATGTGCCCCTACGAACTGAAAGTGCAGAGTATCTCAAACATGGTGCTTGAAACTGCAATTTGTAATAAAACATACGCCCTCCGTCCCAAATTAAATGACTCAACTTTGTACTAACTAGTACAATGTCTTTTGTACTGACTGGTATAAAGTTAGTACAAAGTTGAGACATTTATTTTGGGACGGGGTAGTACTACTTAAGAACAAAACACGATTGCTTCACATGGAAACATAATTGTCTACATTCAAACACTTCATAGTTCAACTGTTACATAGGCATACAAATCATGCAAAGCAAACATCTACGAACAAGACTACACTACTCCCCGTCGTCGGAGATGTCCACTATCTCCATTCTGAGATCGATGTCATCGGCCTCCGCATCCAGCTCGTCGAAGAGCGCATTGGTCTTCGCCTGTTCTTCCCGGAGGAAGCGCCGGTTGGACTCCACGTACGCCTCATCCTGGATGGACTCCAGGATAGCGGTCTGCTCCGCCATCAAGGCCGCCTGACCGAGATAGAACGCCTCATCATCCTCGTCATCCCCCTCCTCTTCCTCCACCTCCGGCTCCACCACGTCTTCCCCCGCTGGATCAACTCCTTGCATGAGCTCCGACACGACCCCCTCCCCTTCCTCCACCTCCCAGTTCTCCTCCGGCTCGGGCGAGTCAGGAGACAGGCCCGCTGCGACCCGAGCTGCGTGCCTCGAACGGATGTCCTCCTGCATCTAGAAGCGGTGCTCAGGAGTAAGCATGGCGTAAGTAGTTTTCTTTTGCCAAACCATGGTGGGGGCGGTCACAAGAAAAAAGAGGAAGATGGATGATTTCCTAGGGTTGCCGGCGAAAAGAGGGAGAAGCAAGATGATGTCTAGTGGTGGCGGACGCCGCTCGGCTTAAATAACTGGTCCTTGACCTCGGGCGAGGAGCCGGAACGGTGCCATGCGGCGTTCACTTCGCCACCGGATGAGATGCATGTCGGTCCTTTTGGCTTCCGCAGCACCGGCACATGGTGCTCACATGCTCACCGGAGGAGACGCCTCGTATTCTCACCAACTCTATTAAATACCTCGACCTCTTCGCCGCGTGATGTAATTTCCTGTCTCCACATAGGTCACCTGTGTACGTCGTTTGGCTAGCAAACGTGCCACCAACATCTTCACGTCCGTGCCTCCGATGCTACTAAAGCATTTGGAACATGGAGGCACGGACATGCCCCCTATGGTAGAAAAATCATGCTTCTCAGAGTAAACCTATCACTGAAAAACATTTGACGAACGGCTTCGCACGTAGCATCATATTTGTGCATCACGTGGCTTCACACCTATGGCTCTCGTTGTTTCACGTATGTGCCTCCCGTTGCTTCACGCCCTGGTGTCTAATTGCTTCACGTCCGTGACTCTACATAATGCATGACCGTGCCTGTCATAACGTCAATTGGAGCACAAACGGACACACGGTCGTACCTCCATCAGTGAAAGTATCATTGAAAACAAACAGACCATACACACACGGCTCATATCGATTGGAAGCATAAACATATGCTTGTAAAAGCGGCCCTACCTTGAATTCACGCCAGGCCCCCTCCATGTCCATGCCTCTATAACTGAACGAGTGACATCGACATTCGTTTGAACACCTGGATAAGGTGATTGAGTTGTACCAAATAGTCATGAGTGACACATGGCAGAACAAATTCAAAAGGTGACTTGGTTCCTTTTACACCTGAAATTAGTTTAAGTGAGCCGGCAATTATACAAATAAGACAGGAAACTAAAAAGAACCTTAAATTCCTGTTTATCAGTTTGTTAGTTACTGACTTTCTCAACAAAAATTCCTTCTACTGTCCTGCCTGTAAGCAGAAAACATGTATACTTGCGGCAACATTCAGAGAGCGACAATACATCTCTTACTGGATCAAATCTGAAGGAAGTATTTGGGCCTGCAAAGAAGAACAAACGTTAAAGTATGGAAAACACGGTGCTCGATGAGTTAGCAGAAATATGGGAAAGCACGCAAACTTCAGACAAAAGACATAGACTATTATTAGGCCCAAGCTTTGCAGAGGTAAATTTCAAAAAACCACAATGATCAACTGAATTCGTCTTTTTGCAATGACTGTTTAATCTCTTGGCACCGATCTGTTTTTTCTAACTCGTTTTTATCGTATTTATTTATTGCTTGCAGCATATACTGGATTTAAGTGATACAACAAAATCTCTCATGAAGTTCAGAGATAATTTCAAACAAGACAAGGATAACTTGGTTCCCTTGTACCTTAAGCACTGTCAATCAAAGAAGCTCTCAACGGCAAAAATGGTAATAGCGTTTTCCATACAACAAAATAAAAATAAGCATTTCAACAGAATACTTTATTCTAAACTCTCCTCTAACAATAAAAATTTTGTACCGCAGGTATTCATGCCACTAAAAAGGAAGACCGGTACATACTATTCGTGCTCGACAGATATACAAGGAAACTTCAAATTATCAAACCTCAAGAAACCTCTCTTGAAGAATTAAAGAAGCAGCAACACCTAAAAAATCTACGTGATCAAGATGTGTATGGTGACCGAGTAAGTAATGCAATCACTAAGATGGAACGCAACGAAGAGAAAAAAGAAAGGGAGCATAAAAAATACCACAACCATAATGACAAACTGGTAAGAATTGTACATAACATCATCTTTCAGTTTTAAAAATTGCACTACATGTCTCTCTAAAACAAAAAAAATGCAATTCCCAGGTGCCCAGGTTTAGAGAAGTCTTCGAAGTATTACTGGATGAACAATTCGAAAAGGAAAAGGGTAAATGGGATGTTCATTTTCTACAAGGCGTTCCAAAAGTAAACAAAGGTGAAACTCCATTTGTTGTTCTAAGGTTCGCGTATCTCTATGACGGCAATGACTTCGTCGAAGACATAGATAATTTCGACGTAAGTTTTCACTGAAAACTCACACTAAATCTGCTAGATATCATACAACTGCATGAACTAGTTCTGATGTGTTTTTTCTCCTTCTTTTGGTGAACTTTTCATAGGATGGCACGTAACAATGGAAAGCAGAAGACCTATACAGGCTGTTACTTAGCCAACAGAATGAAATCAAACCCAGCAACATGGGTGATGAGATTAGAAAGATCTTCGACAACAATGCAATCTAAAAGTTTTTGATAAGCGAATGAACCTAACTCCATCGAAACCTCAGAAAACGGTTTAACCGCACCTCATATTGTGATAATGAAGCAAAAAACTCTTTTTATTCATGTAGTTCCTCGTTGCTTCTCTAACTAAGTATTCGAACACGAGCCGGTGGCCCTAGACACTTCACAACTGTGCATCCAGAGGGTTGATAACCATGCCTCAAGAAGCCCCACGTCCCTCCCTACACATGTGTGTCTCACGTCCATGCGCCGTGACTCTACTTGTTCCTCACGCGTGATCGCCGGTGACTCTTTGCTATTGCACAGACATTCCTCTATGTGCAACCGTGTGATGCCGAATGCCACCAACCTACACCGCTCTATGCATCTGGCCTATGTACAGTCGTCGCTCTCTAAATGAGTATTCCAACCCGTGCCTGTGGTGCCACACACCCGTGCCTCTAGAGACATCACAACTGTGCATCCACAACCGTACCTCCCTAACTGAGTATTCGCAAGCATGCCTCTGCTACCACACTACCGTGCATCCAGAGGGTTGAGACCGGTGCCTCGGGAAGCCCCACGCCCCTGCAGTGACTCTTACGTTCCTATAGTGCCACACCCATTCCTAAAGACTTCACAACCGTGGCTCTCTTACTGAGTATTCCGACGCATGCCTCTGGTAGCACACTTTTGTGCATCCAAAGGGTTGACACCCGTTTGCCTAGAGAAACCGCACGTCCGTGCCTGTGGTGGCTTCACTTCTGTGCCTTCCATGCCTGCATCCACGTGCCTAACATGTCATGCACTGTGAATCTTACGTGGTCACGGTACCACGCCCGCGTGGCTCCAGAGAGCCTTTTCCTTCTTTCCCTTAAAAAATAACTCAAGAAAAATCCAATTATTTACTCTACAAGAATGAAATGCTTGTTATGCCTAATATACTTAGTTTAACTTGTATCTGTTTTAATTATGTTCTTTATCCTCACAACTGTGCCTCTCTAACCAAGCATTCGGACACATGCCTCTGCCACCACACTCTTGTGCATCCACAGGGTTGATACCCGTGCCTCGAGAAGTCCCAAGTCCGTGCCTGTGGTGCCTTCACTTCCGTGCCTCCCGTACCTGCATCCACGTGCCTCACGTGACACTTGCCGTGACTCTTACATGCCCCATGGAGTCACACCCCCATGGCTCTAGACACTTCACAACCGTGCCTCTCTAACTAAGTATCGGGACCTCTCCTACTCAGTCCTCGAGAAGCCCAACAACCATGCTTGTGGTGCCTCCACTTCTGTGCCTCCGATGCCTCCATCCATGCGCCTCACATGACAAGCGATGTGACTCTACGTGCTCCACACGCATGATCGCCCATGCATCTTTCGTGTTGCACACACGTTCCTCTCTGTACAGCCGTGTGCTGCCGCATGCCACCAACCTATACCTCTACTTCTAAAGACTTCACAATTATGCATCCAGAGACTTCACAATTATATCATTTGTTGAATTGTGTTTTTACATAAATATATATAATAATGAGATGTGTTTGCGTGGTGTGGGATGCAGTAGTGCACTGAACAGCCGAGGTAGTACATAGTTTTTTGTCTTCCATTTTTATTGGCAATATAAGCTGTATTAATTGTCCTCTTTTTTTGGTACTCCCTCCGTCTAGGTGCATAAGTCATCTTAGGTTGTGCATCGTGACCAAGGCGGAGAGAATAGCAAGAGAACTTAATGTGTATTTGCTAATTAATATCATTGCATGCAATGAACTGACCACTGCATGTCATGTTTGGTAGTCTCAAGTCATTGAAAGCATACACGCCCCACATCTCTTATTGGTTAATTCCTTTATTTATGTCAAGAAACAAGAAACGAGGTGGGAGTTAATGCACTGCGCCTAAGTGTTTTGGGATTATTTGGTTTTCATAAGATGACTAATACACCTAGACGGAGGGAGTAACGTACCTTTCATTAATTTCCCTATTTTTTTTCCTAGTGTGCCTAGACCTTTTGAATTCCTCTTCTATATATTTAACTCTCATTTGCAGTTCATTTCCCCTATAGCCGCATCTGCACTTCCTTCCAAAAAGCCCTTTCTTTCTTTCCGGTTTCTAGTTTTTTTGCCATGGCCCCACGCCCCTGTGCGCAACTTTCATGATGCGGCCATGGTTGTGGTGTGCCGACGCACTGCGACTGCAGGGCTTGCAGTGAGGCCCGGCGTGCTCGCCTGGAGGGCAAGGTCTTGTGCCGAGCTGGGCGAGCAAAGCAGCTTGCGTACGGCACGGTTTTCACCAAAGGATTGAATCTGGACGATATCAATCTCCTTGACTTCTATACTGCTCTGCTTCACCATTGTCGGCGTTCTGGGAACCAGGGTACCCAGACTTGCCTGCCTGCGGCCCATGGCGTGGCTTCATCGACGGCCTTGTACGGCCCATCTACAAGACTACCAAGACAAGACCCTCGCGAGGGGCCAAGCCTCGCGAGGCAGACGACGCCAAGACCTCCTGAGGGAGCGGCCTCCCCAGGCTGCCTCCTGAGGAGCGGAGATTCCTATGCAGGGGCCCAAACCTCATGAGGTTGCGGTGATGCAAGCCATGACGACCAAGGCCAGGCGGACACCAGCGGGCGTAGAGGAGACAGTTTCCTCTTTGGTGCTAAGGAGGCAAGTGCAGGCGTGGGTTCCTGAGGACTCAGGCAAAGGTTTCCATTCCTGTGCAATGAGACCAAGACCACCAGGACGGCAGGACGGATGTCATCACCGAGCCCACTGCAGCGTCACGCCAGAAGCTTTGCAGGCGAAGACCACCTTTCGTCAGGATAAGATGTACTACTTGTCCCCTTTGAAATTGGTCGTTGTGGAATCCCTTCCCGCCTATGTTTTGGGAAGAGGACCAAGGCCACTATAAATATAGGCTAGCCACCACCGTAGAGCAGGACGAACCACCCGGGATCGGATCCTTTCCACCCTCACCAGAGCAGACCTCGTGAGGTTGTTCATCCCTTGTACTTGTTCATCCTCAGCCCCTCGTGAGGCAAATCCAGCACAAAGCAGGAGGAGGGTCTTAAACCGCAAGGTGGCCCGAACCTTGGTAAACTTCCATGTTCATCTTCTTCCTTGTTCCTCAAGCTAGGCCGTAGGGTGACGAGCTAGTTGGCTAGATAGGTTGAGTTCTTCGCACACGCCCCAGAGTTCGAACCTTTCTTGGGTCTGCAGAGCCCTGAATCCAACATTTGGCGTGCCAGGTAGGGGCGTGTCGAAGCTCTGCTTCTCCATCGGCTGCGCTCCACCCATGCTATGTGGTTCCCATGGCAGGCGCCGCCCCACCCGCCGAGCCGCCGAGCGCACTCGGAGACGTCGTGGGCCACCTGGTCTTTTCCCCCGCCCTGCGGTAGGTGCGGTGGCCGCCGAAGTTCAGGCCAGTGCTGCCTCCACGGTACGACGACACGGGGAACCTCGCGGAGTTCCTTTGCCTCTACGAGCTGAGCATCAAGGCGGTGAACAGCGACGACAAGGCCATGGCGAACTGGCTCCCCATGGCTCTCATGGGCGTGCCGCGCTCCTGGATCCTTAGCCTACCGGAGTCTTTGGTGGCCTCCTGGGAGGAGCTGTGCAATCAGTTCATCGTTCGCTTCATGGCACCGGCGCCCCACGCCGTTGCGGCCATTCTCGGTGGGTCGCAGGTGCCGGCCTCAAGCTTCCATGTCAAGTAGCTCTTCCGATAGTTGGGGGCGGCCCGGCCACGGCCGGGGGCTCCTTCGGGCCGGGCGGCGCCTGAGACCGACATCACCTTCGACTCCAGGGATCACCCCAAGACTACGGTCAGCACTGGCATGCTCCCCTTGCTGTGCACGCCCACCATCAGCAGTGTCGCGGTTACCAGAACCCTCATCGCCGGCGGTGCAGGCCTCAACGTCCTCTTCGTGGAAGCCTTCGACCTGCTCCAGGTGCCTTACGACCGGCTCGCCCCCACCAGACCCTTCTCAAGGGTGCTCGACGGCTCCATCGTTCCCCTGGGGCAGATCCGCCTCCCCGTCACCTTTAGCACACGCTACAACTACCGCACCGAGCTTATCGACTTCGATGTCGCCCACATCGGCCTCCCGTACAACGCCATCCTTGGGTATCCAGCCCTGGCCAAGTTCATGGCGGCAACGCACCCCGGCTACAACGTCATCAAGATGCCTGGGAGCAGTGGCATCCTTACTGTGGTGGTAGACGCCAAGGATGCACTCCTGGCCCTCAAGCTCGCTTTCAAGACCGCGGCGGCCGCGCGGCCAGATGCGGAGGGCACTCTAGAAGAAGCAGCTGTTCTCTCAGGACCGGGCCGAGACGAAGCAAGTGCCAGCCGACGACGGGGGCTCAGGCCCCACCTTCACCATCGGCGCTGGCCTCCCCCCGGACCAAGAAGAGGCGCTGGCCGGTTTCCTCCATGCGAACAAAGATGTATTTGCATGGGAGGCAACGAACCTGGTTGGCGTCCCGCGAGACATGATTGAGCACCATTTGATGGTGTGCCCCGGCGCGCGCCCGGTGAAGCAAAAGGCATGGCGGCAAGCCCCAAAGAAGCAATCGTTCATCGTCTAGGAGGTTCACAAGCTGCAAGAAGCACCCGGATTGGTTGGCCAACCCAGTCATCAATCCCAAAAAGGGGGGAAAGGAGCGCATGTGCGTCGACTTCACGAGCCTCAACAAAGCTTGCCCTCAGGACCCTTTCCCTCTTCCGCGCATTGACCAAATGGTTGACTCCACCGCCGAGTGCGACTTGCTGTGCTTCCTGGATGCTTTCTTGGGCTACCACCAGATCAAGATGGCGGTGCAGGACTTCGAGAAAACGGCCTTTCTTTCCCCGTGCGGGGTGTACTGCTACACCTGCATGTCGTTTGGGCTGCGCAATGCCGGCGCGACCCTTCAGCGATTGATGCACATCGCCCTGGGCAGGCAGCTCGGGAGGAATGCCGAGGCGTACGTCGACGACATAGTGGTCAAGTCGCGGGAAGCAAGAAACCTTGTCAAAGATCTGGAGGAAACATTCACCAACCTGCGCAAGGTAAACCTGCGGCTCAATCCGGAGAAGTGCGTGTTCGGCGTCCCGTCCGGCAAGCTGCTGGGTTTCCTGGTGTCGCACAGAGAGATCGAGGCTAACCCAGAGAGGATCAAGGCAATAGAAAGAATGAGCCCGCCGCAGACCCTCAAGGAAATGCAGAAGCTCGCGGGCTGCGTGACTTCGTTGGGATGCTTCATCTCCAAGCTCGGAGAGCGCGCCCTCCCGTTTTTCAAGATGATGAAGAAGAAGGGCCCATTCGAATGGACTCCGGAGGCTGAGGCGGCCTTTCAAGACCTCAAGAGGTATCTCACCAGCCCTGCGGTGATGGTGGCGCCTCGACCTCTTGAGCCCCTGGTACTTTACCTGGCCGCCACACCCCACTCGGCTAGCGCGGCACTCGTGGCGGTCTGGGAAGAACGCGCGGGCGCAGGTGCGCGGTGCAGCGCCTCGTCTGCAGCCATGCCATTGCCACCTCAGGACTGCGCTCCTGAGGCCTCGACTACCCCACCAGACGGTGAGGCTCCTGAGGACCTCATGCCTCAGGCAGGGCCGGACGCCATCGACACCTCTTCCCTCGTCGAGCACCCCGTGTACTTCGTCAGCATGGTGCTGCGTGACGCGCGTGCTACCCCATGCCGCAGAAGCTCCTGCTCGCGCTCCTCGTCGCCTCCAGGAAACTGCGACACTACTTCCAAGGCCATCCCATCAAGGTCGTCTCCGCGTACCCCCTGGAGAAGGTGCTCCGCAGCCCCAATGCCGTGGGGAGGGTTGCTGAGTGGAACTTAGAGCTGCAGGCATTCCATTTCGAGTTCAGCACCACCAGAGTCATCAAGGGCGCGGCCCTCGCTGACTTTGTGGCGGAATGGACTGATGCCCCTGACCGAGGGGTGGATGGAAACCGCTCCCTCATGCCTGGAGATGAGGCGCCCGACGGCTGGGTCATGTACTTCGACGGCGCGTTTGCACGCCGGGGCGCGGGGGCTGGAGTCGAACTCATCTCGCCTACCCAGGACAAGCTCTACTATGTCGTGTGGCTCTGCTTCCAGCATGGCGAGAAGGTCTCCAACAACATCATGGAATACGAGTGCCTGATCGTCGGCCTCAGGGCTGCGGCGGACCTAGGGGTCAAGTGTCTCACCATCAAGGGCGATTCTCAGCTCCTCGTCAACTTCTCCAACAAGGAGTACAAGCCAAAGGACGAGCACATGGAGGCATACTTGGAAGAGGTACGCAAAATTGAAAAATGATTCTTGGGTTTGGAGTTGCAGCATGTCCCGCG
Source organism: Thinopyrum elongatum (assembly GCA_011799875.1). NCBI lineage: Eukaryota > Viridiplantae > Streptophyta > Magnoliopsida > Poales > Poaceae > Thinopyrum > Thinopyrum elongatum. Next base: position 553,116,864 of record CM022300.1, on the reverse strand, counting down.
TGGTACGAACAAGGAGGCGGACAACATAGCCAAAAGAGCGTCCCGACGCGACCACCAGAAGCCTGGCCTCTTTGAGGAACGGCTCTTGAAAGTGCAACTAATCCCCGGGTGGTTTTGGTAATTCATAACAACATATAGCTCATTGAACTAATATCCATTCAAGATTAATGTTTCAGAAAGTTCAATGATTGGTATGGCATGGACTAGAGATGTGTACCCCTCAAAATGCTAAGGACACATATTGGAAAAAGCTCAAGACTCTACTTTTTCAGTTTAGTGATCCAAGATCACATTGAGTCCATAGGAAAAGCCAATACTATTAAAAGGGGATGAGGTGTTGCTTAATGGCTTGCTTGCTCAAAATGCTTAGTGATATGCTCTAAAAGCCCTCAACCACTTTCTCATTTCCACATATGTCCTAAACCTAAAGTCAAACTCGGCCCCACCGATTTGATCTATCCGGCGCCACCGAGTTCACTTGACATAGCCATTGCCAGAAACCCTAATCAGTTCGGTCTCACTAATAGGGATCTTGGTCTCAGCAAGATGGGATTGCAAACTCTCTGTTTCCCTTCGTAACATTTCGGTCTAACCGAGATGAGCGATCGGTCCCACCGAGTTGGCAATGCAAACTCTCTATTTCCTTTTCGTAACGTTTCGGTCTCACTGAAATGAGCGATCGGTCCCATCGAGTTTGCCTGACCAAGTCTCTGTTTGCTTATTACTGAAATCGGTCTCACCGAGTTCATGTGATCAGTCTCACCGAGATGAGGTTTCGCCCTAACCCTAGCGCATCGGTCTCACCGAGTTGACCTTGTCGGTCCCACCGAAAAGCCTAATGTTCACATTTTGAACCAGGTCGATCTCAACGAGTTTCACTATTCGGTCCCACCGAGTTTGGTAAATTGTGTGTAACGGATAGATTTTGTGTGGAGGCTATAAGTACCCCTCCACCCCCTTCTCCATTAGAGAGAGAGCCATCAGAACGTGCCTACACTTCCACTACTCATTTTCTGAGAGAGAACCACCTACTCATGTGTTGAGACCAAGAGATTCCAATCAAACCACAAGAATCTTGATCTCTAGCCTTCCCCAAGTTGCTTTCCACTCAAATCATCTTTCCACCATATCCAAATCTGTGAGAGAGAGTTGAGTGTTGGGGAGACTATCATTTGAAGCACAAGAGCAAGGAGTTCATCATCAACACATCATCTATTACCTTTTGGAGAGTGGTGTCTCCTAGATTGGTTAGGTGTCACTTGGGAGCCTCCGTCAAGATTGTGGAGTTGAACCAAGGAGTTTGTAAGGGCAAGGAGATCGCCTACTTTGTGAAGATCTACCCAAGTGAGGCAAGTCCTTCGTGGGCGATGGCCATGGTGGGATAGACAAGGTTGCTTCTTCGTGGACCCTTCGTGGGTGGAGCCCTCCGTGGACTCACGCAACCGTTACCCTTCGTGGGTTGAAGTCTCCATTAACGTGGATGTACGATAGCACCACCTATCGGAACCACGCCAAAAATCTCCGTGTCTACATTGCGTTTGCTCTCTCTAAACTCCTCCCCTTTACCTTCATATGCAATGATTTACATTCCGCTGCTATACTCTTAGAATTGCATGTGTAGGTTGTTTGCGTGACTTGTGTTAAGTTGCTAAAATCTGCCAAGACATAAAATTGGGAAAAGGCTAGATTTTTATTTGGTCAAGTAGTATAATCACCCCCCCCCCTCTAGACATACTTTCGATCAATGTTGAGGTTATCGCTTATCGTTAGCATCTCGGCCAGCCCAGGATTAGAGATTAATCGGATATCGGCCGATTAATCGATTTTATTCGTCGACTATTAATCGGCCATTTTTTGCAAATCCAAGGTTCCCAACACAAAAATATGCTATATTCCGCACCAAAAAAATATTGGACAGAAGTGTTACCTTGATTCCTAGCCTCTGAATGCTCATATAATGACAAACAAACTAAGACAATAGTACATATTGCTTAACAAGGTCCACAAAACATAGTTTTTGTAAAAATAGTGCTAGGAATAGGCTCGATTTATCAGTAGATTCTCGATAAATTGCTTGTCACAGTGATAAATTGGCCCAAACGGTAAATGGTGAAGATAAGGCATAATCTTATCGGTCACCCCAGGAGTAGCGATAAATCGGACGATTAATCGCTGAATCGGAAGATTTTTTGAACAGTGCTTTCGATCCTACAAGTGGTATCAGAGCTTTGGTCTCCATTTGCCTTGATTTCCATAGCTTTCGTGATCATAGCCTTGGTTTCACAACCTAGGAGAGTATGGTGTCTAGCGAGAGAAATTACCACCGTAGAGGTCCTTACTTTGATGGTACAAATTTTGCTAGTTGGAAGCATATGATGAAAATGCATATTCTTGGACATAACCCCGCCGTTTGGGATATTGTGTGTATTGGCTTGCAAGGTGAATTCTTCGATGGGAGAGAACCAAATCGCGAAGCAACTGCGGAAGAGTTGAAAATGCTGCAATACAACGCTCAAGCTTGCGATATCCTCTTCAATGGATTGTGCCCCGAAGAATTCAACAAAATCAGCCACCATGAGAATGCAAAGGAAATTTGGGATACTTTGATTGATATGCACGAAGGTACCGAGTCCGTCAAGGAATCCAAGTTGGATGTGCTTCAAAGTCAACTTGACAAGTTCAAAATGAAGGATGGTGAAGGTGTCGCTGAAATGTACTCTAGGCTTGCTCTCATCACAAATGAGATTGCTGGCTTAGGAAGTGAAGAGATGACTGACAGATTCATCATCAAAAAGATCCAAAGAGCCTTGGATGGAAAATATGATACCGTGTGCACATTGATCCAAATGATGCCCAATTACAAAGATCTCAAACCAACGGAAGTCATTAGAAGAATTGTTGCTCATGAGATGTCACTCAAGGACAAAGAAGACCTTCACAACAAGTCTAGTGGTGCTTATAAAGCCTCATGTGATGCTCCTGCCACATCAAGTGAAAAACAAGTCTTCAATGAGGAATTAAGCTTAATGGTGAAGAACTTTAACAAATTCTACAAGAGTAGAAGCAAAGAGAGAAGTTCCAAATCAAGATCCTACCATGACAAAAGATCTTCTAGTCGTGAACGTAATTGCTACAATTGTGGAAGACCCGGACACTACTCCAATGAGTGTACGGCCCCATACAAAAGAAAAGAAGACTCACCTAAAAGAAGAAGTAGAAGAGAAGAATCACCTCCAAGAGAGAGAAGGAGTAGAGATGACCGTTATGAACGAAGAACCTCTCGCAGAAGCAAGGATTCGGAAAGGAAGGACAAGTCATCAATGAGCTATACAAAATGAAGACATCAAGCTCATGTTGGTGAATGGGTATCCGGTTCTGACTCCGACCATCACTCTGAGAGAAGTTATCACTCCGACTCCGAATATACTCAAGATGAAGTTGTTGTCGGTCTTGCACTTGTGTCAACCAACTCCTATGACATATTTGACTCACCAAATGAAGGAATTGGAAGATGCTTCATGGCTAAAGGCCCCAAGGTATCACACCCCGAGTATATTGATTTCAATAGTGATGAAGATGATTTGCTAGGTGATGATGAGTTACTTGTTGACAATGCTAGTGATGAAAACTATGATGAAATTACTATTAATCATGCTAATCGAGATGAAATGAATGAAAATGATAAGAAGGAGATTGAACGTCTAACTAAAGAACTAAACACTCTTAAGTTAGCTCATGAAACTACTTTAGAAGATCATCGAGAACTTTTAAAAACTCATGAGAAGCTACGCTTCGAGAAGCTCAACCTAGAGCAAGAACATGGGTTCTTAAAAGCTATCAATGATGATCTTCAGAAGAAAAGTTCTTCTTACATTGCCAAGCGTTTACTCTTGTCTACTTACATGCCACAAGTAAAATCTAGCAACAAGAGTAAGAAACATTCTTCTTCTAGTAGTAATAATAATCATGCCAAATCCAATATTGTTTCTTCTAGTAGTTCTCTTGATTCCACTAATGATTCTCTTAGCCAAGTTACACTTGAGCAAGAAAATAGCTTATTGAAGGGAATTATAGAGAAAGGTGTTTACAAGAGCCTTGCCAGAAGTAAGCAATTTGAGGAAATTGTACGCAAGCAAGGGAGGCACCGGAAGAATCAAGGTGTTGGTTTTGAACGAAAGTTCAATGCCAATGGTGTTGAGTGGGAAGAAGATCAATACCCCAAGACGAAGTTTGTTCCTCAACAAGAGAAGTATGATCCTACTTCCTTCAAGGGGACACAAGCTCAAGATGATCTTCCACCACAAGACCACAAGCTAAAAGGCAAGGACAAGCTTCAAGAGGAGATTGATGCATTTGAAGAAGCTCCAAAGGCCTTGGTCAAGTGGGTTCCCAAGACTACGTCAAGTTCTACTTCATCAAGTACATCTACAACCCCAAGGATTCCCATCAAGATGATGTGGGTCCCGAAGAAGAAGAACTAGAGAGCTCATGAGGGTGACTCCGCCAACACACTTCACTCATATTCATATTGGCAAGGACAAGTGCAATCAACTTCCACATCTTGCACTAGTTCAAGGAGTCACAAACCCTCTTGTTGGTAAGTCAAGGGACAAGGTAACCTAATGCTTTCATGGACATCATCTTGTGTGTACTTCACTCTATGTCTATGGATATACTTGTTTGTTCCTTGTGGGACTAACCCATGTAGGTATTGAAAGTACAACTCACTCAAATGGATTGCTCCAAATAAACTACATCAACATTGAGCATCCACATCTTCAACATCTACATGAAGTCATCATCGACAAAACCCAAGGTTAGTTCATCCCTCTTAGGGGGGATATCACATCTAGGGGGAGCTTTACTCTAAGAATTGAGCTAAAGCAACTCTAATGGTGTGAACACAACAACGCTTTATGTAAAAGTGGTAACCCCACTTGTGCTTAAACGATGAGTATGACCTATGATCAAATGTTCTCATTTGACTCCAAAGTCAATATACTCATATATAGATGACCTAGTCATCGCCAATTGCTTGATAGATGCTAGAGTGTTTGTGCATGCTTTGCCACATATTTCATTTGCCATCTTATTGTGTGAGCATGCTGGATGCATAATTTTCTTCATTCAAGGACATCCATTTATTGCTTTGATTGTTTGGTCTTTTCTTTTGCCAAATGGATGGACAAGAATGCCTAAGTACTCCCTCTAGCTATCTATGCTTTTCTTGTCTCAAACTCTATTCATACTACATCACAAAGTTTGATCAAGTCAGATTCGAACCCTCTGGGTGAGGAGCACTCGGAGCCATCGATTCGTCATAGACTTAAACTTCCAAAACCTCTCGATGTATTTCGGTCTGACCGATTAATTCCATTCAGTAATACCGAGTTCATTGAGTTGATCTAGGTTTCAATCTTGGTACAACCGATTTGAACAGTTCGGCCTCACCGAGTTGCAGTAACCGCTTGCGATTCTGCTTCTCGGTGCCACCGAGTTGCTCAACTCGGTCACACCGACAGGGTCTGGATATATATACCCACGGGTCGAATTTTGGTAATTTCTCCGAAACCCTTCGCCCGCGCCTGTCCAGCTCTGCCGACTCGAGGTCTCCGGATCGTCTCCTCCATCGCCAGCGACCTCCTACCGCTCGTCTCTGCCGCCGTCAATGGAATCTTCGCCGCCGTTGTCGCCGTAGCGAGTTCACCACGGAGTTAGGGTATGAACTCGACCCCTTTGTGCAATCTTTACCTCTGATTCCTGCACTTAGGTAAATGCCATGAATCTTACCATGTTTGAGATACTTCTATCCAATCAAAAACTCTTTTAGATTAGTTTTGATTCGAAAACTTAGGGTTAGGTTTCCACCGAATTCATCTCGGACCGACCGAGTTGTAGAAATCGGTCTCACCGATTTGGCCAGGCCATTGCACTTGTGATTTTCGGTCTGACCGAAACTTACAAATCGGTGTGATCGAGTTTGATTCTCAGTGAAACCCTAGCAATCTCAGAGTCACCGAACTGTGTCTCGGTCTGACCGATTTCACTAGTTTAGACTCTAATATTGCTTCGGTGTCACCGAGTTTAACAAATCGGTAGCTCCAAAATGACTTCTGTAGAAAACTAAAACTAAGTTTTTGACTCATTTGTTTTGCAAAATCTCTGCACTTTGTGATGCTCATCCACTCTGTCTCAACTATATCTATTCATAGGGTCAGCTTTCAGCTTTCAGCCATGTCAGACAACAGTGACAGCCAAAACAGGTCTGAGGAATAGGTTAACTTAAGTGAGGGCACTAGTCCCTCTGACAGCTATGATGATGGGAGCAGAAGTACTCCTAGCAACCTGCCTAAGGCTGCTACTAGGCAGAGGAGGAAAAGGAATTCAGATTCAGAAGAAGAAGATTTTGTGGCTGATGAGGAAGTCACTTCAAGGAAAAAGGTTGTCAAGAAAGAGTTTGGCACAGCAGCTTCAACCAAGCCAGGTATGAAGAATAAGGCACCAGCCAGAAGGATCCCAATGTCCAAAGCCAGAGCCTCAACACAGGAAACCATTGAGGTCTTTCTTGAACCAAAGGAGGCTGGTGAAGGCAAGAAGAGGAAGGAAAGTGTCAAGAAGACCATGGCCAGAGTAATTGGCAGACCATCCATGGTCAGGGATTCAGATGAGGATGAAGAAGATGCTGCACCAGTTCCCAAAGCTCAGAAGTTGATGGGGGATGCCATCAAGTCAGGGGTTGCTCCATCCAAGCCTAAGACTGCTCCCAAGGCTGCTACTGCTGCTCAAGATTCTAAGCCTGCAACACCAAAGAGATCAACTAGGAACATACCAGCTGCTGAGAAGAACAAGGCCCCAGTGCCTGAAGTGGAAGAAGAAGAAGAAGCCCAAGTGCTTAGAAAATTGAAGCCCAAGATCCCAGATCATGATGATACACATCCTGTGGCTGAGAACATGAAGCTAAGAAAGGATGCAGGTCTGAGGCTATGGAGGCAGACAGACCCATATGCCACCAAAAGGAGGACTGTTGTAGACTACAGGTTCCACACAAAGGAACAGCAAGATTTCCATGACACTGTGCTCCTGGACAAGAAGCCCATAGTCAGTGATATGAGATGGGTTGACTGGACTTACATTGACAACAATGCAGATCACTTCCCAGGAGTTCATGACAGCTTCAGATTGACTGGAGTTGACAAATTTGTAGGCCAGAAACTCACCAAGTGGAATGATGAGATGGTGATGCAGTTCTACTCCACAGCACATTTTTACCCAGATGGTAAAATTGCTTGGATGACTGAGGGTACTAGGTACCAGTCTATAGTTGCTGAGTGGGCCAAGCTTATCAATGCCCCTGAAGAGCAAGAGGATGACACAGATGTGTATGCCAAGCCAAGGAAAGGACACAACTCCATGGCACACATGTACAAGGAGATTCCTGATGCTGCCCTGGATACTCACAAGTTTGGCTCTGTGTACTATCTGCTGTCTGGACTGCCCACAATCAACAGAATCCTCAGGCACACATTGTTGCCCAAGTCTGGAGATGACAGGATGATAAGAGGACATTCCATCAATTTGCTGCACATGTTTGACATACCAGAGAAGTTCAAAGTGATGACATTGATTGTAGAGACAATCAAGAGGACTGCTGCTGATCAAAAGAGATCATGTGGATATGCTCCACACATTCAGATGCTCATCAACTCCAAGATGGGCAAAGGCACATATCTCTTGGACAAGGAGCACCTTCCCTTGTTGCCTGAATTTGAAGACAATGAAGTTGTCATGGATGCTACACATCCTACTTCAGTAGAGGCTCAGGAGAAGAGGGAGAAAGCTAAAGCAGAGAAGGCAGCACAATCTTCACAAGTTCCAGATGCTTCAACTTCTCACCTCAAGACCAAGCAGGATCAGCTGAGCTATCTGCTTGAGGCCACTGTCAGAATTGAGACAGGATTAACAACCCTGACTCAAAATCAAGAGAGTCTTGAGAGGATCATCGAGACAAAGTTTTATGATCTAGACTTGAAGGTCACGGAGATCCAGACTGCAGTTGAGCAACTCCAGGATGAAGCTGAAGAGAGAAGGGGGAGAGCTACCACTGAAGCTTTTCAGAGAGTGCCTAGGGCACAAAGGTTTGTAGCTGTGCCAGCCAGTGACACAAGGGCTACTACATCAGCACCAGCAGATACAGCCTCTGTTGTCCCTCCAGTTGCTACTCCACCAGATCCACAGACCTCTTCGGATGCATTCGTTGCAGGACTCCTCTCCACGCCACCTTCGCACTCCGGAGCTCCCGGCGATCGTTCTTAGAGAGCCGCATAGCACTATGCATTTTCAAGCTTTTTGGTAACTTGTTGCCAAAGGGGGAGAAAGTGTATAGATCATAGGCTTCGAGAGAGAGTGTTTTGCTTCTTTTGCCTCTCTTGCTACTTTATTTGCTTGCTCGTTTGGTTGTTACTCTACTTATGTGTGTGTGAGATACTTATATGATCATGTGCTTGATCATATCATAGTTAAATGTTTGTGCTTGAATGATGATAATCTATCTCTCATATATGATCATTCATATGTTGTCTTGGTAATGAGTGCATATTTCATATTCTATCATTTTGAGCGCTCCACCAAGATGTATGTGACATGGAAGAGTAATCCATGATCCTAATCGATTGTGCATTTGCATTCAAAAGCAAATTTTAAATAATGCACAAATTTAGGGGGAGCTCTTGCTTATCACATACTTCTCAAAGCGATGATGTACTTCATTTATATTATCATTTGTCGAAGCTTTGATCTATATGTTGTCATCAATTACCAAAAAGGGGGAGATTGAAAGTGTAACTAATCCCCGGGTGGTTTTGGTAATTCATAACAACATATAGCTCATTGAACTAATATCCATTCAAGATTAATGTTTCAAAAAGTTCAATGATTGGTATGGCATGTACTAGAGATGTGGACCCCTCAAAATGCTAAGGACACATATTGGCAAAAGCTCAAGACTCTACTTTTTCAGTTTAGTGATCCAAGATCACATTGAGTCCATAGGAAAAGCCAATACTATTAAAAGGGGATGAGGTGTTGCTTAATGGCTTGCTTGCTCAAAATGCTTAGTGATATGCTCCAAAAGCCCTCAACCACTTTCTCATTTCCACATATGTCCTAAACCTAAAGTCAAACTCGGCCCCACCGATTTGATCTATCCGGCGCCACCGAGTTCACTTGACATAGCCATTGCCAGAAACTCTAATCAGTTCGGTCTCACCGATAGGGATCTCGGTCTCACCGAGATGGGATTGCAAACTCTCTGTTTCCCTTTGTAACGTTTTAGTCTAACCGAGATGAGCGATCGGTCCCACCGAGTTGGCAATGCAAACTCTCTGTTTCCTTTTCGTAACGTTTTGGTCTCACCGAAATGAGCGATCGGTCCCACCGAGTTTGCCTGACCAAGTCTCTGTTTGCTTATTACTGAAATCGGTCTCACCGAGTTCATGTGATCAGTCTCACCGAGATGAGGTTTCACCCTAACCCTAGCGCATCGGTCTCACCGAGTTGACCTTGTCGGTCCCACCGAAAAGCCTAACGTTCACATTTTGAACCAAGTCGGTCTCAACGAGTTTCACTATTCGGTCCCACTTTGTTTATTAAACTGTGTGTAACAGTTAGATTTTGTGTGGAGGCTATAAGTACCCCTCCACCCCTTTCTCCATTAGAGAGAGAGCCATCAGAACGTGCCTACACTTCCACTACTCATTTTCTGAGAGAGAACCACCTACTCATGTGTTGAGACCAAGACATTCCAATCCAACCACAAGAATCTTGATCTCTAGCCTTCCCCAAGTTGCTTTCCACTCAAATCATCTTTCCACCATATCCAAATCTATGAGAGAGAGTTGAGTGTTGGGGAGACTATCATTTGAAGCACAAGAGCAAGGAGTTCATCATCAACACATCATCTATTACCTTTTGGAGAGTGGTGTCTCCTAGATTGGTTAGGTGTCACTTGGGATCCTCCGTCAAGATTGTGGAGTTGAACCAAGGAGTTTGTAAGGGCAAGGAGATCGCCTACTTCGTGAAGATCTACCCAAGTGAGGCAAGTCCTTCGTGGGCGATGGCCATGGTGGGATAGACAAGGTTGCTTCTTCGTGGACCCTTCGTGGGTGTAGCCCTCCGTGGACTCACGCAACCGTTACCCTTCGTGGGTTGAAGTCTCCATCAACGTGGATGTATGATAGCACCACCTATCGGAACCACGCCAAAAATCTTCGTGTCTACATTGCGTTTGCTTTCTCCAAACTCCTCCCGTTTACCTTCATATGCAATGATTTACATTCCGCTGCTATACTCTTAGAATTGCATGTGTAGGTTGTTTGCTTGACTTGTGTTAAGTTGCTAAAATCTGCCAAGACATAAAATTGGGAAAAGGCTAGATTTTTATTTGGTCAAGTAGTCTAATCACCCCCCCCCCCTCTAGACATACTTTCGATCCTATAAGTGGTATCAGAGATTTGGTCTCCATTTGCCTTGATTTCCATAGCTTTGGTGATCATAGCCTTGGTTTCACAACCTAGGAGAGTATGGCTTCTAGCGAGGGAAATTACCACCGTAGAGGTCCTTACTTTGATGGTACAAATTTTGCTAGTTGGAAGCATAAGATGAAAATGCATATTCTTGGACATAACCCCATCGTTTGGGCTATTGTGTGTATTGGCTTGCAAGGTGAATTCTTCAATGGGAGAGGACCAAATCGCGAAGCAACTGCGGAAGAGTTGAAAATGCTGCAATACAACGCTCAAGCTTGCGATATCCTCTTCAATGGATTATGCCCCGAAGAATTCAACAAAATCAGCCGCCTTGAGAGTGCAAAGGAAATTTGGGATACTTTGATTGCTATGCACGAAGGTACTGAGTCCGTCAAGGAATCCAAGTTGGATGTGCTTCAAAGTCAACTTGACAAGTTCAAAATGAAGGATGGTGAAGGTGTCGCTGAAATGTACTCTAGGCTTGCTCTGATCACAAATGAGATTGCCGGCTTAGGAAGTGAAGAGATGACTGACAGATTCATCATCAAAAAGATCCTAAGAGCCTTGGATGGAAAATATGATACCGTATGCACATTGATCCAAATGATGCCCAATTACAAAGATCTCAAGCCAACGGAAGTCATTGGAAGAATTGTTGCTCATGAGATGTCACTCAAGGACAAAGAAGAGCTTCACAACAAGTCTAGTGGTGCTTATAAAGCCTCATGTGATGCTCCTGCCACATCAACTGAAAAACAAGTCTTCAATGAGGAATTGAGCTTAATGGTGAAGAACTTCAACAAATTCTACAAGAGTAGAAGCAAAGAGAGAAGTTCCAAATCATGATCCTACCATGACAAAAGATCTTCTAGTCGTGAACGTAATTGCTACAATTGTGGAAGACCCGGACACTACTCCAATGAGTGTACGGCCCCATACAAAAGAAAAGAAGACTCACCTAAAAGAAGAAGTAGAAGAGAAGAATCACCTCCAAGAGAGAGAAGGAGTAGAGATGACCGTTATGAACGAAGAACCTCTCGCAGAAGCAAGGATTCGGAAAGGATGGACAAGTCATCAAGGAGCTATACAAAACGAAGACATCAAGCTCATGTTGGAGAATGGGTATCCAGTTCTGACTCCGACCATCACTCCGAGAGAAGTTATCACTCCGACTCCGAATATACTCAAGATGAAGGTGTTGCCGGTCTTGCACTTGTGTCAGCCAACTCCTATGACATATTTGACTCACCAAATGAAGGAATTGGAAGATGCTTCATGGCTAAAGGCCCCAAGGTATCACACCCCGAGTATATTGATTTCAATATTGACGAAGATGATTTGCTAGGTGATGATGAGTTACTTGTTGACAATGCTAGTGATGAAAACTATGATGAAATTACTATTAATCATGCTAATCGAGATGAAATGAATGAAAATGATAAGAAGGAGATTGAGCGTCTAACTAAAGAACTAAACACTCTTAAGTTAGCTCATGAAACTACTTTAGAAGATCATCAAGAACTTTTAAAAACTCATGAGAAGCTACGCTTCGAGAAGCTCAACCTAGAGCAAGAACATGGGTTCTTAAAAGCTATCAATGATGATCTTCGGAAGAAAAGTTCTTCTTACATTGCCAAGTGTTTACTCTTGTCTACTTACATGCCACAAGTAAAATCTAGCAACTAGACTAAGAAAGATTCTTCTTCTAGTAGTAACAATAATCATGCCAAATCCAATATTGTTGCTTCTAGTAGTTCTCTTGATTCCACTAATGATTCTCTTAGCCAAGTTACACTTGAGCAAGAAAATAGCTTATTGAAGGGAATTATAGAGAAAGGTGTTTACAAGAGCCTTGCCGGAAGTAAGCAATTTGAGGAAATTGTACGCAAGCAAGGGAGGCACCGGAAGAATCAAGGTGTTGGTTTTGAACGAAAGTTCAATGCCAATGGAGTTGAGTGGGAAGAAGATCAATACCCCAAGACGAAGTTTGTTCCTCAACAAGAGAAGTATGATCCTACTTCCTTCAAGGGGACACAAGCTCAAGATGATCTTCCACCACAAGACCACAAGCTAAAAGGCAAGGACAAGCTTCAAGAGGAGATTGATGCATTTAAAGAAGCTCCAAAGGCCTTGGTCAAGTGGGTTCCCAAGACTACGTCAAGTTCTACTTCATCAAGTACATCTACAACCCCAAGGATTCCCATCAAGATGATGTGGGTCCCGAAGAAGAAGAACTAGAGAGCTCATGAGGGTGACTCCGCCAACACACTTCACTCATATTCATATTGGCAAGGACAAGTGCAATCAACTTCCACATCTTGCACTAGTTCAAGGAGTCACAAACCCTCTTGTTGGTAAGTCAAGGGACAAGGTAACCTAATGCTTTCATGGACATCATCTTGTGTGTACTTCACTCTATGTCTATGGATATACTTGTTTGTTCCTTGTGGGACTAACCCATGTAGGTATTGAAAGTACAACTCACTCAAATGGATTGCTCCAAATAAACTACATCAACATTGAGCATCCACATCTTCAACATCTACATGAAGTCATCATCGACAAAACCCAAGGTTAGTTCATCCCTCTTAGGGAGGATGTCACATCTTGGGGGAGCTTTACTCTAAGAATTGAGCTAAAGCAACTCTAATGGTGTGAACACAACAACGCTTTATGTAAAAGTGGTAACCCAACTTGTGCTTAAACGATGAGTATGACCAATGATCAAATATTCTCATTTGACTCCTAAGTCAATATACTCATATATAGATGACCTAGTCATCGCCAATTGCTTGATAGATGCTAGAGTGTTTGTGCATGCTTTGCCACATATTTCATTTGCCATCTTATTGTGTGAGCATGCTGGATGCATAATTTTCTTCATTCAAGGACATCCATTTGTTGCTTTGATTGTTTGGTCTTTTCTTTTGCCAAATGGATGGACAAGAATTCCTAAGTACTCCCTCTAGCTATCTATGCTTTTCTCGTCTCAAACTCTATTCATACTACATCACAAAGTTTGATCAAGTCAGATTCGAACCCTCTGGGTGAGGAGCACTCGGAGCCACCGATTCGTCATAGACTTAAACTTCCAAAACCTCTCGATGTATTTTGGTCTGACCGATTAATTCCATTCGGTAATACCGAGTTCATTGAGTTGATCTAGGTTTCAATCTCGGTGCAACCGATTTGAACAGTTCGGTCTCACCGAGTTGCAGTAACCGCTTGCGATTCTGCATCTCGGTGCCACCGAGTTGCTCAACTCGGTCACACCGACAGGGTCTGGAAATTTCTCTGAAACCCTTCGCCCGCGCCTGTCCAGCTCTGCCGACTCGAGGTCTCCGGATCATCTCCTCCGTCGCCAGCGACCTCCTGCCACTGGCCTTAGCCACTGTCAACGGAATCTTCACCGCCGTTGTCGCTGTAGCGAGTTCACCACGGAGTTAGGGTATGAACTCGACCCCTTTGTGCAATCTTTACCTCTGATTCCTGCACTTAGGTAAATGCCATGAATCTTACCACGTTTGAGATACTTCTATCCAATCAAAAACTCCTTTAGATTAGTTTTGATTCAAAAACTTAGGGTTAGGTTTCCGCCGAACTCTTCTCGGACCGACCGAGTTGTAGAAATCGGTCTCACCGATTTGGCTCAGGCCATTGCACTTGTGATTTTCGGTCTGACCGAAACTTACAAATCGGTGTGACCGAGTTCGATTCTCAGTGAAACCCTAGCAAATATTGCTTCGGTGTCACCGAACTGTGTCTCAGTCTGACCGAACTGTGTCTCAGTCTGACCGAACTGTGTCTCAGTCTGACCGATTTCACTAGTTTAGACTCTAATATTGCTTCGGTGTCACCGAGTTTAACAAATCGGTAGCTCCAAAATGACTTCTGCAGAAAACTAAAACTAAAGTTTTTGACTCATTTGTTTTGCAAAATCTCTGCACTTTGTGATGCTCATCCACTCTGTCTCAACTATATCTATTCACAGGGTCAGCTTTCAGCTTTCAGCCATGTCAGACAACAGTGACAGCCAAAACAGGTCTGAGGAACAGGTTAACTTAAGTGACGGCACTAGTCCCTCTGACAGCTATGGTGATGGGAGCAGAAGTACTCCTAGCATCCTACCTAAGGCTGCTACTAAGCAGAGGAGGAAAAGGAATTCAGAAGATGAAGATGAAGATTTTGTGGCTGATGAGGAAGTCACTTCAAGGAAAAAGGTTGTCAAGAAAGAGTTTGGCACAGCAGCTTCAACCAAGCCAGGTATGAAGAATAAGGCACCAGCCAGAAGGATCCCAATGTCCAAAGCCAGAGCCTCAACACAGGAAACCATTGAGGTCTTTCTTGAACCAAAGGAGGCTGGTGAAGGCAAGAAGAGGAAGGAAAGTGTCAAGAAGATCATGGCCAGAGTAATTGGCAGACCATCCATGGTCAGGGATTCAGATGAGGATGAAGAAGATGCTGCACCAGTTCCCAAAGCTTAGAAGTTGATGGGGGATGCCATCAAGTCAGGGGTTGCTCCATCCAAGCCCAAGACTGCCCCCAAGGCTACTACTGCTGCTCAAGCTTCTAAGCCTGCAGCACCCAAGAGATCAACTAGGAACATACCAGCTGCTGAGAAGAACAAGGCCCCAGTGCCTGAAGTGGAAGAAGAAGAAGAAGCCCAAGTGCTTAGAAAATTAAAGCCCAAGATCCCAGATCATGATGATACACATCATGTGGCTGAGAACATGAAGCTAAGAAAGGATGCAGGTCTGAGGCTATGGAGGCAGACAGACCCATATGCCACCAGAAGGAGGACTGCTGTAGACTACAGGTTCCACACAAAGGAACAGCAAGATTTCTATGACACTGTGCTCCTGGACAAGAAGCCCATAGTCAGTGATATGAGATGGGTTGACTGGACTTACATTGACAACAATGCAGATCACTTCCCAGGAGTTCATGACAGCTTCAGACTGACTGGAGTTGACAAATTTGTTGGCCAGAAACTCACCAAGTGGAATGATGAGATGGTGATGCAGTTCTACTCCACAGCACATTTTTACCTAGATGGTAAAATTGCTTGGATGACTGAGGGTACTAGGTACCAGTCTATAGTTGCTGAGTGGGCCAAGCTTATCAATGCCCCTAAAGAGGAAGAGGATGACACAGATGTGTATGCCAAGCCAAGGAAAGGACACAACTCCATGGCACACATGTACAAGGAGATTCCTGATGCTGCCCTGGATACTCACAAGTTTGGCTCTGTGTACTATCTGCTATCTGGACTGCCCACAATCAACACAATCCTCAGGCACACATTGTTGCCCAAGTCTGGAGATGACAGGATGATACGAGGACATTCCATCAATTTGCTGCACATGTTTGACATACCAGAGAAGTTCAAGTGATGACATTGATTGTAGAGACAATCAAGAGGACTGCTGCTGATCAAAAGAGATCATGTGGATATGCTCCACATATTCAGATGCTCATCAACTCCAAGATGGGCAAAGGCACATATCTCTTGGACAAGGAGCACCTTCCCTTGTTGCCTGAATTTGAATACAATGAAGTTGTCATGGATGCTACACATCCTACTTCAGTAGAGGCTCAGGAGAAGAGGGAGAAAGCTAAAGCAAAGAAGGCAGCACAATCTTCACAAGTTCTAGATGCTTCAACTTCTCACCTCAAGACCAAGCAGGATCAGCTGAGCTATCTGCTTGAGGCCACTGTCAGAATTGAGAAAGGATTAACAACCCTGACTCAAAATCAAGAGAGTCTTGAGAGGATCATCGAGACAAAGTTTTATGATCTAGACTTGAAGGTCACGGAGATCCAGACTGCAGTTGAGCAACTCTAGGATGAAGCTGAAGAGAGAAGAGGGAGAGCTACCACTGAAGCTTTTCAGAGAGTGCCTAGGGCACAAAGGTTTGTAGTTGTGCCAGCCAGTGACACAAGGGCTACTACATCAGCACCAGCAGCTATAGCCTCTGTTGTCCCTCCAGTTGCTACTCCACCAGCTCCACAGACCTCTTCGGATGCATTCGTTGCAGGACTCCTCTCCACGCCACCATCACACTCCGGAGCTCCCGGCGATCGTTCTTAGAGAGCTGCATAGCACTATGCATTTTCAAGCTTTTTGGTAACTTGTTGCCAAAGGGGGAGAAAGTGTATAGACCATAGGCTTCGAGAGAGAGTGTTTTGCTTCTTTTGCCTCTCTTGCTACTTTATTTGCTTGCTCGTTTGGTTGATACTCTACTTATGTGTGTGTTAGATACTTGTATGATCATGTGCTTGATCATATCATACTTAAATGTGTGTGCTTGAATGATGATATTCTATCTCTCATATATGATCATTCATATCTTGTCTTGGTAATGAGTGCATATTTCATATTCTATCATTTTGAGCGCTCCACCAAGTTGTATGTGACATGGAAGAGTAATCCATGATCCTAATCGATTGTGCATTTGCATTCAATAGCAAATTTTAAATAATGCACAAATTTAGGGGGAGCTCTTTCTTATCACATACTTCTCAAAGCGATGATGTACTTCATTTATATTATCATTTGTCGAAGCTTTGATCTATATGTTGTCAATCAATTACCAAAAAGGGGGAGATTGAAAGTGCAACTAATCCCTGGGTGGTTTTGGTAATTCATAACAACATATAGCTCATTGAACTAATATCCATTCAAGATTAATGTTTCAAAAAGTTCAATGATTAGTATGGCATGGACTAGAGATGTGTACCCCCCAAAATGCTATGGACACATATTGGCAAAAGCTCAAGACTCTACTTTTTCAGTTTAGTGATCCAAGATCACATTGAGTCCATAGGAAAAGCCAATACTATTAAAAGGGGATGAGGTGTTGCTTAATGGCTTGCTTGCTCAAAATGCTTAGTGATATGCTCCAAAAGCCCTCAACCACTTTCTCATTTCCACATATGTCCTAAACCTAAAGTCAAACTCGGCCCCACCGATTTGATCTATCCGGCGCCACCGAGTTCACTTGACATAGCCATTGCCAGAAACCCTAATCAGTTCGGTCTCACCGATAGGGATCTTGGTCTCACCAAGATGGGATTGCAAACTCTCTGTTTCCCTTCGTAACATTTTGGTCTAACCGAGATGAGTGATCGGTCCCACCGAGTTGGCAATGCAAACTCTCTATTTCCTTTTCGTAACATTTCGGTCTCACCGAAATGAGTGATCGGTCCCACCGAGTTTGCCTGACCAAGTCTCTGTTTGCTTATTACTGAAATCGGTCTCACCGAGTTCATGTGATCAGTCTCACCGAGATGAGGTTTCGCCCTAACCCTAGCTCATCGGTCTCACCGAGTTGACCTTGTCGGTCCCACCGAAAAGCCTAACGTTCACATTTTGAACCAGGTCGATCTCACCGAGTTTCACTATCCGGTCCCACCGAGTTTGGTAAATTGTGTGTAACGGATAGATTTTGTGTGGAGGCTATAAGTACCCCTCCACCCCCTTCTCCATTAGAGAGAGAGCCATCAGAACGTGCCTACACTTCCACTACTCATTTTCTGAGAGAGAACCACCTACTCATGTGTTGAGACCAAGAGATTCCAATCAAACCACAAGAATCTTGATCTCTAGCCTTCCCCAAGTTGCTTTCCACTCAAATCATCTTTCCACCATATCCAAATCTGTGAGAGAGAGTTGAGTGTTGGGGAGACTATCATTTGAAGCACAAGAGCAAGGAGTTCATCATCAACACACCATCTATTACCTTTTGGAGAGTGGTGTCTCCTAGATTGGTTAGGTGTCACTTGGGAGCCTCCGTCAAGATTGTGGAGTTGAACCAAGGAGTTTGTAAGGGCAAGGAGATCGCCTACTTCGTGAAGATCTACCCAAGTGAGGCAAGTCCTTCGTGGGCGATGGCCATGGTGGGATAGACAAGGTTGCTTCTTCGTGGACCCTTCGTGGGTGGAGCCCTCCGTGGACTCGCGCAACCGTTACCCTTCATGGGTTGAAGTCTCCATCAATGTGGATGTACGATAGCACCACCTATCGGAACCACGCCAAAAATCTCCATGTCTACATTGCGTTTGCTTTCTCCAAACTCCTCCCCTTTACCTTCATATGCAATGATTTACATTCGCTGCTATACTCTTAGAATTGCATGTGTAGGTTGTTTGCGTGACTTGTGTTAAGTTGCTAAAATCTGCCAAGACATAAAATTGGGAAAAGGCTAGATTTTTATTTGGTCAAGTATTCTAATCACCCCCCCCCCCCCTCTAGACATACTTTCGAGCCTACAGCTCTTCAAGCCATTGGCGGCCCCCTCCATTGCGGACCCGGCGCTGCTCCGAGAGGAACTCCCCATGGCCCCCTCTTCGGGTGCTCCAGCCTGTGGTCCGACCTCTGGAGCCCTCCTGCTCCTGGTGCTTGAACCTTAGGAGGGGTGCTGGACCGAGGAGTTCTAGGCGTACTTGCTCCAAGGCACCTTGCCGGAGAAGGAGGAAGACGCAGAACGTGTGGCCCGTCGGGCCAGTGCTTACTTCTTGCAGGATGGTGAGCTCTACCGAAGGCGCCCAAACGACGTCTCGTTGCGATGCATCTCCAAGGAGCAAGGATGTGAGCTGTTGACTGACATCCACGACGGGGATTATGGGCATCACTCTTCGTCACGCACCCTCGTGAGCAAGGCGTTCCGCATCGGTTTCTACTGGCCCACGGTGCTCAATGATGCCACTGAGCTGGTGAGATCCTGTGAGGCCTGTCAATTCCATGCCAAGCAGATCCACCAGCCCGCTCAGGGCCCCCAGACCATTCCACTCTCATGGCCGTTCACGGTCTGGGGGTTGGATATACTGGGCCTGTTTCCTCGAGCGGCCGGGGGCTACCACTACCTCTACGTCGCCATTGACAAGTTCACCAAGTGGGCGGAGGTGGAGCCCGTGCGCACCATCCCAGCGGGCTCGGCAGTCAAGTTCATCAAGGGACTCGTGAGCCGCTTTGGGGTCCCCAACCGTATCATCACTGACAATGGCTCTCAGTTCACGAGCAACCTCTTCAAAACATATTGTGCTAACCTTGGAACGCAGATATGCTACGCTTCGGTGGCGCACCCACAGAGCAACGGCCAAGCCGAACGCGCCAACGCGGAGGTCCAGAGGGGCCTCAAGGCGAGGAGCTTCAAGAAACAACTCGAGGCCTGCAGCAGGGGTTGGATCGATGAGCTTCAGTCCGTGTTGTGGTCCGTCCGCACCACCGTGACTAAGCCCACCGACGAGACCCCGTTCTTCCATCTACGGGGCTGAGGCGGTCCTCCCTCATGAGGTCAAACATCGCTCCCCGCGGGTCTTGGCATTTGACGAGGTACGCCAGGACGCCTCGCGGGGGATGGACCTCGTGCTTGGGGAGGAGGGCCGCCGCCAAGCCTCGCTCCATGCCGCGAGGTACCAGCAGGCGCTGCGGCAGTATCACTGCCGTAGCGTCCGCTCCAGGACCCTCGAGGTGGGTGGCCTCATCCTAAGACGGGTGCTCTCCAGGGAGGGGCTTCACAAGCTCTCGCCTATGTGGGAGGGCCCGTTCAGGATCGCCCGTGTCTCCAGGCCTGGCGCCGCGCGCTTGGAGACACAGGACGGGGTCCCCATCCAGAATGCCTGGAACATCTAGCACCTCCGGAAGTTCTATCCGTGACCAACAAGCTCCATGCGCCTCTCAAGTCTCCGCCGGTGACACTCTCACGTAATAATGAGTGGGGCTGTACACGCCCCGGAGTCTCCTGAGTGTCGCCCCTAGGCCTCACGGGGGCTCCCACCCACGTCCTAGTGGAAGCCCCATGCTCAGCGCTGGCGGGAAGACCAGAAGACTAGTATAGGTGCCGGACGTGGCTGTTCTTTTTGCTTGCTTTCTGTAGCTGATTTGCCACTTCTTGGAATGAAATTTGAAGTTCTCGCGTCCTTATTTGAAAGGGTTGGGAATTTTTTATCCTCGTAGAATTCACTCTTTTAGGTCTCGTTTTAGGGAGAGTGACAGTTGCCCGTCGCTCTTCCTCGCGCGTCTCGCGCGTGGGGGCTGGGCATGGTGTGTACGCTTGGGCTCGCCCGTGAACACACCTCGCCAAAGCCTTGGTGTCCTAGCCTTTGGCGTCTTAATCCTCGCGCGACGCCCTCAAACGAGCCAACGGGCACGCACGCCCCCCTGAGTCCGTGCCTTCGGGCATCGCGACACGGCGTACCAACGGCCCTCACTCGGGGGCTCGCGTGGGGCACAGCACCTCCAGAGGTCCCCTAACCCTACAGCCACCAGATGCCTCCCGAGGCCTGAGGACCTTCAGATCCTCAAGGAGGAAACCCCTGGTAGGACCTCTCTGGAACGAGGGGCGTGCTCCAAGGAAGCACGCTCCCGTGGCATGGGAATCTACCGCAAGCACACTAAGCTAAGTCATCCCAATCATGATCAGCAAGAACCCGTCAATTAGCAACAACACAGATGTTAGGACGCAATATAAAAACAATAATATAACGGCGCAAGTGCCACGATTCATTACATGCCCCGGCAGGGCTTTCTACCTTTTTTTATGCAGGAAAAAGAAAGAAGCAAAAGCAGCTGCGCGACCACCGCGGCTCCTGAGACCTGGCTCCAGCAACACCCGCGCTCAGTCGGAGTCCTCCTCCTGCTTCACTGGGGCACGGTAGCGAGGCAGCGAGGCGCCCTCCCCGGTCCGAGCTCGACGGCGTGGCGGCTCGTCGTAGTCGCCGTCGCTCGTGCTCTCCCCAGAGGAGGAGCCGCCACTGCTGGAGGCATCATGACCGTCGCCAAGGGCAAGTTCACCGCCAGAGATGCTACCGCCCCTCCGGCCGTCATCGTCGGAGGGGTGGATGCCGTCATCATCGCTGTCACTCTTCGGACAGCACCCCAGGCGCCTGGCGTCCTCCCCGAAGACCCTGACGTAGAGGGTTGCAGCGCCGTCGTGCCTGAAGTGGAGGGTACACCTCCCCTGCAGGTCGCGTGCGCGAGCGAACGGCTGCCACCCGTGGTTCAGGAACACGTTGCCGGTGGGGGCGACCTCGACCTCCACCCATGGTTCAGGAACACGTTGCCGGTGCTAGGTGATTTGTGCGTTGTCTCCTACTGGATTGATACCTTGGTTCTCTAACTGAGGGAAATACTTATCTCTACTTTGCTGCATCACCCTTTCCTCTTCAAGGGAAAAACCAACGCAAGCTCAAGAAGTAGCAATCACCGCCACGTGCTATATATGCTGGACAAATATAAAAACAAAGTTCACATTATTGATCCTCGAGAAGCAACTCCAGAGGGATTTGAGAAAGAAAAGGTAGACATAGAATATTTGGATCCATTTGAAGCAGATCGAATTCTTCAGGAAAACGAAGACGCTGAAAAGGAAAGGAAAAAACAGTTTGAGAAATATCATGTTCATAAGTCGGCAATCGTAAGCATTTCTAAATAATGATTTTTTCAGTTTTACAAGTTGCAATATTAAAACAATTACAAAATGCAATTCCTAGGTACCTAGGATTAAAGAAGTCTTCAATGCCATACTAGGACAAACAATGAATTCCAAGAATACAAGATGGCAGTTTCATACTGTGCAAGATGTTCTAGTGGTAGAAAAGGGCGAATCACCATTTGTTGTTCTAAAGCTTGCATTCCTCTATAATGGTGAAAAGTTCATCGAAGACCTGGATGATTTGACAATAAGTTTTCAATAAAAATCTTCTGGGCAAAATACATAGAAAATATTGGAATATATATATATATATATTTACTTATATACACCTTTTATGCACCAACTCTAAGAATATACTTCTCTTCTTGGCAAAATTTCACAGGATGAAGTGGAAGACTGGAGGGCAGAGGCAATGTACATTCTTTTACTTAGCGAGATGAATGAAGTCAAAGCTAATGATATGGGTGACGAGATTAGCAAGATCTTCAGCAAGAATGAAGACTAAAACTTTTGATTTAGCCAGCGAGCCTAATTCCATCAAAACGTGACAAAACTGTTTAACAATGACTCATACTTATATGTAATCTAGTTACAAATTGCGTGTTCATGTTGAAAAGAGAACATCATCAGAGAGTGCCACTACACTATAAACAACAGTGCCTCTTTTTAACTGTGCGACAGCAGTGACTCCCAAAACGAACTCCTACCCATGACTCTGGAGACCACCCGCCCGTGCCTCCGGAGGCGACATGACCCCGTGCCTCCAGAGGCTACATACCCGTGCCTCCGGAGAATCCATACATGTGCATGCACGCACATACCTCGAGTGCCTCAACCGTGGCTAGCTGCTGCGCACACGTGACTGGAGATGCTTCACACCCGTGCCTCCAGAGGCGACATGCCAGTGCCTCCGGAGGATTCACACAGGTGCATGCACGCACATACCTCTAGTGCCTCAACTGTGCTGCTGCACACACGTGACTGCAGATGCTTCACACCCGTGCCTCCAGAGGCGTCATGCCCGTGCCTCCGGAAAATTCACACATGTGCTTGCACGCACATACCTCTAGTGCCTCAACCGTGGCTAGCTGCTGCGCACACGTGACTGCACATGCTTCAAACCCGTGCCTTTCCAGGCGAAGGAGCTTGGCTTTTGCACGACCTGTATAAAGAATTTCTCCTGAGCAGTGAACTTCTTATAGAATATCATGAACTTCAGCAACCAACCAAATGCGAGAAAAAATGCACTTCACGACCAACACACACTTCAACATATGCCCCCCCCCCCTTCAAGATGTTTATGAAAATTAAATGAGCCGAAGGCGAGCAGGAGGTTCCCCGCACCGTAGGCGCCGTGTGACACCACGACGGACAACACGCCGCATGAACCAACACGCTGCACGACCAACACACACTTCGACCTATGCCCCCCCTTCAAGATGTTTATGAAAATTTAAACAAACCGAAGGCGAGCAGGAGGTTCCCAGCGCCGTAGGTGCCGTGTGACACCATGACGGACAACGCACCGCACGAACCAACATGCTGCACGACCAACACACACTTCGACCTATGCCCCCCCCCCTTCAAGATGTTTATGAAAATTAAACGAGCCGAAGGTGAGCAGGAGGTTCCCCGCGCCGTAGGCGCCGTGTGACACCACGACGGACAACGCGCCACACGAACCAACACGCTGCACGACCAACACACGCTTCGACCTATGCCCCCCTCTTCAAGATGTTTATGAAAATTAAACGAGCCAAAGGCGAGCAGGAGGTTCCCCGCGCCGTAGGCGCCATGTGACACCACGACGGACAACGCGCCGCACGAACCAACACGCTGCACGACCAACACACACTTCGACCTATGCCCCCCCTTCAAGATGTTTATGAAAATTTAAACGAGCCGAAGGCGAGCAGGAGGTTCCCTGACCACGACGGACAACGCGCCGCACGAACCAACACGCTGCACGACCAACACACACTTCGACCTATGCCCCCCCTTCAAGATGTTTATGAAAATTTAAACGAGCCGAAGGCGAGCAGGAGGTTCCCCGCGCCGTAAGCGCCGTGTCACACCACGACGGACAATGCACCGCACGAACCAACACACACTTCGACCTATGCCCCCCTTCATGATGTTTATGAAAATTTAACGAGCCGAAGGCAGCAGGAGGTTCCCCGCGCCGGAGGCGCCATGCTCCAATTTAGTAAAGTTATACAAACCATGCCTCTACTAGTATACGCCTGTGCCTATAGAGAATTCACACATTGGCATTGACAGGATTGAGCGATGCCTCTGCCCTCTTCACGACCGTGCTGTTGACACTAGATTTTGGCACGGTCAAGAACTTATTTAAGATGGCCTCAAATGGAGAAGTGATCTACATGAAAGAGTTCCGTATTGTTGATATAAACATCTTTGAAGTTTGGGCCATCGCCGTCCGATTTTATCTCGAAGGCCGAAACTATGCTCAAAGTACTAAGATCTTATATTCAGAGTATAGTTTGGCCGATTAAGCCCCCAAGACGACCTCAAATGGAAAAACTTTCTACACGAATTGTCTTCGTCTCGTCGAAACGGTTGATTTTGATATAAAAATCATCCCAATCCAAGTTCGTATGCAAAAGTTAGAGGTAACACTTTGCGGACCGGTCCTGAGTGAAAAAATGACGCGAGGGACCAGACACCCATCTAGGTGGTGTCTGATGGGTCGCGTGAGTTATTCGGCCTTTTCCAGCTGAATGAAGCTTGCCGGCCGAGTAAAAAGCTTGCCGGCAAAATGCAAAGCTTGCCGGTGTGGAAAGCTTGCCGGCACGAAAAGCTTGCCGGCGTGGAAGCTTGTCGGGGTGGAAATCTTGCTGGTGTGGAAAGCTTGCCGGGGTGAAAACCTTGCCGGCGTAGAAGCTTGCCGGTGTGAAAGCTTGCCAGGTGGAAACCTTGCCGGGGTGGAAACCTTGCCGGTGTGAAAGCTTGCCGGGGTGGAAATCTTGCCGGTGTGGAAAGCTTGCCGGGGTGAAAACCTTGCCGGCGTGGAAAGCTTGCCGGAAAAGTGGAAGCTGTCAAAGTCAATCCGATCAGAAGTTGGAGATGGGCTCGAAAGGTTATTCAGATGACCTCGGATGGAAAAGTGTTCTACACGGAAGTTGTGCGCATTGTCAAAACGGTCAACTTTTCTTTTGAAGTCAGCATCGTCGGAGATAGCATACGGCCTACAAAGTTGTTACAAGACTCGGACAGTTCAGAAAACAGCATAATTGAATCCGACCCACAGTTAAAGATGGGCCCTAAAAGTCATAAAGACGGCCTTAAAAGGAGAAGTGACCCGCATTGTATTATGCAGATCATCGAGGCGGATAAGTTTGATGTTGAACTCGACTCCATCCGAGTTAGTATGCGATTTCTATGGCCCGCGCAAGAAACAGGACAGAAGTATGGGACAGATTCGGGCTGAATCCGAGTTGGACTGAAACTAGAACTGTAGGACGTGAATTGATGTAATTTTCTTGTAAGGAAACCCTAGATGAATCATTTACTTGTACGGGAAGTCCAGCCGCCTCTTATATATGTTGGGGGTGACGGCCGATTGAACAACACACAATCGATCTATCAATATATCACCTTTTACCTTTACCTTTATCTCTCTCCCTTGTTCTTCGTTCATTCTTCTAGTTGCAGGGCGGCAATCCACGAGGCCCTAGGGGCGATCAGGTCGACCTAGGGCAACCCATAGCCGCCGCGCGCCCTGACGGGGTCCCTCCCGGGCGTGTGGGGTTTCGGGTCCTGAAAAGCACCCGCCGGATTGCCTGTGTACCGCGCTTCCGGACGGGTCTCCTTCTACGTGAGCTGCGGTGCATCACCCTCGGTGTTGGAGGTACACGGTGACGTGTTCGTGTACGAACACACTTTTGGCGACTCCGCTGGGGACGAAGCTTTGAACGGTCTCCGGCCCGTTCTTGCTACGAAGAGATCGTCATCTAGGGTTTGCAATCTACAAAGGTAACATGAATACCCAATTCACTTATGTAGATGCAAATAATGCATATGTTGTTGCTAGATCATTTAATGAGCATAATGTATCGGCTATCCCTAGCTTTATCAATCATGCATCTAATTATGTGCAAGAGCCGATGCAACAAAATCTCCATGCTTCTACCTCATATAATTTTAGCAACATGCAACATATGTATACCAACTCCCATGCATCGGCAATCCCACAAATCCATATGCCGATGAACAACGTGATGAGTTTGGTTAATCAAGTTGAAACACCTTATGTAGGAACTTTCAATAGCATGCAACAAAGTGTTTCACCTTTTTATTCATCGGCAACTAACTTGCAACATCTTAATCCAAACATGTCGGTGGATAGGGGAATTGGCCATGCTACTACTAGTTATTCGGCCAATTACCCTCAAACATCATATGCTACACCTCATGCTACTAATTTTTTGGCACCATACGCAACTGTTGATGTCCATAATTCAGCCCCGCACCTTCACGGTCATGGCCGAATAAGTGAAACTTCTGCAAGAGAAAAAATGCCTTCACCTACTACCGTGGCATATCATGTTCCCCCTACACAATTACAGAATTTCGGCAACATCTCATTGCCGAAAGAGTCTAAAAGCATCGGGGGGAAACCATATCTAGACTGGGTAATTGAGAACAAGCTTACATTCTCTTGGGATTTGTGCAACGCTATTCGTCAGGAACTAATAAAAGGTGGGAAGCCTCATGATTTTGCTGTTGTAAAAGCTAGAGTTGTGCAAATGATGCATTCACCCAGTACTATAGCATCCAATCTACCCCCTAAACAATTGCATAGTTTCGGCAACTCATTGCTGGAAGAGTCTCAAAGTATTGGGGGGCAATCTCATGAGGAGTGGATGGAAATTGAGATGAAAAAGTTTAAAGCTCGCCAAGCTGAGATGTGGGCTAAAATTAGACAAGAGCGAGAAGCCTTGGAAATTCAAAAAGATAAAAGTATTGATTTGGGTAACAAAGAAAATTCGGTTATTAAAAAAGCCAAATCAAATAGTATGTGTACCGAATCTATTGAAGAAAAAGAGGATGCCAAGGCATTGGAGAGTCATTCAAAAGTGGAGCAAAGTATTATTCAAGTGATAAAAAAATCATGCTCTCCTATCGTGTATGAAGAGGTATGTCTAGCAAGTGATTTACCTATTTTCAGATTTGGTCACAACTTTATTGTTGATGCATCTATTAGAAAAAATCTTATAAGTAATTTTGAAAGACCAATGATGAAGGGCAATTTACTTGTTAGCAATAAAATTGTTACTAAGCATATCGGTCAATATATTGTACCATTCAAAGAGACCGATAGTGACTTATTACTGCAGCCAAAGCTTTTCCCATTGCTATATTTAAAGATCATATCTAATTGGGTAGCTTTGCTTGCTTCATACTTGGCTTACGCATGGTCTCAATTGAGACATGTATGTTCCAACTACTTTGGTTTCAGAAATTTAAAGCCAAGGTTATACTCTGTTGAGAAAACCGATGATAGTATAATTTCCTTTTCAAAGACATTGGAGATAGAGTGCAAAACACAATGCATAGCCGAATGGGATGATGCAAAATTTGAACCATTCGTTTGCTTAATTCCAAAGCCGTTCTCACAGCAAGATCGGCTAGAAAATAAAAATTATACCTTCAATTCAAACATGTGTGATCAAATCTTTGATTTGTTGTTGACAAATAATTATATTACAATTCTTGATCACCATGTTGAGCCATCTATCCAAAGACGAATGTATTGTAGGTTGCATCATTCGTTCAAACATAATTTTGAGGATTGCAATATGTTTCGTCAAATAGTTAAATCGGCCATTGATAAAGGACGATTGAGATTTGTTGAAACACCAAAAGATGACGAGTCTATTCCAATTGATCCCGATGGTAAAAGGTTTTTGCATCGGCTGCTTCAAGCCGATCCATTTAAAGAGAAGGTAAAAACTGCAGGTGATGGGATCAAGTTTTCAAGTAAAGAAGTTGTTGAAGAGCATAATGAACATAATCTTGAGGGCGAGAATGCCATCGAAGCTACAATGGAGATGCCAAGGACTGGGGGGCAGCAAGCAAATCCAATGATCGATGAAAGCAAACCAAAAGAAAACAAAGGCCGAAATAAGCGCAAGTGTAAGAGATCAAAAATCACCTTCGCTGAACTATTGGATAAATATCAAAAGAAGAGTGAAGAGAAGAATACTTATCGGCCAAATCATGCAAAGAAACCAAGATCACCCCCAAGGCGCAAATATGAGGATCGGTATTGGCAAAGTGAGAATTTTAATGCAACATATTTATATCCTTATTTTGGGCCACCAATGCCAATGTCGTGGATGCCTCCCTATACTCATATAGATCCATATCCATCATGGGATAGGTATGATACAAGGGCACATTCTCCATCTTATTTTAGACCATCTCATCAATATTATGCAACTCCGAGAAGATCAACATTTGAACAATCACATGTTAAAGACCGTTTCAATCATAAAGAATCGGTCCAGAGCTCAAAGAAGAAGAAAGAGGTGGTCAAGCAAGTTTACCGTGTTAAAAGAGATGGTCGTAAGAGTGCAACTTCAGATTTGATCTCAAATGAAAAAGAGCCAATTAAAGTGTTGACATTGACTACTAAAGGCAATGAGACAAAGCAACCAATTATTGAGAGTCAAAGTGCCAAATCTGAAGAAAAGAAGTTGAGAGTGCATAATACCAAAAAGGAATTGCCATTGGTCAAAACAGAATCACAGCCGAGATGCCCACTCGGCTTAACGTATTGGCAAAAGAAGGAATTACAAAATCTTAGTGCACAAGAGCTGAGACAGAAGAACATGGCATGGGTTCCCAAGAGGATCATTCATAACAAAAATGATGTGCATGCTTCTATTGCAACAAGTACAATAAAAGTGAAGAAAGAGAAGAATGGAAGCGGAAAACAATTAAGCCAAAAGTGTGCATCATTCCATGAAAATCTTCGGTTAGCACATCATCCATATTCGTCAAACATGACATTGATGTCTTTGCCATGGAATTCATCCCCAGGTATGATTGGTTACCCTCCATGGGCTTATTTTGATCCATGGATGCAATATAATTTTTTATGTCATGAAAGGGTATTACCAAATCACTATACATTTGATTAGTTATAAGTTGTTGCTGATCCAGAGGGCCGAAATACTTGATTTGTCATTTCATTTGTTTATTTCGGCTATACATGCTTTGTTGGATGAAGTTTACATGGACCTTATGTTAACGGCCGATATTTACCTATCACCCTAAGAATATGTCAAAGTATGGCCGGTGTAGTATTCTAACATCATCCTTAGTTCGATTGGAGAGCGAGACAAGTACTATGGAGATTATGTTTTGATAGTTGAATTCATAACAATGGCCACGGTATTGGTGTTATTTATATATCTCCATATAGTGATGTTCTGTGAAGTCTCATGCCTCTTAAAATATTTATTGCACAATAATCAAAGCCGAATATGCAATGTTATTCGGTTTGGAACTTTTGCCATATGTGCTAAACATATTGAGGCTTTCGGTGATTCGTTATGAGTAGTGCAACAAATATCCAAGGGTTATCAATGTTTTGATGAATCACTTATAGTTTATCTCGAGGTATGTCTAGATGTAAATTTTACCTTGGGTTGCTTTAATACTGCTCATATATCTAGACATGACAACTGAAGAGCAAATGAGTTGGCACAGCAAGTATCTGGCTACTATGTTGATCATGGTGTATTGCATATATCTATCAATAGCCGATGCTTATTCTTGCCAACGTAGGTAAGGCCGAACAAAAACCCACTGCTTCGGCTACTAATGAAGTGTTTATGCTGGCGAAAGCAAGGATTCGAGAAAGTTCATTGTTGATTATCTGCAAGATCCTAGCAGAAGGGTGGACAACATGGTTGATGGATGGTTTTGACATGCATATCTATGGAACTTTATAGTCGGATTAATGAAGTTGAGAAAGTTTCACCCGAACTTGCATCAAAATATTCACAAAAGCAATGGCCGATATAAACTTATCGTCTTAAGAACATGCAAAATGGCCGATGGAGTGTTGACATCGTCCTTAGAGCAAGTTATGTGCAAGTTATTTTTCGGCACACAAGCTTTGCCGAAAAACAGGGGGGGCATGTGTTGACACCAGATTTTGGCACGGTCAAGAACTTATTTAAGATGGCCTCAAATGGAGAAGTGGTCTACATGAAAGAGTTCTGTATTGTTGATATAAACATCTTTGAAGTTTGGGCCATCGCTGTCCGATTTTATCTCGAAGGCCGAAACTATGCTCAAAGTACTAAGATCTTATATTCAGAGTACAGTTTGGCCGATTAAGCCCCCAAGACGACCTCAAATGGAAAAACTTTCTACACGAATTGTCTTCGTCTCGTCGAAACGGTCGATTTTGATATAAAAATCATCCCAATACGAGTTCGTATGCAAAAGTTAGAGGCAACACTTTGCGGACCAGTCCTTAGTGAAAAAATGACGCGAGGGACCAGACACCCACCTAGGTGGTGTCTGATGGGTGCGTGAGTTATTCGGCCTTTGCCGGCTGAATGAAGCTTGCCGGCCGAGTAAAAAGCTTGCCGGCAAAATGAAAAGCTTGTGGGCGTGGAAAGCTTGCCGGCACGAAAAGCTTGCCGGCGTGGAAGCTTGCCGGGGTGGAAATCTTGCCGTTGTGGAAAGCTTGTCGGGGTGAAAACCTTGCCGGCGTGGAAGCTTGCCGGTGTGAAAGCTTGCCGGGTGGAAACCTTGCCGGTGTGAAAGCTTGCCGGGGTGGAAACCTTGCCGGTGTGCAAGCTTGCCAGGGTGGAAATCTTGCCGGTGTGGAAAGCTTGCCGGGGTGAAAACCTTGCCGGCGTGGAAAGCTTGCCGGAAAAAAGCTTGCCAGAAAAGTGGAAGCTCTCAAAGTCAATCCGACCAGAAGTTGGAGATGGGCTCGAAAGGTTATTCAGATGACCTCGGATGGAAAATTGTTCTACACGGAAGTTATGCGCATCGTCAAAACGGTCAACTTTTCTTTTGAAGTCATCATCGTCGGAGATAGCATACGGCCTACAAAGTTGTTACAAGACTCGGACAGTTCAGAAAACTGCATAATTGAATCCGACCCACAGTTAAAGATGGGCCCTAAAAGTCATAAAGACGGCCTTAAAAGGAGAAGCGACCCGCGTTGTATTATGCAGATCATCGAGGCCGATAAGTTTGATGTTGAACTCGATTCCATCCGAGTTAGTATGCGATTTCTATGGCCCGCGCAAGAAACAGGACAGAAGTATGGGACAGATTCAGGCTGAATCTGAATTGGACTGAAACTAGAACTGTAGGACGTGAATTGATGTAATTTTCTTGTAAGGAAAGCCTAGATGAATCCTTTACTTGTACGGGAAGTCCAGCCGCCTCTTATATATATTGGGGGTGACGGCCGATTGAACAACACACAATCGATCTATCAATATATCACCTTTTACCTTTACCTTTATCTCTCTCCCTTGTTCTTCTTCTTCCTCGTTCTTCGTTTGTTCTTCTAGTTGCAGGGCGGCGATCCACGAGGCCCTAGGGGCGATCAGGTCGACCTAGGGCAACCCATAGCCGCCGCGCGCCCTGACGGGGTCCCTCCCGGGCGTGTGGGGTTTCGGTTCCTGAAAAGCACCCGCCGGATTGCCTGCGTACCGCGCTTTCGGACGGGTCTCCTTCGACGTGAGCTGCGGTGCATCACCCTCGGCGTTGGAGGTACACGGTGACGTGTTCGTGTGCGAACACGTGCGTCAACCCATACCTTTGCTCCGTGTGTATGAAAAAGTTGTTGTTTTTTGCTTATTTGAAAGGTCACATTTGATAGTGTTGGAAACCCCCGTCCGTAACTACCCCATAAATCTCCATTTCCCAGAAATATAATGGGAACAAAAAGGGGGGAAAAAGGAAACAGGGAACCGACGCGGTTGGCCGTTATTTTCTGTCTGTTATCGCGCGGAAAGGGAAAAACGAAAAATTCAAGAATTTGGAGGGTTAAACTGCAAAACGCATGAAACCACAAACCGGAAAGGGAAAACCGGGAACCAACCGCGTTGGGTGGTTTCCCTCGCGGGAGCGCTCCGCGTCCGACACTTGTCGCGCGCGGAGCGCTCCCGAACCCCTCGTTCGGAGCGCTCCGCGTTAACTAGTTGCTCTCCGGCTCGGCTCGCCAGTTAGCGACCACGCGCTTACCCCCAGGCGCTGGTTTTTGCATGGGCTGGCACATTTTTTCGAAATTGTGACATATTTTTTGCAAATTCCTGAACATTCTTGTAAATCGTGAAGTTTTTTGAAATCATGACATTTTTTGTAATCATGAAAATTTAAATTATTGAACACTTCTAAAAATAATGAACATTTTATATATTTGTAAACATTTTTTAAAAATTAGTGAACATTCTCTTCAAACATGAACATTTTTTTAATTCTCTAACTTTTTTTGAAATCATGAACATTTTTTAAACTTCATGAACATTTTTTTAATTCGTTAACACTTTTACAAATTCATGAACATTCTCTTAAACCGTGAGCATTATTTGAATTTCTGAACAATTTTTTTTAAATAGTGAATTTTTTTGAATTCATCAACATTTTTTGAAATCATGAACTTTTTTGAATCCGCAAACATTTCATGATTTCTTGATGTTTTTCAAAATGCACATTTTTAAAAAAATTCAGAACTTTTTGTAATCCCAAATTATTTAAATAGAAAAACTAAAACAGAAAATAAAAAAGGATAATAAAATTAAAATTAAAAAACAGAGCGCTTGAACATGGGTCAGCCCAAACGAGCGTGCTGGGGGAGCTAGTGGTGCGCGCTGTCGCTCCTCCCAGCGCGTACCATGTCGTATAGGAGCTCCCATGATCCTCTTCGGCTGGCCTTTCAGCTTAAAGAAGCCGTGCGAAATTTCTCTCAAAGAAAAGGTTGTGCGGAATTTCTTTCAAAGAAAAGGTTGTGTGAAATTTTGCCATAGTTTGTTTTGGGAGGGGGGGTTGGCCAATTTTTTGTCAAAACTGTAGACATGCATAGAGCCATGACCCAAAGTAGCAGCATATAAAAACGATGTGCAACAACTGTGTGATATATTCTCTCTCTTCAGGACCAACTCAAAGCCGCGACGAACAGATTCAGCAGCTAAACCCCCTATTGCCCTAAGGTTTGGTTCTATGATGCCACGAAAGAAGAAAGAGGAAATTAACGAACTGTGGCACATGGAAGGTACCTACCTGAATGCCATGTTCAACTGACCCACTATTACAAGGCAGTGACTGCCATCCGCTGCCTCCCCTCTCTATCTTCACAGTGCCTTCGCCCCGTCGAACAGCTCATCAACTCCCTTGCAGAGCTGGCCTCAGACTAGGACGAACTCACACGCAGGCAAGAGAAAGGCGCATGAAGAAACCAAAAAAACCGAAAGTCCTCTTTTGATCCCGAGCTCATATGCTCCTGGATGAACAGTAAAATCGAAAAAAATAGTAAAAAAATTCAAAAAAATCTGAATTTTTTCTGATGAACATTGATGAATGTTCTAAGTGCGTGCAAAAATTCAGATTGAAATGACATTCATGGAAGTCTGGGCAAAAATAACAAAATCGATGCTCCAAAATGCTTCTAACAATAGTCTTTTTGGACCATCGATTTTATTTTTTTCGCCCAGACCTCCACAAATGTCATTTCGAACTGAAATTTTGCACGCAGCTAGAAAATTTGTCAATGTTCATCAGAAAAAAAAATTCAGATTTTTTTGAGTTTTTTTACTATTTTTTTCGATTTTACTGTTCATGCGGGAGCATATGAGCTCGGGATCAAATACTCCATGTCCCCAAAAAAACCCACTGTCACCTCCACATGAAAAGACTCCAACGGTCACGTAATTTGGCTGAGCAATAAAAAAGTTTCGACTGATATTCTACCTATCTATTTATCACATACTATAAAACCATAATACATTGTTCTATTTTAGGCCTCACATTAATCCATGCCATCAAAGTTATTTTGATTGTTTGATCTACTATTATTAACGGCTCGGATTTAATGAGAAATCCGTACGTATATAAGCATGTAACCCCATTTGATGGGAGTCAATATTATTGGAGATTGTGCTGTACACGAAGGTAGATAGCAAATCCAAAGCTGACTGTTAGTATCTTCAATCAATCCGGATGTGACAAACCTGAGGATGCACGGCTCTTGCAAGGCTAGGACGTGGCGGGGGGGAACGGGCTAAGCATAATACATAATTGAGTTATGCATACGTACATATGAGTGTTCTAATATGTCAAAGACAACCTTTTTTTGCAGGGGATGTCAAAGACAACCATGTCATCAATTAGAGTATTGAAAGAAAATCGTTGGGGAGTGAACTCAGAAAACTACTAAAACCTTCCTCTCACGTGCACACGTCTCATTCTCAATTCATTAGAAAAAATCTCACTCTTCCTCTTATGTCCACATCTTGTTCTCATTTCATTAAAAAAAACATCTCATTCTCTGAGAGAATAATCTTGAATTTCACACGCTCATGTAAGAACGCAATTTATTCGTTTGGTGGAAGTCCATATTGTCGGAGATTGTGTCGTATACGGAGGTAGATTGCAAATCCAAAGCTGGCCGATAGTATCTTCAATCGGGATGTGAATTTTTTTTAACACAGTACAAAAGCAGACGCTCATACATACACACCTACACTTACCTCTATGAATGCACGCACGCACACCCTACTCCTATGAGCACGTTCGTAGGGATGTGACTTCTCTTGTAAGTCTAGGACATGTTAGGGGAAATGTGGTAGGCATAATGTATAAAATGGTTTATGCATACACACCTATGAGTGTATTAATATATCGAAAGACAGCCATGTCATCAATTAGATTATATAAAAAAAATTGATAGGAACTCTAAAACATCCACTAAAACCTTCCCCTGATGTCTGCATGTCTCATTCTCGTTTGCTTCAAAAAACGTCTCATTCTCATTCCTCCACTCATGTCTACACAAGTCATTTTCATTTCAATAAAATCACACAAAAAACAATCATCTGGCCGTACATGTGTGCACCCGTAATTCTAGAAATAAAATCAACAGTTTAAATCTAACTCATAAGAGGAAATGGAGTATGTACTAAAGGCACAATATAGGGTTGTTTTCGAGGCCTCACACTGATCCACAGCACCAAATTATTTTGATTGTTTGGTTTATAACTATTGGCTCAGATAGTGAGAGATCCACACTTATACAAGCATGTAATCCGACTTGATGGGAGTCTGTATTGTTGGAGATTGTGTCGTATACGGAGGTGGATTGCAAATCCAAAGTTGGTCAGTGGTATCTTCAATCCAGATGTGAGACAAGTGAGGATGCGTCTCTTGCAAGGCTAGGACGTCATGGGGAAAACGTGCTACACATAATGTATAAATTGATTTATGCATACATACCTGTGAGTGTACTAATATATTGAAATGGAACCATGTCAACCATTAGAGTATATAAAGAAAATTGATATGAACTTAAAACAACTATTAAAATCTTCAGCTCATGTCTACACATCTCACTCTCATTTCATTAAAAAAATGTCTCATTCTTATTCTTCCACTCATGTCTACACATGTCATTCTCATTTCAAAAAAAAAAATCCTCTCATTCTCATTCTTATGAGAGGAAAACCTTGAATTTCACACGCTTATGTAAGAGCACAAGAAAAATCTCCACGGACTCCAAGAATAGTCAAAAAAATAATTATAAAAGCTCCATTCTTTGACATATGGTATGTGTGGAAAAGAAGGGTAAGCTTAAATTCTCACAACAAAACGATATATCCAGTCAGCGAGTGAACCCCTCTTTTTATCACTATACATCACAACCAATAGATATTTACAATGTACTATCTATTTACTCCATCCGTTCCTAAATATAAGTCTTTCTAGAGATTTCACTACAAACTACATACGGAGCAAAATAAGTGAATCCACACTCTAAAGTACGTCTATATACATCTGTATGTAGTCTGCATTGAAATATCTAAAAAGACTTATATTTAGGAACGGAGGGAGTATATAATAAAAACACGATATGGAGGAGAATAACGAGATGTGCTAGACAATCACACACAAAAAAGCAAAACATCTTACCTTGCAATGCGTATAAAAATAAAATCAACAGTTTAGATGTAACTCATAGGAGGAAATGGACTGTGTCACATGATCCTCCACACATCTTTAGATGAGCGATTGTGGGATTTTTTTTATCGCAATATAGTCATCCGATTTTTACCTGCAAAATCAATGGTTGCTCTTGCTTCGTCCCAGGCCATCACGTGCTGACTCGCTTCCCCTCTACCCCATTGTGAACCCTCCTATTTGTTCGTGTTTTAGATCATCACTGATCATTGCCCATATCTGTTTGTGACACCACCCACCTTCTCTTTTCCATCTCAGTGTCCTCTTCATAGATCATAGACCTCCTTGCTATCGGAAGTGTTGCAGCCAAGAACTCACACGAACACGGCAGTTTTTTCAGTATTAAAACCTTATAAGAACGAATGATAAATTCATCAAGTTTCAAATACTAAAACTTAAACCCTAAACAGAAACTTAATATTACGAATTGAGTTGATTCATATGAAAACGTGGTAAAACTTAGTGAAACTTGGCAAAAACTTAATATTATGATTATCAAGTTTTAATATTTGAAACTTACTGAAGTTAATATTTGAAACTTAGTTAAGTTTTAAAACTGTCAAAGCGGATACAAGAGTGTTTTTGTTTCAAAGCCGTCATCGCAAAGAACAAAATTATGTACATGAAACATAAATTAAACTTTTGATTCAAAAGATATAATAGATTTAAATTTGAAAGCCGAATAAAAAGGCCTAAAAGTTGGGGTGGGTGAAGCATGCAATCCATGACAAAAGTATGCAGGCAATGGAGACCAAAATAATCAACCTAAATACATGAAAGTGCGCGGGCGCTAATTGATAGTCGCGAGCGGCCGCGCTAAACGACAAGTCTGCCGCTCGCTAGCCGCATTCATGTGAAAAAATAATGCAACACTATAGCACCTTTTACACTGTAGCACTTTTTTTGTTTGCCTGGTAGTACTAGTACTATACGCCGTAGCAATGGTGGATGTGTACATGCATTTATTCGGGTTTAGAAACTTTTTAAACAGTCATATCTTTCAAACCGCGCGTCGAAATTCATATCCGTTTTTATTATTGGAATACTCGTGACGAGATCTTTGAAACTAGACCCGCATGATTATGTTTTGACAAATTTTTCGATGCCAACTTTGGTGCTATATGGTACAAGTCTATTACTACGTGGTGCAAATTTAGTACTGCATGATGCAACTTTTTTCCAAAACCCATTGTAGACTTTGCATGATCCAACTTCTTATGAGGTTGTAACCTACGATTCATGACAACCAACTTTTTGCGTTGTGCAACTAGTCTACTGTACCGGCTTACTACCTAGTAGTCTATATGCAACCCCCTGCTCATGGATGTACTCGTGGATGTGTAATTTTTCAGTGTTGACACACCCTACCCTATCTAGGGAAAATATCTGGTGCACCGGTGCTTATGGTGCTACCGGTGCACCGAACTCATGTTGCACGTTTTAAATGCTTGAAAAATTCTGGAAAAAAATTCGCACATTCACACAACATTTATGTAGGTTGTCACAAAATTTCAAGTCAAAATTCAAAACATAGCTCTGAAAACAAAAATGATAAATTCAAGACTGAGTAGTACATAACATAAGTTGGGCTTTAGATTTAACCCATTATCACACTGATGTCAAATTTGTCTTTTTTGTATCTCAAGAAATTTTTCAAATTTTTATATGAAATTTTACAACAACATACACTGATGTTGTGTCAATGTGCTAGATTTTTTTTAGATTTATTAAAATGTTGTACGGCATCCGGTGCACCGGTAGCACCACAAGTATGGGTGCACCGGATACATTCCCATCCCATCTAACCTACCAGCGATATGTGCAACTTAGTCTGTTGTTCCAGCCAACCGCATAGTAGCCAATGTGCAACTCCTTTCCCTTCCTATTTGTGGATGTGTAGTTTCGGTTGGCAGGGGCAACATACGGAGTTGCACATAGTCCACGGTTAAGGGAAAAGTTGCACATCGGTTGCCAGGTAGTTGCACATCGACTGCTAGATAGTTGCACCAAACGGGAACTAAATTGCACACAAAATAGTTCGTCGAAACATATCCATGCGGGATCTAGTTTCGAAGAGCATGTCATGAGGACTCCTATGGTGAAAGAGGATCTTAATTTTGATGTTCAGTTCAAGAATTATGATTCTTTCTAGAAAAACGAAAACCCAAATTAAATGCGTTCACATTTGTTTGCATCATTAAAAACCACACGTCCACTGATAAAAAGAGAAAGTTACACATCAACTATCAGGTAGTTGCACATTGACTTCTAGACAGTTGCATTAAACAGGGACTAGATTGCACACAAAAAAATTCATCAAAACATACTCATACGGGATCTAGTTTCGAAGAGAACGTCGCGAGGATTCCTACTGTGAAAGCGGATCTTAATTTTAATGTTAGGTTCAAAAGTTATGGCTTTTTTTAAAGAAATTTAAAAGGAAACTAGATTGTCATTCCTTTTATGGACAAGGGGACCAGGTACTTTCCTTTTTCACAGGCCACTCGGAAGCTCTACCTGGCGTGCGAGCACCCACTAGACGCGTCCAATAATCAAAGGCTAAACAATTGCAGGAGACTAACTACCTTTCCGAATCCCGAGGAAAATGTGTGGCCGGCCAATAGCGTGTGCGGGCCGCTAGCCGCGTGCCCCTTTGAATTGAATTTAAAGGATATCACATACTCCCTCCGTTCCCAAATATAAGTCTTTTTAGAGATTCCAACAAGTGACTACATACGGAGCAAAATGAGTGAATCTACACTCTAAAATATGTCTACATACATCCGTATGTTGTACTTCATTTGAAATGTCTAAAAAGACTTATATTTAGGAACGGAGGGAGTAGTATTCATGATGCCCACGCCACGCATCCGATCCTTACGTTTCTCTACTGCTATTTCCATGGGCGCAGCATCTTTCTTCGTACAATGCCAATTTCATGACGGACAACGAACATAGACGCTATATGCATATTCCACAACCAAATGAATCGATCCATTAGCCCCAATGGCCTATCATCACAAAACAAAACGTTGTGCAAAAACTGTACAATATATTCTCTTTGTTCAGGACCAGATAAGTGCCAGGACCGGGAGGAACAGATCCATCTGTCTGATGATTGGTTTTATGATGCCACAAAAGATTCATCTGCCTGAGGATTAGTTTTATGATGCCACAAAAGTTTCATCTGCCAGAGGATTATTGGTTTCAACGAGCCTGGATGCCACACCCAACTAACCCATCACTACTAGGCAGTAGCATCTTCACCACCACACATGGTGCGTCAGCATCTCAGATATGTCTGCAGACATGAAACAAAATTTAGGATCAAGCATCATGATAGAAGCACAGTATATCGTACCTGAAGCTCTACAACCACTTGGAAAATCAGTCACCTGAAGTTCTACAATTATGATAGAAGCACAATGTATCATACCTGAAGCATCATGATCGGTGTTTCCGTTAGGAAAGAGAAACTAAATAAGTAATGGCATGGTATATAGAAGTTAAGGACAAAAAGTAAAGCTCTACAACCCCTTGGAAAATCTTGTACCACTGTTCATAAACTTAAAAAAATGCCGCTGGAAGCATACTATACCTGAAGGTCAAGATGAATGTTCTGACCCTTGGATTCCAGACGATGAATACTGGAAGAAGTAGCAGGGGATATCATCAATTGCTCAAAATAAGCAGGAAAAAGGCAGCTAGAAAACAATTTCAGATCTTCTCATATCATTGAAGAGAACAAGAGGAATACTGGAATTGCCAGTATCTATTTCATAAACGAACAAAAGAATAATTCTTATCGAAGAATGGAAACCCGTAATGCCATAATGTTTTCCGATTGGTGTTCTACAACCACTTGGTTTTACATAAGATATGTATTCTGAAGATTATTCAGTATTTGAAACTGCAAATAGAAATATCAAGGCAAAATCTTTTATATTGTCTCATAAGATACAACTGTGTCATGCATCTTTTTCAACATCCTTGAGTAACCTCTTTGTATTATTATGTAGCAAAGCTCCCTACTTTATATTAGCCTAACAAAACTATTGAAGTTGGCTCATAATATCCACAGAAATCAAGAAAATAAATAAAAATAATCACATTAAAAGGAGATGAGAAATATTACCTAAAATGATAAAATAATAAATAGATTGACATGAATGGAGAACAATCTAATGGGATATATGTTTATTTGGCTTGCCTAAAACCCAAATGGTCTGCCTTGACATGCCTATCGACAGTGAAAGATCATATAACCTTACCAAGTGACACGTCTTTAAACGTCGAGCACCTCCTCAACTGAGAGACGCAATGTTTGTTTTGATTGCATAATGCACGTTCTTCATTATATGCAAAGGCTGCGAGGCACAATACTTTGATTGCGTACTACATATTCAGTAATTAGATGTTGCATTGCATTACCTGGCTGGACTATAATCACTGATCAGAGTTCATAGCGGTTTTGAAAGTTTTAAATAGAATGGCTTGACTCTTAGTCTTGATATCTCTACCAGTAGATTACATTACATACATGCTAGAGATTTCAATGCGCAGTCAGATATGAATCATTATCCTTGCTTAAGAGAAAGAAAAGGCAATCAAAGACATATCATACTAAAAATGAAAAGGAAACACAATGCTATGATTGCTGAAACCATATTCTTCAGTAATCAAATGTGTCCCTACTTGTACAGCAATTCAAATATAAGCATGATCAGTGTTCATAACCCATTACTGCCATTAGAACGAAGGGTGGATTGCTCATAGTTTGGGAATTGTTCCTCACCTTCAGTCTGAAATTACGCTACAAAATTGTTAAAATATGTCTTTTCTTTTAATAAAATATGTATTGATCTGAGAAGTTTAGTGACAGATATTCCGGTCATCTTGACCATTGCCCTGACAAAGCAAAGATAATTCTTGCTCACAGATACAAACGGAAGTAATTACAAACATGAAAATAAAAGAGAACCAGCAGCTGCTCAAAGAACAATAACAGCACAGACATGTGAACAACCTACAGGCAACTCATCCCAAGCAGAGGCCAACGCCACACCTTCGGCACGAACTCTAGATGTAAATGAATTTTATCTCGAAACATAAACGAAACAAATGCTTTCTTCCGGGGACCAGGCGGCCACGGAGGTCTGCGGCTCGACTGCCTCCTCCTTAACAGCGGGTGCCTCCTCGGAACATATGAACCTAACTTTGCTTCATTGGGAAAATTAGAAATACCTAGTCATTATGTGACTATCTGCAGTACCAAATTATCAGTCCAACTAACTTAAAAATTAAAATTGGTGCAATACCCTACATGTTGACAAGACAGTGAAGTCCAATGATTAGCTTCAGCATCACTGAATCGTTAAGATTGTAAATGATGGCCTACTTGCTCATTGTTTCGCTGATTAGGCATCTGCAATAGGACGTAAATAGTTTAACGGAGAAGAAATATGTTGGAATATATTTGTAAGCTACGGCCGAAAGCTTATCTAGCTAGCTTCTTCGTGCATGCTAGTCTCCCAAAAATCAATCAACATGCCTGCTTCCAAGCACTTGTATATGCATGTTGCTATGGACGAAAGCACTTTGGATGTACACCGTTCACAAATTACTATCAGAACTAAATCTGTTTAGATCTAAAAATCAACTCTAAAATTAGTGAAGAGACCTCGTGAGGTTAATATTTCACTTATTCAGATTAACTCTAAAAATCAGCTAGATTGATTTGCACAGCAAATTGCAAACAAATTACCCAGATCAATCAATAGGCATAGAAGGTTGTGGCCAGATCGATTCATCAGGTTTTTTATGTTCTATTAGGATGTGGTCAAATAGATTCATCACAAAATAAACTCCATTGCAAAAAGGCACTCAAACCAACAAAAACATGAACGGGACTGATTCTAATTACTAAGTTGTAGCAAACGTACGTGTGAAGCGGACAGGCAGCCAGAGACGATGAGCAGCCGACGAAGACCTATTCAGTTTTTGCTATAACAAAATGCACACATAACAAATTGAAACAATCATTAGCCAGCAAGAAAATACGTAGTCTCTTTTACCCCTAATCTCAAACTATCATAAACATCGGTACAAACCTGAGACAAATTTTTGCTTCACTTCTTGTAGACATTATAACAAACACTGGGCAGAAAACATACGGGAGTGATTGCTGCAGCTGCCACAGCAGGTGCTGGTGCCCATGGCGGAGGGTCACAGCAGGCTAGTTGTGCAGATGAATGGCGAAAGTCACACTGGAATCTGCAATTGCACAATTTCATTCAAATCATGACATGGAATTGAATATTGACATCAACACACCATCAACGGACAAAGTACCTTCACAGGGGGACGGGATGGCGTCCGGACATCCGGTTGATTGAGTAGGTCGACGGCTGCAGCATCTAGATGGGCCGTGGAGAGGGGGGACTCTGCTGGCCAACATGCGTGGGTGGCGATGAAGCAGGCAAACAGGGTGGAGCGGTAGGGCGAAGGAGGGCCATGGCTGTGGACAAACGGCTCGGGATCTGGCCATCCCATCTCTAGGTGAGATGTCTCCGTCCAGCACCACCAGAGGGGCTTGACAAGGAGGGGACGACAGGGTTGGATTGGGAGATGGCGGGGCGCCGCAGAGAGCGACCGGAGTGGGCGGATGGCAGGCTGCGGCCCGGCCCCCCTGCGGCGAAGGTGCCGCTCGGCCGTCGGGGGCGCCGCAGCCCAGTGAAGTGGCGGCCGTCGGTGGTGAAGCAGCCGTGGTGTGTGGTGGGTGGCTCCGGATTAGCGCTCGGGGCGACGGTCGTGTGGGGCTCGTGGCCTCCCCCGACATCCTCCAGCTCGCGCACCGCAGCTCCGCAGTAGTGGGCGCCTCGACATCGGCCCTCTTCTCCTCCGCGGTCGGCAGCTGGATGACGAGAGGGCGCGGCGGCAGCTGGGCCTCATCGGATGATGCTTCCTGCGCCTCCGCCGCGTCTCCCCCGACGGCGGCGGGAAGGGGGTAGGGGCAAAGTGGGGCGTGTGGAGTGGGAGTGGGTGGTTTCCTTTGGGGAGGGGAGGCACAGCGGGAGAGGTGGGTCGGGACTCAACCTGGCAGTCGGGTCGGATTTGACCGGGTCGAGCCATCACAGACCCATGCCGGAATATTAAATGGGTCTACCCTTCGCCCACGATTCTATCCATGGGCGACGCCCGAACCCAATGGGTAATCCGACCGGATGGGTTACCCATCGTGTTGATCTACAGTGCACACCAGAGGCCTGTATACAACATGGCACAAATGCATATACCAAAGTCTGTATAGCAGTGGCACAAATTTATTAACAATTATTATTGACCAGCGC
Source organism: Thinopyrum elongatum (assembly GCA_011799875.1). Lineage (NCBI taxonomy): Eukaryota > Viridiplantae > Streptophyta > Magnoliopsida > Poales > Poaceae > Thinopyrum > Thinopyrum elongatum. The sequence goes on along the minus strand of CM022300.1, from coordinate 553,073,322 downwards.
AAATGATTGGCACACCAGCACGGCAGCACCAGACAAAGTATCACTGAGCCCCCGAGTATTATTAAACCCATTAATGGTGGCCAATCAGCCACATCATGTGGCGCATGCTGGTTGGTCACGGTGAGAAATGTATTTTTAGAGTTTTTTAAATAGTAGGGAGACTTCTTTTTGAGAAAAGTTTTTCTAGGCTTTTTTTTTCCTTTTAAGATTGTTGTGATGTTCACGTGATGCGAGAATATTTTTTAAAAGTTTTAACATGATGATGAGGTGCGCATAGATTCCTCACAAGCGGCCGCAACGACGGGCCCCAACCACTAGTGTCTTTATGGACAGCGCCCCAACTTCACTCTCATCAAACAAGCGAGGTGGTACTAAAAGTTTACCGTGTCCATCTCTGCTAGCAGGCACAGCTAATGCGCATGGGCTTTACATGGGCTTTAACAGGCCAATACAACAGCCTATATCAAGTGTTCCAGTATTTTTTATAGTTAAATTCGTTGATTCAGAAGGTCCAGCCTGCCATGATCACTTGATATAGGCTGCAACGTGGTAGGTTTGATGGGCCTAGGATGCTGAGAAGTGAGAAGGCATGTCACGATATTTTCAATGACAGCGATCTGAACACCATATATCTTCAAAGGTTGAACTAATTGGCATGTATCTTCACTAAAAATGTTCATGTGTCATCTAAAATAAAATATATTTTAATTACTAATATTAATCGGGTGACCCATCGGGCGACCCACGGGCAGGATCTTATGCCCATACCCTACCCACGACTAATCGGGTTACCCATCGGACTTACCCATGGGTGAAGATGGCGACCCATATCCTACCCATTCGAGTCGGGTGCCCATGGGCACGGCCGCCCATGGCTCGAATTGCCGGGTTGAGTCGGGACGCACATCGCTAATTGCAATATCATTTCGTTAACAGTGTTTCGTTAGTGCGCTTTAGAACCATTAGATTACTAATCAGACGGCTAATATGTCTAGTTGGATCTGCCTTCTCTTCTTTTTATAGGGGTAGTAGATAGATAGGGGTAGTAGATACATTACAACCAATAGATATTTACAATGTACTCCCTCTGTTTTTATTTACTCTGCATATTAGAGTTGACTGAAGTCAAATTTCATAAAGTTTGACCAAGTTTATAAAAAATAATACTCCCTCCGTTCCTTTATATTAGGTGTATTTGTTTTTTGATAAAATTTCATAATGTAAGGTGCATTTCTTCTAATTTCTTGTAATTCCGTTCTTGCCCCTTCAGAAAGAAGGAAAGTATCTCTCATCTGATTGCATGTATCTCTCCTTGTAGAGATAAAAAGGAAACTATATCTCTCCCGATTGCATGTATCTCTTTGTTTCCTAACCTAAATGATTTACTTGCCGCTGATCAATGAATTAGGCAAGGGTAATTTCGTCCTCAACTGTCCATAATTATGTGCCTTGGTCACCGTGCCGAAAATAATACACCTTACATAAAGGAATGGAGGGAGTATAAACATTTATCATAACAAATCTATATAATGTGAAAGTACATTCAATAATAAATCTAATTGTATTGATTTGTTATTGCTTATGTTAATATATTTTTTTATAAACTTGGTCAAAGTTTATAAAGCTTGACTTTTACCAAAGATAATACGCGGACTAAATAAAAACCGGAGGGAGTACTATCTATTTACTCCATCCGTTCCTAAATATAAGTCTTTCTAGAGATTTCACTACAAACTACATACGGAGCAAAATAAGTGAATCCACACTCTAAAGTACGTCTATATACATCTGTATGTAGTCTGCATAGAAATATCTAAAAAGACTTATATTTAGGAACGGATGGAGTATATAATAAAAGGGGAATGATATGCGCCGGCGGAAACTTTCGGCCGGTCCCAGCACAATCATACGATGCAACCGCTGGAAGGCATCAGATATGTCCCTGCTTCGTCCTCCTCCTGACTCGTTTCTCCCCGAAAAAATTGCAGCGCCACCGGCACCCCACCATAGCCATGACGCGAAACTGACCGAGCTCGAAACACCACCACACCGCCGGGATTCGCCGCCGCTCGCCGCGCTCGCAGAATCTCCTCCCCCAGTGGTCGCCACCGAAAGAGAGAAGCCCGTTCCAGCAATTCTGGACGCCGGTTCCAGCAAACGCCACAGCTGGTTGCAGCAAAAAAGCACCATGGGCGCCGTCGAAGGAGAGAATCCTATTCCAGCAATTCTGGACGCCGTTCCAGCAATCGTCGCAGCTGGTTGCAGCAAAATCGACACACTCGCGAAGCGGTTCCAGCAAATGTGATTGCCGGTTCCAGCAAATCGAGACGCCGGTTCCAGCAAATCTCGACGCCGGTTCCAGCATTAACACAGCACAACCTCTCCCCCTTGCAGCACCACCGCAGACTCGTTGTATCTCCTGGATAAGCTGGTTCCAGCAAACGCGGCGCCGGTTGCAGCATTTTTCTTCAGGCCGCAGTTGGCGTTCAACCCCCGACGGTGCCGCTCGCCGCACCTCATCAGCCCATGGCTACCGAGCGCCCTTTGCAACAGATGTTGACGAGCCTCGAGCGGATGCCGACGGGGGCGGGAGTGGCGCACGCGAGAGCAGGTTCGCCGCCGGAGCGCAGCCGCCGCAAGCAGCGCGTCGTTGGGCAAGCACAACGGCGGCCATGCGTGCCTTTTCTTTCTCTCCCGTGGAAGAAAAGTGGATGACGACCAGCGCTCGTGACGAGATAAGCTTTGTGGGGTGAAAAAGGTGGGAGGTTGAGATAAGCGGTGTGTGGGACCATGGCCACGTGGATGTGCGGGCCACATGTGCAAGTCATGCACGAGAGAGCAAGACATGACCGGCGCAGCGTTCGGCCGGTGCTCCGGTCACAAACGTTTCCCATAATAAAAACACAATATGGAGGAGAATAACGAGATGTGCTAGACAATCACACACAAAAAAGCAAAACATCTTACCTTGCAATGCATATAAAAACAAAATCAACAGTTTAGATGTAACTCATAGGAGGAAATGGACTGTGTCACATGATCCTCCACACATCTTTAGATGAGCGATTGTGGGATTTTTTTATCGCAATATAGTCATCCGATTTTTACCTACAAAGTCAATGGTTGCTCTTGCTTCGTCCCAGGCCGTCACGTGCTGACTCGCTTCCCTTCTACCCCATTGTGAACCCTCCTTTTTGTTCGTGTTTTAGATCATCACTGATCATTGCCCATATCTGTTTGTGACACCACCCACCTTCTCTTTTCCATCTCAGTGTCCTCTTCATAGATCATAGACCTTGCTATCGGATGTGTTGCAGCCAAGAACTCACACGAACACGGCAGTTTTTTCAATATTAAAACCTTATAAGAACGAATGATAAATTCGAAAGTACTCATGTAATCCCGAGCTCCAGTGATCGTGGATGAACAGTAAAATCTGAAAAAATTCAAAAAAAATCTCTTTTTTTTGCAAGAAAGATTGTCATTTTTTCTACATGCAAGCAAATTTTCATCATGAAATTACATTTGTGGAGGTGTGGATGAAAAAAACAAAACTGATGTTCCAAAGTGCTTCCAAAAACAGTTTTTTAGAACATCAATTTTATTTTTTTTGCCCACACCTCCACAAATGTAATTTCATCATGAAAATTTCCATGCATGTAGAAAAAACATCAATGTTTCTTGTAAAAAAAAATCAGAATTTTTTTAAATTATTTACTATTTTTTCGGATTTTACTGTTCGCCCGGGATCGCTGGAGCTTGGGATCACATACTCCATGTCCTGATAAATTCACCAAGTTTCAAATACTAAAACTTAAACCCTAAACATAAACTTAATATTACGAATTGAGTTGATTCATATGAAAACTTGGTAAAACTTAGTGAAACTCGGCAAAAACTTAATATTACGACTATCAAGTTTTAATATTTGAAACTTACTGAAGTTAATATTTGAAACTTAGTTAAGTTTTAAAACTATCAAAGCGGATACAAGAGTGTTCTTGTTTCAAAGCCGTCATCGCAAAGAACAAAATTATGTAAATGAAACATAAATTAAACTTTTGATTCAAAAGATATAATAGATTTTGTCAGAGTAAATGACCACGGGTAGCCTCATCAGCTCCCCTGGGTATTTCAAGACATCGGGGCAGGCTGCGCCCCTCAACACCAAAGACAAAGGACCGCCTTCTTGGGGCCGGCTGGTCCAAGCGGCCGGTTGCCAGGAGGCGGCGGAATCCAGAAGACGGCCATGAAGTGGGCCGACTCCTAGCAGGCGGCTTCCTGGGAAGCCGGATCCCAGCAGGCGGCCCCTCGCGCCCTCAAAGTTAGCACCCACATAAACACGATGAGACGGGGCGTGGCTACAGTACAAGCCTGCCACCCCCGAATCCAGGGGAGAGCGTGGCCACAGTGCAGCGCACCAAGCGGACATCCCACGCCCGGCGCGGCACTGTTGCCATGCTGCTCATGACATCACCCATGGCAGAGGAAGCCATACTCCCACGACGGGCTGTCGGTACGGCCCGCAGGCGGCGAGCCCTGACCAGTCGGCTCAGGGGGAGGCCGGCTCCTAGCAGGCGGCCCTCTCCTTTCTTTGAAGTTTGTGCGCCATTAGCCAGAAAAGACGGGGAGTGGCTACAGTGAAACGCCCACCAGGCGGCAGGACTGTAGCCACGCTCTCCCCGACCAAGCATGCATCATCAGTGGCACGGCTATAGTGCTACGCAGCCGACAGGACCCACAAGCGGCGGGCCCGGCTTGTCGGCCGAGTACAAGACAGCCGAGGGGACCCACCAGGCGGTGGGCCCCTGCAGTCGGCGGAGAGGCCGGCGACCAGAGACACTGACGGCCGGGTCCTACGCCCGGCCGGATTACCATTGTACCCCTGGGGGTAGGCCTATATAAACCCCCCAGGTCACCCCATGCAAGGGGTTGGGACCTTGGTAGAGAGGAGAGAGCCTTCTTCAACACACACACACACACATAGAGAGTGGAGTAGAGCTAGCCTTGCCCTCCTTCCTCCTCTAGCAGAATAGCTCAAGGAGCAAGCTTGTAGCTACTTGTTGAGGTAGTGATCATGCGGAGACCCCGCAGAGCAGGACTAGGGGTGTTATCTCCTAGGAGAGCCCCGAACCTGGGTAAGATAAGCAGACGTACGCGGTCTCGCTCACTCCCGCTTCTAGAGCCCGGCGATGTACTTTTGTCCCCATCCATGATAAGCCACCCCCTGGCATATGTCGCATGATATCCCCGACATTTGGCGCCCACCATGGGGCTAGGTGCACCATCGTCCGGAAACATGTTCTGGACGAGAACCCTCTTCCTTCCTGGCGAGCGCAGCCAGCCCGGCACGCCTGACGGCGTTTGTGCTGACACGCTGCGCGGCATGGAAGTTGCTTGCGCCGCAAGCAGCTTCGCTGATCTCATCGGCGGGATCCGCCTCTCCGACGAGCCCGCACTCGTCGCGGGCGCGGCCAGCCCCGAGAGCTGCCTCGTCGACTCCCTCGGCAAGCTTCACATCACTAACGAGCCGGTCTCCGACCTGGAGTCCGTTGGCTCCACCGACCCGTCCGTCGACATGGTCATCGACGCCGACGTCGCGCTTTCTGATGCCTTCCCCGGTGACGTGGTGATCTTCGACGACCCGCTCCCTGCTGCAGACAGCAGTGCCAGCACCAGCACCATCACTGGGGTGCTGGTCATCAGCCACAACGGAGCATCCGACCAGGCCGGCCGGGACCCGTTGCAGGCGGCAATGCGGGACCTGTCCGCGCCCGTAACACCTGGTGTGAACGGCGAAACGCTGGAAGCGTGCCATATCGCACTCCTCGACAGTGCCAACAAGTTGGCGGCCATGAGATGCCTCACCGAGGCCTACCACCGCGAGATCGACCGTGCCGTCTGCGGCACACCGGCTGCTGGCGAACCCAGCCGCGCGGGCACGGTCCGGCAGCGCGGCGCGGCCATCGCCAGCATGTTGGGGGCCGACCGCCCAGTCTATGCTACGCCAATGGAAAACTTACGCGCCACCCAGGCGGCGGCGGACGAGCTGGACCGCCTGGAGGGCGACGAGCGTCTCTGCATGACGGAGCGCGTCCAGCAGCTCATCGACGCGGCCGCCGCGCAGCAAGAAGCTGGCCTCTGCGTGGTGGAACCCGGCTTACAGGCCGGGAACCATCCCCCTCGCCGAGAGCACGGTGCGACCTCCTAGACACCGACAGGCGGCGGCCGCGACCGAGGAGACCAAGAACCGGTTGTTAGCCACAGCCGCAGCCGCATCTCCATCAAGCGCGACCAAGACGGCCGCCCACGAGCAGTGGAACGGCGGGACGGTCGTCCGCCTCCCCCGCGCAGGGAGAGGCGCGCCTTCCCGCCGCCTGTTGAGCATCCGACTCTCGGAGGCCGGTTGGGCCCCCGTGAAGGAGTCGGAGAGAACGACGCCCGCCACCGGATCGACCGCTTGGCTCGATCCCTGGCGTTGGAAGAAGAAGATGTGATCGGCCCGCCTTGTTTCGGCCCCTGCATTCGCGATGAGCCCTTCCCCAAAGGGTTCTCGCTCCCTCGGGACACCCCCAAGTACAACGGCTCTGTGAAGCCGGAAGACTGGCTGGTGGACTATTCCACGGCCGTCAGCATAGCGAACGGCAACAAGCGCGTTGTCGTAAAGTACATTCCGCTCATGCTCCAGGGCACGGCCCGGACATGGCTGAATAGTCTCAAGCCCTACAGCGTCAACAGCTGGCTAGACTTCACCGAAGTTTTCATCCGCAACTTCACCAGCACCTACAAGCGGCCGCCCAAACCTCGCCAGCTCTCTCTGTGTGTCCAAGGCCCGACTGAGTCTACCCGCGACTACTTGACGCGGTGGGCTGAACTGCGCAACTCCTGCGAAGGGGTGCATGAAGTGCAAGCCATAGAATACTTCACTGTCGGATGCCGAGAGGGCACCCTACTCAAGCACCGACTCCTCTGCGACGAGCCGGCCACCCTCAACGAGCTGCTAATCATAGCGGACAAGTACGCCACTGCCGACTCCTCCATGAAGTCGGAGCTCCGAGTGGACGCGTCAGGAAAGATGCTCCCTCCGGCCCCTCAGACGCCGGCTGGTGATTCCAGTCGGCGCCAACAGTCAAACGACAACAAGCGCAAGGCCCCGCAGTCGGCTACCAACAGCCGGCAGGTGGCGACAGTCGAAGACCAGCAGCCAGAAGAGCAACCCGGCCCCAAGCGCCAGAAGGGCGGCAAGCCTGCCTGGTTGCCCGCCTTCTCATTTGAACAGACCCTTGACGCTCCTTGCAAGTTCCACAGTGGCGCGAAGCCATCCAACCACACCACCCGGAAGTGCCACTGGCTCGCCCGCATCGCCAAGGGCGAAGGACTGCCTCCCCCGCCTGCTGGTCTGCCGCCTCCACCTCCCCAGCAGTCGGCGGTTCGGCCAGTCGGCGCGATCCAAGATGAGTTTCCCGAAGAGCACGGAGCTTACGTCGTCTTCACCAGCGTGGCTGACGACAGGCACAGCCGGCGTCAGCAGCAACGGGAGGTGAATGTTGTCGCCTCTGAAGCCCCAGAGTTCATGCACTGGTCCGAGAAGCCGATCAGCTGGAGCCGAGTTGACCACCCGAAGGTGATGCCTTCTCCGGGTTCCTATGCCCTGGTGTTGGATGCCACCTTTGCAACAGAGAGGCGAGCTGCTCGTTTCTCCCGGATTCTGATAGACGGCGGTAGCAGCATCAACATCCTTTACCGCGACACCATGGAGAAGTTGTGCATCAAAGAGAAACAGCTCCGGCCCAGCCGGACTGTCTTCCATGGCATCGTGCCTGGCCTTTCCTGCTCACCAATCGGCAGGATCAAGATAGACGTCCTCTTCGGAGACAAGAATCACTTCCGCCGAGAGCCAATCTGGTTCGAGGTGGTTGACCTTGAGAGCCCCTACCACGTGTTGCTTGGCCGGCCTGCCCTGGCCAAGTTCATGGCGGTTCCCCACTACGCCTACCTCAAGATGAAGATGCCGGGTACCAAGGGCATTATCACTGTAGCCGGCGACTACCAGAAGTCTGCCGAGTGTGCTGCAGCCAGCAGTCGGCTGGCCGAGTCCCTTGTGATTGCTGCCGAGAAGCGGCTCCTTGACCGGGTTGTGGCCATGGCCGGCAAGCAGCCAGACCTGTCGCCAGATCCCAAGGAGTCAGAGGCTCAGGGCTCTTTCCAGCCGGCCAAAGAAACCAAGAAGATACCCTTGGACCCAGAGCACCCGGAGAAGTTCGCTGTCATAGGAGCTCACCTTGACAGCAAATAGGAAAGCGAGCTCGTTGATTTCCTCCGTGAGAATCGCGACATCTTCGCATGGTCTCCAAAGGACATGCCGGGTGTTCCGACGGATTTCACCGAGCACAAGCTACATGTCCGAGCAGATGCAAAACCAGTCAAGCAACCCCTCCGCCGCCTGTCGGAGGAGAAGAGAAGAATTGTTGGTGAAGAGATAGCCCGGCTTCTAGCAGCCGGCTTCATTATGGAGGTGTTCTTTTCAGAGTGGCTTGCCAACCCAGTCCTTGTACTGAAGAAGAACAACAAATGGCGCATGTGTATTGACTATACCAGCCTCAACAAAGCTTGCCCCAAAGATCCGTTTGCCTTGCCTCGGATTGACCAAGTGATAGACTCCACAGCCGGATGCGAGCTGCTGAGTTTTTTGGATGCCTACTCAGGGTACCACCAGATCAAGTTGAGCCCGGCCGACCGCCTGAAAACCGCCTTCATCACACCATTCGGAGCCTTCTGCTACCTGACCATGACATTCGGCTTGAGAAATGCCGGTGCCACGTTCCAGCGTTGCATGCAGAAGTGCCTCCTCAAGCAACTCGGCAGAAATGCCCACGTCTATGTAGACGATATTGTGGTGAAGACGGAGAAGCGCGGTACCCTCCTGGAAGATCTCAAGGAAACTTTTGATAATCTGCGCCGTTTTCAAATCAAGCTCAACCCAGAGAAGTGTGTCTTTGGAGTACCAGCCGGCCAGCTCCTCGGTTTCCTTGTCTTAGAGCACGGCATAGAGTGCAACCCTGTCAAGATCAAGGCCATCGAGAGGATGGAGAGGCCCACCCGACTGCGAGATATTCAGAAGTTCACCGGCTGCTTGGCATCCATCAGCCGCTTCATCAGTCGGCTGGGCGAGAAGGCTCTTCCCCTGTACCAGTTGATGAAGAAAACCACTCATTTCGAGTGGAACGACAAGGCGGACAAGGCTTTCCTCCAGCTCAAGAAGATGTTGACCACGCCGCCCGTTCTGGCCGCTCCGGCTGCCAAGGAGCCCATGCTTCTTTACATCGCCGCCACCAGTTGGGTGGTCAGCACAGTCATGGTGGTAGAGCGCCAAGAAGACGGCAAGGCACAGCCGGTCCAGAGGCCCGTGTACTACTTGAGTGAGGTGCTGTCAGCCTCCAAGCAGAACTACCCCCACTACCAAAAGATGTGCTACGGTGTGCACTTTGCCGCCAAGAAGCTCAAGCCATACTTTCAAGAGCACCCCATCACGGTTGTCTGCACCGCCCCGCTTGCAGAGATCATAGGCAGCAGAGACGCGTCGGGCCGGGTGGCCAAGTGGGCCATCGAGCTGGCCCCCTACACCATCTTCTACCAGCCTCGCACCGCCATCAAGACCCAAGCACTGGCCGACTTCCTCGTAGACTGGGCCGAGACCCAGTACCTGCCGCCAGCCCCAGACTCCACTCATTGGCGGATGCACTTCGATGGCTCGAAGATGTGCACCGGTTTGGGAGCCGGCATCGTCCTCACCTCTCCCAAAGGCGACAAGCTCAGATACATGTTGCAAATCCATTTTGCCGCCTCCAACAACGTGGCCGAGTACGAAGCACTAGTACACGGACTCCAGCTGGCCAAGGAGATTGGCATCCGCCGGATTCTGTGCTACGGCGACTCGGACTTGGTGGTCCAACAGTCGTCTAGCGACTGGGACGCCAAGGATGCAAACATGGCGAGCTACCACTCCCTCGTCCAGCAGATCAGCGGATATTTTAATGGGTGCGAGTTCCTTCACGTGCCACGGGCCGACAACGAGCAAGCAGATGCCCTGGCGCGGATCGGCTCCACCCGGCAGGCCATACCAGCCGGCGTGTCCCTTCAGTGCCTCCGCAAGCCGTCTATTAAGCCTTCCCCGGAATCAGAATCCATCTTTGTGCTAGCCGCCCCCGAAGCAGTCGGATCCGACTCGGGGGCTGCGGCAGCCGGCCCAGGGACTTCGCAACCCGGCCCGGGGGCTGCAGCAGCCGTCCCGGGGACTTCACCAAGCGGCTCGGGGACTGCAGCAGTCGCACCCGGCCCGGGGACTCCACAACCCGGCCCGGTGACTGCAGCAGTCGGCCCGGGGACTTCAACAACGCAGCAAGACGCGGCCGACTCCACCCCGCCACCTCCCAACCCAACCGCCCTAGTTTCAGTGGCCGTAATGACAGTGGATGAAGTCGAAGCACCATCATGGGCGCAGCCCATCCTCAACTTTCTGGTGAGCAGAGAGCTGCCAGCTGATGAGATCTCGGCCCGGCAGGTGCAACGCCGGGCAGGAGCTTACACGATAGTAAACAGAGAGCTTGTCAGGCACAGCATGACCGATGTCTTCCAACGCTGCGTCGAACCAGAGAAAGGCACGGCAATCCTCAGAGACATACACCAAGGCGAGTGCGGCCACCATGCGGCCTCCAGATCCCTTGTCGCCAAAGCTTTCCGCCATGGTTTCTTCTGGCCGACTGCTTTGGAGGACACCAAGGATCTGGTCAAGAAATGCAAGGGGTGCCAGAAATTCAGCTCCAAGCAACATCTGCCGGCTTCTGCACTCAAGACCATCCCCCTTACCTGGCCTTTTGCCGTCTGGGGGCTGGACATGGTGGGCCCATTCAAGACAGCACGCGGCGGCATGACCCATCTGCTCGTCGCCATCGACAAATTCACCAAGTGGATTGAAGCAAAGCCAATCAAGAAACTGAATGGTCCGACTGCTGTGACCTTCATCGCAGATATCACCGTCCGGTACGGTGTACCACACAGCATCATCACCGACAATGGCACTAACTTTGCCAAAGGCGCCTTGGCCCGTTTCTGCGTGACGCAGGGCATCCGACTGGACTTAGTGTCCGTTGCCCATCCGCAATCAAACGGCCAAGTCGAGCGAGCAAACGGCCTCATCTTATCCGGCATCAAGCCCCGACTGGTCGAGCCACTGGAGCGCTTGGCCGGCTGCTGGATCTACGAGCTGCCGGCCGTCCTCTGGAGCCTCCGCACCACCCCGAACAAATCAACCGGCTTCACTCCCTTCTTCCTCATGTACGGGGCCGAGGCCGTCATCCCAACTGACATCGAGTTTGACTCACCTCGCGTCACCATGTACACGGAGGCGGAAGCGAAGGAAGCACGTGAAGACGGCGTCGATCTGCTGGAAGAGGGCCGGCTGTTAGCACTCAGCCGGTCCGCCATCTACCAGCAAAGCCTGCACTGCTACCACAGTCGGAAGGTCAAGCCACGATCCTTCCAAGAGGGAGACCTTGTGCTCCGGCTGATCCAGCGAACAGCCGGCCAGCACAAGCTCTCGGCCCCTTGGGAAGGCCCCTTCATCATCAGCAAAGCCTTGGGCAACGACTCCTATTACCTGATCGATGTGCAGAAGCCCAGAGCGCGCAAGAGGGACGATTCCGGCAAGGAAACAGAGCGCCCCTGGAACGCAAATCTCCTCCGAAGATTTTACAGTTAATGTAGTATGTACCACGCTACCTTTTGTATTAAGCGCAAAGACACCAGGTCCCTCGAGGAGCACTCGGGGGCTACCTTTCTTATCTATATGATAAGTTTCATGCCTGTGAATGAGTTATTTCATTCCTCCGCCCGGCACCGGGTCCGACCAGTCGGCCCGGGGGCTTGCCGCCTTGTACTATGTCAGCGCTACCTGCAGTCGGACAAGTAGTGTGCCGGCAGCTAAGCCCTCTCTTGCCATAAGCCGCAGCTCGCAGAGCGACTATCTGGCTGGCAAGAGTCAAAGGCAGGAAATGGTGCCCACATGAAAAATGGCTAAGGACGAAAGCACTCACATAGGCCAAGCCGGCTCCTCGCCTAGCCGTCCGGTTCCTGAGCAGCCGGCCGGCCGGCTTCTCACTTAACTTGCTACGTTCTAAGCGGCCAAAGTACTTGCCTTCCCAAAATGGCCAAGTACCTTACCCAGCCAACAGACCGAAGAGCGGCTGCCTGGCCGGCAAGGTGGCAGCCAAGGGAAGGCGGCAAAGGAAAAAGCCAAAAGAACAGAAAGCAAGACAAGTCGGAGCTTGGCAAAGCACAACTTGTGCGAAAATTAAATTACATAGCAAGAGGCCCTCGGCCAGCATTCAACAAAGTTTGAATACACCCCCAGTGGGTGGAACTGCGCAAATTTAACAAGTTCGTTCTAGAGACCACAAAAGCAGGAAAAGATAAGATAAAGTTGGCAGCCTAGGCCAGAGGAGCAGCAGGCGGGTCCGGTAGGTTGGTGGAGTCGGTGGCGCCAGCTAGTGGAGCGGCCGTCTGGCGAGTCTCGGCTTGGTCGCCATCAGCAGCAGTCGGTACACTCGCACACGGCTCGTTGCTCGAGGCCCGATCGAGCTGAGGCTGGCCGTCCGCTCCGCCCTTCGGTGCGTCGTCTTCACCATCCTCGTCTTCCTCGTCCTCGCCTTCATCACTGGAGGCGATTTCTTCCGCCGATTCCTCGCCGTCATCTGGGTTCAACCAGAACCAGTCCGGCGGCACCTCGGCACCCTCCTCGTCTAGCTCGGGGAGGAAGACACCGGTCTCGGAGTACTCGGCGATCGCCGCCGCACGTCGAGTGAGCGCAGGCCCCACCGCCACCAACTCTTCACTGGCCTCCTACCGGAACGTGGCCAACTGGGCTAGGTTCAGCCCAGGATACCACGCCTTGACGAACTCCAAGGCCCTTCGGGCGCCTGCCCGAGCGGAGGAGCCCTTCCAAGCCTCGAAGCGGCCGATCGCCACCTCTAACCAGTCGGCGGTCCGACTGGGGGTGCGCGGAGCTTGGACGCCTAGCCAGAGGGCGGAAACCAGCTAGGACCCGGCGCGCTGAAGGCGGTGGAGCAGACGGTGAATCGGCTACAGGCGCGTCCTGACGGCCAGGAGCTGCTCGTTCATGTTTCGAGGCGCGTCGGGCGGGACCTCCACTCCTTCCCTCCTACGCTGGTCACGCCGCGCCTCGATGGCCTGGCTGACGGCGACGGCGTGTCCAGGAAAGAAGTCTACGCAAAGAAAAAACAAAGATCAGAAGTCGGAAGCCGACTCTCGATGCAGTCGGCAGCTATTCCAAAGAAAGAAGTTTACCATCGATCATATCCTCAATCTCGCCGTAGCCAGCGGCGAGGATTGCCTCCTTCTCGACCCACTTTGAGCGTTCGGTCTCAAACTCGGCCTGGAGGGCGCCTTCCGCCTCCTTGAGTTTCTGGAGCTCCGCCTTGTGCTGGTCCGCCTGGTCCGCCAACTTCTTGGCCAGACGGTCGCGCTCCTGGGCCGCCTTGCTGCGCTCCTCCTCCTTGACGCGCAGTTCGGTCTGGACTTCGCCCAGGCGCTGCTGCAGTGTGGCGTTGGCTCCTGCAAAATTAAGAAAGAGAAGACAATCAACAAAGTTGACCAAAAAGAAAAGTGGTTGCCGGAAGATCCGGCCCGACTGCTCAGCAGTCGGCCCGAATCTCGGGGGCTACACCCAGCGGGTGCGCTGACGTGCCCCCACGAGGAAGAAGACGGAATGCTTACTCCGGCTCTCGGTCAGGTCGGCGGTCCGCTTAGCCAGCTCCTGGACCTGGGAGTTGAAGGCGGCTGCGCGGATGTTGTGGTAGTCCTGCAACGAAGACAAAAGAAGAGAAAACAAGTTAGCACTCGGAACTTACCTTAAAGTTCCGAGCCGCCTGCTCAGCAGCCGGCCTGGAACTCGGGGGCTACACCCAGTGGGTGCGCTGGCGCGCCCCCACGAAAGATTGCAAGAATAAAAAAAAAGCAAAGAAGTGTACCCGGACGGCCGTTCGCGTCGCCAAGAATGTCTTCGTATACTGCTGGAGGGCAGTGCCTTGGGCCTGGAGCTGGGCCTAAACGTCCTGCACGGCCTTGTTCAGCACGCCCGTCCCGCCCCCAGGCGTCCATTCTGGTGGGGCGGCAATGGTGGCCTCTGCATCTTGGGCCGACGAGCTTGCGGCCCCGATCTCCTGCGCTCGTGGCGCCGAGGCCGCCTTCGCCGCACGCCGGCGCCCCGAAGGACGGACCACAGGGGGCGCCCCTACCGCGAGCTCGCCTCTGACCGGCAGCGCCGGTGGCACGTCAGACTAACTGCCTCGGGCCTCGGCAGTCGGCGCTTGCGGGGGCACCTCCGCCCTCGGGACGCTGGCATCGCCTCCTCTCCTCTCCATGGCCGGCTGATCGTTGCCGGCTCCTCCAGTCGGCGCCGGGTTCTCTGGCGCTGGTGGCACTGCGTGCAGCGGGATGACGAGTTGTGGAGTCCAGCCGCGTGCGGCCTCTTCCGCTTGCACCTTGGCGGTCGCGTCCGCTTGGGCCTTGGTTGCGGCGTCCGCCTGGGCCTGGACTGCGGCATCCGCCTGGACCTTGGTCGCAGTGTCAGCTTGGGCCTTGGCCTCCGCCTCCACGTCCGCCTACGTCGCCTCGGCCGCCTCCGCCTTCTGCCGCTCGGCCTCCTCCCGCTCCTCGCGCGCCTCCCGCGCGTTCCTCTCCGTCGCCTCCTGGAGGTCGGCGAGCGGGTCCACGTGGCGGGTATTGGCGGAGCCTTCCGCCGCCCCGATCAGTGAAGCAGCGGTGGACCGCTCAAGAGAGAGCGGGGCCCTGTTCGAGCAAGACAAGGGGAAACTCAGAAAGAGTTTGCAAGAAAGAAGAAAAGAAAACGCAAGAGAAACCAAGCACTTACGCGGACACCATCGGGGGCTGCTTAGGGGTCTTCTGGAGCTGGGTTGCCTTCGCGGCGGCCTCCTACCGCTTAGTCGTGGTGGCCGTGTTCTTGGACTTCTTCGGCCGGCTGCCGAACAGCAACGAGCCGGCTCGGCGCTTTGGTGCGCCGCCTGGTGCAGTCGGCGCGGCTGAAGAACTCGCGCCCGCCTTGTCGGAGCCGTGCGTACGGCACGGCTCGTTCTCCTCCTCGTCGTCATCCGGCCAGGCCTCGAGGCCGCCTCCTCCTCCGGAGCCACCTGCTCCACCGCCGCCACCTGTGGCATCGTCCTCCTCCATGGAGGCCGCCCCCAAGTCGGGGTCCTCCACGTCGCTCCTTGTTCGGTCCGGCATGTACCACTGCCCTGGATCCAGAGCGCCGGCGGCCGACTGGGCCGGGAGGACCTGCACCATGGCCGACTGGTCAGACGGCAAAACAAGAACTCGGACCAGCAAAAGAGAAAAAGAATTGCAAGACTCACCGCAGGCGGCGGATGTGCGTGGTCGTATGGCCGCTTGCCGAACCGCCAATCCGTCTCCGATAGCTTGCAGTTGGAGAAGTAGTTGACCAGCCGGGCCACTTCCATGTCCGGCAGCTCCCATGTGCACATCCGGCACGAGTCCCGGTGCCCGCTCATGCAGCTGATGATGTGAGGCCGGGCTTGGAGGGGAAGCACTCGGCACGTCACGAAGGCGGCCAACAGGTCCGAGCCCTTCAGGCCCTCCGACTCCGTCATCGCCTGAAGTCGGGCGAGGGCGACGGAGGAGGCGGCCGATAGGGAGCTCGGCTTGTACTGCCAGTTGGCGCACGGCTCGGCTGGCGGGCCGGCTACGTAGGCCGGCAAGTTGATGTAGTCGCTCGTCGGGTGGATGTTCTTGACGTAGAAATAGGATTTCTGCCACAGCTTGGCCGACTACAGCAGGGAGATGGGCGAGAAGCGGTTCCCGGTGCCCGGACGCTGCATCGCCACGCAGGCTCCGCATTGAGCCGCCTGGCCCTTGGTGGCGGTGCCGAGTTTGAGATAAAAGCACTCCCCCCAGAGCTCAAGGGTGGGGAGAGTGCCGAGGTATCCTTCGCACATGGTGACGAAGGCGGCCAGTAGCACCATCGTGTTTGGCGTGAGGTGGTGCGGCTGGACTCGGTAGAAATCAAGGAAGGAGCGGAGGAAGCCGCTCGCCGGAAGGCCGAAGCCGCGAAGAAAATGTGACCGGAAGACGACGCGTTCATCGCCCTCCGGCACCGGCGAGATTTCTGCCTCGGGGGGGACACGTACCCGCACGTTCGTCTCCCGGGGCAGCTGCCGTGTTTGACGAAGGAAGGAGAGGTGATCCTCATGGGCGAAGGAGCTCGTCGTAGGCGCGGCGCGGTGACGAGCGGGCGAAGCCGCAGCGGAGCAAGGAAGCCGCAGCGAGAAGAAGCTCGACGACGATGGGCTGCGGCAGCGCTTCGGCAAGAGGAAGAGGCGCTGCGGCAGCGGAGAGGAAGAAGAATGGCGAGGGGAGAGGAGGGTGCGCGTGTGTCTGCCACCCCCTCCTCCCCCTACTTATAGCCCTAGGCGGCGGAGCCGAGGGGGCGAGAGTGTGGGGGATCGTGGGATTAACTGTGCCCACTCCCCCACGATCCCACGATTACGGCGCCAGTAAAGGCGTGTATTGATTACCGCAGAAGCCCAATCGTCTACCTCGACTGCAGCGGATCCGCGCGCGTGCCGAGGCGCCCCACCAGCTTCGGGGACTACTGTCAGAGTAAATGACCACGGGTAGCCTCATCAGCTCCCCTGGGTATTTCAAGACATCGGGGCAGGCTGCGCCCCTCGACACCAAAGACAAAGGACCGCCTTCTTGGGGTCGGCTGGTCCAAGCGGCCGGTTGCCAGGAGGCGGCGGAATCCAGAAGACGGCCATGAAGTGGGCCGACTCCTAGCAGGCGGCTTCCTAGGAAGCCGGATCCCAGCAGGCGGCCCCTCGCGCCCTCAAAGTTAGCACCCACATAAACACGACGAGACGGGGCGTGGCTACAGTACAAGCCTGCCACCCCCGAATCCAGGGGAGAGCGTGGCCACAGTGCAACGCACCAAGCGGACATCCCACGCCCGGCGCGGCACTGTTGCCATGCTGCTCATGACATCACCCATGGCAGAGGAAGCCATACTCCCACGACGGGCTGTCGGTACGGCCCGCAAGCGGCGGGCCCTACCTGTCCGTGAAGAGGCCAGAAGGCGGCGAGCCCTGACCAGTCGGCTCAGGGGGAGGCCGGCTCCTAGCAGGCGGCCCTCTCCTTTCTTTGAAGTTTGTGCGCCATTAACCAGAAAAGACGGGGAGTGGCTACAGTGAAATGCCCGCCAGGCGGCAGGACTGTAGCCACGCTCTCCCCGACCAAGCATGCATCATCAGTGGCACGGCTACAGTGCTACGCAGCCGACAGGACCCACAAGCGGCGGGCCCGGCTTGTCGGCCGAGTACAAGACAGCCGAGGGGACCCACCAGGCGGCGGGCCCCTGCAGTCGGCGGAGAGGCCGGCGACCAGAGACACTGACGGCCGGGTTCTACGCCCGGCCGGATTACCATTGTACCCCTGGGGGGTAGGCCTATATAAACCCCCCAGGTCACCCCATGCAAGGGGTTGGGACCTTGGTAGAGAGGAGAGAGCCTTCTTCAACACACACACACACACACATAGAGAGTGGAGTAGAACTAGCCTTGCCCTCCTTCCTCCTCTAGCAGAACAGCTCAAGGAGCAAGCTTGTAGCTACTTGTTGAGGTAGTGATCATGCGGAGACCCCGCAGAGCAGGACTAGGGGTGTTATCTCCTAGGAGAGCCCCAAACCTGGGTAAGATTCGCAGGCGTACGCGGTCTCGCTCACTCCCGCTTCTAGAGCCCGACGACGTACTTTTGTCCCCATTCATGATAAGCCACCCCCTGGCATATGTCGCACGATATCCCCGACAGATTTAAATTTGAAAGCCGAATAAAAAGGCCTAAAAGTTGGGGTGGGTGAAGCATGCAATCCGTGACAAAAGTATGCAGGCAATGGACACCAAAATAATCAACCTAAATACATGAAAGTGCGTGGGCGCTAATTGATAGTTGCGAGCGGCCGCGCTAAGCGACAAGTCTGTAGCACTTTTTTTGTTTGCCTAGTAGTACTAGTACTATACGCCGTAGCAATGGTGGATGTGTACATGCATTTATTCGGGTTTAGAAACTTTTTAAACAGTCATATCTTTCAAACCGCGCGTCGAAATTCATATCCGTTTTCATTATTGGAATTCTCGTGACAAGATCTTTGAAACTAGACCCACATGCATGAGTATGTTTTGATAATTTTTTCGATGCCAACTTTGGTGCTATATGGTGCAAGTCTATTACTACGTGGTGCAAATTTAGTACTACATGATGCAACTTTTTTCCAAAACCCATTGTAGACTTTGCATGATCCAACTTCTTATGAGGTTGTAACCTACCATTCATAACAACCAACTTTTTGCGTTGTGCAACTAGTCTACTGTATCGGCCTACTACCTAGTAGTGTATGTGCAACCCCCCTGCTCGTGGATGTACTCGTGGATGTGTAATTTTTCACTGTTGACACACCCTACCCCATCTAACCTACCAGCGATATGTGCAACTTAGTCTGTTGTTCCAGCCAACCGCATAGTAGCCAATGTGCAACTCCTTCCCCTTCCTATTTGTGGATGTGTAGTTTCGGTTGGCAGGGGCAACATACGGAGTTGCACATAGTCCACAGTTAAGGGAAAAGTTGCACATCGGTTGCCAGGTAGTTGCACATCGACTGCTAGACAGTTGCACCAAACGGGAACTAAATTGCACACAAAATAGTTCGTCGAAACATACCCATGCGGGATCTAGTTTCGAAGAGCATGTCGTGAGGACTCCTATGGTGAAAGAGGATCTTAATTTTGATGTTCAGTTCAAGAGTTATGATTTTTTTTCTAGAAAAACGAAAACCCAAATTAAATGCGTTCACATTTGTTTGCATCATTAAAAACCACACGTCCAGTGATAAAAAGAGAAAGTTACACATCAACTATCAGGTAGTTGCACATTGACTTCTAGACAGTTGCACTAAACAGGGATAGATTGCACACAAAAAAGTTCATCAAAACATACTCATACGGGATATAGTTTCGAAGAGAACGTCGCGAGGATTCCTACTGTGAAAGCGGATCTTAATTTCGATGTTAGGTTAAAAAATTATGGCTTTTTTTAAAGAAATTGAAAAGCAAACTAGATTGCCATTCCTTTTATGGACAAGGGGACCAGGTACTTTCCTTTTTCACAGGCCACTCGGAAGCTCTACCTGGCGCGCGAGCACCCACTAGACGCATCCAATAATCAAAGGCTAAACAATTGCAGGGGACTAACCACCTTTCCGAATCCCGAGGAAAATGTGTGGCCGGCCAATAGCGTGTGCGGGCCGCTAGCTGCATGCCCCTTTGAACTGAATTTAAAGGATATCACATAGTATTTTTTTTTGAAGCATAAAGGACTTTATTTCTCAAAAGATGGATAAGTCATTTACAATAGAATGAGAAATAAAATCAGGGATTATGGAGTCCCAGAAATTAGACGTTTTTTCGCTAAACGAGTTCCTTGCTAACTCATTGGCAACCTCATTTGCTTCTCGGAAGCAGTGTATATATGAAACTTGCGCTAGGTCCCGTGCTAGCTCCTTGCATTCAAGCACAGTAGCCACGTCCTGGCCCTCATATTCATCAGGTTTTCCCACTACTTCCACTGCAAAGCTGCAGTCTGACTCTAGTATCACTTTGTTGCACCCAATTTTTGCAGCTAGAAATAAACCATTCCTGATTGCTGTAATCTCTGCCGAATCAACACAACTGATTTGTGGAATGAACCAAGTCGCTGCAGCTATAAAGTTTCCTCTTCCGTCACGGGCAACGGCGCCCGTAGCTCCTGAGAGAGTTTCATATTGGAAGGCTGCATCTACATTAATCTTAATGACATCGTTACATGGCCTCTTCCACATCTGGTTCTCTTTCCTGGACGGTTGTTTTGGTGTGAAAGCTCTTATGTAATTCGTTGCAAGGACTCTCACCGAAATAGCAGTTCTGTCCGGGCTCTGAATAGTCTCACCTTGGACGCATTGACGACGTTGCCACCAAATATACCATGATGCTACCATAATGAGTTCTGCCGTTGGTAATCCATCCGAGACTGAAAGATTCCTGGTCAAAATCTCCAAATTTACCGAACCAGACCGATCCTCCTTCACCGCCTCGGAAATTATTTCATGTAGTCCGAGCTCCTTCCAGACTTCGTTCGCTCGACTGCAGGTAAATAGACAATGCTGAACATCCTCCAACCCAACTCGGCAGATCGGACATTGGGGAATAAGAGGTATATGTCTATCTGCTAGAATTCCAAAACAAGGGAGCGACCCATGTAACACTTTCCATGCAAAGTGTTTGATCTTTCCAGGGATTTTTAGCTTCCACACTTTCTTCCATATGTTATTTATTTGCATGTTGCCTTGTCCATCAGCACGAGCAAGTCGCTGTCCAAATTGATGATCAAACTCACAGTGGTACGCAGACCGGACTGAAAACGTCCCTGATCGAGTGTGGTTCCAAGCCAGACAGTCCTCCATAAACTGAATGTTAAGAGGAATTTGTAAGATCCTGTAGGAGTCCACTGGTGAAAAAGTGTCCTTAATTAAAACTTCATCCCATTGACCCGTGTGTGGATCAATAAGCTCTTCCACATAAGTAAGCATTGTTGCACCTCCAGGGGTAATGACCTTCCGTGTCGGGCTGGACGGTATCCACGGGTCCTGCCAAATATTTATTTCTGAACCCGATCCCACTCGCCAAATGCACCCCCTTCGAAAGGTTTGGATGCCTGCTACAATGCTCTGCCAAGTATATGAAGATCCCTTCTTTGGACCAGCCTTTAATATATTGCCATCGGGGTAATATTTAGCACTCAAAACACGTGCACATAAAGAATCCGGGTTCTGGATTAGTCGCCAACACTGTTTTGCTAACATAGCAAGATTAAAACTGTGAAGGTCCCTAAACCCCAAGCCCCCTTTCTTCTTCGGAATGCACATTTTCCACCACGCAAACCAGTGCATCTTCCTTTTCTCCTCACCGTCACCCCACCAGAAGCCAGATATTTCATCTGTGATTGCTTTACAGATTCCTTTGGGCAATTTGAACACCGACATAGCATAGGAAGGGATAGCCTGCGCCACAGATTTCAGTAAGATTTCCTTCCCCTGCATAGACAGAATTTTTTCTTTCCAGCCCTTAAGTCGTTGGCAGACTCTATCGATGAGATGTTGGAAGCAATCACTCCTATCAACTCCTACCATCGTGGGCAGACCCAGATAAGTATCAGATAGGGCTTCTGTAACAATATTTAGCTCCCTGCAAACATCCTCTCTTACTCCAACATGAGTGTTAGGACTGAAAAATATATTGGACTTGGCATTACTCACCAACTGCCCTGAACTACTACAATATATATCCAAAATATTTTTTAAAGTGATTGCACATTGTGTGTTTGCCTTCATCAAAATCAACGAGTCATCTGCAAAAAGGAGGTGGGAAATAGTAGGGGCATTCCTGCTCACCTTGATACCTTCTAGATTCCCAACCTCTTCCTCATGTGCAAGCATACTGGATAAGCCTTCCGAGCATAACAGAAAAAGATAGGGGGAGAGAGGATCCCCTTGCCGTAAGCCTCTGGTTGGCATGAACTCTTCTGTCTCAGTATCATTAAATCTCACCCTATAGCTGACAGAAGAAACACACTCCAGAATCAATTGGACCCAGTGCTCATGAAAACCCATCTTCAACATCATCTTCTCCAAAAAAAACCATTCAACCCTATCATAAGCTTTATTCATGTCCAACTTGACAGCACAAAAACCACTTGAGCCATGAGTTTTCTTCTTTATGGTATGAAAACATTCGTACGCTACCAATACGTTATCTGTGATGAGCCTCCCTGGTACAAATGCACTCTGTGTTGGGGAAATAATCTCAGGTAGAACTCGTTTGAGTCTGTTAGCAATCATTTTTGAGATAATCTTATAAACAACATTACAGAGACTGATTGGCCTGTACTGTGTAATTACCTCAGGGCTGTCCACTTTTGGTATCAAGACAATGTTTGTAGAGTTCCATCCTGAGGGCATCTTTCTCTTGTGTATTGCATCCAAGACTTCATTTGTTAACATCCTCTCTTACTCCAACATGAGGATATCACATAGTATTCATGATGCCCACGCCACGCATCCGATCCTTACGTTTTGTTTCTCTACTGCTATTTCCATGGGCGCAGCATCTTTCTTCGTACAATGCCAATTTCATGACGGACAACGAACATAGACGCTATATGCATATTCCACAACCAAATGAATCGATCCATTAGCCCCAATGGCCTATCATCACAAAACAAAACGTTGTGCAACAACTGTACAATATATTCTCTCTGTTCAGGACCAGATAAGTGCCAGGACCGGGAGGAACAGATCCATCTGCCTGAGGATTGGTTTTATGATGCCACAAAAGATTCATCTGCCTCAGGATTAGTTTTATGATGCCACAAAAGATTCATCTGCCTGAGGATTGGTTTTATGGTGCAACAAAATATTTATCTGCCTGAGGATTATTGGTTTCAACAAGGCGTGGCACAGGGAGGGAGCCTACCTGGATGCCACATCCAACTAACCCACCACTACTAGGCAGTAGCATCTTCGCCACCACACATGGTGCGTCTGCACACACAAAAGCAATGCCAACAAATTGAATTGGATTTCTAGCTCGATCTGGCGATCCAGTTAGGGAGGGTAACCGATGTGGTTTTGATTAGGTGATCGATGCGTGCACATACAGAATCTCTTCCTGCAATGGAAAGAGAGGGTGAAAACAAACTGCATGCTTTAAAAAGGAAAGACCACTAATATAAGGTTCCATTGAGTAGTGACTAGAGAGTAGAGAGAGCAAGATAAGTTTAGCCTAATGGGGTTTCAGTAGTGGGTGCCCCATTGAAGCTCACTCCTGGGTGTTTTGTAGTAATCAATTGAAGAACAGTGTTGCTAAGTCTCAGTCGGTTGAGACTTTGTTATGTCTCAGTCGATGCTTTATTACGGTTTACTTTGTTTTTTGTACTTTTTGGGTCATTAGGCACTTGCAGGATTCTCCTGTCCACTAGTTAAATTATGTTCTCCATCGGCCATTTGAGATCAGCATATGGTGCTCTCCTTGGAAAGAGAAAGGGATAGGGGCTGCCATGATTTCAAGGCGATCCTATTTTCGTGACATCCGAACAGACAAGACGGAGAGCTTCGGACTGGCCTCGATCATGAGTCCTTTTCATCCGGTGTGCGAGAAATGTGTCACGGATGGTAGGGTAAAGCAGCACGGCCATTTCTAAACGTGACAACTCTCCGTGTATGCAATGACATGCATCTCCAATGATTGGCATGCCACATTGTACTACAGTTTTGTTTTGCTTGTGTTGTGTTCTGAAGCAAGAGAGCTCATCACTTAATTCTGATTCCATCTAGCAGCATTTTTAACCATTCTTTTTTGGGCACTAACAACCAAAGTTCTGACCAAAACCGACAGCATCGGTGCTACCACTGTTGTTAGTGCAAACCTAGGAGGGGCAGGCGCCACTGCTGCCTGTGGCTGCTCAGGTGGAGCTGTCTCAGGATGTATAGGAGAACACTGTATCACAGTGACATGTCCATGCATCAGGTGCTTCACCATCACCACAGCTATATAAGCCACGGCACCACCGCCTTAAAGACAGGCTATGCGCTTGGCGTTCTTCTTCGATTCAGTTCAAACTGAGGGAAACCTGATCAACTTGGGCTAGCTGGACATGGCTGGTGAGACGGGGCTGGGAGGGCTGTGGAGGAGGTACGCGCCGCACAACATGATGATCATGGTGCAGCTGTGCTACACCTTGATGTACTTCGTCACCGAGGCCGCCTTCAACCGCGGCCTCAACCCCTACGTCTACGTCACCTACCGCCACCTCCTCGTCGCCGTCCTCCTCTGGCCCTTCGCCTACTACCACGAGAAGTAAGCTCATATGTTCATTTCACCACGAGATTCAGACGTTGACGGCGGTATGATCATGAATCTGTGTTAATTACCTTGCTCATTCTTCTTCCATTTTTGGGCGTCAGGAAGTTGAGGCCCAAGATGACATGGATGCTGTTCCTGGAGATCTTCGTGCTCTCGCTTCTGGGGTAAGAACAAGAATGGCTGAGAAGTAGACGAATATTTATCTATAGTGATGATGATCCTGAGAGGAACTGGAATTGCAGGGTGAGCTTGACCCTGAACATGTACTTCGCGAGCCTCAAGTACACGTCCCCGACCTTCGTCACCTCCATGGTCAACACCGTGGCCTCCATCACCTTCGTCATCGCCATCGCGCTCCGGATGGAGATCGTGGACCTGCGGAGCGCGCGGGGCCTCGCCAAGGTGGCCGGCACGGCGGTGTCGTTCGCGGGGGTGACCACCATGACGCTGTACAAGGGTGCGGCGATCGCGAGCCCCTGGAGGGCGCCGGTGCACATCCCCAGCGGCGGCGACGCCCCGCACAACGCCTGGCTCAAGGGTTCGCTCCTCGCCGTGGCCAGCTGCGTGTGCTGGTCTATCTGGTACATCATGCAGGCGACGTCGGTGAAGCGGTACCCGGCGGAGCTGTCGCTGACGGCATGGATGGCCACGGTGGGCGGGATCCAGTCGGTGGCCTTCACGGTGCTGCTGCAGCACGAGAGGCAGGACTGGCTCATCGGCTTCGGCCTCAAGTTCTGGTGCATCATCTACTCCGTACGTGCCTGAAGCTCTTGTCTAAAATTACTGTCTTCTCCCCCATCCTCCATGTCACCACCATGTAGCCAGCGCTCATGAACTGCATGCGTGCACGGACGTTGTGTTCCAGGGGCTCGCGTGCAGCGGGTTCACGGTGTTCGCGCAGCTGTGGTGCACGGAGAAGAAGGGCCCCGTGTTCGTCACCATGTTCAACCCGGTGTCCACCATCATGGTGGCCATCCTCGCCTACTTCATCTTCGGCGAGAACCTATACGTGGGAAGGTACGTACGTAGTACATGCGTGTGGTGCATGCTCGCTGTTGCTCAACTAAATCGGTGCTCCATTCCGGCATGGCACGGCAACCTGGACGCAACATGAGCATGAGTGCCCGTGCTCTGCTGCGTGCGTGCGTGTGTGCACCAACTATGTGTAATGTGTGTCTCACCAGCCTAATTACTGTTGCTGATTAACCAGCATAATCGGAGGAGTGGTGGTCATCCTGGGCCTCTACATGCTGCTCTGGGGCAAGGACAAGGACCAGGAGCACAACGCTGCAGGAGCGGCGAGCGGCGAGGAGCAGGCCGGCTCGCGGGATATGGACTGCGAGAAGCAGCAGCGGCAGGGGAAGAAGATGGTCGACGCCTCCTTGGCGCAGGATGGCTCGGATCAAGAGACCACGACGATGAGATAAGAGGAGCGTCAGAATTGCCTGCCATCAGTGTGCGTGCCGTCCAGAAGAAGCGGCCTGCCTCAACCCCTCCTACCATGGCTCTGCAGTTGTTCTAGTAGTACTTCTTTGTTCGAAAAAACACAATTCTGTAGTTGATCGTGGCAAAATTCTTTGACATGGATCCATCTGAAACTTTTGTTGCAGACTCAGTATGTGCACTGTTTAACCCGCAAAAAAAAGTATGTGCAGTGTTTTTTTTCACGAAATGCCGCGTATCTCCGGCACAAGCCCAAATCATGTACGACAGAACAGCATGAACATAGACATTTCCTATTCAGCGCTTCAGACGCCGGTCTGAAACCGGCGCACACCCCCTCCTTCACTTGGGCTCGGCCCATTTTACTCTTTTTTCCTTCTTCGACCGCACAGCCTGAGCAAACTACGTGTGCGACGCTATTTGCATTTTTATCGGGAATGACCCAGCAGATTTGAAGGAGATTCTATAAGCTTCCAACCAGTTTTGGGAAGCTTCTGAAAGATTATGACTCTTTTTTTCATGGTTTTCATTTGGTTTTTTTCTTTTTATTTTTCATTGTATCTTTTTTTTCAAATGCGTGAAATATTTTTCAAAATCGATGTCTTTTTTCAAATCTGTGATTTTTTTTCAAATTTGAATTTTTTTTGTTTCAAAATTGATGATCTGGTTTTTTAAAATTGATGAACTTTTCCAATTTGATGAACATTTTGCAGATTTGGTGATTTTTTTAAAAATGATATTTTTTTAAATTGACGTACTTTTTTCCAAATCCATGAACTTTTTAAAAATTTGTGCACTTTTCTTCAAAAATGATGAACTTTTCCAAATTCCTGAACATATTTTAAACTTTGTGTTTTTTTTAATTTATGGTCTTTTCATGAATTTATGAATTTATCTAAACTTTTACGTAAAAGTTAACAGTCGACAACCTGGCCAGTGGTCCATGGTCGTGGTCAAAGGTCAACCAGCAACTTTTATTAGAGAAGTCAACCAACGACGGGGATTGAGCGAGCGCTCGTGTAAAATGGGCCGGCCCAACTTCCATCCGCGTGGGCACTAGCTGGCTTATTGGCACAGAAGGCGCGGTTTAGGAGCACATACAAGAAAAAGGATAACGGTAGCCCTCCCATTAACTACTTCATTTTCATTTAGGAGGCCCCTGTTCTTTCCGCGGCAACTATATATCGCATTCAGCGAGACGGTAAGATGTCTCGCTGAAGTGTTTATAGTTATCGGGACAACCCAGTCATGTTGTACGGTTAAGATAAATACTGAAGGAAAAGGGGGGAGCTGCAGGGATCAAACCCTGATCTACTAGGAAATCACATGCATTGCTAACCACTATGCCCACATCCAGTTCGTGTCACTAGTAGGAGGGAGACGTACTTGATGCACTGGTGGCGGTTTTTCAACCGGCATTCCATTTTTTTTTTCATTTTTCATGGGATTTCTTTGTTTTTTCTCTGATTTTACTGGTTTTTCTCTTTTCTTTCTTTTTTTGTTGTTTTTCTTTAGTTTTCTTTATTTCTTTCTCGGTTTTCTTGGGTTTTTTTCTTTCCTTTCCTTTTTCTTCAGTCTTGTTTGTTTCTTTCTTGTTTTCAACAGTTTTCTTTGTTTACTCTTGGGTTTCATAATTTTTTGATATACATTTTTTAACACACATTTATTTTTAAAATACCATATTAGCATTTTTTTAATAGATGGTCAAAAAATTTCTATACATATTTAAAGAATTATATTTTGAATGCTTTATTAACATATTTCAAATACAAGTTACATTTTTTTTATTACATGGTCAACATTTTTCCTATACACATTTCTCAAATATAAGGTTAACAATTTTTTAATACAGGGTCAACATTTTTACTATACATATTTAAAAAAAATTCAAATACAAGTTTCATATTTTTTAATACATGGTCAACATTTTTTCAGTACACATGTAACATTTTTCAAATACAAGGTTAACATTTTTTTAATACATTGTCAGTACTTTTACTACACACATTTAACATTTTTCAAATATAAGTTTCACATTTTTTTAATACATTGCCAACATTTTTTCTATAGACATTTAACATTTTTCTAATACAAGGTTAATATTTTTTTAATACATGGTTAGCATTTTTACTATACACATTTCACATTTTTCAAATACAAGTTTCACATTTTTTTTCAATACATATTTACATATTTCAAATACAACAACAATAACGACAAAGTCTTTAGTCTCAAACAAATTGGTGTAGGCTAGAGGTGAAATCCATAAGATCTCGTGACCAACTCATGGTTCTGTCACATGGATAGCAAACTTCTACGCACCACTGTCCATTTTTACTATACACATTGAACATTTTTCACTTTTTTTTAATACATGGTCAACATCTTTTCTAGACATATTTAACATTTTTTTAATATATGGTCAACATTTGTTCTATGCACATTTAACATTTTAAAATGCGAGTTTGACATTTTTTTTAGTACATGGTCAACATTTTTCCTATACACATTTAATATTTTTTAAAATTTTTATTAACATTTTTCAAATACTTGTTTAATATTTTTTCAAAAGCTTGATTAACATTTTTAAAATACATGATCTACTTTTTTCACACATTGTATTTTTTGTATACATTTTTCGTATACATGGTCAACATTTTCTCTATACAAATTTATCATTTTTCAAATGCATGACTATCATTTTACAAAACATTATGTAAATTATAGTTTTGTAATATCATAATTTTTGTAAGTGTAAACAAATGTAAAAAAAATAAAAAATAAAATCTTTACCTACTCATAAAGACCGCATTGCTTTGGTGGTTCATTGTCGCGGCAGTTTTACAGAAAAGCCCTTGTGAGCACGCATTGTTTCTGTCGGTTAACCATCACGGCAGTTTTGTAGAGAAGCCCTTGTGTTTTTCAGTAATTGAGCCCGCTGTCCAGTAAATAAGTAAAAAAAAATGTTTCGCACAGCTGCTTCGAGGCGAGTCTGCGGCCTGCCGAGACCCAGATCAGGCCCTGGGAAACCCATCCGGGCCCGAGCCAGCCCGAGCCACGCCCGTACGCCGTGGCATCCCCGAGCTCCCTCCTGCGCCCGACCACGCCGGCCGGACCTCCTCCACCTCGCCTCGCCGCCGACGACTGGACCCTTGTCGGACCAGCAGATGAGCAGCGCATCTTTATCCCCTTCCTTCTTCTTCTCTCTTCCTCACATCTCCCTCTCTTCAGGACGCCAGGAGCTCCACAGCCGCCGCCACGAGTCGTCCGTGATCGGATCCGGCGAGATCCGACCGCGGGCAACCCATCCCCACCGCTCCCGCGCTAGATCTGCACTGCCCCTCGTCGTCCCCGTCGGAGTTTGCTTCCAGTGCCGCCGCAAGCCACCTCCTGCCTCTGCCCTCGTTCGAGGAGAACGACGACCAAGCCTCCCATGCTCGCTCGTGTGGGCTGGGCGGCCCTCCAAGGCCCGTCACAGCGTTTTTTTTGGGTCAGCTCGCTTTGGGCCTTGCCAGGCCGAATTATTTCCGGTCCACATAGGTGGCCCGATGCAAAAAAATTAGTTGTTGGTCGTGGGATATAGATCACAACGTTTGATTTAAAAAAAATAGATCACAACGATAGTAGAAGGTTGATTGGCCTCTTAAATAGTCCCACCTTGCTTTTTTACATCTAAAATTTCTAATTTATACACGCCTTGGATTTTTTTGTGTATGAAAGAGAGGGATTTCGGGTGTGACAGAGAACCGTGGGAAGGACAGTCCATCTGCACACATACAGATTAGCATATATAAAAGCATGCGTACAAGTTTTTTTTATGGAACATGCATACGTGAGCACATACAAAATTAGATGCCTTTGCACTAGAAAAAGAAACTTAGATCGTGGTCAATCAAGATTTTTTGTTGTTCAAAAAATTAATGGGATGCACTAACGCGTGACTTACACAACATCACCCACGGGGGACAGGACAGTAGCAAGCAATCGGATCATCATCACATGCGCGGTGGGTCTCACACATTAAATGGTGTGTCTGTAAGTGCATCTAGTGCCCCTTAGTGATTTTGATGTATTGAAGACTTATAGGTTCAGGGACTAATGTGTTTATGAGTGTACACAGGTCTATAAGTCTATGAGGAGTTTGTTATTTATGAAGAATGTTGACCCCTAAAAATGAATGTCTTCAGTTGAAGACTTTGGTTTTCTTGAAGACTTTGAAAGTGAGGAAATTGGTGTGACCTTGAAGACTTGATATTCATGCGAGGATTATGAAGCGTGAAGACTTTTGTTTTTCCTTTCTTGAGTCATAGGAAACACCGTACTGTTAAAGGGGGTCGAGGTAAAACTAAGGAAAAGTTTCCAAGTGATGCTCAACTCAAATCCTACACCTACCCAATCCTTTCGAGTGAAGCCATTGGAAATCTCATACAGTTCAGTCAAGTTCTTCAGTGACAGAGACGAAGTTCTTCTGTTCTCTGAGGAATTTGTTCTGACTGAGGAGTTAGGAATTCGCCAGTGCGGATTGCCTACAAGTGATGAACATGATAGCCCTGAGGAATTTGAGAGCTCAAACTTCCGACCGTTGCTGTGCTATGCGCCAGCTGTCCAGAATATCCTATCCACCTAATGGTCATATCATTAAAGGGCATTTATGTCTTATCATGTCGGGCTGCTCCCCGGCTATAAATAGCCGCCCCCTACAACCACTAGTTGGTTGGCTGCTCCGAGAGAAACTAACACTTGTCATTTAGAGCATCCCATCCTCCGAGGACTTTGAGAGAAAATCATCAAGTGAGGAAAAACCCAAACCCAACACCTAAAACCCAAAGTGATTGAGCATCACTGAAGAGATTGTTCCTGTGTGGAACCGACGCTTGTTACCTTTGAGGACTGTGCATCTCCAGACGGTTAGGCGTCATGGTCTAGAGCATCCAAGAGGAATTGTGGATCACCGAGTGACCAAGTCTGTGAAGGTTTGGAAGTCACCTGTGAAGACTTACCACGAGTGATTTCCTCGCATACTTGCTGTGTACTTGATTGTTACTGTTTGAAGACTTTGACTGAATACTTTCTCAATTTCCTCATCCCTATTTCTTCAGTCACTTTGTCTTCAGCCTGCTTATCCTGTTTATACGTTACATGTGCTCTGTTTTGTTTCATTTCATCATGATGACTATGCTACTGCTATGTTATCCATGTACCTGAGTACTTATTCCGCTGCTTGTAGTTCGTTTCTTAGGAAATTCCTCAAGTAGTATTTCCTCGGCGACGAATTCATAAAAATCGCCTATTCACCCCCCTCTAGTCGATATAACGCACTTTCAATTGGTATCAGAGCCAGGTTCTCCCTTGTTCTGTGTGATTTTGGTTTAACCACCTGGAGTTTTAGTTATGTCGACTGCAGGCATGATCAAGGTCTCGGCTGGGTGTCTTACCTTTGATGGGATGAACTACCCCTACTGGAAGAATAAGATGCGCATGCATCTTGAGGCAATTGACAACGATCTCTGGTACGTTGTGGAAAATGGCGTTCCCCCTGTCTCTCCTTCCGTGAACGCTGCTGATGTGAAGAGATTCAAGCAACTCGACTCTCAAGCGAAGAATATCATATGTGGCCATCTGAGCAAAGGACAGTATGGCAGAGTGAGTGCTTTGGAGTCTGCAAAGCTTATCCGGGACAGGTTGTCCAAGGTCAACGAAGGAATCTCAACTCAACGTGATTCTCGAGTTGACGTTCTTCGCAATCTCTTCAAGCGCTTCAAAAGACTCGACAATGAGAATGTCCAGCAAACCTTTGATCGCCTCACTGACATTTCAAACGAGCTTCAAGCACTGGGTGCCACTGACATCACCGACCATGAGGTGGTGAAGAAATTGTTGAGGTCACTCGATTCCTCATTCGATACACTGGCACTGATGATTCAAGAACATGGAGACTACAAGTCACTAGATCCTGCTGATATCCTTGAGAGGCTGAACACTCATGAATTACAACAAGCTGAAAAGAGAGATCTCTATGGGCCAAGCTATGGAAGATCACGCGCACTGAAGGCCAAGGCAGTTTCCTCATCTGAAGGAGAAGATTTTGATAGCAGCCTTGGTGACCCTGAAGAACTAAGCCAGGAGCTAGCAATGCTCATGAAGAAATTCCAGAAGTTCTCAAGGCGTGGTCGCTTTGTAAAATCTTCAAAAAGTGATGACACAAGATCTGATTCCTCATCCCGTGATTACAAGAAGAGGACTTGCCACAAATGCAAGAAACCTGGTCACTACATAACTGATTGTCCTCAGTGGCCAAAGGAATCAAAGAAGAAGAAATACAAGGATGATAGTTCAGATGAGTCTAAGAAGAAGAAGAAATCTTCAAAGTCCTCATCATCAAAATCTTCAAAGTCTTCATCTCACAAGAAGAACAGTTCCAAGAAGGCTCGGGCATTCATTGGCAAGGAAATGGACTCTGAAGCTGAATCTGAGGAACATGAGGAAGAGGAGGCATCTGAAGAGTCAGACTCTGGTGTGGCGAGCCTAGTCCTTGCTACTGCTTACGTCAGCAAGTCCATCTTCAACACTGAGGAAAATGGCTTCCCCAACACTGCTGATGACGGCAACAATGACTATACTCCCACCTATTGCTTCATGGCAAAAGGTGCCAAGGTATTCAAATATCTGATCTGAATCAAGTGAGGATGAATCTGATGATAACCTCAAACCCAGCTATTCCAAACTTGCTAATATTGCTGTTAAACAACAAAAGGCTTTGGAAAAGGTTCAAAATATGCTAGACAAAAGCGATGACCTGTTAGGTGAGGAAATGGATTGAACTCAAACACTGACTGATAATCTTCAGCAACTACAGTCTAAGTTTGACAACCTTCAAAGTCGTCATGAAACTCTCTTAGCCGATCATGAGAAGCTTTCTTATGAATTTATTCAAAGAAAGCAAGATCTTGAGAAGCTAAGGGTGAGTCATGAAGATCTTCAGAAGGAAAATGATTCATTACTTGCTCAACATATCAGTTCCGCTCAGGAAGAATTTATTCCACCATGCTTGAAATGCATTGAACATGAAACTGCTAATTCTTCACCTGAAAGTTCAAATGCTTCTATTGCTGCAAATTCTTCAACTATCTCTGTGGTCACAAATTTCTCATCTGAGGATACCACTAGTATCACTGACGAAAATGCAGGGTTGAAGGAATTGTATGTGACAGGCATGTACAAAAGCCTCAAAGGGCATCAGATTCGTTGTGATGTGCTCAAAAAGCAGATCTTGAACAGGAACCCTAGGAAAGAGGGTATTGCCTTGGAGAGGAAACTCAATGCTGATGGAACCTACTGGAAACCTGAGCAGTATCCCAAAACCTCATGGGTTGCTGCGAAGGGACCCCCGTAGATCCATCCACTTTATCTGGCTTTACTTGTGAATCCTCATATTCATCTGATGAGTCATTTGACTCCAACTATAAACTGTTCAAAAATCAGAATGGTGAAGTATTTGCTAGATATGTTGGAACTAACTGCAGGAATGGTCCCCCTATGAAGAAAATCTGGGTTCCCAAAAGGTGCCTTGAAAGTCTTCATGTAAATGTCCTCATGACACCACCAGTGAAGAATAGGAACCCTAGATCAAATTCTTCATATGGACCAAAGTCTTCATATGGATCCAAGTCCTCTTATGGATCAAATTCTTCACGTGGATCCAAGTCCTCATATGATCATCATCATGCTAACGCTTCTGTTTCGCAGGGAAAATCTAAGAGTTCTGATTATGTGCATTATTCTTCAAATCATTATGTTCATAAGTCCTCGAAGTATTTCTCTGCTTACTCATATGCCTATAATAATCCCTCTCCTATGAAACGAAGCGCTTTGGCTTCAATGCCACCTTTCTCTTATGGAGCTCGCAGAATGATGAACTCTTTGCCACCCCTCTAGATGTGGGTGGTGAAGAAAAAGAACTAATCTCTTATGCAGGGTCAGGTCTCCAGACGAACAAAATTGTCTGAAGAATTTTCTGGAGACCTGAAATGCTTGAAAGGACGCAAGCTAATCATGAAGAAATGATTCATTCATTTCTCACGTCCTCACACTGCTATATATACATATGTTGCATTAATTGGTGAAATTATGTCTGATGAATTTGATGTCATATTCTTCACTCTGAAGTATATGTGTTCGTAAGATGCACTAATTCATCTGGAGGATGATTTACCCAAAGCTACTGAGTGGGTCCTCGACAGTGGATGTACTAATCACATGACCGGTAACAAGAGCTTACTGATGAACACTTCTTTATCTCCATCACATTTGAAGCATATCACCTACGCTGACAAAGGTAAAAGCAAGGTATTGGGTCTAGGTAGGGTTGCAATCTCAAAGGATCGACACATGGACAAAGTCATGCTTGTCGAGTCCCTCGGATTCAACCTCATGTCTGTCTCAATGCTTTGTGATCTTGATATGGTTGTTGTCTTTGGCAAATATCGCTGCTTAGTGCTCATGGAATCTGACAATTCCAAAGTCTTCGAAGGCTTTAGGAGAGGAGACTTGTATATTGTTGATTTTTCTGCAGGACCACAGCCTGCCACTTGTCTACTTGCAAAAGCTTCAGAAGGCTGGCTATGGCATCGACGACTGGGTCATGCTGGCATGAGGAACTTACACACGCTCGTGAAGAAAAAGCACGTCATTGGCATTGAGGGTGTGAAATTCCTCAAAGATCATCTTTGTGGGGCTTGTGAGGCTGGAAAGATGACCAGAGCCAAGCACCCCTCGAAGACTATCATGACAACCTCTCGTCCCTTTGAATTGCTTCATATGGATCTCTTTGGCCCTACTCATTATGCCACACTAACAAATGCAGCATCTCTATATGGCTTTGTCATTGTTGATGATTATTCTTGTTACACATGGGTGCATGTCATTACTTACAAAACTGAAGTGCAGGAAGTCTTCAGACGATTTTCCTCAAGGGCTTCGACGAATTTTGGTGTGAAGATCAAGCATATACGTAGTGACAATGGGACCGAGTTCAAGAATACTGGTCTTGATGACTATCTTGATGAACTTGGTATTACTCATGAGTTATCTGCCCCATACACTCCTCAGCAGAATGGCGTTGTGGAGCGCAAGAACAGGACTCTTGTTGAGATGGCTCACACCATGCTTGATGAATACAAGACACCTTGTCGCTTCTGGCCTGAGGCAATTGATACTGCATGCCACATCATCAACAGGGTATATCTTCACAAATTCTTCAAGAAGACTTCATATGAACTCCTCACTGATAAGAAACCCAATGTGAGTTATTTCAAAGTCTTCGGTGCTAAATGTTGGATTAGAGATCCCCATCACAATTCTAAATTTGCACCGAAAGCACATGAAGGTTTTATGCTTGGTTACGGAAAGGACTCGCACACCTACAGAGTCTTCAACACCTATCACAACAAGGTTGTTGAAACTGTAGATGTGTGGTTCGATGAAACTAATGGCTCGCAAAGAGAGCACCTACCTCATGTGCTAGATGAAATGACTCCTGGGGAATCCATCAAGCTAAAGGCTACTGAGGATGTCATACCTACTGAAGAATCTGCTGAAGAAGTCATTCCTGATCGTGAAGAAAATCAGGCTGGTGCATCTGAAGAAAATGGCTCTGAAGAAAATGCTGAGCCAAATCAAAGTCACCAACCTGCTCATCCTCGCTTTGCAAATGAAGTGCAGATTGAGAGAATCATCAACGACATCAACGCACCAGGTCCTCTCACTCGCTCAAAAGCTTCACATTTGTCTAACTTTTGTGGGCATTTTGCTTTCGTCTCTATCACAGAGCCCACCAAAGTTGATGAGGCATTTCTGGAGCCTGAATGGATTCAAGCGATGCAAGAGGAATTACATCAATTCGAGCTGAACAATGTGTGGGAGCTTGTCAAGCGACCAGACCCACGCAAGCACAATATCATCGGCACCAAATGGATCTACCGCAACAAACAAGATGAAAATGGCCTAGTGGTGAGGAACAAGGCTCGTCTTGTAGCTCATGGCTACACACAGGTTGAAGGAATTGATTTCGATGAAACTTTTGCACCTGTTGCTAGACTTGAGGCTATTCGCATATTGCTTGCTTATGCTAACCATCATAATATCATCTTATATCAAATGGATGTGAAAAGTGCATTCCTCAATGGTAATCTTGAGGAAGAAGTATATGTTGCTCAACTCCCAGGTTTTGAAGATCCTAAGCATCCTGATCAAGTCTTCAGACTCAATAAGGCCCTCTATGGCCTCAAGCAGGCCCCTCGGGCGTGGTATGATACACTGAAGGAATTCCTCATGAAGAAAGGCTTCAAACCCGGCTCACTCGACCCAACTCTTTTCACCAAAACATATGATGATGAATTATTCGTGTGCCAAATATATGTTGATGATATTATCTTTGGTTGTACTAACCAACATTACAGTGACGAATTTGCTTATATGATGAGTGAGGAATATCAAATGTCCATGATGGGAGAATTGAAATTCTTCTTAGGTCTTCAAATTCGTCAACAACGCAATGGCATCTTCATTTCTCAAGAGAAATACCTCAAGGACGTTCTGAGGAAATTCGGTATGCAAGATTGCAAAGGCGTCAAAATCCCTATGCCCACAAATGGCCATCTATGCACCGATGAAAATGGTATAGACTTCGATCAAAAGGTATACCGCTCCATGATTGGCTCCTTATTGTACCTATGTGCATCTAGGCCAGATATTATGCTTAGTGTTTGCATGTGTGCCCGTTTTCAAGCTACACCGAAGGAATCACACCATAAGGCTGTGAAACATATTCTTCGATATCTAGCTCGCACTCCAACACTTGGATTATGGTATCCCAAGGGCTCGGCTTTTGATCTCATTGGATATTCTGACTCTGACTATGCTGGTGATCGAGTGGATCGCAAGTCAACATCAGGCACATGCCATTTCCTCGGACGATCTTTAGTATGTTGGTCCTCGAAGAAGCAGAACTGTGTATCACTCTCTACTGCTGAAGCTAAGTACATTGCTGCTGGTTCTTGCTGTGCTCAATTGCTGTGGATGAAGCAAACCCTCAAGGACTACGGCATCAACATGAAGAATGTGCCACTCTACTATGACAACGAGAGTGCCATCAAGATTGCTCATAACCCAGTTCAGCACTCGAAGACAAAGCACATCCAGATTCGTCATCATTTTCTTCGAGATCATGTGTTGAAGGGCGACATCTCTATTGATCACGTGAAGACTGAAGAACAGCTAGCAGATATCTTCACCAAGCCCTTGGATGAGAAAAGATTTAGCAAGTTGCGGTGTGAGCTAAATATCTTAGAATCTTTAAATGTTCTTTGAAAGGACACACATCCTAACACTTATGCAAAATTGATGACTTAGATGTGCAACACATGAAGTAACATTTTTCTTCAATCAATGAAGACTAACCCTCTAAGTGTGAAGAAATTAATGAAGAATTTGATTCTCAGAGCCCTACGACAATTGTACGTGGTGTCTGAAATCATCGTTCTTATACGGTGGGTCACGCCACCAACAAAAAGTTGAAAATCTTCAAAATTGAGTTTTTCTTCATTTTGCAAATTCTTCAATTTTCAAATTCTTCAACTGGCGAAGTCTTCAAAATTTTCGACTGGTGTTCTTCATTGACTATATATATATATATATATATATATATATATATATATATATATATATATATATGAGTTTTTCATGTCCTCAACAGCATTCACTTAT
Source organism: Thinopyrum elongatum (assembly GCA_011799875.1). Lineage (NCBI taxonomy): Eukaryota > Viridiplantae > Streptophyta > Magnoliopsida > Poales > Poaceae > Thinopyrum > Thinopyrum elongatum. The sequence goes on along the minus strand of CM022300.1, from coordinate 553,036,063 downwards.
TGCTAATTCTTCAAGTTGACTTTTCCTCTAAGTGAATGTGATTGGACCCTTTCCCCCTCTAGGCTAAACTCAACTCAGTCTGTTCACAAATTCTTCATGTGCGTTCTATTTGAAACCCATTCAAAGTCTTCACTGTGTCCTTGACAGCTGAAGAATTTGTGAACGAAACATTAAAATTTTCATATCTAAATTTTTGGCTTTTGCCGCTCAAACCATTCCGCATCCCACGATAAGATTAATCTATTCACCCACGATCTACCACGATCTCCACCTCTCTGTACGTGGGTGACACATGTCGCTAGGATGGAAAGGGTCAGGGGCATGTTCGTCCAAAAATTTCGCACGGGCAGTTTTTCACCTCAGCTATAAATACCCCTCGCCCTCCACAGACCTCATTTACTCCGCTCGAACACACTCCCCTCGCTCGAGCTCTCTGACCTAGCGCCGCCACTACTCTCCATCATCGCCGGTGAGGAAGAGCTTCACTGCCTCGACCTTGTCGCCGTCGTACTCGCGCTGGCCGCGGAAATCTTCACTCCGCCGCCGCCGTAGCTGTCTCTCACCGCCAAGTTAGGGTGTGGGAGATCTGAACGGACGAACTTCTCCACTTCCACTTCCAGTTCATCGTGTTCTTCGTCCAGGGTAATTAAAATCTGATTTTACCGCCCTAGTTTGATTCTGATGATTTCACAAAATCTTCAAAAAGGTGTTTATTCTTCAACTTCCACATCCTTAAACACCAAGTTGCATCTATTCTTGATTTGTTTCTCTAAGCTATGTTTTTCTTCAAGATTCCTCAATTGTGTGGATTTTAATATATACAAATCTGGAACCTAAGTCAAGAACACTTAGTGAAATTCCTCAAGACTCTCCTGGTCAAATTCCTCAAACTTGTTTTCTTTTGAAAATTTTCTGAGAACGCATATGACCTCTCCAAATTCTTCGCACCTATAATATGTTCATAGGTACAAAATGTCTGCTGCTGAATCACTAGGTTCTCATCAACTTAACTCATTTGTAGCATTCCTCGAAGATAAGTTGCACACTTCCTCAGAAACATCCATTGTTCAAAATCCTCAAGTGAAGAAAATGGCTGATGGGAAGAGACCTCGGAAGGGAGGAAAGAGGCCAGAAACTAATACAGCTTTTGAAATCCCTGAAGACATCTATGATGAATATTGTACTCCTGATGAAGCAACTCATGGCAAGGAGAACAAAAATCAGCGCAAAGTGCGCATACAGAGGATTGAGAGGAGATGGGCAAGGGAATGGAGGGAATATCACTATGTCACTCCTAAGTACATGAAGAAATTCGCCGTTAACCCTCCATGTCCAAGACCTCCATTGGCATCAGGCCAAGAAGCTGATCCCTCAAGCATCAGGCGCAGTGAGGAATTTCCAGAGAATGGGCTAAGCGTCAAGCCAAATTGGCTAAATTGGCAAAAGAGGCAGTAAAGAAATTCAATGAAGATTCTGCTGCTGCTGCTGCTGAGGCCTCTACCAGTAAGCCTAAAAAGGCCATGCCGAAGAAATCTGCTGTGAAGCTGAGTTCCTTAACAGCAATGCCCTCACGGCCAAGTTCCTCAAAGCCCTCTAAGCAAATTCCTCGGGCAACTTCTTCAAGGGCTATGCCAATTCCCTTAGTTGCCACTAAATCCTCAGTTGCTACTGCCAAGTCCTCAACACCAGTGCATCTTGCCACGTGCCAACGGACTACAGGAATCTCTATTGCCTCAGGAGCAACTGCAAGTTCCTCAGCTCCGCCACAGTCTTCAACTGGTCCAATCTTGCTGAAGAAAAAGGCCACTGCTAGACGAGGCCCAAGGCCAAGTCCTCACAAGAAGCAAGTTGCCTTCCAAGTTTCGTCTGATGACGATGATGCTGATGATGAAGAACTTGCTGAGATCATCAAAGACAGGCAAGAAAAGGCCGCTAGAGCCAAAGGCAGTGTTGTGCCACTCATGCTGGATCCTAAAAGGATCCTTGATTTCATCGAACTATGGCACAAGGATCCAAATACTCCTTTGCCTGAATTGAACCTCACTCCTGGCCAGAGCCACATGTTGACGGCCTTCATAGCCGAAGAAAAATGGAAATTTGAGAAGGCAAGGCAAGTCAAGAAAGCTCAATACAAGAAGGAGCGCTTTCTGAAGAAGCATGTTGTGAATATGACTCCTGAAGAACTTGTGAATCTGCAAAAGGAGATCAAAGCTCTCAGCGATGAATTTGACGCATATCGTGCAGATTGGCTAGGTGCCAAAGTCAGATTTGTCAAAATGGCCAAGGGGTTCAACCCGAATGTTGCAGCTCCATCGCAACAACAAATTCCTCAGGCTAATGCATCTGCTCAGCCTACTGAAGAGAATGCTAGCACAGCTGATGAAAATCAGACTGTTGAAGAAACTGAAAGTTCCAGGGCTGCTGAAGAAATTCCAGCTCCTGAAGAAAATGCCAGGGCAACCTCCAATGTTGCGCCTGAAGAACAACTCAGGTCAGCTGAAGCAAATGAAGCTGCGCCTGAAGAATCTGAACACGCCAGGGCAACTGCATCAGTTGTGCCTAAAGAAACTGCACCACTTTCATCTGCTCCTCCTGCAAAGTCATCACAGATGAAAGATATCCACCTTCCTTCTGCATCAGAAGCGAAGAAGACCAAAGCTGCAGAAAAGGCAGCTGTGAAGAAAAGGAAAGCATCAGAAACTACAGAGTCTTTAGCTACCAAGAAAGTGAAGACTTTGACAAGCTCATACACCAACCCCATTGATGTTGTTCCTATCTCAAGCATGCCATCAAAGGAAATCGTTCCCTTTGGTGAGGAATATGTCATTCCAGATGACAGTGATGAAGTGAATCCTTCTGCTGCTACTTCAGAGCAGTTAGATGAAGAAATTGAAGTGGATGATATCACTTCAACCCCACTGGTATCATCGCCCGTGCCTCAGTTCACAGCTGAAGAGGCAGGTGTTGAAGAAATTGATGAAGCAGATGAGGATGTGGACATTGGGTCTACTACACCAGTTCTCAATGATGACTATTGGGAAAGACATCATCCAAATTCTCCATTGACCACTCCTCTACAACAAATTCCTCAGTCCCCTGTGCAGACTGAATAAATTCATACGGGCTCTGAAGGACATCAATCCTCACTTCATTCTATTCCAGAAGAAGTTCCAGCTACTAATGCTGAAGAAATGGAGACCAAGACTGTTGCTGCTGAAATTGCTATGGAAATTCCTCAGTCTGTGGCTCCAGAGGTTGTGCGCCAAGAGGCTGTGAAGACTTCAACTGTTAATCTTCAGCCCAAGCCACAAAATCCTCATACCAAAAAGCAGAAATTCAGCGCTGATGATTTCTTTGCTGAGCATCATTTCTTCACGGACTACAATCCCTATGACTCTGCAAGACTGCGACGCAAGCGCTTCTGGACAGCAGGTCAAATGAACTTTTACTCTTCCCTCCTGTTTGGTAAGAACAAGGTATTTGACCACGAGCAAATTCCTCATGTGGATATGGAGTCGCTTCCTTGCTTCCATTCAGTCCTCAGTGTTCTTCATGATGCTGGGCTGCTTAACTTCTGCACTGACATCTGCGACTAGAACGAAGAACCCATTCTTCAATTCTATGCCACACTGCATATCACTGGAAATGTTGAAGATGTGAATTCATGGGTGCTAGACTGGATGACCGAAAATACTCATTACAAAGCACCGGCCTCTGAATTGCTTCACGCCATTCCAGTTAGTCCTCCGATTGAAGGCGCAAGACTCATGTATGCTGAACCTGAACTCTCAAATCACTTAATGCAAGTATTGATGAAGCCTTTGAAGGCTGGCCAAGCTCCAAGGACCACCTTCCTTGTGAAGGAATTGCTCTATCACTACTGGAATCCACTTCTTTGCCATCAGCCACTTCTTTGCCGTCTGCTGGCTGACTGCAAAGAAGGTCTTTGTCATCCGCTTATGAAAAACGGACGACAAAGAACTGGCTGATGGCAAAGAAGGTCTTTGCCATCAGCCAGTTCTTTGCTGTCGGCTAGCGGACGGCAAAGAATCTTTGCCGCCAGTTGGCGGACGGCAAAGAGAGAGGTGGGCCCCACTAACGAGCTGCTTAGAAAAAAAACTAACGGCCTCCTCTTTGCCGTCTGCTAGCGGACGGCAAAGAGAAAAAAAGCGGACGGCAAAGGGGGGCGGACGGCAAAGAGATAACCTAACTAACGGATCCCCACCCCTCCTTCCCTCTCTCTCTCTCTTTCTGTCCCTCTCTCCCCGACGAGACCACCGATGTCCCCACCACCCGCCGCCGCCCCTCGCCCCGTCGCCCCGACCACCCGCCGCCCCCCTTGCCCCGTCGCCCCACCACCCGCACAGACCTCGCCCCGCGCGCCCCCACCCGCCGCCGCCCTTCCACCGGCAGCCGCGCACGCGGCAGTCCAGCCGCCCAGCCCCCTCCCCTGCGTGGACGTCCCCGCCCCGTCTCGACGCAGCCTCCCCTCCACCGGGCGCCGCCGCCCCACCCGCCGCGGCTCCCCTCCACCGGGCCGCCACCGCCCCCACCCGCCATGGCTCCCCCTCCACCGGGCGCCGCCGCCCCCACCCGCCGCGGCCTCCCCTCCACGGCCGCCGCCACCCCCACCCGCCGCGGCCCCCCTCCACCGGGCCGCGCTCCCCCTCCACCGGCGATCCCCTGCCTGCAGGTGAGTGATCTTCCCCCCTTTTTTTAGTTTAGTCTTTTTTAGTTATTAGTTTCTGTTTTAGTTATAGTTTTACTTTAGTTTAGTTTCAGTTTAGTTTTAGTTTTATTTAGTTAGTTATTTTAGATAGTTTTAGTTTTAGTTTAGAAGAAGAAGAGTAGAAGGAGGAGGAGAGGGAGGAGAGGAGGAGGAGAAGAAGAAAAGAAGAAGAGAAGAAGAAGAAGAAGAAGAAGAAGAAGAAGAAGAAGAAGAGAGAAGAAGAAGAGAAGAGAAGAAGAAGAAGAGGATGGAAAGAAGAGGAAGAGGAGGAGGAGGAGCGGAGGAGAGGAGGAGGAGAAGAGAGAAGAAAGAGAAGAAGAAGACGAAGAGGAAAAGGAGAAGAGAAGAAGAAGAAGAAGAAGAAGAAGAAGAAGAAGATATTGAATCTGCCAAATATTGCTGCACGGTTGAATGTTGTGAAAGTTGTGAAACTTCCAGATAGCATTGTCAGGCTTCAAGGCACCATAGAACATGTCACCATAGAAAAGAACATTCACAATAAACCTCCCCCGCCAATTCTTTAGATATAGTTTTAGATAATAAATAGTTTTAGATAGTTTACATATTAGAAAAGAGAAGGAAAAAAAGGAAAAGAAAAAAGGAAAAGAAGGAAAGAAGAAGAGGGGCAAGGGAAAGAATAAGAGGAAGAGGAGGAGAAAAAGAATAAGAAGAAGAAGATAGAAGACGACGAGAAGAAGAAGAGAAGAAGAGAAGAGAGAGAAGACGAAGCAGAAGAAGAAGAAGAAGAAGAAGAAGAAGAAGAAGAAGAAGAAGAAGAAGAAGAAAAGGAAGAAGAGGAAGAAGAAGAAAAGGAAAAAGAGGAAAAAAGAAGAAGAGGGGAAGAAGAAGAAAAAGACACGTTTTTATACTTTCTTATTTAGGGTTCCGCCACGTTTTGCAGTTTCTTTCTTTTCTTTAGTTGAATGTTTTTATACTGCTAGCTAGTTGCCTAGTTTGCTGACCCAAAGAAGTTAAAATAGTTATTATATGAAATTCAACTAAAGTCAACATTTTTGACGACTAATGCTACTAATAAATTCAACTAGAGCCATCATATGTCCACAAGTGCATTGTTTTTTGAATGAGAAATGATAACTTGGTGTAGTTGATTATCTTCTGCTGCTTATCAGAGATGGGGGGAAGCCGCCACTGCAGACTCCGCTCTGCCACACCGGAGTACGAGTTGGATGCTTTCGAGTTCTTCAGTATCATACTTGGGACTTCAGTATCATCCACGAGGCAGGTATATAAAAGGAGAGATCTCCCCTTCACCCATCTCATTATGATAACTCTGTTGTTTGCTACATCACTCATTGTCCCAAACTGCAGAGGTTGCCTGACACTTTTATGAACATGCTGGGTGAAGATCCGCCAAATAATGTGAAGCTGCGACAGGCCGACAGTGGGTTTCGCAGGCAGTGGGACGTGGAGTTGGTGATCAAGGAGGGCCACATGTACCTGTGTTGTGGCTGGGAGAAGTTCTACCGTGCCTACGACCTGCGGCAGGGGTACTTCCTTCTCTTCAGGTACGACGACGACGCCACCATGCTCATCGTGAAGGTGTTCAGCGCGACTATGTGTCGCATGCGCTACGCTGACGACGATGATGCCAGTACGTTCTGCCTCTTCTTATTCCTCTACATTTGGCTTTGTCTCGCGTCGATTGTTAACGGTCATTATTGCATTTGGACAGGTAATGGGAGTAGCAGCAGCGACATTGGCTACAGCCAAAGCAGCAGCGATTCTGGCTGTAGCAAAAGCAACAGCGATTCTGGCTGTAGCAAAAGCAACAGCAAGGAGGATAATCCGGACTGGAGTGGGGAAGAAGAGGAGCAGAGTGGGCATCAGGCTGAGGATGACCTAGCGATGGTGGTGGCTGAGGATGACCTAGCGATGGTCGTGCCTGTCCTGCCTGAAGATGGCCTCGCGATGGTGGTGGTGCCTGACAATGACCTCGCGCCGGTGGTGGCGCCGGCGATCCCACAGCTGGGCGACATGACCACGCCAATTGTGGTAGAAGACTACATCCCACTGCCTCCACCACCGCGCCGCTCTTGGTGCATCAGGCTGAGGAAGGAGAAGGAGAAGAACAATGAGAACTGAACTATGTCAGGTATGTTTGATCTCCAAAATGATCTATATATACTTAGCTTTGTTTCCTCCGAAATGACATAAGTTAGCTCTAAGTTAGCTCTAATATGCTTAGTTACCTATGTTAGCTCTAATATGCTAAGTTATCTCTACTATGCTTACTTTCCTATAGGTTAACTCCAAAATTACTTATGTTAGCACAAAATGACCAAGTTTACATAATAAGCTTATAGTCTTCTTCTTCTTCTTCTTCTTCTTCTTCTTCTTCTTATTCTTCTAGTCTTCTTCTAGTATTCTTCTAGTCTTCTTCTTCTTCTTCTTCTTCTTCTTCTTCTTCTTCTTCTTCTTCTTCTTCTTCTTCTTCTTCATTTTCTTCTAGGTTAGCTCCATTTTACTTAAGTATGCTTACTTCTTATAGTCTTGTTCTTGTTCTTCATTTTATTCTTCTTCTTCTAACATCTTGTTTATCATTTTGCAGATTTGATTTAATTCACGGAAGCTTGCATGGATGGAGTGCTTCTTTTCCATTTGTGCTTTTATTTTGTATCAATGAACTTGCATGGTTGGAACTTGTTATATGGATGGATGGATAACGGTGTTGGATGAACAATGTGAAACTTTTGTAATATGTAAGGATGGAACTATATATGTGTTGGCTATGTATGTATATATGATGAAACTAGTGTGTTGGATATGCTTGTTGTGTATATATGTATATCTGCGAATTGCTGTCAAATTGAATGAATTAAATTAAAAACAGGGCTGTACAGGCTCTTTGCCGTCAGCTAGCTGACGGCAAACATGCCACGTGGCAGCTACCTGTGATTCCTGGGACTGGCATGTTTGAGCACTTTGTCGTCTGCCAGCGGACGGCAAAGATGTTAGCCTCTTTGCCGTCCGCTGGCTGACGGCAAAGCACGCCGTTAACCCCTAACGGCCCTCACCCCACCTCACTGCCGTCCACGATCTTTGCCGTCTGCTGGCCACCAGAGGCGGACGGCACAATCCTTTGCCGTCCGTTTCCAGGAAGCGGACGGCAAAGAAGGCCTTTGCTGGCACGTGTTCATCCGGACATTTTGCCGTCTGCTGGCGGACAGCAAAGAGGTTTGCCATCCGTGATCTATGCCTTTGCCGTCCGCCGTGGCGGACGGCAAAGAAGCTGATTCCAGTAGTGTATGTGCCAAGGACGATTTATCGCATATTGACCAAAACCCTCAGTCCAATCAAGGGCCACAACTCTGATGAAGAAGAGGTTGTTGGCATCATGAAGAATCTGCGGTTTAACATGATACATGGCATTCCCATTAACTACCATGATTTCTTCATGAGGACTTTGGCCAATGCTGCTCTGTCACCTTTTGAGTTGAAGCCTTACGCTCCCTGGATCATGAAATTCATCAGGTCAAGGTCTTCAATTCATTATCAGGCTGACTTTCAGAATCATCTCAGCTGCTTGCCACCTATTGAAGTCCTCAAGTGGACTATTTCCTCAGCTGATGAGAAGGGCAAGGCCGCTATTATTGATGAAGGCACTCGTCCATTGGATGGACAGTTTCGCAAAGCTGCATCCTATTCCACCAATGATGACTCTACAACACAAGATTCTGCCGCCAAAGCTTCAAAACAAAATCCTCAAGCCACAGCTCCGCGTGTGATGACTGATCGTGAACTTCTCCTCAGTCTTCATCAGAAAGTTGATCGAAATCACAAGTGGGTCAAACGTCAGTTTGGTGCAATTCTTCAGAACATGACAGTCACTCAAAATACTGTGAAGAAGTATCACTACTATATGCATGAAGTCTTTGATCGCACTTGGGCTATTCTGTCGAATCTCTACAGTGCTGAAGATCTCAAGGAGATGGGATTTCAACAGGACTTTGACTGGTCTCAGCCACCTTCGAAGAAATTCAAGAAGGTTAAAGTTCCTCAGCTTGTTGCCAGTTCATATTCTTCATCGCGCGAGACGAATGAAGCTGAAGACTTGAACGACACTGCGGCAGGCCCTACCTCAACGGACGACCCCAACAACACTGGCGCTCCTCCATCGACATCATGATGATATTCTTCAGGGGCATTAGTCCTCATTTTTCGTCCCTTTTGGTCATTCGATGACAAAGGGGGAGAAATTTGAGTTAGTCTTCAAGCGGGTCTTATATATGGGCTATTTTTCTGTTAAGTTACAACTCTTGCTTTTCTGAGGTGTTTTCTCTGATGAGTTGTAAACTTAAGTCCTATGGTGGTCTGATACTTTTGAACTGCTTTCTGCATGCTTAATCCCTCAAGTACCTTAATGCACGCATGCTGAATTTCGTCAGACACCATATTTCATCATGCATTTCAAATTCATCATATCATATGTTAAATGCGTGTATGAATTACAAGATATAGGGGGAGATCTCCATGATATTACTCTACAATGTGCATTTGCAATCCAAAGCAAAATCCTCAATATGCACATCTTCAGGGGGAGTTCTTCTATATCTTGCAATCAAATTCCTCAATATCAGTATTTACACTTCATATGTTTTATCCCCGTTGAAAACTTAACCTATTTGTCATCAATCACCAAAAAGGGAGAGATTGTAAATGCATCTAGTGCCCCTTAGTGATTTTGGTGTATTGAAGACTTATAGGTTAAGTGACTAATGTGTTTATGAGTGCACACAGGTCTATAAGTCTATGAGGAGTTTGTTATTTACGAAGAATGTCGACCCCTAAAAATGAATGTCTTCAGTTGAAGACTTTGATTTTCTTGAAGACTTCGAAAGTGAGGAAATTGGTGTGACCTTGAAGACTTGATATTCATGCGAGGATTATGAAGCGTGAAGACTTTTGTTTTCATAGTTTTGTTTTTCCTTTCTTGAGTCATAGGAAACACCGTACTGTTAAAGGGGGTCGAGTGTGACGCCCCCGGCTCAATCGTGCACTAATCATACACGCAAATGCACACGATCAAGCCTAAGGACTCACGGGAAGATATCACAACACAACTCTAAAACATAAATAAAGTCATACAAGCTTTATATTACAAGCCAGGGCCTTGAGGGCTCGAATACATAGCTCGATGGCATACAAGCGTCAGCGGAAGCATCAGATATCTGAGTACAGATATTAAAAGAGAAACAGAAGGGCCTTTAGAAAGGCGGGGCAAAATAAAACACTACGATCGAAAGGCGCAGGCCTCCTGCCTGGGACCCCCCGAACCTACTCCTGGTCGTCAGTCAACTCATAGTAGTATCCACCCTCGGGGTAGTAGTAGCGATCGTCGGCGGGGACAGCTGTCTCAGGGGCTCCGTCATCTTGGTCACGACAAACTGATATGGGGAGAAAAGGAAAACAAAGCAACCGTGAGTACTCAGAAGTACTCAGCAAGCAAGGATCTACACTACATATGCAACATTATCAAAGGAAGGCTGTATATGTGGACTGGGCTGCAGAAATGCCAGAGTAAAGGGAAGGCCTAGTCCTATCGAAGACTAGCATCTTCAGCGGTCTTGCAGCAATAGAAGAGAGCAGAACATATCAATATAATGTAGCAGTAATGATATCAACCTCACCCAGAGATCCTTTCTCGACTCCCTGCGAGAAAGCAATCCCAGAGCCATACAGTCATCAACCTCGACCTGAGATCCCTTCTCGACTCCCTGCGAGAAGTAATCCCAGAGCCTCATATCCAGGTCTCATCTCAAGTTCTAGCTGTATCGATCGGGATACAACTCCGAGTGTCCATTACCGTAGGACAGGCTATCGATAGATGTTTTCTTCCCTGCAGGGGTGCACCAACTTACCCACCACGCTCGCTTAACTCCGGCCGGACACACTTTTCCGGGTCATGCCCGGCCTCGGCCAAACGACACACCGCAACCCTACCTAGAGCTCAGCAGAGAGGTCCCCGCCGGTCTACATCCTAAGCGCAAGGGGGTCTTGGGCCATCGCCCCTCGCCCTCCGGGTCGTTGCGCACATGGCTCAGATCCAAGCACCACCTCTGTCATGAATGGCGCCAATCACTCCATGCCGCACTGCTGAACTGGACGTCTGACAGAGCTTTCGGCTGATGCATACGATGCAGAACGCCGATACTATGCCCACGTGGTGGTTAGTGCTATCGGGCCAGAGGCCCACTTAGATCACATATCCAAACTATTAGTACCTTGGGGGTTGCGGTAATGAGCAGAGACTCATGAAAGATGTGACCCCGTCGCCCCGTCTCGAGGACTTGCGGCAAGGGCCAAGAATGCCCGGCCACGCCTCGTATTCTCACTCGGGCACCACACAGGCACCCGTCTTCACAACACTCGCCTCTCAGGCGCACGCGGGTACCCCTCAGGGTCGACCCGCCTATCCAAGTAACAGTGTAAAGTCCAAGTATCCGTGTGTCCATAACATCAGAGGAATCTGAGGTATCACCCTCGTTGAATTCCCACTCGATGTATCCGTCAAGGTGAACTCGGAGGAATCACCCTCGATGGGTTCACACTTGATGTGTTGCATGACAGCGTCATTACCGGAAGTGGTGAAGGAGGAATCACCCTCGATGACCATGGCCAAATAGCTACTCTACAGAGTTAACATCAGAAGTGCTACAAGAGGTTTCACCCTCGGCACTCGATAGTAACGCTGCAGTGTCGTTACAACTAAGGGGGGTGATGTGCGGTGTCGGGGCCTGGTCTTCAATCCCGTTGATCGGGTCTTCAGATAATCCAGCGGGGCAATCGGGATAAATGGGGTCACTGATAGGTCTCTACCCAGCCTAAACTAAGCAGTTTAGGATATGCAGGTAATTATCAACAGCAGGTTATAATAAACAGGCTATGCATCAGAATAGGTAAAGCAGCAGCAGCAGCAATTCTAATGCAAGCATGAGAAAATAGAATGGGCGATATCGGTATGCTCAAGGGGGGGGCTTGCCTGGTTGCTTTGCGGCAAAGGCAAGGTCGTCAACGATGGCGCCGGGCTCCGGAGCTGCGTCGGTACCGGGAACTGCGTCGGGGTCTAACGAGAGAGAAGAGGGGGAGGAAACAGTAAATATAAAGCAAACAAGAGCATGACAAGACAATACGCAGTGCCTGGTGTGCCTTAACGTATGGTTGCACGACAACGAGGAAGGGGGAATCCATCCGGGAATGTTTTCCCGGTTCCGGACATTTATCAGACAGGTGACCGGAGAGGAACGGTTCCATGTTTGGGTAGTTAGGGACGTGTGTCGGACGAACGGACCGCGTATCTGGATTCGTCTCGAAATTCTGAGCAACTTTCATGTACAAAGTTTTTCGATCTGAGCTACGGATTATTTTATACGAATTTCTAAAGTTTTAATCGATTTTCTGGATTTTATTTAATTATTTAAATCAACATTATCCGAAACAGTAACTGTGACATCATCATGATGTCATAGTGACATCAGCGGTCAACAGGGTCAGTTGACTGGGTCAACTGACGTGTGGGTCCCACCTGTCATTCTCTGTTTAGGTTAATTAGGGTTTAGTTAATCTAATTACAGTTTAATTAACTAACTAATTAATCAGAATAATTAAACAGGATTAATTAACTTAATTAATTCACTAATTAATTAATTTATTAATTATTTTATCTTTATCTTTTTCTTTAAAAACATTTCAGGGGGTGGGCCCCGGCTGTCGGTGGCACAGAGGCCAGCGGGCGCGAGGGCGCGGGCGATGGGGCACTGCGGGCGCCGGGCGTACCGCCTGGGCACCCGCCCAACTCAGCCGCGGCCGGGCGCGGCTCCGAGCGGCGCGGCGCGCGCGGGTCGGAGGGGGCGAGGCCCGACGAGGCAGGGGCCGCGGCGGCTCTAGGCAGCGGGAGCGGGGAGGGGTTCGAGTCGGCGGCGGGGAGGACTTGCGGCGGCGGCGAGGCAGTGGGAAGCAGCAGCGCAGCAGCGGCTGTGTGCGCGCACGCGCGAGCACGTAGGGGCGCACGGGACGCGGATGCGGGGCGAGCACGCGGTGAGCGAGGCGAGGCCAGGTTGCGCGCGCGCGCACGGACGGCGGGTGCAGGGCGCCGAGCGGGAGCTGAGAAGGGGGGGGAGCGTGCGCGACGCGGGTTCTCACCCCCAGTGTAGATGCACGGAGCGGCGAGGCTCGATGGCGACCAGCGGGGAGGAGGTCGGGGACGCGTCCGACGCGGGGAAGAGATGAGGACGGGCGAGGTCGAGGCGGAGGGGCTCCGGCGGCGTCGAGGTGGCTTCAGGGACGGCGAGCGGCGGCGGCAGGCGGCTCCGGGCGACGTCGAGGCGGCCGGGATCGAGGCCGAGCCTCTCCCTGGATCTCGATCCAGAGGAGAGGGGGAGGCGAGCGAATGGGGGGAGGGAGTGTCGGTGGTGGGCTAGGGTTTCGGGTGGGGAGTGGGGGTTATGGGGATGGGGTGGGCCGGCCGACTGGCGGTCCAGCTGGGCCACGGCCCAGTGGAGGGGGGGTTATGTTTTCTTTTTATTTTTGGCTTTATTTCTTTTTCTTATTTTCTTTTCTCTCATTTTCTGTTTTGTATTTTCTTTTTAAACCAAATGACTTTTGCAAAATATGATACTTGCCAAAATAAATGCTGTGCAATATTTACCACTGTTAGAAAATGGTGTGGAGCATAAATGATTTCATTTGTATTTTATTTAATTGCAAAAGGATTAAATACTGCTGTTTTGTTGCTGTTTGAGTCAGCTAATCAATTTAGTGAATGTTGGTTATAATTTTAGAATTGTCTCTGGAATACTTGCCATTTAATGAACATTTCAGATTCTGGGTTTGGACAACTTTTATTTCCACTCTCAGTTTGAATTTCCATCTGAATTTGAATTGAAAAGAGATATGAACCAAATGATATTTAAGCACTGTTGATCATGATGACATGGCATAATCAAAAGGGTGATTACTGTAGATTAATACATGGGGTGTTACATCGAGGTAAAACTAAGGAAAAGTTTCCAAGTGATGCTCAACTCAAATCCTACACCTACCCAATCATTTGGAGTGAAGCCATTGGAAATATCATACAGTTCAGTCAAGTTCTTCAGTGACAGAGACGAAGTTCTTCTATTCTCTGAGGAATTTGTTCTGACTAAGGAGTTAGGAATTCGCCAGTGCGGATTGCCTACAAGTGAGGAACATGATAGCCCTGAGGAATTTGAGAGCTCAAACTTCCGACCATTGTTGTGCTATGCACCAGCTGTCCAAAATATCCTATCCACCTAACGGTCATATCATTGAAGGGCATTTATGTCTTATCATGTCGGGCTGCTCCCCGGCTATAAATAGCCGCCCCCTACAACCACTAGCTGGTTGGCTGCTATCGGTGTCAAAACCGGCTGATCTCGGGTAGGGGGTCCCGAACTGTGCGTCTGAGGATTGAAGGTAACAAGGGACAAAGGGAACACGATGTTTACCCAGGTTCGGGCCCTCTTAATGGAGGTAAAACCCTACGTCCTGCTTGATTGTATTTGATGAGTATGGGGGTTACAAGAGTTGATCTACCTCGAGATCGTGATGGCTAAACCCTAGATGTCTAGCCTATGGGAGTTATGATGGCCTCTACGGACTAAACCCCTCCGGTTTATATAGACACCGGAGGGGGCTAGGGTTGTACAGAGTCGGTTTACAGAGGAAGGAAATTACACATCTGAATGCCAATCTTGCCATCCACGCAAAGGAGAGTCCCATCCAGACACGGGGAAAGGCCTTCTATCTTATATCTTCACGGCCCATCAGTCCGGCCCATGTCACATTACCCGGATGACTCCTTAATCCGGGACTCCCTCAGTAGCCCCCGAACTTGCCTTCAATGACGACGTAGTATCCGGCTTATGTCTTCGGCTTTGCAAGGCGGGTTCTTCATTTGTACTTTGGATTGACGAAAGTCCGGTTTTGACCTCGATGTGCTGCCTTTATGATCCTTTTATGTGGTCGCTTCAATTTCCGTACGCCGAGCGAATGCGAATGGTCTGTGATTTTTTGCAAATAAGCCCCTCACCATGTTCGGACGGCATCTATATAAGGAGAGCTAGATCCCCAAATGCCATCTCATATCGCGCAAAAGAAAGACCGTCAAGATTAGCTGCGAACAAAGCTTTCCAGCATGGCCAGTGCTCCAGGCTCATCTTCGCGCCCCCATGGCCCTCAAGAGGGTGATTGGCAGAGTTGTTTCGTGCCTCATCTTCAGCTGAGTCGACTCCAGACGCAGGGCTACCTTCCCCTCGTGGATCTAGTCCCCGTTCGAGCGGGATTGGCCTCAATTGGCAATGATGTGCTAGCTGAGAATTTCCCCAACCCCAACAAGGATGAGAGGGTGTGCTTCATCCCCTTTCTGCCGCGGGGCCTAGGATTTCCAATCCACCCCTTTCTCAGGGGCATATTGGAATTTTATGGCATCCAACTGCACAACCTTACCCCAGGTTCGATTCTGCACATCTCAGGTTTTGTTGCCCTCTGCGAACTGTTCTTAGGCATCGAGGCCCATTTTGAACTATGGAGGAAGTTCTTTTGCCTTATTCCCCGCCATCGGGGAGGCTCTATTTTTGAAGTGGGCGGTGCCGAAGTATGGCGTATAGCCAGATCCGGATACCTCATCGGAACTCCCAAGGAGGTATACCCACAGTGGTCTTCGGAATGGTTTTATATGGACGACGTCCCACTGCCGGACCCAGTTCGGCGCGGCCTTCCCGAATTTTCCAGTGCTCCTTTAAAGAAGCGTCTCAACTGGCGTCCCCGCAGTCCCAAGGAGGAAGACAGTGCGGAAATAAAAAGGTTGGTTAACAAGATCAGGTTACTAGCCCATACCAAGCTCTCGATAGTCGAGGTCATGGCTATTGCAATAAAGAGGTGCATCCAGCCTCTCCAATCCAGAGTAACTCCCTTATGGTGTTATAATGGAGAAGATGACGCTTCCCGTTACAGATGGAAGGGTCCGGATACCCTTGCCGAACTGGCCACAATCCTAGCCGATCTGTATAAGGGTGAGAAAGAAGACTTCCTCCGCTTAAACTGCCGGGATGGCTATTCCATGTACAACCCCGTAGAATGGGTAAGATTTTGATTGTCTGCGCTGCCTTATTGCTGTCATAGATACTAATCAACTTTGCCCTTTGTTACCAAAAACAGTCATGCAGGAAGATGATCGAGGACGTCCGTTGTCCCGCTCCACAGCCAGAGGATCATAGCCGCGATGGAGACCCTGGCTTTCACGAGGATCCAGACATATACATAGAGTTTGATGATGGAGTATTCTATCAAGCGAGCCTTGATGGCTTAAGAGTGGCTATCACCGCCGACTACCCCCGCCTCTATCCCTTCTGCGTCGTAAGTATTCGAAGGGCTTCTTGAAAGGAAACCCTTATCTGCACTTTTGCTTATTATACCGTTCCGAACTTTTAACAGGATCGGTGTTCGGCAGACCGTACTTCCTCGAGGGCGGCCCCTACACAGGGCAGCCGTTCAAAACGAAAGGGGACCGGGAGTGCTGCAGAAACCCCACAGTCTTCCAAGAGGTATGTCCGCTTAATACATGCCTAGGCATGAGTTCGGATTGCTTAAGGTCTCCTTCTTATCTTTGATGTTAGGAGAAACACGCGGTAGACGGTGGGAAAACACCCTGCTAGCCGGATGTCCACCAATCCGGTGCCGGACTCGCCAACTAGGATGAGAACCGAGGCAATGCCAGATCCGAATCCTCATGAGGATTCGGATGACGTATCTGTCACGAATTCCGAAGTGGAGAGCGTGATGAATCACCGTCGACTAAAGGAAGCCATGCGTGCCCTGGCTTTTTTCGAGCAAGAGTTTACCGCACTCAGCACGGTGGATGCATATATCCGAGATGCTCGAGATGGACTTGCCGGAGTCACTCAGTTGTTCTCAAAGGACATACAGGTAAGCATTTATGCAATTTTGGATAGTCATATGCCAGTAGCCCCCGAGACTTGAAGCGGTGAGGCAAACCGATTTAAGGATCGATATACCCTGTAGGTCCTTAAAGAAAAGAACACTGCGCTAGCCCAGGAGCTGAAAACAAACCAAATGCAGCTGAATGCTGTTACCGCCGAACTGGCGGAGATGAAAAAGATCGCAACGAGTGCGTCCAGGGAGAAAAATCTCAAGGAGGAAAAGGACAAACAATCCGAAGAGATAGAGAGCTTGAAGGCTCAGTTATCGGCCGCTCAGAGAGAAAATGAAAAACTGAAGGGCGGCATATTCGGTATGTCTTCCTCTTTTATTCAGAACCTCCCTAGGCGCTCATGTTTAATCCATAATTCGGAATATCATGACTCTGTTGCTGCAGGTCTGTTAACTGGTAGGCCGGAAGAGGAAGTATCCGGATTTCAAGGCGACGTGCTAAAGGAGCTGTCCGTGGTACATGCTCGGGCCCGGAAGGCCATGAAGGGTATGGTGAAGGCCTTATGGCCATCCGATACCCCTCCAGAGAGTATGGAGGGCTTGGCAAACCTGTTCAAAGGTGCCCGGCGCCAGTTTGAGCTATGGAAGACATCCGCCTGCCGTGAGGGCGCATGAGAAGCCTGGGCCATGGTGAAAACACGCTTCACCAAGCTAGATCCAAATCATATGGCCCAAGTGGGACCACAGGGACCAGATGGGAAAGAGATTCCAGTGAGTTTGGTGTATGACCAAGTAATGATAGCTGCGAAGTATTCGCAGGAAGACTGTAGGTTAGACAGTCTTATAGATGGAATAGATAAGGAATAGGTATTTGATGCAAATGTATTAGAGTACGTTATGATCAACCTGTGCCTTTATCCGAACATGCGAAAAGTTTTGTCATCGCAGGCTTTCGGCTTTAACCTCCGGACCAAAATGGTGGAGTGTTTCCGGACACTATTGGGAATGAAAAAGAAACATTCACTATGTCCGGAAACCAGGCAACCCAGTCATTGTGCTCGAACAGACAAAAAACTGTAGTTCAGGATGTATGTTATATTACATATGTAAGAAACATCTTCCAAGGAAAATAGTTCCGTTAAGGGTTCCTTTCCTTGGGTTGGCAGGCAGTAATTATGCATGCCGGGGCTTTGGTCCGTTATACGGAAAAACTATCCCACAGTATTTGGAGTGGTTACAAGAATGTAACAATCTGTCGTTTGATTGCCGACCACCTATTCTCTTAAGAACGCTAGCTTTCGGCTTCACCCGTCTGAGGTACATCTCCGGTGACCCAGTTGTAACAATCGCAGAGGTGCTCCCTTTACGCCCTAGCCGAACAATCGGGAACGTAGGGCATAAACACAGGAGCAAGGCAACCCAGCTTGGCAAAAACTTAAGTCATAGAGGTGCATATAATGGCAAAAAGGATGTATATGAGCAAACGACATTTATATTTTGAGCTCCAGGCTCAAAATAATAATAAGCTTCGGTTAAAGAAGCCCCCGGTTATGGTGGAGTATGTACATTTAAGGATGTGTACCCCTCAAGTGTTCGGCTTATCCAAACACTTCCTGGAAATCGTATAAAAACGAAAAAACAAGAAAAAACAAAATGAAGAGGAGAAAAAGGGGACGAAAAAGAAGTATGGCCGAACTTTATGCGTAGAATCTTCGGAGCCGAGCAGCGTTCCATGGATTTGGCTCTAAGCGGTTATCCAATGCATTACGAAGGCGGTAAGCTCCTCCAGTGAGAACTTCATCGATAATGAAGGGACCCTCCCATTTTGGTTTGAGCTTGTCCTTTTTCTTCTCTGGGAGGCGTAAGACGAGTTCACCGACATTATAAGTCTTTGCCCGCACTTCCCTGCTTTTATATCTCCGGGCCTGTTGTTGATAGAATGCGGAACGGGCCTTTGCAACATCGCGCTCCTCCTCTAGGGCATCTAGGTCGTCCTGCCGATCGAGCTCGGCTTCTCTCTCTTCATACATGCGCACTCGAGGTGAGTCATGAATAATATCCCAGGGCAAAACAGCCTCTGCGCCGTACACCATAAAAAAGGGGGTGTATCCGGTCGTGCAATTGGGGGTGGTCCACAGTCCCCAGAGTACGGAATCGAGTTCCTCGACCCAGTGCTTATCTGACTCCCGTAGGGATCGCACTAGTCTGGGTTTGATGCCGCTCATTATCAGGCCATTAGCCCGTTCGACCTGACCATTTATTTGAGGGTGATATACGGAGGCGTAATCGAGCTTGATGCCCAAGTTAGCACACCAAGTTTTCACCTCATTGGCTGTGAAGTTAGAGCCATTGTCAGTAATGATACTGTGAGGGACACCATAACGGTGTACAACGCCGGATATAAAGTCGATCACCGGTCCAGCTTCAGCCATTTTTACTGGTTTGGCCTCTATCCACTTAGTGAATTTGTCCACCATAACCAGCAAATATTTCTTCTTATGGCTTCCGCCTTTAAGGGGTCCGACCATATCCAGCCCCCAGACCGCAAAAGGCCAAGTAATGGGGATTGTTTTTAAGGCGGTGGGCGGCATGTGACTTTGATTGGCGAAAAGCTGGCATCCGACATAGCGCTGTACAAGAGCCTGTGCATCGGCTCGGGCCGTAGGCCAAAAGAAACCTATACGGAAGGCTTTACTTACGAGGGCCCGAGCGGCGATGTGATGGCCACCGAGACCAGCATGTATTTCGGCCAAGAGCTGCCGTCCCTCCTCTTCATGAACCTTGTAGGCTTTCGAGCGTCGAACTATGCGACGGGCCTCATTCTGGTCCTCAGGGAGCTCCCGCCTATTAAGGTAGGCCAGGAAGGGTTCGGTCCATGGAGCAATGACAGCCATGATTACATGGGCGGAAGGTGTCATTTCGGTGCCCGATGATATCAGAAGTGTGTTCAGCATCTGGGGGTATGATCGGCCCCGGACTAGTGTTGCTGCTATCGTCTTGCCACACCACGGATGGCTTGAAGAGCCTTTCCACAAAGGTGTTAGGTGGGACGGGGTCGCGTTTAGCGACCATTCGAGCAAGGATGCCCGCTGCCTGATTACTGTCTCGAGCAACGTGATGAAACTCGAGCCCCTCAAACCGAGCTGATATTTTGAGTGCGGCGTCGCGGTATGCCGTCATCTTTGGATCTTTTGCATCGAAATCTCCATTTATTTGGGATATTGCGAGGTTCGAATCCCCACGCACCTCTAGGCGTTGAATGCCCATAGAAATAGCTATCCGGAGACCGTGCAGTAGTGCCTCGTATTCGGCTGCGTTGTTGGAGTCCGTGTACATTATTTGCAATACATAGCGGACTGTGTCCCCAGTAGGGGAGGTTAAGATGACACCGGCTCCCAGCCCGGCTAACATTTTAGAGCCGTCGAAGTACATTACCCAGTTGGAGTATGTGTTGTATTCTTTAGGGAGTTCGGCTTCCGTCCATTCGGCGATGAAGTCGGCCAACACCTGAGATTTAATAGCTCAGCGTGGTTTGTATGTTATTTCAAATGGTAAGAGCTCGATGGCCCATTTGGCTATGCAGCCGGTGGCGTCCTGATTATTTATGATATCATTGAGTGGTACTTCGAATGCCACCGTGATCGAACACTCTTGAAAGTAGTGCCGCAGCTTCCGGGATGCCATCAAGACCGCATACGCTATCTTTTGGTAGTGGGGGTATCAAGATTTGCATGGTGTAAGGACCGCCGATACATAGTATACTGGTTTTTGGAGTGGGAATTTATGTCCCTCTTCCTCTCGTTCGACGACGAGCACCGCGCTCACCACCTGGTGAGTTGCAGATATGTAGAGCAACATAGGTTCGCCGATGTTTGGTGCGGCGAGGATTGGGTTGCTCGCTAACAGAGTTTTTATTTCTTCCAATCCGGCCGCTGCCGCATCCGTCCACTCGAAGTGGTCGGTTCATCGGAGTAGGAGATAAAGTGGCAGTGCCTTTTCTCCCAATCTGGAGATAAAGCGGCTCAAAGCTGCCACGCACCCAGCTAGTTTTTGGACCTGCTTTAGGTCTGTTGGGGTTGTCAATTGTGACAAGGCTTGGATTTTGGCCGGGTTTGCTTCGACTCCTCTATTGGAAACAATGAACCCGAGTAGTTTTCCGGCTGGAACGCCGAAGACACATTTTTCTGGATTGAGCCGTATGTCATATGTTCGGAGGTTGTCGAATGTGAGGCGTAGATCGTCCACCAATGATTCGACATGTTTAGTCTTGACGACTACATCATCTATGTATGCCTCCACTGTCTTGCCAATTTGTTTCTCCAGACATGTTTGAATCATGTGTTGGTAAGTGGCGCCAGCGTTTTTGAGTCCGAATGGCATGGTGTTGAAGCAAAAAGGCCAGTACGGGGTAATGAATGCCGTTGCGGGCTGGTCGGACTCCTTCATTTTAATTTGATGGTATCCGGAGTATGCGTCGAGGAAACACAGTGAATCATGTCCTGCAGTCGCGTCAATGATTTGGTCAATGCGAGGCAGCGGGAAGGGGTCCTTAGGGCAGGCTTTATTGAGGTCTTTGAAATCGACACAAAGGCGCCAGGATTTATCCTTCTTCGGTACCATGACCAGGTTTGCCAGCCAGTCCGGGTGTTTGATTTCCCTGATGAACCCTGCTTCAAGAAGTTTAGCTAGCTCCTCCCCCATAGCTTGTCGTTTGGGTTCGGAAAATCGCCGCAACGTTTGCTTGACTGGTTTGAACCCCTTTATAATATTGAGGCTATGTTCGGCCTGTCCGCATGGGATCCCGGGCATGTCTGAAGGGTGCCAGGCGAAGATATCCCAATTTTCGCGCAGGAACGTTCTTAGTGCGGCGTCGATAGTTGGATCCAGCTGTGCTCCAATGGAGGCTGTCTTGTTGGGATCCGTCGGGTGTACTTGAAATTTTATTATTTCGTCTGCTGGTTTGAAAGAAGTGGACTTGGGCCTCTTATCGAGGATTACATCATCTTTGTCCACTGTGGAACGCACAGTGATTAGCTCCTCGGCCGCTAGGGCCTCAGATAATGCCTCGAGGGCCAAGGATGCCGTTTTGTTTTCGGCACGGAGCGCTATATCCGGATCACTGGTGATGGTGATAACTCCGTTGGGCCCTGGCATTTTGAGCTTCATATACCCGTAATGGGGTATGGCTTGGAAGCGTGTGAAGGCGTCTCGCCCCAACAATGCGTGATATCCGCTTTTGAAAGGTGCCACGTGGAAGAGCAACTCTTCGAACCTATAGTTCTCTGGTGTGCCGAATACTACATCAAGTTTAATTTTCCCCAAACATCGTGCTTCATGACTGGGGATAATCCCTCGAAAGGTGGTGATGCTTTGCTCGATGCGACTCTTGTCCATTTGCATTTTATTGAGCGTGTCTTCGTAGATGAGGTTTAGTCCGCTGCCGCCGTCCATGAGCACCTTGGTGAGTCGAAAGCCGTCTACAATTGGGTTTAAGACCAAGGCGGCAGGTGTTTGGACTGATCTGGCCTTTGGTTCATCGTCGGCAGTAAAAGTTATTGTTGTATCGTTCCAAGGATTTACTGCGGCTACTTGGTTAACTTCGGCGAGGTCGCGGAGCGCCCTTTTGCGTCGATTACTTGAAGAAAAGGTCTCGAAGACCGTAAAGACGTTGAGGTCGTCATCCTCCGAAGAGTGCTTCTTCGGGGTGGTGTTGGTGAGGATGGCCTCGCCGCTCTTAGCCACCTGCCGGAGTACCCAACATGCCCGAAGGCTATGTATTGGTTCGGTATTCGGCGTCGTGTGTATCCGACAGGGCTTGTCGAGTAATTCGTCCAGGACAGTTCTATGTCCCGTGAAGGGTTTGATTTTCTTGTCAATGAGATGATGATCGAGTGCCCCGTAAGGGTGCATCCTTTTTGCCCGTCCGGTGGGCTGCTTAAAGGCAGGAGGTTCCCACTGAGCTGTCTGGGCTTTCCAGGCACTTTCCATTGCGCAGTACTTCCGTACTATAAGTGCCAGATCTGCAAAGTGCAGTATGCGGCGGCGGTTGAGGGCATTGAGGATTCCCTCGTCCGTACAGTTGCGGCACAACACTGAAACCACGTCCTCATCGCAGCAATCTTTAATCTTGTTTTCAACAAGGAGGAATCTGGCCCAGAAGTGATGGACCGTTTCCTGAGGTTGCTGTCGTACATACATTATGTCACATACATCTGGAGGACCTGAATTGCTTGGGGAATATTGCTTGTGGTGGGTGGGTGGGCTGGAATCCGAGCCCTGACCCACTATTGGATCCGGAGTTTGAAGAATCTCCGAGGTCACTAGTCCAGGATTAGGAGGGTCCTGGTGGTTTTTGGGCTCAACGCCTGATTCTATGTTCGGAGGACACATGGTCTCTTCCCGAAGATGGGTATCCGGCTCACAGGGCTCGGAAATCCGAACATAGCTTGTTATCAACTTAGGGGGAGAAGTATTCTCGGCTTGTTCCTCCACAACCGCTTCCAGATGGGTGATCAGCGGGGACTTGATTTCCCTCTGATCGGGTTTAAGCCCAATCCGATCATAGTCTGTTGCGACCCCCAGGGCGGCGATGCGATCTAGCAGTTCGTTCAAGGACGAGACATCTGCCGGATCCATCTTTTCGGAGTGTTCAAGGCCGATGCGGAGATGAAGTTTGGCGATTTGGGGGGCCGCCTTTGGCTTAACGGCCGGGCGAGCGCCCATGGCAAAACCGCCGAGTTGGAGGATCTGTCCCGGAACTAGGGCTCCTCCATAGGTGATGTTGTCATTGATGACAAGGCGAGCCATCGATCCTTCCGTCGACGACACAAAGGAACTCTCAATGAAAGCACCAATGTCGGTGTCAAAACCGGCTGATCTCGGGTAGGGGGTCCCAAACTGTGCGTCTGAGGATCGAAGGTAACAAGGGACAAAGGGAACATGATGTTTACCCAGGTTCGGGCCCTCTTAATGGAGGTAAAACCCTACGTCCTGCTTGATTGTATTTGATGAGTATGGGGGTTACAAGAGTTGATCTACCTCGAGATCGTGATGGCTAAACCCTAGACATGTCTAGCCTATGGGAGTTATGATGGCCTCTACGGACTAAACCCCTCCGGTTTATATCGACACCGGAGGGGGCTAGGGTTGTACAGAGTCGATTTACAGAGGAAGGAAATTACACATCCAAATGCCAATCTTGCCATCCACGCAAAGGAGAGTCCCATCCAGACATGGGGAAAGGCCTTCTATCTTATATCTTCACGGCCCATCAGTCCGGCCCATGTCACATTACCCGGACGCCCGAGGACCCCTTAATCCGGGACTCCCTCAGCTGCTCCGAGAGAAACCGACACTTGTCATTTAGAGCATCCCATCCTCCGAGGACTTTGAGAGAAAATCATCAAGTGAGGAAAAACCCAAACCCAACACCTAAAAGCCAAAGTGATTGAGCATCACTGAAGAGATTGTTCCTGTGTGGAACCAACGCATGTTACCTTTGAGGACTGTGCATCCTCCAGACGGTTAGGCGTCATGGTCTAGAGCATCCAAGAGGAATTGTGGATCGCCGAGTAACCTAGTCTGTGAAGGTTTGGAAGTCACCTGTGAAGACTTACCACGAGTGATTAGGCGAGGTCTGTGTGATCTTAGCTCAAGGAGAATACGGTGAGGACTGTGTGTCCTCAGGTTTAAATACCTAGCCGCTCCAACCAGACGTACAACTGTCACAGCAGTTGGAACTGGTCTACCAAATCACTATCTTCACCAAGCTACTGGTTCTATTTCCTCAACCCTTTCATTTCTTCGCATACTTGCTGTGTACTTGATTGTTACTGTTTGAAGACTTTGACTGAAGACTTTCTCAATTTCCTCATCCCTATTTCTTCAGTCACTTTGTCTTCAGCCTGCTTATCCTACTTATACGTTACTTGTGCTCTGTTTTGTTTCATTTCATCATGATGACTATGCTACTGCTATGTTATCCTTGTACCTGAGTACTTATTCCGCTGCTTGTAGTTCGTTGCTTAGGAAATTCCTCAAGTAGTATTTCCTCAGCGACGAATTCATAAAAATCGCCTATTCACCCCCCCTCTAGTCGATATAACGCACTTTCAGTGTCGCCCATCGCGCTTGAAGGGATGAGAAGACACATCCGTGCATTAGAATTCCCAAAAATAATATTAGACAAGTTTGTTGAAGAACAATAAGATATTCGACAAGAAAAAATAAATACCGCTTTAAATAAATATACACCAAGAATTACTTCAACCCATATACGAGACATTTGGTAATTATTCCCCAAAAATATCATAGTTTTTCTACATGCCCCAAGGCTTATTCAGATATTTAACTGATGAATTTCTTATTTGTGTCTAAATCATCTTGAACCGCTTTATTTTAGCTAAATTGCTAGGTGTTGTGTTTAGGTGCACATGTCACGGGTGAACTACTTCTTTATATATGAATTGTTGATGTCAAAAACTATGATACGATACTATGATACTAATATTTGACACATCAGAATTGTTTACCTCAAGAGCAAAATATTGCGATAACTCATGCAAAAAAAAACTATGTCTAAATCACAAAAAAAAAATCATCATTTGTTGGTCATATGCTATATATTTCTAAGAACAAAACAAATCTTCACTCTTATTTTTCAGAGCCCTACAAGGAGTTGGACTCAGAGTTCCTTCTGTGTGCGACACAAACTCCGCACTTTTCTCTGTTATATTAGCCAAAGATGGGGATCTTTGGACAACGCTCCTAATATTTTTTTTCTCGTGTGGCAGTGTGCAGGATTTCAAGGAGTTTGTTGGTGTCGTCATGTCTGGTGATGGGTCATTGGGCGAGGAGGAGATCTTGAGTCATTAGGTTAGTGAAGTGAGGTTTTCCGTATCCCGTTGCAATGCATGGGCATTTGTGCTAATGAAATAAAAAACATGAAAGAAAAACAAAAAATAAATCGAGTTGTGCCCTCCAGCTCACCTTGGCCGGCCCATCTAGAGCTGCCCTGACGCAACGGTTTCACTAGGTCCCGCTTAAAGTGAGACATACGGGCACGGGACTTCCTATACGCCGCTCGCTGCGGCAAAGTGCCGACGTTTCGCACTCGGCTCCGCTAACCTGGGCCGGCCCATTTCCAGTGGCACCATCGCGAGATGAAAAAACGCAAAAATATAGAGCGCACTTAAGACGTGAATCGATCACGCGACTTCGTGGTCGATGGCGCACTGTGCTAGCCACAGCGGCAGTCAACTTCTCATGTTAGAATTGAAGCGCCATACTTAAAGAAACATAAAACAGCGGCAGGGATTGTACAGATAACCTACTGCGAGTGAGCAACGCTAATAGGCACCATAATTCCTGGGATTTAATATAAAAATGGCAGTCCGCCTTATACGCCGAAACAGATTTAAAATTATTTTTACAATTTTGAACATGATTTTCTTTTTGAAAAAGCATAATATGTTTTGAAACGCAAACATTTTCATATTTCATAGCAAAACAATTTAAACTTGAAACAATTTTTGGAATCTCAAAACTTTTTTTTCAAAAAAAGGAACAACATGAAAACGGAATTTTTTTCCCGAAATCAGGAAGAATTTCTTGAAAATGCAAAACATTTTCTGAAAACAGGAACAAAAACTGAAAGCGCGAACATTTTTAAAATTATGAACTATAACTTCAAGACATGAACATTTTTTGAAATCCCCAGAACATTTATAGAACTAGGGGTCAAATTTTGAAAAACATGAGCATTTTGATGATGTGAACAAATTTGGAAAGCCGGAATATTATTTGGAAATTCCCATTTTTTTGAATTGGTGAACAAAAGTTAATAAATGTAAACATTTTTCGAAATTCCCCGAACATTTTTGGAATTTGCAAACAAAATCTAAAAACACGAGCATTTCTTGAATTTGTGAACAAATTTTGGAACCAGAACAATTTTTTGAAAATGTGATATTTTTTAATTGGTTATTTTTTTTAAAAGGAACAATTCTTGAAAATTCAGAACAAAATTTTGAAACAGAGAACAATTTGAATAACCTGAACAAATTTGTAAATGCTATTTTTTTAGTATGCATGAACAAAAATATTGAAAATGAAGCCATTTTTTCTATAGCTTCGAACATTTTTTGTAAAACGCAAACAATTTTTGAAACTTTGAACAATTTGTGAAACACGATCAATTTTTAAAATTGTGAACATATCTTGAAAGCGAGATCATTTCTTGAATATTCAAAAAATTATTTGAAATTTTCAAATTCCCTGAACATTTTTTCAAACACAATTTTTTTTTAAATCATGAACTAAATTTTGAAAACGAGAACAAATTTTGAAATATGAACATCTTCAAAAAAATTGAACAAATTTTGAAAGCAAGAACATATTTTGAAATTCCTGAACATTTTTTGAAACATGAACAATTTTTGAAAATTGTGTACAAAATTTTGAACATGCGAACATTTTTTGAAACTTGGAACAAAATATTTGAAAATTTTGAACAAAAGATAAAAAGGAAAAGAAAAAGAAAAATGAAAAAGAAAAAGAAAAAGAAACAGGAACAGAAATAGACACAGAAAAAGAAAATGAAAATGGAAAATAGAATAACCTGTCGAGGAGCCTTCTAGAAGGTTCCCGAAACCGATAAAAACCGCTGGGAAACTCCAGAAGATTCCTAAAACCGAAACCTTTTACGTACTACAGATGGGCCGGCCCTATTCCTCGCTCGCTCGGCCAGTCTGTGCGTTTGCAGGACAGTTTGACGCAGTATGCGTCAAGTAGGGAATTCCTACGGGCACCCTGTTCTTTCAGGGATGAGTGTTTTCTCCTTTTGAGGGCTCATGAGCAATTTGGTGATGTATACAAAAATTTCCAAACCCGAATCAACAATATAGGGAAATGCTCCTGCAGCCCTGAGCCAGCGTCCCAGCCCATTTGTACAGGTTGGGTCTTTCCCCATCTTGTGCTGCTGCTAGCGCTATGCCTGCGTTATGGGCTGCTTTGCAATTAAACAGTGCTGATGCGTGTGATTTTCTGCATATTATTTTTGAACATGCTCCTAGAGAGACTAATTGTGCTGTATATGATTTAGCCAAACTGGCTAGAAAGAAGATGTGTGCGGGGTGGATGGAAGATCCATCCATAAAGATTCTTAATACTCTTGTAAAAGATAATATGGTGATGACCTTGCAATAAAAAGTACTACTTTGATGTAAAAAAAAACAATGCCGCTGATGGATCCGAGACTTTCGGCAGTGGTTGCCGTAGTAGAGAGGATGTACTCCTATTCGATGCTCATTGCGACTCACCCGACCAGTAGCCAGCTACTACAACGATCGATTTTTTCTAGCACTTTTTCAGTCTATTTTTTATATTTGGTTTTGCTAAGATACGAAAAAAATATCTTCAGAACTGAACATTTTTAGAAATAATTAAGAATTTATTAAAAACATTAGCATTTTAAAAAATTGTGAATATCTTTTGAAAAGACATGAACAGTTTTTTTAAATACACTACTCCCTCTTTAAAACTTCCATGGATTTTTTTTTGAAAACTCAAACATTTTGAAATGTGAATATTTATTGAAATCAAAAAGGTTTTGTGATTTTTTTTATAAAGTAAAAAGACAAAATAAACGGATCGGACCTTCTAGAAAGGTCCCAAAACTAGATGATACCTCGCGCGTTGCTGCGAGAATTGCTTGCTATATATATGTTAGTAAGATTTGATTATATGAACATGTATATTTGGATTAGTAATACAAGAACTAAATCTAAAAATACATGCAATTATAAATTATTTATTGAATTTGAGTAGCATAATAATAATTAAGACATTTGAGTCTTTTTGCATGCATGTTGCATTTTGAGGTGTGGGCCTTTATCCATTCATAATTGTGTGATGAGGTGGCATAATTACATGTTGAGATAAATATGTCAGTGAGGATGAACTTCTCAGGCATATGGGATGGGATCATGTAGTACGTTTGCTGTCCCCAGATGTGCCACCCCAAAACACATCGTACCTGAGATGCCCTGTGCGAAACGGGCGGTATTTTGGCGCAATGAACATCGATTAGGATTTGCTTGGCAGGGGGTAGCTTGAAGTTAATTGTTGAGCAGGTTGGATGGATCGGAGTGCACATAATTATTCCTGGGCATAGAGTACACACATTCTTATGGGTAGGGTGAGCCACGACATGGGTCGTCTCTAAAACTGTTCTCCTTTGCTCTTAGGGACCGCTTGTGTTTGGGAACATTTCTTCTTGGGAAGATGATGTTCCCATTCTCTCGTAAGTTGATGCCCAGGTACATACTCAACACCATAGCTATGAATGAGACGAGAATATGGGCTATAGGAATCCATCACCGTGATTTTGTCTACAAGTTGATGCCCTACGCGGCTCGGAACCTTTAGTTTGTCGACATGCAAACATCATGTTCATCATCTGACACGGTCAACCTTCCTAGGACTCTATTCCTATCTCTTTTTTTTGTGTGTGTGCGCGGGGGGGGGGGGGGGGGGGGGGGGGGTACTCTATTCCTACCCTTGATGAACATTCCCCATAGGGTGTTGCTACTACAGAAGTTGTTTGGCCCCAGGTGAATGTTTGCTTCGGATGAAAACCAAGATTATCAAATCAGGAGCACTTAAGTTGAAACCAATGATTAGTACCTATACACGACACAATTACAAAACTTCTTCCTGTCCCCAACAAAACCAGTGAGCCTGTCCATCCCACTAGCCTTGCTTGTTAGAAGGACTATTGTATAGTGTTGTTGGATTTAATAATTTTAACAAATTAAAGAAAACGCATTGGATTGTAAACAACAAAGAAAGATTTTGATCGACGTTGAAATAGTAAAGGATGAATGGACCGGGATCCACAACTTCACTAGTGGCATCCATGTAGAAAATATAGCATAGGTGCCGTGAATAAATTACAATTGTATATCGATTAAATTACAATTTTCAATGTTTAGGGGACAAGGTTGGATAGTCGGCTCCTACGTCCTTATCCGCAGACCAATCCGCGAACAACTAGTGTGTCCGTTTTGAGGGCCGTCGTTAAAGATGCTCTAAGATATGCTTGTCTTTTTTTTTCCAACAAAGGGCGGATTTTAATGGTTGTCTTAACTAATCACTGGATTGAATTTGGCTCGGGTTCCTTTCTTCCATGTGAGACCTCATGACATCTTCGGTTCAATAGAGCATCTACAGCCGGACTTGGCAAATCCGATCCCTCAAACACCCGCGGACGCGTCCGGGCGCGTCCGCGGACAGTGACCGGTCACGTCTCAAAAAATTGCATTCCACATCTGCATACCTCAAATCCATATTATTACATGCAACACAACGATGTTTAAGCGGAGCTTCGTCCGGTTCCGCTCACCGCTTGCCCGGCTCCACTGTGGCCATGTCCGGCGGTCGACTGCACCCCTCAGAGTGTTGGTCCAGTCGCCGGCAAGGTAGAGTAGCGCATGGGAGACGAGCCGGCTCACGGGACTCAAGGCGACGCCGTCTCCCATGCCCTACTCTCATCGGAGCCCGTAACCCAAACGGCTCTGGTGGACGTCAGATCGATGACGGATCCGTCCTGAGACGAGCCGGCGACGTCCACCACGATGCGGTTGCGACGCCCGGACTGATGCGCTGCTACTTGTGAACTGCGTTGAGATTTCCTCGAAGAGGAGAGGATGATACAATACAGTAGAGATAAGTATTTCTCTTAGTTAAGAACCAAGATTATCAATCAAGTAGGAGAACCAAGCAACAACTCGTTAGCAGCACATGCACACAAATAACAAATCCTTTCATCCCAACGCGAACAAGGGGTTGTCAATCACTTGACGGTTACGGGCAAGATTAAATTGTGTGGTATTTGATAGATAGATCGGACAAAAATATAAAATAAAATAAATAAAAGAAAAATACATCAAGGTATTTTTTGGTTTTAATATATGATAAAAGATAGACCCGGGGGCCATAATTTTCACTAAAGGCTTCTCCCTAGAAAATAAAATACGATGGGTAACAAATTACTGTTGGGTAATTGATAGAAAAACAAATAATTATGACGATATCCAAGGCCGGGCGCGCGCAGGGGGCAGCAGGCAGCAGGGAAGCAGCAGCGGTTAAGAGCAGCAGCGCGGGCACGCATGGGAGCTCGAGCTCCGGCCATGGCGGAGGGCGACGCGCACGGGTACAAATCAAAGCTGGGACATGGGGGATCGAAGGGGATGCTCACCCTGGTTCTAGTGGTTGAGGTCAGGGAGCGCGGGGTGGCCGGGTTGCGTCGAATTTGACGACGAGAGGCGGCGGCCGTGGCGAGGAGACGACGGCAATGCAGAGCGTATGGGGGTTGCTCCGCTCGATTCGGTAGTGTAGACGAAGGAGACGATGGTGGTGAAGCTCCTGGACAGCCTCTCAAGCGCCGGCGAGGTCGGCGGCGGCAGCGGCGGCGATGGCCATGGTGGCTGCAGCTTCGGGTGGCGACGAACGCGGCGATGATGATGCGAGGAGGACGAATAGCGAGGCTAGGGTTCGCCCACGGGGTCGGGGTGATTTTATCTTCTCCTAGGAGAGCTTCAGCGGCACGCGTCGGCAATCCACCGGTCATGGCGAGCTGCAGATGGGTGACACGCCATGCCTCTGTACGTGAGATTGATGAAAACTGGTTGGTGGGCTGGGATGTGCTACTGTGGCTGATGGGCTCTATTGCCCAGTAGTTATTTCTCTTTATACATTTACATAAGTTAGTTTGCTGCTGTTTGGTAACTTAGGATAGTTCAAATGAGGTCCCAATTTGCGTATCACAAAAACATCAATGCTAAGCCACATACCAAGTTTCATATTTACTAGGATTTGTAACTATTTTTGTATCGATTATTTTGTTCTGTAGGACAAGATTTTGATCCATTCAAAAACCCAAATTCAAATGTTTTTCGAACCTAAATATTTTGTGAGACCCTCACCTAATTTAGTCGAAGTCTTAACATATTTTTGTGGATTATAAAAGTACTTTTGAAAATTTTGGAAACCATTTTTTTATTTTTAGGTTTAATTAATTCCTCATTTCACATTTGGTTTAATAATAAAATGACATGGCAAAATTAATTGGCTTAATTGATTATTATAGTTTGGGGCTGTTACTGGCTAGGCGCGCCAAGTCCTCAAAAGCCCATGTAGCTAGGGAAGGAAAAAAAGGGAAGTCCTAGTAGGAATAGAATTGGACTTGGAGTCCAAGTCCTCTCCCCTTGGCGCCAACTCCTATTAGAAGTAGGGCTGGACTCTCAGCCCTCTCATGCATATAAATATAGGGAAGGGGGCGCAGCAAGGCACCCCAACAAATTGGCCTTGGCTGCTGCCCCGTCTCTTCCTCCCGGCATAGTTCTCGTCCACGGTTTTTTCGCTTAGCGAAGCCCTGCCGGTATTCCGACTCCACCACCACCATCATCACCACGCCGTCGTGCTGGTTGTGATCTCATCTACTTCTCCGCCTTCTTTTGCTGGATCATGGAGGAGGAGACGTCATCGAGCCGCACGTGTGCTAAACTCGGAGGTGCAGTCCGTTCGGCACTAGATCGGTTTGATCGTGATCGGATCGTGAAGAGTACGACTACATCAACCATGTTATATACGCTTCCGCTTTAGGTCTACGAGGATACGTAGACACACTCTCCCCTCTCGTTGCTATGTTTCTCCTAGATAGATCTTGAGTGTTCGTAGGAATTTTTTTGATTTTCATGCTTCGTTCCCCAACACAAGGATGATGTAGAGCCCCTCTGTGATCGAATCCACCTTCGGCAGAGTGCTGGAGAAGGCCTCCAGATGGGATCTGTCGAGAACAGGAACTTGCGGCAGCGGAAAAAGTATTTCATGAACTCCCCTGTTGGTTTCAGATTTTAGAAAATTTATAGAGGCGGAGTTAGGTCAAACGTAGCCACGTGGGCCCCACAAGCCACCAGGGCGCGCCCTACCCCGTGGGTGTGCCCTGGTGTCTTGTGGGCCACTGCTCCATCTTCTCGTCCCTTCCCTAAGCTTTCAGGGTCTCTTATTGCCAGAAAAAAATCTCCAAAAAGTTTCGTGGCATTTGGACTTCGTTTGGTACTGATATTCTGAAAAATCAAAAACAAGCAAAAAAAACAGCAACTGGCACTGGGCACTAAGTTAATAGGTTAGTCCCAAAGAATGATATATAATTGCTTGTAAGTGTATATAAAACATCAAAGATTGATACTATAATAGCATGGAACAATCAAAAATTATAGATACGTTGGAGACGTATCATGCGCCATACGGGGCGCCGGAGAATGCGGCTCCGCCTCGCCGACGTCCATCGCCGCGAGGGCAGCTGCCGCCTTCCGCGCTTGGTGCCTGGCACGGCGGGCACGCCATGTCATGTTCTCGTCGGACGAGGCCCATGGTGCGTCCCGATGCTCGGCACGCCAACAGAGGGGTTGCATGTCTGCCATCGCGTTTGGACGCTAGACGGACCGCACCGCCTCCGGCGAGGCAACTACGGCTGCCCTAGCACCGGATCCATGCGCCATTTGGGCGGACGCAATGGATTCCCGACGGAAGGTGCCCGAGCGCTACTGTGCACGGGCCTCCACCCGGGCGCGGTGGAGCGCAAGCCGGACGGCCATCTCCTCCTCGGGGTCGCGTGGGATGAGCTCTGGGTCAGACGGATCTAGAGGTGAAGGACTCGAATCTGTTGCCCGCCATGCCAGAGACGGTCGAAAGGCGCCGGAGACGAGCTTAGGTGGTGGAGGGGAGCAGAGGGGAGTGGAGTGAAGTGGCTAGGGTTTGGTCCGGCGAGCGGATGGGGAGGAATATATGTGGGGTCGGGTGGGCCATCGTGGGCCGGGTCCGACATGGCGGGCATGCCCGGGCGCGCCCAAGCGCCCCCATATTTGGGCTGGATATAAGGGGTGCGGGTCAGCCCTCGCGTTTGAGAGCCGTTTGAGGCGCCCTTCTAGGTCAATTTTTTGCGATCGGACAGTGACCGGATGGCTCGTCTAGACGTATGAAGCGAGTTTGAGGCGCTTGGCTATTGATCCTCTTAGGACGCCTTTGGTTACCTGCACCGTTTTTGCCACTTTGCATACTTGTCCCAGCTGGGTCTGGCTGAGCATATGTAGGCAAAAAGCCAACATCTGCATGTTGATTGGTTGCCTGCATTGCATCAAGGCCCAGCTGGGTGCATGTTGTTTGGTTGCCTGTGTTTGTGCTTCGGGTGTGAACAGATGCAAAGCACAACTGTTTGGTTGTGTGCAAGTTCTTGATCTGCTCACCCCTTTCAAATGTGGTGGACTTATCACCCATTTAACAGCACACAACACACTATGATCAATGGCAGCAGAAAAAC
Organism: Thinopyrum elongatum; assembly: GCA_011799875.1. NCBI lineage: Eukaryota > Viridiplantae > Streptophyta > Magnoliopsida > Poales > Poaceae > Thinopyrum > Thinopyrum elongatum. The sequence goes on along the minus strand of CM022300.1, from coordinate 553,002,026 downwards.
AGCAAGAACAAAGCAAATAACAGGTAGGTTATAAGCTACTAGGCATAAGTTTAAAACAGCAGGGCATCCCATGCCCCAACTAGACCCCAGGGTGCTGCTCCCTGGGCAAAATATACACAAGTTCACAGCAAAAGAGATGATCAGGCTTCAGTTCAAACCTACACTACTTCAGTTCAGACTACGAGGAACAAACTATATAGCATGAGAGATCAGACTTAACAGATGAACTAAAGGGCTTGAGTGATGTCGTCGACGCAGCTGTGCTTCGAGCACCGGACCGTGCAGATGTTGGAGCTGTTGGTGTTGAAGATATGCACCTTCAACCCCAGGCCGGATAGCTTGAAGACTACAAGGTCGCCGGGGACGATCTTGTGCCGGCCAGAGAAGTGTTGGGAAACGTTGCATGGAAGACAAAAAAAAATTCTACGCACACGCAAGATCTATCCATGGAGATGTATAGCTACGAGAGGGGAGAGCATCTTCATACCCTTGAAGATCGCTAAGCGGAAGCGTTTATCAACGTGGTTGATGTAGTCGTACACATTCATGATCCGTCCCGATCAAGTACCAAACGCACGGCACCTCCACGTTCAGCACACGTTCAGCTCGATGACGTCCTTGCCTTCTTGATCCAGCAAGACGGGCGAAGTAGTAGATGAGTTCCGGCAGCACGACGGCATGGTGACGGTGTTGTGAAGAACAATCTCCGTAGGGCTTCGCCAAGCACAACGGAAACTATGACGGAGGATAAACTAGAGGGGACAGGGTTGCCGGCACACGGCTTGGTGAATCTTGATGTGTCTTGGGTGCTAGCCCTGCCCCTCTATTTATATGTTGAGCCCTGGGGTCAACACTTGGAGTAAAAGCCTCCTCAAAGTCGGTTTTGCCCGAAAGGCAAGAGTCCTTCTCGGACTCCAGGGCTAGACGCTAGGGTTCCCGACGTCTACCCCCCAGACGCCAGGGTTCCTAGCGGCTGGCCCCTGGCCTCCGCAAAACTTCCTTTTGCACTTTCCAAAACCCTCGTGGGCTTTACCCCTTGGCCCAAATAAAGTGTTCTCGTGCCCAAACATTTCGGGAAACATCCGAAACCCCTTCCGGTGAATTCCGGAACCTTTCCGAAGACTAAAGCACTATTATCCCAAATATCAATCTTTACCTCCAGACCATTCTGGAGCTCCTCGTCATGTCTGTGATCTCATCTGGGACACCGAACAACATTCGGTCACCAACATACATAACTCATATAATACTATATCGTCAACGAACGTTAAGCGTGCGGACCCTACGGGTTCGAGAACTATGTAGACATGACCGAGACACCTCTCCGGTCAATAACCAATAGCGGAACATGGATGCCCATATTGGCTCCTACATATTCTACGAAAATCTTTATCGGTCAAACCTTATGACAACATACGTAATTCCCTTTGTCCATCGGTATGTTACTTGCCCGAGATTCGATCATCGGTATCTTCATACCTAGTTCAATCTCGTTACCGGAAAGTCTTTTTACTCGTTCCGTGATACATCATCTTGTAACTAACTCATTAGTCACTTTGCTTGCAAGGCTTCTTATGATGTGTATTACCGAGAGGGCCCAGAGATACCTCTCCGATACTCGGAGTGACAAATCCTAATCTCGATCTATGCCAACTCAACAAACACCTTCGGAGATACCTGTAGAGCATATTTATGATCACCCAGTTACGTTGTGACGTTTGATAGCACACAAGGTATTCCTCCGGAATCCGGGAGTTGCATAATCTCATAGTCGAAGGAATATGTATTTGACATGAAGAAAGCAATAGCAATAAACTGAACGATCATTATGCTAAGCTAATGGATGGGTCTTGTCCATCACATCATTCTCCTAATGATGTGATCCCGTTATCAAATGACAACACATGTCTATGGTTAGGAAACCTTAACCATCTTTGATTAACGAGCTAGTCTAGTAGAGGCATACTAGGGACACGGTATTTGTTTATGTATTCACACATGTATTTAAGTTTCCGATCAATACAATTCTAGCATGAATAATAAACCTTTATCATGAATAAGGAAATATAAAATAACAACTTTATTATTGCCTCTAGGGCATATTTCCTTCAAGAAGTACTCCCAGCCGCGCCCCAGCACCATGTGCCCCTTGAACATCTGCACCTGGACCCAAAACTCGCACCACTTGTTGGCGGAGAGGCTGACGACGCGAGGAGGGCCGCTGACCAGCCATTGCTTCATCACCGGCCTGAATTTACACGTGATGATGAGCATGTCGATGTCCTCCTAGTCACTGATCTGTGTATAGAACCTGATAGGTTCCTGCTACTTCTTGAGCTTGCGTTGGTTTTTCCCTTAAAGAGGAAAGGGTGATGCAGCAAAGTAGAGTAAGTATTTCCCTCAGTTTTGAGAACCAAGGTATCAATCCAGTAGGAGACAACACGCAAGTCACCAAATACCTGCACAAACAAACACCAAACTTGCACCCAACGCGATAAGGGGTTGTCAATCCCTTCACGGTTACTCACAAAAGTGAGATCTGATAGAGATAGATAAACGGTAAAGTAAATATTTTTTTGGTATTTTTGTTTTATAAATTGGAAAGTAAAAGATTGCAAAATAGTATATCGGAAACTCGTAGATTGGAAAGTAGAAGATTGTATGATGGAAAATAGACCCGGGGGCCATAGGTTTCACTAGAGGCTTCTCTCAAGATAGAAAATAATACGGTGGGTGAACAAATTACTGCCGAGCAATTGATAGAAAAGCGCAAAGTTATGACGATATCTAAGGCAATGATCATGAATATAGGCATCATGTCCGTGTCAAGTAGACCGAAACGATTCTGCATCTACTACTATTACTCCACACATCGACCGACTCCTGCCTGCATCTAGAGTATTAAGTTCATGAAGAACAGAGTAACGCATTAAGAAAGATGACATGATGTAGAGGAATTAACTCAACCAATATGATGAAAACCCCATCTTTTTATCCTCGATGGCGACAATACAATACGTGCCTTGCTGCCCCTACTGTCACTGGGAAAGGACACCGCAAGATTGAACCCAAAGCTAAGCACTTCTCCCATTGCAAGAAAAACCAATCTAGTTGGCCAAACCAAATCGATAGTTCGAAGAGACTTGCAAAGATATCAAATCATACATAAAAGAATTCAAAGAAGATTCAAATAATATTCATAGATAAGCTGATCATAAATCCACAATTCATCGGATCTCGGCAAACACACCGCAAAAAAGTATTACATCGAATAGATCTCCAAGAACATCGAGGAGAACTTGGTATTGAGAATCAAAGAGAGAGAGAAAACCATCTAGCTACTAGCTATGGACCCGTAGGTCTGAGGTAAACTACTCACACTTCATCGGAAGGGCAATGGTGTTGATGTAGAAGCCCTCCGTGATCGAATCCCCCTCCGGCAGGACGCCGGAAAAGGCCCCTAGATGGGATCTCACGGGTACAGAAAGATCATGGCGAAAGTTTTATTCCGTTTGGACTCCGTTTGGTATTCCTTTTCTGCGAAACTCAAAAACAGGGAAAAAAACAGGAACTGGCACCGGGCTCTAGGTTAATAGGTTAGTCCCAAAAATAATATAAAATAGCATATTAATGCATATAAAACATCCAAAACAGATAATATAATAGCATGGAACAATCAAAAATTATAGATACGTTGGAGACGTATCAAGCATCCCCAAGCTTAATTCATGCTCGTCCTCGAGTAGGTAAATGATAAAAACAGAATTTTTGATATGGAATGCTACCTAACATATTTATCCATGTAATTTCTTTATTGTGGCATGAATGTTCAGATCCGTATGATTCAAAACAAAAGTTTAATATTGACATAAAAACAATAATACTTCAAGCATACTAACAAGATAATTATGTCTTCTCAAAATAACATGGCCAAAGAAAGCTTATCCCTACAAAATCATATAGTCTGGCTATACTCCATCTTCATCACACAAAATACTCAAATCATGCACAACCCCGGTTTTAGCCAAGCAATTGTTTTATACTTTAGTATTCTCAAACTTTTTCAACTTTCACGCAATACATGAGCGTGAGCCATGGACATAGCACTATAGGTGGAATAGAAGGTGGTTGTGCAGAAGACAAAAAGAGGGAGATAGTCTCACATCAACTAGGCGTATCAACGGGCTATGGAGATGCCCATCAATAGATATCAATGTGAGTGAGTAGGGATTGCCATGCAACGGATGCACTAGAGCTATAAGTTTATGAAAACTCAAAAAGAAAACTAAGTGGGTGTGCATCCAACTTGCTTGCTCATGAAGACCTAGGGCAATTTGAGGAAGCCCATTGTTGGAATATACAAGCCAAGTTCTATAATAAAAAATTCCCACTAGCATATGAAAGTGACAACATAGGAGACTCTCTATCATGAAGATCATGGTGCTACTTTGAAGCACAAGTATGGAAAAAGAATAGTAACATTGCCCCTTCTCTCTTTTTCTCTCATTTTTTTTCTTTCTTTTTTTTCTTTCTTATTTTTTTTCTTTTCTCTTTTCTTTTTTTCTTTCTTCTCTTTTTTTTTCTTTCTTTTCTCTTTTTTTTTATTTCCTCACATGGGACAATGCTCTAATAATGAAAATCATCATACTTCTATTTACTTACAACTCGATACTAGAACAAAATATGACTCTATATGAATGCCTCCGGCGGTGTACCGGGATGTGCAATGAATCAAGAGTGACATGTATGAAAGAATTATGAACGGTGGCTTTGCCACAAATACGATGTCAACTACATGATCATGCAAAGCAATATGACAATGATGATGCGTGTCATAATAAACGGAACGGTGGAAAGTTGCATGGCAATATATTTCGGAATGGCTATGGAAATGCCATAATAGGTAGGTATGGTGGCTGTTTTGAGGAAGGTATATGGTGGGTTTATGGTACCGGCGAAAATTGCGCGGCACTAGAGAGGCTAGCAAAGGTGGAAGGGTGAGAGTGCGTATAATCCATGGACTCAACATTAGTCATAAAGAACTCACATACTTATTGCAAAAATCTATTAGTCATCGAAACAAAGTACTAGACGCATGCTCCTAGGGGAAGGGTTGGTAGGAGTTAACCATCGCGCGATCCCGACTTCCACACAAAGGATGACAATCAAAAAATATCTCATGCTCCAACTTCGTTATATAACGGTTCACCATACGTGCATGCTACGGGACTCGCAAACCTTAACACAAGTATTTCTCAAATTCACAACTACTCACTAGCATGACTCTATTATCACCATCTTCATATCTCAAAACAATCATAAGGAATCAAACTTCTCATAGTATTCAATGCACTTTATATGAAAGTTTTTATTATATCCCTCTTGGATGCCTATCATATTAGGACTAAATTTATAACCAAAGCAAATTACCACGCTGTTTTAAACACTCTCAAAATAATATAAGTGAAGAATGAGAGTTCATCAATTTCTATAAAATAAAACCACCGTCGTGCTCTAAAAAGATGCAAGTGAAGCACTAGAGCAAAATTGCCTAGCTCAAAAGATATAAGTGAAGCACAAAGAGTATTCTAATAAATCACGATTCATGCATGTCTCTCTCAAAATGTGTGTACAGCAAGGATGATTGTGTCAAACTAAAAAGCAAAGACTCAAATCATACAAGACGCTCCAAGCAAAACACATATCATGTGGTGAATAAAAATATAGCCTCAAGTAAAGTTACCGATAAACGAAGACGAAAGAGGGGATGCCTTTCGGGGCATCCCCAATCTTAGGCTCTTGGTTGTCCTTGAATATTACCTTGGGGTGCCTTGGGCATCCCCAAGATTAGGCTCTTCCCATTCCTTATTCCATAGTCCGTCAAATCCTTACCCAAAACTTGAAAACTTCACAACACAAAACTCAACAGAAAATCTCATAAGCTCCGATAGTATAAGAAAATAAATCACCACGTTGGTACTGTTGTGAACTCATTCTTTATTTATATTGGTGTAATATCTACTGTATTCCAACTTTTCCATGGTTCATACCCCCCGATACTACCCATAGATTCATCAAAATAAGCAAACAAAAAAAAACAGAATCTGTCAAAAACAGAACAGTCTGCGAAGATACGAATTGTTCTAATACTAATGTAACTCCAAAAATTCTGAAATATTAGGTAAAAATAGTAAATTTGTATATAAATCTCGTATAAAAAATTCAGGGTTTTTAAATGCTCAATTGAAGTATTAAAATTCTGAGAGTGGACGCAAAAGTTTCTGTTTTTCAGCAAGATCAAATCAACTATCACCGTAAGCCATCCCAAAGGTCTTACTTGGCACAAACACTAATTAAAACATAAAACCACATCTAACCATAGGCTATATGAATTATTTATTGCAAAACATAACCAAAAAAAGCAAAAACAAAAATAAAATTGGGTTGCCTCCCAACAAGCGCTTTTCTTTAAAGCCTTTTAGCTAGACGTTGATAATTTTGATGATGCTCACATGAAAGATAGCAATTGAAACATGAAAAGAGCATCATGTAGCATGTGAAAAACACATCTAAGTCTAACATACTTCCTATGCATAGGCATCTTATAGGCAAACAAATTATCAAGGGAAGCAAAAACTAGCATATGCAAGGAAGAAAAAAGAAACAATAGCAATCTCAACATAACGAGAGGCAATTTAGTGACATGAAAATTTCTACATCCATATTTTCCTCTCTCATAATAATTACATGTAGGATCATAATCAAATTCAACAATATAGCTATCACATAAGATATTCTCTACATGATCCACATGCATGCAAAGTAGACACTCTTCCAAAATAGTGGGATTAACATTAACTAAGAAGAATCACCCCAATCATGATCATTGCAACAAGTAGTAGACATAGCAAAATTAGCATCCCCAAGCTTAGGGTTTTGCATATCATTAACACAATTGACATTAATAGATTTTATAGTAAAACCATTGCAATCATGCTTTTTATTCAAGGAGCTATCATGAATCACTTCATAAATTTCTTCATCACAATTTTCAGATTCACGAATTTCAAGCAAAACTTCATAAAGATAATCTAGTGCACTCAAATCACTAGAAATTGGTTCATCATAATTGGATCTCTTAAAAAGATTAGCAAGTGGATGAGGATCCATAAACTTTTAGCAAGCGAAGATGCAAGCAAAAAGAAGGCACATGGTAACACAACCAAACAAAAAGACGAACGGAAGAAGGGCGAATAAAAAGGCAAAAAATTTCGAAAATCGTTTTAGAAGTGGGGGGGAGGAAAACGAGAGGCGAATGGCGAATAATGTAATGCAAGAGATGAGAGTTTATGATGGGTACTTGGTATGTCTTGACTTGGCGTAGATCTCCCCGGCAACGGCGCCAGAAATTCTTCCTGCTACTTCTTGAGCTTGCGTTGGTTTTTTCCTTGAAGAGGAAAGGGTGATGCAGCAAAGTAGAGTAAGTATTTTCCTCAGTTTTGAGAACCAAGGTATCAATCCAGTAGGAGGCAACACGCAAGTCATCGAATACCTGCACAAACAAACACCAAACTTGCACCCAACGTGATAAGGGGTTGTCAATCCCTTCACGGTTACTCGCAAAAGTGAGATCTGATAGAGATAGATAAACGGTAAAGTAAATATTTTTTGGTATTTTTGTTTTATAGATTGGAAAGTAAAAGATTGCAAAATAGTAGATCGGAAACTAGTAGATTGGAAAGTAGAAGATTGTATGATGGAAAATAGACCCGGGGGCCATAGGTTTCACTAGAGGCTTCTCTCAAGATAGAAAATAATACGGTGGGTGAACAAATTACTGCCGAGCAATTGATAGAAAAGCGCAAAGTTATGACGATATCTAAGGCAATGATCATGAATATAGGCATCACGTCCGTGTCAAGTAGACCGAAACGATTCTGCATCTACTACTATTACTCCACACATCGACCGACTCCTGCCTGCATCTAGAGTATTAAGTTCATGAAGAACAGAGTAACGCATTAAGAAAGATGACATGATGTAGAGGAATTAACTCAAGCAATATGATGAAAACCCCATCTTTTTATCCTCGATGGCGACAATACAATACGTGCCTTGCTGCCCCTACTGTCACTGGGAAAGGACACCGCAAGATTGAACTCAAAGCTAAGCACTTCTCCCATTGCAAGAAAAACCAATCTAGTTGGCCAAACCAAATCGATAGTCCGAAGAGACTTGCAAAGATATCAAATCATGCATAAAAGAATTCAGAGAAGATTCAAATAATATTCATAGATAAGCTGATCATAAATCCACAATTCATCGGATCTCGGCAAACACACCGTAAAAAAGTATTACATCGAATAGATCTCCAAGAACATCGAGGAGAACTTGGTATTGAGAATCAAAGAGAGAGAAAAAGCCATCTAGCTACTAGCTATGGACCCGTAGGTCTTAGGTAAACTACTCACACCGGAAAAGGCCCCTAGATGGGATCTCACGGGTATAGAAGGTTGCGGCGGTGGAAAAGTATTTTCGTGGATGCCTCTGGTGGTTTGGGCATATAAGAGTATATATAGGCGAAAGAATTAGGTCAGGAGACGCACGAGGGGCCCACAAGGGTGGGGGGCGCGCCCTCCGTCCTTGTGGCCGCCTCGTGGCTTCTCTGACTTGCACTCCAAGTCCTCTGGTTTCCTTTTTGTCCAAGAAAGATCATCGCGAAAGTTTTATTCCGTTTGGACTCCGTTTGGTATTCCTTTTCTGCGAAACTCAAAAACAGGAAAAAAAAAAGGAACTGGCACTGGGCTCTAGGTTAATAGGTTAGTCCCAAAAATAATATAAAATAGCATATTAATGCATATAAAACATCCAAAACAGATAATATAATAGCATGGAACAATAAAAAATTATAGATACGTTGGAGACGTATCAGTTCCCGTGCACCCTCCTCGTTGCCGGTCCTCGACCTCCTGCCAGCGCCCAGCGGCATCCTCATGTAGTTCACCCTGCCAGGGAGCACCACCCTCTTCAGCCACCGGTTGGTGGGGATGAGGTCCTCCGCCCCCTTTGCGCCACTCCGTCTTCATTATCTTGTCAGCAAGATGGACATCAGTTAGCAACATATGACACATGATCAAAGCTAACACATAGGACATCATCTATGCTCACTGAACACAGCTTACAATGATCACTACTAACACAGGATCAGTGCTACTCTGATCAGTGCTTACAATTATCAGTGCTTACAGTTATCAGTGCTAACACTGATCAGATGAAGCCACCACTCACATGTCCTACTTGCACCTATTATTTTTGGCATTCAGGTATGTCCTACTTGCATGCCACATGCACTCACGTACCCTAGCAACAAGAGCAAGAGGAGCACTAAGAACTAACAACAGCAGCAAGAACAATAGCATATACACTAGTAACAACACTAAGAACTAACAATGTGGCAGTACAAAGTAACAATGTGCCACTACAAACTAACAATTTGGCAGTACAAAGTAACAATGTGGCACTAAAACGATGCAAACTAACACTGCATTATGAACAATCTAGCCATGTGGGATGAACAAAGACGCATCCACTTTGGTTCATCCCCAAAACAGTGTATTCTGATCGAATCAGGTCGAATCCGGTCGAATCAGGTCCAATGTACGGGTCACAATCTAATCTAACACACTTAGAACTATCCTAAGAACCCTAAGTACGAAGCAGATGGAGATTTGAGAGTTTACAGTGTGGGTTGCCGGTGTAGCTTACGCCAGCCGTGGTGAAAACCCGACGGGAAGAGGGGTACTGTCGCCGCCGATGAAGAGGACCAGGCCATTCCGAGGGCCGCGGCCGTGCAGCTCGTCCTGCCCGGCTCGAAGATGACGCAGACGTCCTGGAGCTCCCCTCCCCTTGCACCGGACGCAGAAGAGAAAACCCTCTTATGGGGGTAAAAATACCCCCATAAGAGGGGCCTGCAAAGGACGACGCCGGCGGGTATTGGATCCTCGCCAGGTTTGAGCCGACGAAGAGGACCACCGGCTCCGGTGGCGGAGCCGGAGCGACCAGCGCCGGCGCTGCATTGGCCTGGGGCGGCGGCATGGTGCATAAAGGGGAGGGAGCTCGCAGTGCTGCCGCCAGATCTACTCTGACTGCGAAGAGGCCGACAATCCACCTCCCTTGGATGGGATTGCTGTCGGCGATGACAGGAGCGGGTGTGGTGTGGCGAGATGGCGGCGTGGCCATCGGAGAAACCGAACGGGCGATGAGGTGATATAGAGCGAGTGGGTGTGAACTGATGAAGGAGGTGACGGGAGGGGGCGTGAGGAGTTATGAGCCGCCGTGTCGTCTTCTGCACTTCCCAACGCGTGCGGGCGCTTGCCACGCGTGGCTCGAGCGAGTCTAACTCGCAAAAAAACGCCCGATTCAACCGTTCCTCCAGAGTCAGGCCCAAACCTGCTTTGAGATTCATACGGGCCACGAATTACATGCGACCCAACTAACCAAACGGACCGAATTCTGCCCGCGCAGCCCTGGCCCGACCTAATGCAGGTAAGCAAACGCGTTCTTAGACGATTCAAACTCTGAAGGTTTCCGGTAACTTGACAAGGGTAGCTAGAACGCATCTTGAAAGCTCCACCCAACTTTGTCGCGACTGCCACGGATGTCTTGCTTTTCTGCTATTACGGTCAACGGCCCTGTTTGGATCCCTAAGTTAGAGTTAGTTTTAGTTAGTTGGGGCTCAAATAACCCAAAAGTATCCAAACATGATGGGTTAGTTTGGGTTAGTTGGATCTAACCCATCCCAAAAAACTAGCCCACACTAGAGGAGCTTATTTGGGTTAGTTCTCCTTGGCCCACTAGAAAAATTAGTAAAAAAAGTTACCCCTCTCATCCAAACAGGGTTCAATGTAGTCAAATGATTGAGAAAGAATATTTATTGTCAATCTAACCCTATCATCCAAACAGCTTTTTGATTAGAGTTAGTTTAGGGTTAGTTCAGGGTTAGAATCTAACTCTAACCTCTAACTGAGTTAGAGTATCCAAACAGAGCCAACGTCGTAGACTGCGTGTCTCCACAGGAAGGCCAGTCAGATACGTTGTTTCGTGTGATAACAATACAAGTCTTGGCAACGATCAGTCATTCAAACACGTTTCGACGGACTCGCAACCATCAGTCGTCGGTAGGTCTAACAGAAAAATCTGCTTGTACACATCGCCGGCCGTCTGCCACCTTTTTTCTATGGACTGGGCAGTCGACCTGGATATTTTTATCCCGGAAAGTTGAGCGGGCTGGATCCTGGATAGATAGAGCTGGAAAGGAACAGTGGTGGTAAAATAAAAGCGAGAAAGCATTTACGCCGGCCTCTGTGCATGGCCCCCGCCGTGTCAGCGGACCCGCACCGATTGGTTCGATCGGGGTGGTCCATCCCATATCCGATCCCGCCCCACGACGGGGGCACCTCCTCCCTCCACAGCACTGCTGCACGCGGACGCGGACGCGCTTCCGGATTCAAAATTTCAGCAGCAGCCGACGCGGACGCGCTTCCGGATTCACGATCGGGCCGGCGAGGAGGGAGAAAGAGTAATGGGTGGCATCCGGCCGAAATTTCACCGAGATCCGGTGGTACTTCCGGCGGCCCGTGCCAGCCTGGAGAGTGAAATGCGCATCTGCCCCTCGCATTGTCCGAAATTGCGCCTACTATCTTTCTCTCGTACGGAGTATAAAACGTCTGGAGCTTCCACGAGTATAAAGCCCAATTTTCTGCTTTTTTTTAACACACCCAATTTTCTGCTGGTAATGTAGATTTCGTGTGATCGAGTATCCTTTCTCCGAGGCTAAAACTTACCGCTCCCTCCATTCCAACATAATTGGCGTTCCCGGTTTTGTCAAGATTGTTAAGTCTGACTAACTTTAAAGAAAAATATGTTAAAATCTACAGTACCAAATACTCATGGTAGTACAAAAAATATACTCCCTCATGAGACTAATTTCTCATTCTAGTTGTTTATATACTTTTCATATATTTGGTCAAATTTACACAAAGTTTAACTTATGACAATTGACAAACCTAGAACTTCAATGATTTTCAAAAGGAAGGAGAAACTGTTTGGCTTGCGGACTAATTAATTTCTTTTACGGGACCCGCTTGCTTATTTTTATTATTCTTGTTATTTTCAAGGAAAATGAATGTGTGCATCCTTGGATGCAGAGGCCGAGATTTCAACCTCCTTTTCAAAGAAGAATATAACCTGACTTTTATTCAACCATGACAGAATGTGACATACAAATGATACCATGGGTGTTTATAAGCCACGTATGGCGCCCTAACTCTAAGGTGACACAAGACTTAGCAAGATCGCGGGCTTTAAATTGTGCTCTCTCTTCTCATGTTGAACATGAACTTCAACAAAATCTTCAATCTCCAGCTTTATCTCTCGAATAATGGCATTCCCCCGTACTTATATACTCACTTTTAATATGATTAACAGTAGCCAAACAATCCTTCATTATGTGAATTCTGCTCAAGTACAGGCCAGAAGCCGGAGAAAATGCTTCGCTAAATGCCTTTGCTTCTAGAGTTTCTGGCTGAACTAGGTCCTGAATCACCATCATCCCGACATACAACTGCGAGAGAGCTCTTATCTTGATTTCTACCAACAACAACGTCAACAGTGATCTACATACAGCCCTGAAAACGGTGGTTTCCAGCCTTTTCTCACCAAGGGAACGAGCCGTTAGTACTTTACTGTTGAACTCGGCGTCAGCTTGCCCAGAACCAGTACAAGGTCCCACAGGTTGTTTTCAATGACGCTGAGTGTGGTCAAAGGTGACTGAAATTCACGTTCAGGGATCGTCCTCCGGTAAGCTCACCATATAGCCCATAGGGTCACCAAGACCTTGATAGATTCTTCCTCCTCCGCCGATTCCTTGTGCGTCATTAACCATAGCCTCACATTAGAAAAATTGCATGCAATAAGATGTTCCACAAGCTCCTCATCCATAAGCGACCACACACTTTTGGCCATGTTACAATCAACAAGCCCATGACACCAAGAATCTTCAGTGTCGTTGCAATTCTCACATACTCCCTCCGTTTCATAATGTAACGCATATATTTTTGAAAGTTAAACCTCACAAACTTTGACCAAGTTTTTGGAGAAAAACATTTACATCTAGAATGCCAAACATATCATTAGATTCATAATAAGAATTAGTTTCATATTTACATATTTGGTATTGTAAATTAAATAGTTTTTCTCTATAAACTTGGTTAGAGTTTGCAAAGTTCGATTCTTTAAAAAATCTATACGCACTACATTATGGAATAGATGGAGTATATTGGATTCTGCCATATTCCCTTTGAAGTCCCACAGCCTCCGTAGTTTCACCTGACGTGTTCCCCCTTGGCGCAAGCGTTTCTACAAGTGCCTAGTTTGTGAGTATTTATGGTTATACCACTAGTAGAAAAAGGGCCTAATATGAAGCACATTAGTCCCGGTTTGTAACTGAACCAGCACTGGTGTGACCATTAGTGCCGGTTCCAACGGCTAGGCGGGCGGCGCTCATTAGTACCGGTTCGTGGCAGGAAAGGGTTGGACATTGATGATGTGTCTTTGAATGATGCATAATGAACACACAAAATGTCTGGAGTTAAAATAAGTTATTAAAAATGAAGGAGAGGCACAATGCTCACCTGCACTTTGGTTAGCTCCAGGCCTTGAGAAACTGCAAATAGCTCCATGCAGTCTACACCATTTCCTCAAGACCTGGAGCTAAGCAACGTGCAGGTGAGCATTGCGCCTCTCCTTCATTTTTCTTCGTCTCTGCACTCAGGGCTTATAAACCGCTGCGAGTCCCTCTCGCTTGGCGAGGTGGGACTAAATTTTAGCCACCGTCAGGACAAGGCCTTTAGTCGCGGTTGGTGGCTCCAACCGCGACTAAAGGACTTCATTTGCTATTTTTCATGCATTTACTGATTTTTTTGAGCTAAATGACCCTGAAATTGAAAAGCACTACAAATGAATTATGAAAAGGTTGAAAGTTGGCATGGTCTCATCATTTCACCCACATGGTATGTGCTAAAAAGTTGAGAGGGTTACGGAAAAAACTGGATGCACTTCGTGTACAAAATGGACAATCTCTTTCGTAGTATCAGGGTTTCAGACGAAAACTCGTCTGTTACAAAGGCATTTCATTTTTTTAACTTATTTCAACTCCAGACTTTTTGTGCGTTCAGTATGCGCCATTCGAAGCAATTTCATCAATTTTCAACCCTTTCTGACTTCATTTACTATTTTCATGCATTTACTGATTTTTTAAAGCTAAATGGCCCTGAAATTGAAAAGCACTACAAATGAACTCTGAAAAGGTTGAAAGTTGGCATGGTCTCATCATTTGACCCACATAGCATGTGCTAAAAAGTTGAGAGGGTTACGACAAAAACTGGATGCACTTCGTGTATAAAATGGACAATCTCTTTCGTAGTATCAGGGTTTCGAACGAAAACTCATCTGTTACAAAGGCAATTCATTTTTTTAACTTAGTACAACTCCAGACTTTTTGTGCATTTAGTATGCACCATTCAAAGCCATGTCATCAACTTTCAACCATTTCTGACTTCATTTGCTATTTTTCATGCATTTACTGATTTTTTTGAGCTAAATGACCCTGAAATTGAAAAGCACTACAAATGAACTCTAAAAATGTTGAAAGTAGGCATGGTATCATCATTTCACCCAAATAGCATGTGCTAAAAAGTTGAGAGGGTTACGGCAAAAACTGGATGCACTTCATGTACAAAATGGACAATCTCTTTCGAAGTATCAGGGTTTCACACAAAATTTCGTCTGTTACAAAGGCATTTCATTTTTTTAAACTTATTTCAACTCCAGACTTTTTGTGCGTTTAGTATGCTCCATTCGAAACCACGTCATCAATTTTCAACCCTTTCTGACTTCATTTGCTATTTTTCATGCATTTACTGATTTTTTGAGCTAAATGACCCTGAAATTGAAAAGCACTACAAATGAACTCTGGAAAGGTCGAAAGTTGGCATGGTCTCATCATTTGACCCACATAGCATGTGCTAAAAAGTTGAGAGGGTTACGGCAAAAACTGGATGCACTTCATGTACAAAATGGACAATCTCTTTCGTAGTATCAGGGTTTCGGACGAAAACTCATCTGTTACAAAGGCAATTCATTTTTTTAACTTATTACAACTCCAGACTTTTTGTGCGTTCAGTATGCACCATTCAAAGCCACGTCATCAACTTTCAACCCTTTCTGACTTTATTTGCTATTTTTCATGCATTTACTGATTTTTTTGAGCTAAATGACCCTGAAATTGAAAAGCAGTACAAATGAACTCTGAAAAGGTTGAAAGTAGGCATGGTATCATCATTTCACCCACATAGCATGTGCTAAAAAGTTGAGAGGGTTACGGCAAAAACTGGATGCACTTCGTGTACAAAATGGACAATCTCTTTCGAAGTATCAGGGTTTCAGACGAAAACTTGTCTGTTACAAAGGCATTTCATTTTTTTAACTTATTTCAACTCCAGACTTTGTGTGGTTCAGTATGCTCCATTCGAAGCCACGTCATCAATTTTCAACCCTTTTGACTTCATTTGCTATTTTTCATGCATTTACTTATTTTTTGAGCTAAATGACCCTGAAATGAAAAGCACTACAAATGAACTCTGAAAAGGTTGAAAGTTGGCATGGTCTCATCATTTGACCCACATAGCATGTGCTAAAAATTAGAGGGTTACGGCAAATACTGGATGAACTTCGTGTACAAAATAGACAACTCTCTTCGTAGTATCAGGGTTTCGGACGAAAAACTCATGTTACAAAGGCAATTCATTTTTTAACTTATTACAACTAAGACTTTTGTGCGTTCAGTATGCACCATTCAAAGCCACGTCATCAACTTTCAACCATTTTCTGACTTCATGTGCTTTTTTTCATGCATTTACTGATTTTTTTGAGCTAAATGACCCTGAAATTGAAAAGCACTACAAATGAACTCTGAAAAGGTTGAAAGTAGGCATGGTATCATCATTTCACCCACATAGCATGTGCTAAAAAGTTGAGAGGGTTACGGCAAAAACTGGATGCACTTCGTGTACAAAATGGACAATCTCTTTCGAAGTATCATGGTTTTAGACGAAAACTCGTCTGTTACAAAGGCATTTCATTTTTTTTTAACTTATTTCAACTCCAGACTTTTTGTGGTTCAGTATGCCCATTCGAAGCCACGTCATCAATTTTCAACCCTTTCTGACTTCATTTGCTATTTTTCATGCATTTACTTATTTTTTGAGCTAAATGACCCTGAAATTGAAAAGCACTACATGAACTCTGAAAAGGTTGAAAGTTGGCATGGTCTATCATTTGACCCACATAGCATGTGCTAAAAATTGAGAGGGTTACGGCAAACTGGATGAACTTCGTGTACAAAATGACAATCTCTTTCGTAGTATCAGGGTTTGACGAAAACTCATCTGTTACAAAGGCAATTCATTTTTTTAACTTATTACACTCCAGACTTTTTGTGCGTTCAGTATGCACCATTCAAAGCCGTCATCAACTTTCAACCATTTTCTGACTTCATTTGCTTTTTTTCATGCATTTACTGATTTTTTTGAGCTAAATGACCCGAAATTGAAAAGCACTACAAATGAACTCTGAAAAGTTGAAAGTAGGCATGGTATCATCATTTCACCCACATAGCATGTGCTAAAAAGTTGAGAGGGTTACGGCAAAAACTGGATGCACTTCGTGTACAAAATGGACAATCTCTTTCGAAGTATCAGGTTTAGACGAAAAACATCGTCGTTACAAAGGCATTTCATTTTTTAACTTATTTCAACTCCAGACTTTTTGTGCGTTAGTATGCACCATTCAAAGCAGTCATCAACTTTCAACCCTTTCTGACTTCATTTGCTATTTTTCATGCATTACTGATTTTTTTTGAGCTAAATGACCCTGAAATTGAAAAGCACTACAAATGAACTCTGAAAAGGTTGAAAGTTGGCATGGTATCATCATTTCACCCACATAGCATGTGCTAAAAAGTTGAGAGGGTTACGGCAAAAGCTGGATGCACTTCATGTACAAAATGGACAATCTCTTTCGAAGTATCAGGGTTTCGGACGAAAACTCATCTGTTACAAAGGCAATTCATTTTTTTAACTTATTACAACTCCAGACTTTTGTGCGTTTAGTATGCACCATTCAAAGCCACGCCATCAACTTTCAACCCTTTCTGACTTCATTTGCTATTTTTCATGCATTTACTGATTTTTTTGAGCTAAATGACCATGAATTTTTTTGTACCTAAAACAAAAATATTCACAAAGAAATTCTAAATATAGCAAAAAACAACTCAGAAATAAATAAAGCAGACAAATTTAAACTATTCAAATTTGAAAACTACTGGCACTAACAGAAAGTTTGTAATTTTTTGTACCTAAAGCAAAATTATTCACAAAGAAATTCTAAATACAGCAAAAAACAACTCAGAAATAAATAAAGCAGACAAATTTAAACTATTCAAATTTGAAAACTACTGGCGCTAACAGAAAGTTTGTAATTTTTTGTACCTAAAGCAAATATATTCATAAAGAAATTCTAAATACAGCAAAAAACAACTCAGAAATAAATAAAAGAAAATAAATAAAGTAGAAAAGAAAAAAAAGAAAAAAAAACTAAATGAAAAAAAGCCCGCCTACTGGGCCACAGCGGCCTGCATACGACTAGAAACCCAACCTGTAGTTGGGCCAGGATGCAGGCCCGGAAGCCCAGTAGGCCCAACAGGGCAGCGCAGCACAGGTAGGCCCAGAAGGCCTGCTTTAGAGAGGAGCTCGAAGGAGCAGCCGTGGCTGGGTTTATAAACCAGTGCGGCTGCCCTTCGCTCGGCGAGGTGGGACTAAACTTTGTGCACCGCACCTGCGCCAGCGCACCCCCTTTAGTACCGGTTGGTGGCTCCAACCGGTACTAAAGGGGGGTATGTAGTACCGGTTGGAGCCACCACCCGGTACTAAAGGTGGTCGCTTCCCGCCGCTTGGCCTGGCCAAAACAGACCTTTAGTACCAGTTGGTGGCTCCAACCGGTACTAAAGGTCCATCCTACATAAGCAGCACTTACGAAATTTTCAGTTTTCTTCTCTTCTTCCTCTGCTTCAACCTCGTCGCCGTCGCCCGTCCCTGTCGTCGCCCCGTCGCCGCGCCCGTCCCCGTCGCCGCCCCGGCCTGTCGCCGCCCCCGTCGCGCGCGGTCGCCGTCGCCGTCCCCATGGCCGCGCCCGTACGTCCCCGTCGCCGTCCCGTCGCCGCGCCCGTCCCCGTCGTCGCGCGCCGCCGCCGGACCGTCCCCATCGCGCGCCGCCCGGCCCGTCCCTGTCGCCGACCCCGTCGCCTCGCATCGCCGGCCGTCGCCCCGCTGTAAGACCGCCCCCTGCCGCGCCATGGCCGCCCTCACACACACATAGAGTACACACACACACACAGAGACAGATTTTTCTTAATTATTTTCTGTTTTCTGTTTTTTAGTTTTTTATACTTTTAGTTTATATAAATGTTAGATTAATGTCAAATTGTTAGATGAATTAGATAGAAATGTTAGATATTAATGTCAAATGTTAGATGAATTAGATAGAAATGTTAGATATTAATGTCAAATGTTAGATGAATTATAGTAAGTGCTTAGTTGAATTAGTAAGAAAATTAATAAGTGCTTAGTTGAATTAGTAAGAAAATTAATTATTTTTATTTATAGTAAGTGCTTAGTTGAACTAGTTGAATTAATAGAACTAGTTTATTTTTAGTAAGAAAATTTAGGTATATGAGATTTGATGATCTAATTAAAATTTTACTATAGAACTAGTTTATTTTTAGTAAGTGCTTAGTTGAATTAGTTGAATTAATAGAACTAGTTGAATTTATGTCATTATCACTTTGTCATCAAAGAATGCTATATGAACATAGGAAATGTCTGACGACGAAAAGGATTTCGGTATGTGCGAATACTGCGAAGACGAGCGCGGCCTGTGCGACAGAAATTTTCTAGTTGATGGTAGGCGCTTCAGCATCAAGCTGGATGAGACATTCGAAGTGGATACAGTAAGTCACAACGACAAGTCTTTTTTTGTAATTAAGCATGACTTCTGCTTCATTTGCTTCAACTTATAATTTTAATTTTTTACTATTCTACCAGCGTATCCCCTGCCATGCAAGAATTTTTGTCTTGGATAAGATTGGTTTCAGTCCTATGGAAACTATGGAGGTAAAGAGAGTTCACTTGAGGACCGAGCATGGTTATACTTTCGACGCAAAATTATACAATGCAGACACCTACACCTATTTTGAATGCAAAAATTAGAGAGCACTATGCAAGGCTTATGCATTTGAGCCTGATATGCTTATCACCTTTGATATTCGTCCGAAAGATGATATTGAAGGTAATATCGACATCTGGTTCGATGTGCAGACTCCTCCAGTTCTACCATTATGTGAGTTTCTCAATCATATTTATGTCTTCGATATTGTTTATTCAAAAATAGTTGACAACTAATTTCTATTGACAGCTTATTTCCATTCAAGCAAACATGTCCGGCGCTTGGTAGACATGACCTACCACTGTCCCGGGGCTGAACTAAACTACGAGGAGATAAGTCATTATGTTTCATGGCTTGAGGATCTTGATGCTGTCAAGACAAATTATTTTCCTGGACTCGAAAATCTTAGTACTCAAAACGTGCGACCAATAGTGTTGTTGGTGATGACATGATGCAAGAGTTTTTATATTAATATGATGATGATGATGATGATGATGATGAGGAGTTATTATATCATTGGGTGAAAGAACCGCGGATTAGTTTCAAGTGGATGGATCCTAAGTGATCAAGTCATGGATTATCATGATAATCCATGACTTGATCACTTAGGATCCATCCACTTGAAACTAATCCGCGGTTCTTTCACCTAGTGATTTAATAACTCATTATAATGTAAAAACAATCTCTAAATTGCTACTGTACGTAAATATACCTCGCTGGTCTTTGTATATACCAAATTGTATATATACATGTGTGTATGTGTGAATGGTGGTGCAAGACATTCTATGATATATATATATATATATATATGATCGGTTCTACGAGAAATTCTATTTATATATATGCATAACGTGTACAATATGTAGTATCGTAAAATACCAGCAAATGAAAAAAATTAAATGGAAAACACAAAATTAAAGAAAAAATAAATAATAAAACCAAAACCCCTAAACCTTTTAGTACCGGTTGGTGTTACCAACCGGTACTAATGGTCTCCCCGCCCCCGGCTCTGGCTCGTGCCACGTGGTGGCCCTTTAGTGGCGGTTCGTGTTGAACCGGTACTAAGGGGGGGGGGGGGGGGGGGGCTTTAGTCCCCACCCCTTAGTGCTGGTTGCTGAACCGGCACTAAAGGGCCTTACGAACTGGTGCTAAAGCCCGGTTCTGCACTAGTGTACATTCCACACTATTTTCTATCTCCGTTCATTTAATACAATGTGTCTAATCCACTCAAACTGCTCAGCCCACATGGTAAACGGTGTAGTAAGAGTATTGGACATCGTGCATGAGGACTTAGCGGTGTGGCGATCTGCGGGTTGCATTACAGATTTGGGTAATTAGTAAGATCTGGTGCATTTTCCTTTTTCCTTTGATGCCGAGGTGGTCTAGTTCAGCCTTTTCCTCTTTCCGTTTGCGTCCAGAGGTCTGGATGACAAACTTCCTTGTATCCCCCCTTTTGTTCCTCCCCTATCTAATAAAGATCGGCCAATGGCCCTTCGAGTAAACGCTTGCGACGAGACACCTTTGTTTGGCACTAGGAAGAAGAAATCACATCTGGCTAGATTCACTGCAAGAAACTTGGAATTAGAGCACTCAAAACTCAAATCCAACATTTCATGTTTTACATAAAAACACATTGATATCTTCGTTTTTCTCTCCGAATGGAATCTTCTTCTACCTAACATTTACGGACGTCGCCACATGAAATTGCTTGACAAGATGCGTGCGGATGCCGGTACATCATAATTCACGTCGATGATGAATTGAGGAGATGCTACACCATGTGCCACCTTGATGGGCACCCCACGTGTCGGATGGAGTGTCCCTCAATGGCAGATTGTCTCCTATCAGTGCCTTTTACTAGCACGTTTTTTCTGACAAGTTCAAATTGCATCGACTGGCCTCACGAGGCAAAACGCGACGAGTGCTACAAATAGAAGAGAAAGTGGTGATCCATATGATTATGGTTCCATCAGGCCATAAAGATGTGAAGTAAAATATATAGAAATAAATTAAATGGCCCAGAGGGTAAATGGAACTAGAAATATTTGAAGATCACATCCCAAGGCTGATGGTTAATTAAAAAAACATTAAAAGGTCTTGTCAACTATGTGTTGACAAAATCATGACCATCTTCATGCTTGTTGTAGGCTTACATTGAATACTTGTTAGTTCCATCATCACCTGTTCCATTTTGTGTATGGTATATTAACTCAAATGCGTTTTATTTAAAGAAATATGTGATGACAAACATGATATCCTTATTCCCCACTTTGCATTATCAATATGAGCACTTTCATTACTCGCCGAGGTGCATCAACTTTCCACGACAAAACTACAAGATAATCACACAAGGTCAAAGAAAAAACAACTTAGTTTCAAGTTCCAATACAACCCATTTTGACATTTCTTTTCTTTCTTCAGAAGCCTACCTTTTTTGCATGAGCCCCAATAGGGAAGACAACGTCCCAAGAACTTAGTGTTTATTAAAATTATTGAAAGTAATGTCCATGCAGTGATTGCAAATCATCATTATGTTCATGCCTATTGTAATTTTGTTATGGATCTCTACTCCTAATGTCTGGGTTGGTAGTCTCACCTCACCTCCCACCAACCCATTGGCCAACCTTATATTACGCCAGGGAGCGTCTTATAGAGGACATTTCGCTCAGCCGCAACCAATTTTGGCCGGTCCATTTCATGTGTGCATTAATTCGATCAAATCAACACTTTCCTAAAATATTATCAGGCATTAACTCGTTCAAATCAAATCACTACTTACCAAAACATCAATAGTTTCATTAGTAGGCAGCCTCCCACCACAGAACGAATGATATCATCCCCACCGATTTTTCTCCAACACATTGGTTTTCATCACATTCCCACTTTCACATGCGGATTTACAAAACTTATCGCTGAAATCACGCATCGGATTTGGTCCTCTACGTCCTCCAGTATGGAAGCCCACGTCCCTTTCCAGGCTTCCCCGAACTGGATCGCATCGTGCCTCCTGCCGCCTTCTGCCGGAACGCGTTGTCTTCTGCCGCCTTCTGCCTGTAACGCGTTGTCTTCCGCCGCCGTCCAGCAGAAATCCACGGCCCCGCCCATATCCAAGGCAGATGTCGTCTCCCAAATCGCACCATCTTCCTCCGCCGACGTCTTCCACCACACTGCGGCTTCGTCGCCGTCCAACAAAATGCATCTGCCTCGCCCATCTTCCAGGCGGCTACTATAAGCACCAAAGCATCATCTACTTGTCCTGACCGGACTTGATCTACGGTAATTATCTTCTTACAGTTGCTTGCTTCTGCTTGTTGATAGATTTGATTATCTCCGTTTAGTTTGCTTGATAGCGAGCACTCTGTCCATGGTGTTTTTATGCCAGCCACTCAGGTTAGGATGAGACCAACACGTCTATGTTCCGGCGCAGCCAAGCCCGCCCAGGCCCAGCTCCCTGCTGCCGCCGCTCAGAACGCCTACGGCGAGCCGGAGAATGATGTGGAGGCGCTGACGACTGTCATAGTGTAGTAGAAGGGGAGCATGAACATCGTGAACGTGCTGTGGAGGTAGGCGGTGCTGGTGCATCTTCTGGCCGAGTGGTTTGAGGTCTTGGAGCATCCCGGTTTCACCTGCAAGAACATCGGGCGTGATGTTCTCAGGTACGTCTCCTTCCACGATTGAACTGTTTTAGCAATTTTTTTGATATCATCAAGATTTTTTATTTGTCCACTTATAGTTCCCATATTCTGGCATATAAGTTCTAATCGATTGTGCTATTCTTCAAAATTATGGGTTGATGTGTCAGAATGAGTGTGAGCTAAGTTTTGACTGAAACCTAATGTAGACATGTACCTAATGTATTTGATTCTGAAAGGATCTTTTTTTTTTGCAGATTGTGTTCTTCATATTGTATCCACATGCATATCCCACGTGGAAGCAAAGGGCATCCTCCTCGTGACGTGCCGCAGGGGGGCACTTCGTTGAAACGCCCAGGTAAGCACAAGGCTGAATTATTGTACCAATGCATCTATTTTTTTAGCCAAGCATCTATTTTCTCTGTAATCGAGTTATAATGTTATTGTTCTCGATACAATTAGAGCGCCCAATCCCATGATCATGCAACTACTTATGCGAGATTGTAGAGTGATTGGATCAGTGCACCCAATAGGGATGCTTTCTAGAGTACTGCCAGAATCCCCAACTGTACTCTAATTACCAATGCCTAATAGAGTTCTTTTACCCTAAATAAATCACTTTTTGGAATTCTGATGTGAGTGTGTGATTGATGCCTCTGATCATATTGGATGTTACGGATTTTTTTAATCAATGCTTCCTCGTGCGCGTTCATTTCATGAGTAATTTGTTCCCACAAAATGTGGCGCTTACAGGGCCATGACCTACCACTGCAACGAGGCTGCGCAGCCTACCTCCGAACACGGGCCCAAGTCAATACTTGGATGTTCCATAGGCATTGTGATTAATGTCTTCTGGTTCAGTTTTCAAGAGGGTGATGTTATGGTATAGCTATTAGTCAGGCTGCTTCGAGAAGCTTGATATACATACTTTATTTTATTTTTATTTTTTAGAGAAAAGGCGACGACCGAGCCCGAGAGAAGGCTCGAACCTAGCCCGACTTTTAATTAACAAAGTCATCAACCAACCAGGATTACAAACAAACAACTTACAAAGGAGAAAACAAGAAAACGACAAAGATACAAAGTGCTAGAACAGCTCATAGCCTAAACAATATACACAATCAAAAAGTGGAAGATGGAGCCCAGCCTGAATCGCCAAGGCCAAACATCTAGAACTGCAGCTACACCAGCATGGGGGTGAGAACAACAAGCAGCACCAACATCGATGGCCATCGCCTACTCCCACAGAACCTGCCAGCACGCCATCTGATTCAACCTTCGAAGAGGACCACAATCCTCTTGCCCTGGCTCGAAGGGCGTCGTATCGTCGGAAGGTAGAAAGCTCATCGAGAGCCACATGGACAAAACCAACAGAGCATCCCGGGCATGAGGAACCAAAGCTCGAAGCACAACCGCAGAGCTCCCACAACCTCACCACCGAGCACAACCAACCACACATCCAAACGCGAGTTGAAGAACGATATCACACGACGAAGACCAGTGAAAGAAGATGCATAGGAAGCCGCCACCATCTGCCCTCAAACAAGCAGCAAGCGCCAACCTTGCTTTCACGCACCCCGGACGACGCCTCTAGGAAGGGATGCGACGACAACACGCCGCCGCAAGAAGGCAAGGCGATGAGTGGGAGGGGACCTCAACAAGGCCTCCAAGGAGAGGGAGCCAACGCCAAATAATGGCGCCATCAATGTTGTGGCCACCGCCGACGACCAAGGGTTTCCCCTGGTCCGCTCCACACCCCATCCACACGGCCACATATCTGACCAGAAGGGCGCAAGCCAACTGAGAGGAACAGAGGTCATTATCAAAAGCAGGAACGTCGACTGATGGGTCACCCTGCCATCGCAGTACACGTACAAAGAAACCTCGATGCCCACACGGCCGAAATCATGCACTAGCACCCATGACCGCCGCTCGCCGAAGAGCCGACGCCGTTCGCACTATCCGGGGCCGCCACCCCGGCATCCGCCCACCAGGCGCACCACATCCACTGCCAGCCACAACCTCGCCACAACCACCCGGGGCACCTCCACAACCACCATACATCCCCCGGAGAACAGAAGTGCGTCTGTGGCGTCCCCCCACCAAATCCGGCCAAAATCGATGGCCAACAACCGCTAGAGCATCGGATCCGGCGACTCGAAGACGGCTGCAGCGAGCCTGAACAAGCGCAGGGCCGCCACCCTGGCCCTATGCGGGGCAGCCGGATCGAGCAACCACCGCCACCGGAACCAGCACCAAGGCCGGATCTGGTGGATGGGGCAGCGCCTGGAACGTCCGACGGGAGCCACCGAGTCCAGAGTCGGCGGAGAGTGCCGCTGCAGAAAGTGGATCGACAGAGACCAGAGCGAGGGCCAGGGAGCGTGGGGGAGGGGGTGGGCTGGGCTAGCAAGCGAGGATGGCATGAGGGGAAGCCCCGCAGCCGCCAACCACCACGCGAGCCAGGCCTAGCGACGACCACCGCCGGCTGCGGGGGAGGAGAGAGACGGGAGAAGGGGCTTGCGGGGCACCTAGGGTTCCGTCCCCGAGTCGTGATTGGTTTGTGCTCTCATAGACATTGCAATGCACATACTCATTGAACTTTTGCAAGGAGTGGATTCATTTTTTACCAGAGCTTATACAACCGGGTTCTCTCTTGTTAGCCTCACCGCGGTTACTTCAAAATTTGAATAACTTGGTATACATGTCTCCTTGACTAAAAGATTTCTGTTTTCCTAATAAATATTCCATAGGTTAATACTCACTATTGTTAAGGAAGTTAAAATGCTCCTCCGTTGTTATATAATCCTACATGAGTCATTTAAAGCTTGACTCATTGTAGTCTCTAATTTATTTTGTGCAAACAAAAAAACATCTCTGAATATGCATATATCAAGCCAACTAATCAAAAAAAAACTCAAGTGTTGGAAGAGACGCACATGGAATCCGGGTGGCACAAAAATCATTATGGTGACTGATCCCATACTATTTACTAAACAATTTGATAAAGAGGGCATGCGATTAGACATGTCCTTAGATAGCCTGATTGATTCATTTACTTGCATTTTGTCCATTGCAACGCACGGACATACGTCTGAGTTCCTATTTAGTTTGACATTTTCAGTAGAAGGTTTAGTACCAATCTAAAACAAAATCTGACTTGAAAACTACTGGTGTTATTGATTTGCTAGGACTAATTAAGTTGTGTGAATGCCTAAATCCTTTCCTGATGTTTTTCACTGTTGAGAATACGCTTTTAGAAAATGTGTTTTTCACTGCCGAGATTACACTTTTGGCTCGGGGGGCGTCACGGGTGACGCACGCCTCCTCCCCCTTGATGGCTATAGCGGATTGGCACGAACACAGTTGAAAGAACATGCGGTGCCCCCATGTTTGGTTTTGGTAATTGATGACAGTCTCTATGGACTAATGGTTGCCTTGAGTTATATTTGAAGGATTTGTCCATAGGCTTTTCTTGGAGTCCATTTGTTGGTTTCAAGGAGAGTTTGTGATGACCAAGGTGCTATTCAAGGAATTACCTAAAGATTGGTCATGTGAGAGGTTGATCAAGACTAAGTCAAAGAGTGAATCAAGTTGATCAACACACAAAGCGTAGAAGATGTATCGAGAGGGATCAAGCGATCCCATGGTATGGTAAACATTGTCAATTACGCTTTGTGTACTAACCCATGGTCTTCGTGAGAGTTCTTTGTGGGGTTAGGGTGCGGTGTGCAAGTTCAAGTGGATCATCATGAAGAGATCATATGCTTGAAGCTTGCCGTCCATTGTGGTGGCAATGGACTTGTGAAGATGAGCCAAAGAGTGGCTCACCCATAGTGGAGTATGGGGGAGCAATCAACTAGTCTTCACCGAGCCAACGCAATCAAGAAAGGTGGTCCAACTTGAGGAAGTCAAGATCGTCATCATCTAGCTCAAGTGGACTTTGTGCAAGACAAAGGTTTGCCCTTGATAGGTTTTCTATTTTACCGGTCTCATGGTGGTAGTTGGGAGACCGGGTTATAGGATCGATTGCCGTACTATCAAGGGGGGCTCTTGATGAGTAGCTTGATCGCATCGTTCGTAGAGAGCTCAAACCATTGCATCCTTGCATCATCTTTATTGGTTCTTGTTTGGTTCTTCTCCTTGTGAGATTTGGAGCTTATGGTCATTTTCATGACAAGCTCGGGTTCATCGAAAACGGAGTTCACATGCATCTTCTATGATGTTTTCGATGTTGGAGGTTATGCCGGTTCTTCTCTGTTGGAGGTTCATTCCTCTATATCTTAGGCATACCTCCCCTGCCTCTTCTTACTATAACCAGTCACTATTGGATAGTATTTGTCGTTATCTATCCAACAAGCTTGAGTTTGCTCATTTCGGAGCTCATTTGCAGAAGTTATGGCAGTTCTGGTTTTATTGTATCCTTCTGTTGTCTTTCGCTGCGATATGAAGGCAGCCAAGTGCTAAAGCCTCTGTGGCGTGCGGTAGTACTGCTCAAGGGAGCGGTAGTACCGCAGGGGCCAGCGGTAGTACCGCTTCTGGTGAGCGGTAGTACCGCTGCCTTCAGCCCTGACGCTGAAGCATGCGGAAGTAGGTGCGGATGTAATTTTTTACATCCGCCCTACGCGGTAGTACCGCTCCCTATGAGCGGTAGTACCGTGCCGGACTTTTGCACCACTCCAACCTCAGCGGAAGTAGTCACGGAAGTATTTTTTTACTTCCGTGCATTTCCGGTGCCAGTTGATACCTGCCTTACGGTAGTACCGTATGGGGCGCGCGGTAGTATCGCTCCGGCGGTTCTACCGCTCGTTGCACTGTGCAACATGCCCTCATCTAGTCAATACCGCGCAAGCGGTAGTACCGCAACCCAGTGCGGTAGTACCGCGGCCGTGTGCGGTAGTACCGCGTCGCGCGGGCTGAGTGAGGGGATAACGGTTAGATTTTCCCCTCCTATAAAAGGGGGTCTTCTTCCCCAATGAACCTTATCCTTGGAGCTCGTGTTCTTCCCCCATTGTTGACCTTCTTCGAGCTTGCTATCTCTCAATCCCTCCATGGATTCTTGCTAGTTTTTGGGGGAAAAGAGAGAGGAGATCTAGATCCACATTTCCACCAATCACTTTCTCCTCTATGTGAGGGGAACCCCTTGGATCTAGATCTTGGAGTTCTTGGTGTTCTCCTTCTTGTTTTTCCTCTTATTTTCCTCCCTAGCATTAGTTGCTTTGGTGGGATTTAGGAGAGAAGGACTTGGGCACTCCGTGTGCCCTTGCCATTGCATTTGGTGCATCGGTTTGAGTTCTCCACGGTGATACGTGGAAGTGAAGTTGAGTAGCTTATTACTCTTGTGTGCTTGGTACCCTTGAGCTTGTTCCTCTTGGGTGCTTGGGCACCCTAGACGGTTGGTGGTGTTCGGAGCTCAATCATTGTGGTGTAAAGCTCCGGGCAAGCGTCGGGGTCTCCAATTAGGTTGTGGAGATCGCCCCGAGCAATTTGACGGGTACCGGTGACCGCCCCCAAGGGTTGCCAAAGTGTACGGGTTCGGTGACTGCCCCCAAGGGTTGCCATTTGTACGGGTTCGGTGACCGCCCTCAAGGGTCCCTTAGTGGAATCACGGCATCTTGCATTGTGCGAGGGCATGAGGAGATTACGGTGGCCCTAGTGGCTTCTTGGGGAGCATTGTGCCTCCACACCGCTCCAAATGGAGATTAGCATCCGCAAGGGTGTGAACTTCGGGATACATCGTCGTCTCCGCGTGCCTCGGTTATCTCTTACCCGAGCCCTTTACTTATGCACTTTACTTTGTGATAGCCATATTGTTTCTTGTCATATATCTTGCTATCACTTAGTTATTTATCTTGCTTAGCATAAGTTGTTGGTGCATATAGGTGAGCCTAGTTATTGTAGGTTTTGTGCTTGACAAATTAACCGCTAGGTTTATTCCGCATTTGTTCAAGCCTAAACCGTAATTATTTTAAAGCGCCTATTCACCCCCCCTCTAGGCGACATCCACGATCTTTCAACGGTGGATGGGATCAGGGCGGAGAGCAGGGCGGTTGGCGGAGTAATCCTCCTTGCCGGTCCGTGGGAAAGTACGGTGTAAAGAAGAGAGAGTTCCATGACAAAGGTGAGGTGGGTGTCAATCGGTATTAAAAGAGAGGGCTCTAGCGAGAAATGTCCCTCTACGACGGAGAACCAAGGGGGGAGGGTCCGACAGGGAAAGGGAAGGGTGCGTCGTGCGGTGGGGTTTTATGTTGGGGCCGCACGTTGGAGATAACATGGCAGATAGTCTGGACAACCACATTTCCCCCTCACATATGTTTGGATTTGGGGAGCCCGGACTGTCGAGACAGTTGAATTTTGAAAGCCTGTTAGACGCCCATTTGATGTCTGAACATGTCTAGATGTATGAGAAAGAAATGAACTTCAACCTTGAAGACGTTAATTATTTGTTTGATTCACCTGTAGGCATTCTAGCCCGGAGCAACGCACGGGCGTTCTACTAGTTTTCTTTTAGTTCAATCATGAGTGATCCCATTATTTTGGTGTAAGTTGCGACATTAGCCTAATAATGCCCCACCTTGCCTTTTTGAATACAACTACCGCTCTGAATCTTCATTGAGGCGCATTAACTTCCCACTGGGGAAAGAAAGCAATATTATCAAATAAGTTCCCAACCAGATTAATTTTGAATTCTTATCATAACCAATTTGATTTTATTTCTTTCCAGAAACATATCTCCACTTTCCCAACTCAATTCAAAGCAATCAAGATCGGGGTCCTGTGCGTAATACGGCAGGACTCGAGGGTAAATCCCGGGAGATCCAAACCAGAGGCGCGTCGCGTTATAAGTACGGAGTGGGGCTCCGACACGGGCCGTCTCCATCACAGATTCCGAGAGCTCCCGAGGTCGCGCCGCGGCTCCCCCCTCCCCCACCGTATCCCGCCGGTCGCTCGCCTCGCCTTCCCTCGCCTCACCGCCGTCGCCGCCGCTCGACATGGGGTTCGTGTCCTTCGCCGGGAGGGTCCTCTTCGCCTCCGTCTTCCTCCTCTCCGCCTACCAGGAGTACGCGCCCTCCTCCCCCCTCCCCGCTTTACCTCCATTGTCGTCGTTCTCGCTTGCCGCGGTCGATTATAGCCTAGTTTCGTCAGATCTGTTGCCGCGCTGGTGGCATCTCGGGGAACGCGTGGGCATGGTACGCCCTGGCCTTTGGATCTCGTGATGGATAGTGCGCTTTGCAGGGTCTCGGGCCGTGAAGCGCCTGGATCTGGCGTCACGCTTCGTTGTGGTCCATGAGAATAACAGCGCCCAAAATTGTGTTTCCGCGTGCTCTGATCCAACCTTGGGTCGCTCAATTGCGTCACTGATCTATGTATTTATGTTTGAAATTTCCGTAGATGCTTTTCTTTTCGTTCACGCTGTCTCATCTGGTCAGCATCAGACTTGTTAGCGTGATTGCTCTAGTAGCGTGGTAAATGTCCTGGACCAGTCATCTCAGAATATCCCGATGTCAAATTGGGTTTTGTTTGTGTATGCTCTCATGCCTATAATTACTAGCAAGACTCTGGTCATTATCCTCATGGTCGATGCGTGCTTCAGTTGTTAGATTGGTGGCATCTCCATTGCCGCTTTCATGTCCGTAGTTGCCTTATGACTTGTACCATTGCATCGTGAATCATCTGGAGTCTTCCCATTAAACACGGATATATATTTTGTCATAGAGTGAGTTGCAGCCCACTTTCACATGATGACATATTGACATTGATCAAGGGATTAGTGCCAGTAGCCACCTCTTGTTTGCACCTAGTTTACTGCTGCCGAATGGCTTAATGGGAACAGGTACGAAACTTATGGGAACATATGGAAGCTCTCTTAACTAGCTTGGATGCCATCTGATCAATTATGTATTTAGAAGCTGTTACGACTGCATGAATTAGATTGTACTATTCTACCTGTTATATGCTGATGTATTAAGTTTTGAGAAAAGTATATTCTTAAATGCATACTGATTTTTAAGTTGTTTTTGTTGCAGGTTTACTGAATTTGGAACTGATGGCGGGCCAGCTGCAAAGAATCTTGGGCCTAAGTTTAACAGTTTCACCAAAAATATCTCTGTACACCTCGGAGTTGTGGTGCCTCATGTAGAGGTGAAATTTACTTTATTCATGTTTTACTTTAGGTGGTCTGAATTTTAACCAGTCATTAATTAGTTTGTTTTGTGTGTTTAATTTATCCAGTTGAAGCATGTGATTGCCGCTACCATTGGTCTGAAGGGTCTGGGAGGTCTCCTGTTTATCTTCAGCAGTTCATTTGGTGCTTATCTCCTGGTATGTACTGATCTCTTGTTACGCTGTATAATATTTCTTGTTGTGATCTATGCATTCACATTTATATCAGTGCAAATGGCTAAAATTGATTTTCATATCTAGAGTAGTAAGGGAATTTCTCTTGTGCTAGATTCCATAGTAATGTAGGGTCGTGTATGCACAAATGTGTTATTTCATTGTATTCAAATATTGGCATTTATCTCATAAATATTTCCTAACCAAAAGCTACTGAATATTATCCTGCAGAAGGCATTGTCATTTGGCTGTTCTTCTGAATTTAAACATGAGCATATTGCTTGAGACTGTACTGGTCACATAGTTAGGGCAACTGCATTACTGTAGGTTCTTCTAGATCTATCAAATCTGGTTACGAAGATTATTTTCCTTTTAAATTTCATGGTATTTTGCTTTCAGGAACTGTTATACCCCCATATCATGTGTTTATATTACAAGTGTACATTTTGTAAAGTATATTTTAGTGTCTGCACTTGTTTCCTCTAATTTTTTGGCAATTGGCTAATGCCACTGTTGTGTTTTGCCCATCTGGTACCATCCTGGCTTCTGATATAAATGTGCTGCCGTTATTATGAAAACCTGCCTTCTGCTTGTTTGCCCATTTAATTGTGACTTGCGAATATTATGGTTAATAACTGCTGATTGATGTGGTCTTGGTTCTATCTGGTGCCGCTTGTGTGCACATTTTTCTGCATAATGTCTTAACTTCCTCATTTGTTTCTGTGGACACTCATATGATTAGTATGACCCATTGAAGTTTTAGACTCCTTTGGCCTTATGAATTACCAATCATGTTCCCACTATGTTGATATGTGCTGTGTTGGCATGTCTCTGCTTCCTCCTTGTGCACTTATCTAATGATGAAAGGTATTTGCTTCGGCAGGCCCTCTACCTTGCTTTCATCACGCCCGTCGTGTACGACTTCTACAACTATGACATGGAGAAGGCTGAATTCGTGCAGATCTTCATGAAGTTCACACAGGTATGAAGCAAATATCCACCTGTTTTTTGCATGTCTGTTGAACATGGAGTGTCCCATTGGTAGCTAACTACCTGTGATTCCCTTTTAACTGTAGAACCTGGCGCTGTTTGGAGCCCTTCTCTTCTTCCTGGGCATGAAGAACTCGGTCCCCAAGAGGCAGGCCAAGAAGAAGGCCCCCAAGTCCAAGACAACTTAGATAGTTGTGGCTTTGCAGAGAAGACGGTCTTATTTAACAAAGCTACCGTACCTGGTTCTCTTATGTGTAATCGGATCCGTTTTTGAAGGGGGCGCAGGCCTTACGAGGTGTGGGTGGCGGTTTAGGCGACTAGATTGTGTATCATTATTATTATTATTATGTGCTACTTCCGATTTGTTGTAGGGCTAAAGATTGTTATCCCATTTGTTTATTTTGATGGAAAGGATATTACCAAGGTCACTCTGCCTGGGGATTATTTTTGGTGTGGCTTCATTGAGTAGCTATGCATTGTTCCTTCCAACCAATCTGTTAACTCTTGGCGAAATGTTCCAAAGCAGCCGGCAGAGAAGAACGCTCCATTGGCCGTGTGCGTGCTTTACGTGATTCGTTGGTCACGCCCTTGAACTTGTATTTTCGCCCATCTTCCTCCTTGCAGCAGAAGCGAAAAATTGGGTTATTCGTATGGCCATTTTTTGGTTTTCATCTTCACAGGTTTTCGGAAGGTTCTAGAACCTTCGCTGAGCAATTTTTTCCTTTTGGGTTTTCTTTTTTTGTTCGTTTTCTCTTCTTTTCTTTTTCTTTCTTCTTCTTTTTCCTTTTCTTTCTTCTTCTTCTTATTTTTATTTTTCATTTTCTATTTCTTTTTCTTTTTCAATTTGCGGACATCTTTCAAATTTATGAACATTTTTTAAACTCGTTAACAATTTTTGAAATCATGAATATTTTTCAAATACATGAATATTTTTTGAAATCGTTAATATCTTTAAAATTTCTGAACATTTTTTACAAATTTGTGATGATTATTTCAAGGGGCGTGCTACGCGTCGGCCAGTGGATCTTTTTAAAAGATCCGCTGCCTCGGCAGTCGTTCAATTTGACGATCTGACGACATGTCCTCATTATTGCAACAAAGACCGTGTTGCGGAACCTTTTGCAACAAAGCTCATGTTGCAAGATTTTTTTTGCAACAGAGGTTGTGTTGCAGATTTTTTTCTAGCTTTTGCAACATGGGTGATGTTGTTTTTTTGCAACAAAAGTTGTTGCCGCAGCAGCACTAGCGTCGCTGCCGTCGCCGTTTTGCAACTCGGCCATTGTTGCAAATATTCATCGGCGTGCGAGGGGCACGTCTTGGCGGGCACGCGCGGCTTCCGCTGTGCGAGGCCGAGTTGGCGGTGTCGCGTCGCTGGTCCAGCACCCGCTTTGCCTCCGACGACGGAAACCTCCTGCCGGGCTTGCATCATGCATGGCGGAGGCGACAAGGGGAATGCACGTCGACCGCCAGGGAAGGCTACGTTGTTGTCGCAGCCCCTCTTGGGTTCGCCGGACAAGGCTCTTCCCTGTCAGTACCTGGGCGGCATCGACGGCCACCACTCGGGTCCGGCCACCCTGTTTGCTCCGCCATGGTTGGAGAGGCCAGCGCCAACATAGTTACCTTCTAGTCGTTCTGCAACATACTATTTGTTGCGGTTTGCTTTCTGAAACAGGTGACCAGTTGCAGGAATGGGAGTGGGCTACAGAAACACATTTGTCGCTAGCGTTCCAGGGAAGATAAGGATGAAGGATATATGCGGTGGGCTGGCCACGCGTGGCAAGCGTAGGACACGACGGATGTAAGAGAAAATATCGGTCGGTTGAACACCAGCTTTTCCCTTATTTCAAATTTATGAACATTTTGAAAATGCGTATATTTTTTGGAACATGTGAACTGGCGAACATTTTTTGAAATTTGGGCAGAACTTTTTAAATTCAAGAACATTTTTTTGTTGTTGACAAACATTTATTTGAGTTCATGAATACCTTTTGAATCTGCGAACATTTTGTGAAATTAGGGAACATTTTCGAAATCCCCGAACATTTTTTGAATATCATGAACATTTTCTACATATTCTAACATTTTTTGAAACTTTGAACATCTTTTTCAATCGGCAAACTTCTTTTGAAACTCTTGAACACTTTTTTGAATTTTGTGAAATAATTAAAAAAATGATGAACATTTTTTTAATTCACAAACACCTTTTCCAAATACCCCCTCCGTTCCTAAATATAAGTCTTTGCAGAGATTTCAATATGAACTACATACGGAGCAAAATGAGTGAATCTACAATCTAAAATGCATCTATATATATCCGTATGTGGTTCATGGTGGAATCTCTATAAAGACTTATATTTAGGAACGGAGGGAGTAGAAAAGATTTTTCGAATACACGAACATATTTTCCTAAACATTTCTTTTATGAAATCATAAACATTTTTAAATATGCAGACATTCTTTCAAATTCCTGTTCATTTTTTGAATTCCCAAACATTTTTTTAAAATTCATGAACATTTTTTGAATTTATGGAACAATTTTTGAATATATTAACATTTTTTCAAAAATCCTGAACATTTTTGAATCCGCAAACATTTAAGTTTTCTTAAAAAATTTATTGACAATTCACATTTTTTGAAATTTAGAACCTTTTTGTAATCCCGAATTATTTTAACAAAGAATAAAATAAAAACAAAAAATAAAAAACAAAAAGAAAAAAAAACAGGGGGCGTCCAGGCCCGCAAAATGGTCAGGCCCAAACTGGCGCGCCGGGGAAGGGAGGGTGCACGTTTGCACAATCCCCGGCGCGCACCACGCTAAATAGGGGGTCCCCATAGGCGCCTAATTCTTTGTGTAAGGGCATGGTGTTGGGCTTTCTAGACGACGACCTTCAAGTCCACAATAGAATTGTGGGGCTTCTTCCTGGGACTGAAGCCCACCGCCCATGCTCCGTCCACCATCAGAACAACACAACGCAGTAGCGCTTTTCCTTCTTCTTTGGAGTGAGCTTGGTTTGCATCGGCGCGGACTTGCAGCAGACACCAACACTATGTGGCACAACGACCATTCTTCCCCTTTCCCCTCTACACACACCACCCCGACCTCCTCGCACTCGCCGCCACCACCTAGTTTCGGACGCTTCGCCACTCCCCAGGCCCCGACGCCGCATCCACCGACGACCCCAAAGCCATCACAACCATTGACGCCCAATTTTGCCGGCATTTGCGCCCGTCCTCCTTGCCGTCGGAAGCCCTATAACTACAAAGCAAACCTACCCACTGTCACCGGCATCGCCTCTGCCTCCATGGTCACTAACATAGGCCTACTGCTTGTACGTGGAGAGGGTGTTTCCTTCACCGGTAGTGACTCGACCACGCCCGCCTCCATCGTCGCCCGCCACCATTGCCGCCCAAAAAATGTTCGACTGTTTGCCCACAAGGTACCATGGTGGATAGCTCGGATGATTTTTTTACAACAACTTCATATGTTCATCAGACGATTAATCGTCAGACGATGAGGATTTTATGTTTGCTATTTTGGTTGTCAATGAGCACATTGCTAGTCAGCGGCCTAGGTTTAGGGGATCGATCCCCGGCCATGCTCCGGGGTTGAATCGCAGCAGAGAGAGCGACCATTTCCTACTCTACAACGATTATTTTTAGTTCATTGATGCACTATTCCCTCCCAAGCTTTTCCCGGAGACACTTGGAAGCATAGATTGTATGCACTCGAAGTGGAAGAACTGTCCATTTGCTTGGCAAAGGCAATACATGCGACATGTTAAAGCTTGCACGATCATACTAGAAGTTGTGGCATCACAAGATCTCTGGTTTTGTCACTTTTTTTTGCATGGCAGGTTCTCACAGTGACATCAACGTGTTGCAACGATCTCTGGTGTTCGGAAGGCTTTCGAAAGGCAAGTCCCCAAAGATCAACTTTGAGATCATTGACAACCAGTACAACAAGGGATACTACCTAGTTGATGGTATCTTGCTTCAATGGTCAACTATTGTGAATACAATCTCCAAGGCCGCGGGAGAGAAGAGGGCTAGGTTAGTCAAAGAACAAGAGTGCTAGGAAGGATGTGGAGCATGTTTTCGGTGTTCTCCAATCTCGAGAACTATTGTTCAGCATGATGGGGAACGAAGCATGAAAATAAAAAAAATTCCTACGAACACCCAAGATCTATCTAGGAGAAGCATAACAACGAGAGGGGAGAGTGTGTCTACGTACCCTTGTAGATTGAAAGCGGAAGCGTATATAACGCGGTTGATGTAGTCATACTCTTCGTGATCCGACCACAATCCAACCGATCTAGTGCCGAACGGACGACACCTCCGAGTTTAGCACACGTGCGGCTCGATGACATCTCCTCCTCCTTGATCCAGCAAGAGAAGGCGGAGAAGTATATGGGATCACAACCAGCACGACGGCGTGGTGGTGGTGGAGCAACGGCAGCGCTTCGCTAAGCAAAATACCGTGGACGAGAACTATGTCGGGAGGGAGAGACGGGGCAGCAGCCAAGGCCAATGTCTTGGGGTGCCTTGTTGCGCCCCTCCCCTATATTTATATGCGTGGGAGGGCTGGACTCCCAGCCCTATTCCTAATAGGAGTTGGCTCCAAGGGGGAGAGGACTTGGATTCTAAGTCCAATCCTATTCCTACTAGGACTCCCCTTTTTTCCCTTTCCTAGCCGCATGGGCTTTTGAGGACTTGGTGCGCCTGTCCTAATAAGGCCAGAGCGCCTCCCCTCAGCCCATGCCAGCCCTTGGGACATGGTGGACCCACTTGTGGACCCCTCTGGAATTCTCTAGAACCTTCTAGAAGCTTCCCGGTACAATACCGAAAAAACTGCACCTGTTTCCGGAACCCAAAATATGACTTCCCTTATATAAATCTTTACCTCTCGACCATTCCGAGACTCCTCGTGACGTCTGGGATCTCATATGGGACTCCAAACAACATTTGGTTACCAATCATCAAATATCCCAATACTACTCTAGCGTCAACGAACGTTAAGCGTGCGGCCCTGCGGGTTCGGGAATCATGTAGTCATGACCGAGACACCTCTCCGGTCAATAACCAATAGCGGGACCTGGATGCCCATATTGGTTCCTACATATTCCATGAAAATCTTTTTTCGGTTGAACCACGATGTCAAGGATTCGGTTAATCCCGTATGCAATTCCCTTTGTCCAGCGATATGTTACTTGCCCGAGATTCGATCGTCGGTATCTCCATGCCTAGTTCAATCTCGTCACCGGCAAGTATCTTTACTCGTCCCGTAATACAAGATCTCGTGACTAACTCATTAGGCACATTGCTTGCAAGCTCTTTATGATTTTTTATTACCGAGAGGGCCCAGAGATATCTCTCCATCACACGGAGTGACAAATCCCAGTCTCGATCTGTGCCAACCCAACAAAACCTTCGGTGATACATGTAGAGCATCTTTATGATCACCTAGTTACAAAGTGATGTTTGGATACACACTAAATATTCCTCTGGTGTCAGGGAGTTGCACGATCTCATGGTCTTCGGAATAAATACTTGACATGAAGAAAGCTATAACAATAAATAGATACGATCAACTGCTAAGCTGACGGTTGGGTCTTGTCCATCACATCATTCTCCTAATGATGTGATCCCGTTATCAAACGACAACTCATGTCTATGGTTAGGAAACCTTAACCATCTTTGATCAACGAGCTAGTCTAGTAGAGGCTAACTAGGGACATAGTATTTGTTTATGTATTCACACATGTATTTAAGTTTCCGGTTAATACAATTCTAGCATGAATAATAAACCTTTATCATGAATAAGGAAATATGATAATAACCAATTTATTATTGCCTCTAGGGCATATTTCCAACAGTCT
The DNA here is from genome assembly GCA_011799875.1 of Thinopyrum elongatum. Classification (NCBI taxonomy): domain Eukaryota; kingdom Viridiplantae; phylum Streptophyta; class Magnoliopsida; order Poales; family Poaceae; genus Thinopyrum; species Thinopyrum elongatum. The sequence goes on along the minus strand of CM022300.1, from coordinate 552,963,856 downwards.
CCCACTTGCACTAGAGTCAATAATCTAGTTTACATAATTATGAATCTAACACCCATGGAGTCTTCGTGCTGATCATGTTTTGCCCGTGGAAGAGGTTTAGTTAACGGGTCTGCCACATTCAAATCTGTATGTACTTTGCAAAGTTCTATGTCTCCATCCTTAACATAATTACGAATGGAGTTGAAATGGCGCTTGATGTGCTTGGTTCTCTTGTGAAACCTGGGCTCCTTGGCAATGGCAATAGCTCAAGTGTTGTCACAAAAAATAGTCATTGGATCCGATGCACTAGGTATTACACCCAGATCGGATATGAACTCCTTCATCCGGACTCCTTCTTGAGCTGCTTCCGAAGCAGCTATATACTCTGCTTTACATGTAGATCCGCAACGACGCTCTGGTTGGAACTGCAGCAATTGACCACTCCACCATTTAATATAAATATGTATCCAGTTTGACACTTATAGTCATCCGGATCTGTGTCGAAGCTAGCATCGACGTAACCCTTTACGACAAGCTCTTCGTCACCTCCATAAACACGAAACATGTTCTTAGTCCTTTTCAGGTACTTCAGGATATTCTTGACCATTGTCCAGTGATCTACTCCTGGATCACTTTGGTACCTCCCTGTCAGGCTTATGGCAAGGCACACATCAGGTCTAGTACACAACATGGCATACATTATAGAGCCTATGTCTGAGGCACAGGGAATGACTTTCATCCTTTCTCTTTCTTCTGCCCTGGTCGGGCTTTGAGTCTTACTCAACTTCACACCTTGCAATACAGGCAAAAACCCTTTTTTGATTGATCCATTTTGAACTTCTTCAAAACTTTGTCGATGTATGTGCTTTGTGATGGGGAACGAAGCATGAAAATAAAAAATATTCCTACGAACAACCAAGATCTATCTAGGAGAAGCATAGAAACGAGAGGGGAGAGTGTGTCTACGTACCCTCGTAGACCGAAAGCGAAAGCATATATAACGCGGTTGATGTAGTTGTACTCTTCGTGATCCGATCACGATCCAACCGATCTAGTGCCGAACGGACGGCACCTCCGAGTTTAGCACATGTGCGATCGATGACGTCTCCTCCTCCTTGATCCAGCAAGAGAAGGTGGAGAAGTAGATGGGATCACAACCAGCACGACGGTGTGGTGGTGATGGCGGTGGTGGAGCTAGTTCAGCAGGGCTTCGCCAAGCGCTACTAGAACGAGGACGGAGGAACTACGGAGTAACGGGAGAGAGAGAGGGGAGCCAATGGCTTGGTGTGTGATCTTGGGGCACCCCCTCCCCTCTATATATAGAGGTGGAGGGGCGTGGGGAACATCCCCTCCCAGCCCTAGGGCGCAGCCAAGGGGGAGAGGACTTGGACTCCAAGTCCAATCCTATTCCTACTAGGACTCCCCTTTTTTTCCCTTCCCTAGCAACATGGGCTTTTGAGGACTTGGTGCGCCTAGCCCAATAAGGCCAGGGCGCCTTCCCTCAGCCCATGCCAGCCCTTGGGTCGTGGTGGACCCACTTTTGGACTTCCGGACCCCTCCGGAATCCTCCAGAACCTTCTAGAAGCTTCATGGTACAATACCGAAAAAACTACATCTTTTTTCGGAACCCAAAATATGACTTCCCATATATAAATATTTACCTCTCGACCATTCCGAGACTCCTCGTGACGTCCGGGATCTCAAACGGGACTCCAAAAAACATTCGGTTATATCCCAATACTACTCTAGCGTCAACGAACGTTAAGTGTGCGACCCTACGGGTTCGGGAATCATGTAGTCATGACCGAGACACCTCTCCGGTCAATAACTAATAGCGGGACCTGGATGCCCATATTGATTCCTACATATTCCATGAAGATCTTTTATCGTTTGAACCACGATGTCAAGGATTCGGTTAATCCCGTATGCAATTCCCTTTGTCTGGCAATATGTTACTTGCTTGAGATTCGATCGTCGGTATCTCCATACCTAGTTCAATCTCGTTACCGGCAAGTCTCTTTACTCGTTCCGTAATACAAGATCCCGTGACTAACTCATTAGTCATATTGCTTGCAAGCTCTTAAAGATGTTGTATTACTGAGAGGGCCCAGAGAAATCTCTGCGTCATACGGAGTGACAAATCCTAGTCTTGATCCATGCCAACCCAATAGATACCTTCTGAGATACCTGTAGAGTACCTTTATGATCACCCAGTTACGAAGTGATGTTTGGATACACACTGAGTATTCCTCCGATGTCAGGGTGTTACAGGATCTCATGATTTAAGGAACAGATACTTGACATGAAGAAAGCTATAGCAAATAAATTAAATGATCTGGTGCTAAGTTTACGGTAGGGTCTTGTCCATCACATCATTCTCCTAATGATGTGATCCCGTTATGAAATGACAACTCATGTCTATGGTTAGGAAACCTTAACCATCTTTGATCAACGAGCTAGTCTAGTAGAGGCTCACTAGGGACACTGTGCTGTCTAAGTATTCACACATGTATTTAAGTTTCCGGTCAATACAATTCTAGCATGAATAATAAACATTTATCATGAACAAGGAAATATGATAATAAACAATTTATTATTGCCTCTATAGCATATTTCCAACAGTCTCCCACTTGCACTAGAGTCAATAATCTAGTTTACATAGTTATGAATCTAACACCCATGGAGTCTTGGTGCTGATCATGTTTTGCCCGCGGAAGAGGTTTAGTCAACGGGTTTGCCACATTCAGATCCGTATGTACTTTGCAAAGTTCTATGTGTCCATCCTTAACATAATTACGAATGGAGTTGAAGTGGCGCTTGATGTGCTTGGTTCTCTTGTGAAACCTAGGCTCCTTGGCAATGGCAATAGCTCCAGTGTTGTCACAAAAGATAGTCATTGGATCCGATGCACTAGGTATTACACCCAGATCGGATATGAACTCCTTCATCCAGACTCCTTCTTGCGCCGCTTCCGAAGCAGATATATACTCTGCTTCACATGTAGATCCCACCACGACGCTCTGCTTGGAACTGCACTAACTGACCGCTCCACCATTTAATATAAATACGTATCCGGTTTGAGACTTAGAGTCATCCGGATCTGTGTCGAAACTAGCATCGACGTAACCATTTACGACTAGTTCTTCGTCACCTCCATAAACGAGAAACATGTCCTTAGTCCTTTTCAGGTACTTCAGGATATTCTTGACCGCTGTCCAGTGATCTACTCCTGGATCACTTTGGTACCTCCCTGTCAGACTTATGGCAAGGCACACATCAGGTCTGGTACATAGCATGGCATACATTATAGAGCCTATGGCTGAGGCATAGGGAATGACTTTCATCCTTTCTCTTTCTTCTACCGTGGTCGGGCTTTGAGTCTTACTCAACTTCACACCTTGCAATACAGGCAAGAACCCTTTGTTTGACTGATCCATTTTGAACTTATTCAAAACTTTGTCAAGGTATGTACTTTGTGAAAGTCCTATTAGGCATCTTGATCTATATGGATTTTGATGCCCAATATGTAAGCAGCTTCATCGAGGTCTTTCATTGAAAAACTCTTATTCAAATATCCTTTTATGCTTTCCAGAAATTCTATATCATTTCCAATCAACAATATATCATCCACATATAATATCATAAATGCTACAGAGCTCCCACTCACTTTCTTATAAATACAAGCTTCTCCGTAAGTTTGTATAAAACCGAAAGCTTTGATCACTTCATCAAAGCGAATATTCCAACTCCGAGATGCTTGCACCAGTCCATAGATGGATCGCTGGAGCTTGCATACTTTGTTAGCATCCTTAGGATCGACAAAACCTTCTGGTTGCATCATATACAACTCTTCCTTAAGAAACCCGTTAAGGAATGCCGTTTTGACGTCCATTTGCCAGATCTCATAATCATAAAATGCGGCAATAGCTAACATAATTCTAACAGACTTAAGCATCGCTACGGGTGAGAAAGTCTCATCATAGTCAACCCCATGAACTTGTCGGAAACCTTTTGCGACAAGTCGAGCTTTATAGACGGTGACATTACCATCAACGTCTGTCTTCTTCTTAAAGATCGATTTACTCTCAATGGCTTGCCGATCATCGGGCAAGTCCACCAAAGTGCATACTTTGTTCTCAAACATGGATCCTATCTCGGATTTTACGGCCTCAAGCCATTTGTTGGAATCCAGGCTCCTCATAACTTCTTCATAGTTTGTAGGTTCGCCGTTGTCTAACGACATGACTTCCAGGACTGGATTACCGTACCACTCTGGTGCAGAACGTACTCTGGTCAACCTACGAAGTTTAGTAGTAACTTGATCCGAAGTTTCATGATCATCATCATTAGCTTCCTCTTCAGTTGGTGTAGGCATCACGGGAACTGCTTTCTGTGATGTGCTACTTTCCAATTCGAGAGAAGGTATGATTACCTCATCAAGTTCTACTTTCCTCCCACTCACTTCTTTCGAGAGAAACTCCTTCTCTAGAAAGGACCTGTTCTTGGCTACAAAGATCTTGCCCTCGGATCTGTGGTAGAAGGTATACCCAATGGTCTCTTTAGGTTATCCTATGAAGACGCACTTCTCCGCTTTGGGTTCGAGCTTATCAGGCTGAAGCCTCTTGACATAAGCGTCGCATCCCCAAACTTTAAGAAACGACAGATTAGGTTTGTTGCCAAACCACAACTCATACTGTTGGGGATATAACTCAGAGGTATGACCCACCCAGGAGGGGCCGGGTTACACCATTGGCGACTTATTGTGAAGAAGGCCCAAGAGGTCCAAGGCATAAGGATGGCAGTTCATAAAGCAAGCTTATTGGAGGCCCAGAGACCTGGCGGCGACTCAAGGCCTAAAGGTGTGAGTCGCCATGTGTTAACTTGCTCTGTACGGAAGGTTTAGTTAGAAGCCGAGCCGGCCACATTTGTGTGAGCCGGTCGGGACTCTGTAAGCCGTCGGGCATCAACTTGTATATAAAGGGGTGACCCGGCGGCGGGTTAACTCAAGAATCAACCAGTCGAGAACTAGGTCAAGCATATTTGCTCCCTTGTAATCGAAACCCAAGCAATACAACTAAGAGCAGGACGTAGGCTTTTACCTCGTTGAGAGGGGCCGAACCTGGGTAAATTCCTTGTGTCCTTTGTCCCGTTCAACCCCTTCAAGCTAACCTAGTTGCGATGGCTCCACACCTAAGTCCTTTTGCTAGGACATCTGCCGTGACAAGTCAATGACAGTTGGCGCCCACCGTGGGGCCCTCGCATGGTGGTTTCGAGTTCTTGAAGGGCAACCTCTCAGGGATCAAGGGATACACCGTGGGCCGGATGACCAAGAGTCACCGCGGCAAGATCTACATCGACGACGCTGGATGGGGTTCGGAGGCCGATTCAATCGAATACGGGTACCGGGTCCCCTTTGGTGGTATCCACTTTTTCATCGGCAAGATTGGTGAGTCTAAGCCTGAGCCGGAAGTCTGCGCTGACACCATTGAGACGGCTCGGCGCGCGAGACCCGCCAAGGTTCAACCCGCCAAGATTCAACCCGCCCAGAAGCATGTTTTCGTCGGCTTTGTCCATGGAGCGGATCTCGAGGAAGGCTACGTGTCCGGTGGTGAGACGACCATCTACTCAGGTGATGAGTCCTCAACCGGCAAAACTAAGTCGATTTATCAACTGCAAGATGGTGGGCTTGGGGGCTGTTCCGATGGCAACAGTATTCCGGACTCCTATGAGCCGCCAAACAGGGCAGCTATATTCATGGCCGGGACGCAGAAGATGGTGCACTCATCAACCGCTGCAGCGATGACCTCCGGCTCAACGGCTGCTGCAACGGCTGGGGCGAGCGGCTCTGCGCGTCCGCCGGCTCAAGTTTTATCCGAGCTCTTAGATGCTTTGGCAACGTTACTAACGGCAGAGGTGACCCCGGCAACTCAGGCACAACATAATGCGAAAGTTGCAAAGCTAAGGGATGAAGTAGCTCGGGCTAAAGAGGAGCTTAATGTTGAGAACGTCAGGATGGCTGCAGAACGGACCGCCCTAGAAGCTGAGACACAGAGGGTAAGGGCCGAGGCTTTTCACTTAAGTCTGGATCAGAACGCGTCAAACGCTGTGATGCGGAGGAGGCACCAGAGCCATTTGCCACCGCAATTCGAGGGGAGGAATCTTTTTATCACACCCGGAGCAGGGCCAAGTAACCCACCCGGTGAGACCCGGGCTGATGAAGCACCGGCAACCGGGGCGGCGGCTCAGCCTCGTATAGCAGATCCGCCCCATGTGAATTTGACCCCTCCTCAGCAAGTGCAGACACCCCCGGGTCATTACTCCAACCCACTGGATAATATGATTGCCGCAGCCTCACGGCTGGCGGCCCTCCTAATTGAAGGTGAGTCGCCAGCTGCGATAGAGGCTCGGAACGCCGTGGAACTTCTTAAGACAGCGGTGACCCAGCAAGCGGCTTATTCCTACAGCCGTGAGAGAATCCATTCGACTCTGCGACCGAGCCAAAGCTACAGCCGGCGCATGGAGTCACCGGCGGTTTCCAGCAGTGAGCGGCGTCGTAACCCGCCCCATGGGCTTAACATGCCATGGGATGATAACAATGCCCAAGTCCTGACGGATCAGGCTAGAGCACGCCAAGAGGCAGAGCTGGCGGCTCAATTAGCCGCTCATCGACAGCTTCAGTTGAACCCCTCTGTATCTGTAGAGGCTGGGATGACCTCTAGGTCAGTTGGTGTGCCCTGTTTGGTGCCGGCTCTGTGCAATGAGAGCTTGCCCAAGGATTTTAATGGCCCTCGTAAAGTGCCTAATTACACAGCCGATCTCCCACCTAAGGGATGGATTGAGAGTTATGAGCTGGCCATGGAGATGTTAGATGTGAACGATGCTGTATGTGCCAAGTATTTCACTATGATGCTGGAAGGGCCGGCTCGAACCTGGTTGAAGGGGCTACCGGCTAATTCTATCAGTTCGTGGGCTGAGTTGAAGGCACGTTTCATCCTGAATTTCAAAGACACGTGTAAGCAGCCTCTGTCGATCATCGACCTAGACACTTGTGTCCAGCGTGAAGACAAGTCGACCAAGCACTGGGTGCGTCGGGTCTCAGCTATTATCCACTCGTCGGATAGCATCAACGCCGGTTCCGCTGTTTTAATTTTGGAGAAAAATTGCCGGTTTATCCCCCTCAAACAGAAGCTAGGGTGACTTAAACGTCATTGCAATGACATGGGAGAGCTCATGGCGGCTCTTATCAAATACGCCGACTCAGACAGCACTAAGGATCCTGATTCAGATGAGGAAAAATCCAGTAAGGGGAAGAAAAACGGCAAGGGGCAGCAGCCGAACACGGCGGGGCAGAATCAAGGCAACAACGGTAAGCGCAAGCAAGCCGATGGCGGGCCAGACTTTGTGGCAAATACCAACACACAGAATCAGCGTCGAAAGGGAAAGCCGGAACCTCGGGTCGGAGGGCCAAAGTTCGACCTAGAGGCAATGTTGAATCAACCTTGCCCGAAACATAGTCGTCTTGACAGACCGTCGTCTCACTTGTGGAAAGATTGTTTTATCATGAAGCAGTATAAGGATTCCGGTTTTCATCAGGATCACCATAACAATAATAGCCCGCACGGCGGGTCAGGTTCCGGTTCACAGGGGCCTGGCTTTGGAGGTAATGGCTCAAACTCCGGATTTCAAGGTCAGGGCAATCAGGGTGGTTTTAACCAGCATCTCAGTCAAGGTAATCAGCAACAACAGTCAGGATATCAGAGCAATCCAAAGCAGTTAAATAGTGGTAAATATCATGTTTTCACCACAAACCTGTGCAAACGAGATCAGAAGGTTCACAAGCGAGCGGTCAGCATGGTTGAGCCGGCGGTCCCTCGATACTTACGATGGTCAGAGCAGCCAATTCTATGGAGCAATGAGGATCACCCGCCCCGGGTTGACAATCCTGGTGTGTTGGCTTTGGTGGTGGCCCCTCAAGTTGGAGGCTACAAGTTCACTAAGGTGCTGATGGATGGAGGCAGCAGTATCAATATCCTTTATTATGATACTTTTCGCCAGATGAATTTGACTGATAAAGATCTTAAGCCGTCCTCTACGGTCTTTCATGGAGTGGTGCCCGGTAAATCGGCTTATCCAGTAGGAAGGATAGCCTTAGAGGTGGCTTTTGGCAATGAACATGACTACAGGCCTGAGACATTGCACTTTGAAGTGGTTAAAATCAAAAGCCCCTATCATGCTCTATTTGGGCGGCCGGCTTATGCCAAGTTTATGGCGCGGCCATGTTATGTATATTTGCAGCTTAAAATGCCGGGTCGCAAGGGTACCATCACGGTGCATGGTGACAGGAAAATAGCCTTGGAATGTGAAGAGGGTGACGCAGCTTACACCGAGTCTGCCTGTGCCACAGAGGAACTCAAGTTTTATAAAGACAATGTTGACCCGGCTAATATGACTCCATTGAAGAAGCCAACTATAGAGCAGGATCCTTTACTAAAGTTTAAATTGGCGGATGATACCAAGCAGGTTGACTTTGTCCCTAGCGACTCATCTCAACAGTTTGTGATTAGTGCCAATATGGATCCAAAATAGGAAAGCGCACTCATCGAGTTCATCCATGAGAACCGGGACATCTTTGCATGGAAGCCTTCAGACATGCCGGGTGTACCGAGAGAACTCGCTGAGCACACTCTTAATATTGATCCTAAGTTTAAGCCGGTCAAACAGTTCCTTCGCCGTTTTAACGAGGAAAGGCGCAAGGCTATTGGAGAAGAGGTGGCCCAGCTCTTAGCAGCCGGGTTCATTGTTGAAGTTTTTCATCCTGAGTGGTTGGCTAACCCGGTGCTCGTGCTTAAGAAAAATGGCACTTGGCGCATGTGTGTGGATTACACAGACCTTAACAAGGCTTGCCCGGCTGATCCTTTTGCTCTTCCCCGTATTGATCAGATCATTGATGCTACGGCGGGTTGTGAGCGTTTGAGCTTTTTGGATGCTTACTCTGGTTATCATCAGATCAAGATGGCAGTTAAAGACCAAGAGAAGACGGCTTTCATCACACCTTTTGGAGCTTTCTGCTATGTGTCTATGCCCTTTGGGCTCAAGAGTGCCCAGGCGACTTATCAGCGTTGTGTTCAAAATTGTCTTCATAACCAGATAGGACGCAATGTTCATGCTTATGTGGATGATATTGTGGTGAAATCCAGAAAGAAGGAGTCTCTGCTAGATGATTTGAAGGAAACCTTTGATATCCTCTGGGTCTACAAGATGATGCTTAACCTGACCAAATGCGTTTTTGGTGTGCTTGCAGGCAAGCTCTTGGGTTTCTTGGTTTTAGAGAGAGGCATTGAAGCTAACCCGGAGAAAATCAAGGCCATCACTTTATTGGCTAAGCCGACATGCATTAATGACGTTCAGCGTCTGGCAGGTCATATTGCAGCTTTAAGCCGGTTTATAAGCCGCCTGGGAGAGAAGGCTATTCCTTTGTACCAGATGATGAAGAAAACAGATCACTTTGTTTGGAGCGATGCTGCTAACGAGGCGTTTGAAACACTTAAAAAACAGTTAGCTGAGCCGCCGGTTCTTGCAGCTCCTGTTGAGAAGGAGCCTTTGCTTTTATATGTGGCTGCTAACAGTAGAGCCGCCAGCGCGGCCATTGTTTTAGAAAGGAAGGAAACAGGAAAAGAATACCCGGTTCAGAGGCCGGCTTATTATGTCAGTGAAGTTTTAATTGAGTCCAAGCAAAGGTACCCACATTGGCAGAAGCTAGTCTATGGGGTGTTCATGGCCAGTCGCAAGTTGAAGCATTATTTCCAGGGTCATCCCATTACTGTGGTCAATTCTGCTCCCTTAGGGGATATTATTCAAAACAGAGAAGCCACCGGCCGGATAGCCAAGTGGGCCATTGAGCTTGGACCGCATGGTTTGAAATATATGCTAAGGACGGCCATCAAGTCTCAAGCTCTCGTGGATTTCATCAACGACTGGACAGAGTTGCAGATGCCTGAGGAGAAGCCAGATAATACATATTGGACTATTCATTTTGATGGGTCCAGGCAATTGGAAGGCTCGGGGGCTGGAGTTGTTTTGACTTCCCCACGAGGTGACAAATTTTGCTATGTTTTAAGGCTGATGTTTCCTTGCACTAATAATGCAGCTGAGTATGAGGCCCTGCTCCATGGTCTTTGGATGGCCAAAGAGATGAACTTAAGCCGGGTCAGGTGTTTTGGCGACTCAAATTTGGTGGCCCAGCAAGTCTCAGGAACTTGGGATTCTAAGGACCCGCTCATGGCGGCTTATCGCCGGGCGGTTGACAGTATTGCTGGTCATTTCAAAGGTTATCAAGTGGAACATGTTGATCGAAGGAAAAATGAGGCGGCCAATGCTTTAAGCCGGCTGGGGTCTCAGCGTAAGCCGGTACCACCGAATGTTTTTCTTGATATACTAAATAGCCCTTCAGTGAAGTTACCAACAGAGGAGGATCTTGCAATTCCTGACCCGGAGGCACAGTTGGTGGCGGCTCTTCATGCTATACCCGATTGGACGGTGCCGTACTTGGCTTATATGACCCGGGGTGAGTTACCAGAGGATGAAACGGAGGCCAGGCAGATAACCCGGCGGTCTAAATCCATGACCATTGTCAATGGCGAGTTGCACCGATGCAGTGTCACAGGCGTGTTCCAGAGATGCATTTCTCCTGAGGAGGGCCGTGAGATTCTAAGGGAGATCCATGAAGGTGATTGTGGTCATCACGCCGGCTCTAAGTCTCTGGTTGCTAAAGCCTTCTGGCACGGTTTTTATTGGTTGACGGCTCACGCTGATGCAGAGGATCTGGTTAGCAAGTGTGACGGTTGTCAGAAGTTTTCTAGACGAGCTCACATGCCGGCTCAAGAATTGAGGATGATTCCAATTACTTGGCCGTTTGCAGTGTGGGGGCTGGATATGGTTGGACCTTTCAAAAGATCCAAGGACAAGAAGACCCATCTCTTGGTGGCGGTTGATAAGTTTACCAAGTGGGTTGAGGCAGAGCCGGTCAGCAAGTGTGATGCGGCAACGACGGTTCAGTTTATTAAGAAGGTGATTTTCCATTTTGGTTACCCTCACAGCATCATAACTGATAATGGTACTAATCTGTCTAAAGGTGCTATGAAAGAGTTCTGTCAGCGAGAGCATATTCGTCTTGATGTCTCATCAGTTTCTCACCCCCAATCCAATGGTCAAGCTGAAAGGGCCAATCAAGAAATCTTGAGGGGAATCAAACCCTGGCTCATAGTCCCTTTGCAAAGGACGCCGGGTTGTTGGGTTGAAGAGTTACCCTCAGTGCTTTGGAGTATCAATACTACCCCCAACAGATCCACGGGTTATACGCCCTTCTTCATGGCCTACGGGGCCGAGGCGGTTCTTCCAAGTGACATCCGTCATGACTCACCTCGCGTGGCAGCTTATGTTGAAGCTGATAATGAAAAGGCACGTCAGGATGCTCTTGATAGGTTGGATGAGGAGCATGACCTAGCGGCGGCTTGTTCAGCAATATATCAGCAAGATCTTCGACGTTATCATAGCCGCCGGGTTAAGACCCGGATCTTTCAAGAAGGCGACTTGGTGCTCCGGCTCATCCAAGATCAAACAGATATGCACAAGTTATCCCCACCTTGGGAAGGACCTTTTCTGGTTAGCAAGAATCTGAATAACGGGTCATACTACCTCATTGATATTCGAGAACACAAGGATTAACGCACATCAGAGGAAGAGACCTGCCGGCCTTGGAACATTGCTCATCTTCGGCCTTATTACACTTGAGCCACCGGCTCTTGTGCTGTACATACTTTCATCAATGTATATATTATGATCAGTATAATAAAGCCGACATCCCTGCTAATTCAGGGCCTCTATCGTTTTCACTTCAATGAGTTTGAGACTTTATCATTTGTTCATAAAGATCATTTGGGGGCCACCTGCTCAACGAGCAGAGCCTTGATTACCCTCTTGGTCGGCTTCCTAGCCATCTTATTGGTCACTTGGGGGCTACCTGCTCAATGAGCAGAGCCTTGATTACACTCTTGATCGGCTTCCTAGCCAACTGGAAACACCAACTTATTGGTCACTTGGGGGCTACCTGCTCAATGAGCAGAGCCTTGATTACCCTCTTGATCGGCTTCCTAGCCAGGTGGAAACACCATCTTATTGGTCATTTGGGGGTGTCGGTGTCAAAACTGGCAGATCTCGGGTAGGGGAGCCCAAGCTGTGCGTCTAAGGATCGATGGTAACAATGGACAATGGGGATACGATGTTTACCCAGGTTCGGGCCCTCTTAATGGAGGTAAAACCCTACGTCCTGCTTGATTGTATTCGATGAGTATAGGGGTTACAAGAGTTGATCTACCTCGAGATCGTAATGGCTAAACCCTAGCTGTCTAGCCTATGATTATTCTGATGGCCTCTACGGACTAAACCCTCTGGTTTATATACACACCGGAGAGGCCCAGGGTCATACAAAGTCGGTTTACAGAGGAAGGAAAGAGTACATCCGGACACTAAACTTGCCATCCACGCATACAGGAGTCCCACCCGGACACGGGGGATAGTCTTCTGCTTTATCTTCACGGCCCATCAGTCCGGCCCATATCGAATAGACCGGACACCCGAGGACCCCCTAATCCAGGACTCCCTCAGTAGCCCCCGAACTTGCTTTCAATGACGATATAGTATCCGGCTTATGTCTTCGGCTTTGCAAGGCGGGTTCTTCATCATACTCCGGATTGACGACAGTCCGGTTTTGACCTCCATGTTCTGCCTTTATGATTCCTCCCTGTCGTCGCCTCGATTTCCATGCGTCGAGCGAATGTGAACAGTCCATAATTTTTTACAAATAAGCCCCTTATCACGCAAGGGCGGTATCTATATAAGGAGGTTAGATCTCCTAATGCCATCCCATATCGCGCATAGAGCATCAAAGCAAACCACGAAAAATCAAAAATATGGCGAGCGCTCCTGGCTCTTCCTCGCGCCCTCAAACGGGTGATTGGTGAAGTTACTCAGTGTCTCACCCTCAGCTGAATCAACTTCGGACGCAAGGATATCTCCCTCCCGCAGATCTAGTCTTCGTGCGGGCGGGATTGGCCTCGATTGGCAATGATGTGCTAGCATAGAACTTCCCCAATCCCAACAAGGAGGAGAGGGTGTGCTTCGTCTCGTTTCTTCTGAGGGGCTTAGGATTCCCGATCCACCCCTTCCTTAGAGGTCTATTGGAATTCTATGGGATCCAGCTGCACAACCTCACACCAGGTTCTATTCTGCACATTTCTGGTTTTGTCGCTCTCTGCGAACTATTCTTAGGCTGCGAGGCTCATTTCGAACTATGGAGAAAGTTCTTTTGCCTCGTCCCTCATCACCAAGGGGGTTCTATATTTAAAGTGGGCGGCGCCGAAGTATGGCGCATAGCCGGATCAGGTTACCTCGTCGGAACTCCCAAGAAGGCATCGAAGGAATGGGCTTCAGAATGGTTTTATATCGAGGATGTTCCCCTTCCGGACCCAGTTCGACGTGGACTTCCCGAATTCTCCAGTGCTCCTTTAAAGAAACGCCTCAACTGGCGCCCCCGGAGCCCCAAAGAAGAAAACAGTGCGGAAGTAAAGAGGTTGGTCAGCAAGGTCAGGTTACTTGCCCATTCCAGACTCTCGATAATCGAAGTCATGGCTATCGCGATAAAGCGATGCATCCAGCCCCTTCAGTCCAGAGTGACCCCTTTATGGTGTTACAACAGAGAGGACGACGCATCTCGCTATAGGCGCGAGGGCCCGGATACCCCCGCCGCTCTGGCCGCCATTCTGGCAGATCTTTATAAGGGGGAGAAAGAAGAATTCCTCCGTTTAAATTGTCGGGAAGGTTTCTCCATGTATAACCCCATTGAATGGGTGAGTTTTTTGATTATCAGCATTGTCCTACCTCATTATCGAGGCATACTAATCGAATTGTTCTGGTCGTCTTTAAAACAGACATGGAGGAAAGTCATCAAAAATGTGCACTGCCCCTCCCCACAACCAGAGGACTATGCTCGCCACGAAGATCCCGGCCTCTGCGAGGATCCGGATATATTTATAGAGTTTGATGATGGAGTCTTTTATCAAGCAAGCCTTGATGGTTCGGAAGTGGCCATTACGACCGACTACCCCAGCCTTCTCCCTCTCTCTAAGGTAAGTATTCGGAAATCATCCTCAAAAAGAGGAGTCCCCACTTGGACCTCACCCATCACACTGAATCATGCTTTATAGGATCGGCGCTTGGCGAGCCGTACTCCATCGAGGGCAGCCCCTAGGAAGGTAGCATCTGCGCAGGGTGAGCCTTTAAAACAAAAGGAAACCGGGAGCGCCGTCGAACCCCCTCCTTCATCAAAGAGGTATGACCTTTAATATATGCCTAGGCATAAAACCAGATTGTCATATTTCTCCTCCCATCTTATTCTAGGAGGAGCACACGGCGAACCGTGTTCAAAATCCCTGTTAGCTGATCATCAGCTAATCCGGCAACGGGCTCATCAACCAGGACAAGAGCCAATACGGATACAGCGCCAACTCATCCGCCTCATGAAGATTCGGATGATGTATCCGTCACAAATTCCGAAGTAGAGAGCGTGATGAATCATCGACGACTGAAAGAGACCATGCGCACTCCAGTTTTTACAGAGCAAGAATTTAATGCCCTCAGCACCGTGGATGCATATATCCGAGCTACCCGAGACGGGCTTGCTAGAGTTGCCCACCTGTTTTCAAAAGATATGTAGGTAACGATTTGCATAAATTTAATAGATATATGCCAGTAGCCCCCGAGACTTGAAGCGGTTTAGGCCAACCGATTTAAGGATCGTTATGACCACAGGTCCTCAAAGAGAAGAACAACGCACTGTCCCAGGAGCTTGAAACAAGCCGGATAAAGCTAAACGCCGCCAACACAGAGCTAGAAGAACTGAAGAAGGTCACGATGACCATTGATCAAAAGAACAAACTGGAGGAGGAAAATGATAAGCAAGCCGAAGAGATAAAGAGCTTAAAGGCTCAATTATCGGACGCTCAAAAAGATAATAAAAAGTTAAAAGGCGGCATATTCAGTATGACCTTTGAACCATCCAAGTTACTCATATTATCCCGTAATTCGGAGTGTTATAATGCTGCTCTTGCAGGTCTGTTAACCGGGCGTCATGAAGAAGAAGTATCCGGATTCCGAGGCGACATTTTAAAAGAGCTGTTTGTAGTGCATGAGCGAGCCCGGAAAGCCATGAGAAGTATGGCCAAGGCCTTATGGCCATCCGATGCCCCTCCAGAAAGTATGGAGGGGTTGGCAAACCTGTTCAAAGGTGCCCGACGCCGTTTTGAGCTATCGAAGACGTCAGCATGCCGGGAAGGTGCACGAGAGGCATGGGCAATGGTGAATATGCGCTACACCGGGCTTGATCTCAATCGTATGGCCCGAGTTGGACCGCAGGGGCCGGACGGAAAATATATTCCCATGAACTTGGTATATGACCAAGTGATGATAGCTGCGAGATATTCGCAAGAAGACTGTAGCTTAAGCAGTCTTATAGATGACATAGATAAAGAGTAGGCGTTCGATTCCATGTATCAATGTACTTTATCATCGAACTTATCTCCAACCGAACTTGTCAAAATTTGTCATCGCAGGCCTTCGGCTTCAACCTCCAAACCAAGAAGTTGGAGTGTTTCCGGATACCATGTTAGAATGTAATAAACATTCATTATGTCCGGAAACCAGGCAATCCGGTCATGTTGCTCGAACAGACAAAATTTGTTCGGGGAGTTATGTTATATTACTTTTTAACGTAAGAAACATCTTCCAGGGAAAATAGTTCCGTTAAGGGTTCCTTTCCTTGGGTCGGCACGCTTAAGTATGCATGCCTAGGCTTTGATCCGAGTTACGGGCAGCCTATCCTGTATTTGTTAGAAGAATTACACAAATTTAAATAATCTGTCATTGCTTGCCGACCAATTATTCCCTTAAGAACGCTAGCTTTCGGCTTCACCCGTCTGAGGTACAGATCCGGAGTACCCGGTTGTAACAATCGCAGAGGTGCTCCTTTTACACCCTAGCCGAACAATCGGGAACGTAGGGTATAAACACAGGAGAGAGGCAACCCGGCTTGGCAAAAACTTAAGTCATAGTGGTGCATATAATGGAAAAAGATGTATAGAACAAATGACGTAAACAATGTAAGTAACCAGCTTTCAGTAATAAGCTTCGTCAAAGAAGCCCCCAGTTATAGTGGGGTGTATACATTTAAAGATGTGTACCCCGAACAGTTCGGTAGATCCGAACATACCCTAGGATAAAAGAAGGAAAAAAGATAAAAAAGAAGAGGAGAAAAAAAGGAACCTAATCAAAAAAGAAAAAAGGATGCTACCGAACTATCCGTAGAATCGTCGGAGCGGAGCAGCGTTCCATGGATTTGGCTCAAGGCGATTATCCGATGCGTTACGAAGGCGATAGGCTCCTCCTGTGAGAACTTCATCTATGATGAAGGGGCCCTCCCATTTCGGTTTGAGCTTATCCTTCTTCTTCTCCGGGAGACGCAAGACAAGTTTGCCAACGTTATAAGTCTTGGCCCACACTTCTCTGCTTTGGTATCGCCTGGCCTGTTGTTGATAAAGTGCAGAACGGGATTGTGCAATATCACGCTCCTCTTCGAGACCGTCCAGGTCGTCCTGCCGATCGAGCTCGGCTTCTCACTCTTCGTACATGCTCACTCGAGGTGAGTCATGAATAATGTCGCAGGGCAGAACAGCTTCCGCGCCGTACACCATGAAGAAAGGTGTATATCCGGTTGTCCGGTTAGGTGTAGTCCGCAGCCCCCAGAGCACGGAATCGAGTTCCTCAACCCAGTGTTTATCTGACTCCCGTAGGGAGCGCACCAGTCGGGGTTTGATGCCGCTCATTATCAGGCCATTGGCCCGTTCAACCTGACCGTTTGTTTGAGGGTGGTAGACGGATGCATAGTCGAGTTTAATGGCCAATTTAGCACACCAGTTTTTCACCTCATCAGCTGTGAAATTGGAGCCATTGTCAGTGATGATACTGTGCGGGACACCATAACGGTGTACCACGCCGGATATAAAGTCAATCACTGGACCTGCTTCAACCGTTTTTACTGGTTTGGCCTCTTTCCACTTAGTGAATTTATCCACCATAACCAGTAAATATTTCTTTTTATGGCTTCCCCCTTTAAGGGGTCCGACCATATCGAGCCCCCAGACCGCAAAGGGCCAAGTAATGGGGATTGTTCTTAAGGCAGTGGGAGGCATATGACTTTGATTGGTGAAAAGCTGACATCCCACACAACGCTGGACAAGGGCTTGTGTGTCTGCTCGGGCCGTTGGCCAGAAAAAACCTGTCCAGAAAGCTTTGCTTACGAGGGCCCGAGCTGCAGCGTGATGGCAGCCCCGACCAGCATGTATTTCAGCCAAGAGTTGCCGTCCCTCCTCTTCAGAGATACACCTTTGGAGAACTCTGGTAGTGCTTTTCTTGTACAGTTCACCTTCGTGAACTTTGTAGGCTTTAGAATGCCGAACTATGCGACGGGCCTCATTTTGATCATCAGGAAGCTCTTGCCTATTAAGGTAGGCTAGGAAGGGTTCAGTCCATGGAGCAATAACGGCCATGATCTCATGAGCAGAGGGTGTTATTTCGGTATTCGAACCCCCGATGATACTTGTATCATGTTCGGCTGATGGTGGTGTAATCAGGTCCGTACTTGCGTCTCCGCTCTCATCTTGCCATACCACGGATGGCTTGAAGAGCCTTTCCACGAAGGTATTAGGCGGGACAGGGTCGTGCTTGGCGCCCATGCGAGCGAGTATATCCGCTGCCTGGTTACTGTCTCTAGCGACGTGATGAAATTCGAGCCCCTCGAACCGAGCTGATATTTTTAATACGGCGTTTCGATATGCCACCATTTTTGGATCTTTTGCATCGAACTCTCCATTTACCTGAGATATTGCGAGGTTCGAATCGCCGTGCACCTCTAGGCATTGTATGCCCATGGAGACAGCCATGCGGAGACCATGTAGAAGTGCCTCGTATTCGGCTGCGTTATTGGAGTCCGTATACATGATTTGCAGCACGTAGCGGACTGTGTCCCCCGTAGGGGATGTCAAGATGACGCCAGCCCCCAGTCTGGCTAGCATTTTAGAGCCGTCGAAGTACATGATCCAGTTGGAGTAGGAACTGTACTCTTTGGGGAGCTCGGCTTCCGTCCACTCTGCGATGAAGTCGGCTAGCACCTAATATTTAATAGCTCGGCGTGGCTTGTATGTTATTTCAAATGGTAAGAGCTCAATGGCCCATTTAGCTATGCGGCCAGTGGCGTCCCTGTTATTTATAATGTCGTTAAGTGGTACTTCGGATGCCACCGTGATCGAACACTCTTGAAAATAGTGTCGGAGTTTTCGGGATGCCATAAAGACCGCGTAAGCTATCTTTTGGTAGTGATGGTATCGGGATTTGCAGGGTGTAAGGACCTCCGATACGTAATACACTGGCTTTTGGATGGGGAATTTATGTCCCTCTTCCCCTCGCTCGATGATGAGTACGGCGCTCACTACCTGGTGAGTTGCGGAGATATAAAGCAGCATAGGCTCGCCAACACTTGGGGCGGCTAGGATTGGATTGCCTACTAATATGATTTTTATTTCATACAATCCGGCTGTGGCCGCTTCCGTCCATTCAAAGTTGTCGGTGCGTCTGAGCAGTCTATAAAGTGGTAATGCTTTTTCTCCTAATCTGGAGATAAAGCGGCTCAAGGCCGCTACGCACCCTGCTAGCTTTTGGACCTGTTTTAGGTCTGTTGGCATAGCCAATTGCAACATGGCTCGGATTTTAGCTGGGTTTGCTTCCATTCCTCTATGGGAGACAATGAACCCTAATAGCTTTTCGGCTGGAACTCAGAAGACGCATTTTTCTGGATTGAGCCGTATGTCGTATGTTCAGAGGTTATCAAATGTGAGGGGGAGATCGTCCACCAATGATTCGACGTGCTTGGTCTTGATGACCACGTCGTCCACATATGCTTCTACTGTCTTGCCGATTTGTTTTTCCAAGCATGTTTGAATCATGCATTGGTAAGTGGCACCAGCGTTTTTGAGCCCAAAAGGCATAGTGTTGAAACAGAAAGGCCCATACGGGGTGATGAATGCCGTTGCGGCCTGGTCGGACTCCTTCATTTTAATCTGATGGTATCCGGAGTAAGCGTCGAGGAAACACAATGAGTTGTGTCCCGCGGTTGCATCGATAATCTGGTCAATGCAGGGCAATGGGAAAAGGTCTTTAGGGCAAGCCTTATTGAGGTCTTTGAAATCGACACAAAGGCGCCAAGATTTGTCCTTCTTCGGCACCATGACCAAGTTGGCTAGCCAATCCGGGTGTTTGATTTCTCTGATGAACCCGGCATCGAGTAGTTTGGCTAGCTCCTCCCCTATAGCTTGTCATTTGGGTTCGAAAAATCGCCGTAGCGTTTGCTTAACTGGTTTGAACCCCTTAATTATGTTGAGGCTGTGTTCAGCCCGTCTACGTGGGATACTGGGCATGTCCGAAGGGTGCCAGGCGAAGATATCCCAATTTTCACGTAGGAACACGCGTAAGGCAGCGTATACCGTCGAATCCAGCTGTGCTCCGATGGACGCTGTTTTGTTAGGATCCGTCGGGTGCACTTGAAATTTAACTATTTCATCTGTTGGCTTGAAAGAGGTGGATTTAGGTCTCTTATCGAGAATCACATCATCCCTGTCCACCGTGGATCATAGGGTGGTTAATTCTTCAGCCGCAAGGGCTTCGGAGAGTGCCTCAAGGGCCAAGGATGCGGTTTTGTTTTTGGCGCGGAGTGCTGTATCCGGATCACTTGTAACTATGATTATTCCATTGGGCCCCGGCATTTTAAGCTTCATGTACCCATAATGGGGTACGGCTTGGAAGCGTAAAAAAGCGCCCCGCCCTAGAAGGGCGTGGTAGCCGCTATTGAAGGGAGCGATGTGAAAGAGCAGCTCCTCTGACCTGTAATTTTCAGGCGTGCCGAATACTACATCAAGTTTAATTCTCCCCGAGCATCGTGCTCCTCGACTGGGGATGATACCTCAAAAGGTGGTACTGCTTTGCTCGATGCGTGTCCTCGTAGATGAGGTTAAGCCTGCTGCCGCCGTCCATGAGCACTTTGGTAAGTCGAAAGCCGTCCACAATTGGGTTTAGGACTAAAGCGGCAGGTGCTCGGACCGATCGGGCCCTTGGTTCATCGTCATCGGTGAAGGTTATTGCCACGTCGTTCCATGGGCTTACTGCGGTTACTTGGTGGACTTCGACGAGGTCGCGGAGTGCCCTCTTATGCTGATTATTTGAGGAGAAAGTCTCGAAGACCGTAAGGACGGTAAAATCGTCATCCTCCGGAGAATGCTTCTCTGGAGTGGCGGTGGTGAGGATGGCCTCGCCACTTTTAGCTACCTGCCGGAGTACCCAACATGCTCGAAGGCTGTGGGTTGAGTCAGTGCTCGGCGTTGTATGTACCGGACAGGGCTTGTCGAGGAGTTCGTCAAGAATGGACCTATATCCCGTAGAGGATTTTTTCTTGCCGACGGGCTTATGGTCGGATGCCTCGTAAGGGTGTATCCGTTTTGCCCGGGCAGTGCACTGCTTAAAGGCAGCAGGTTCCAATTGGGTTTTCTGTGCTTTCCAAGTGCTTTCCATCGCGCAATACTTCCGTACTACGTGCGATAGCTCCGTGAAACTCTGTATGCGATGGCGGTTGAGGGCATTCCGAATTCGCTCGTCGGTACAATTTCGATGAAAGACCAAGACTGCGCCGTCGCCGCAGCAATCTTTAATCTTGTTTTTGACAAGTAGGAATCTGGCCCAGAAGTGATGGACCGTTTCTCGAGGTTTCTGCCATACATACATTAGGTCACATATGTCTGGAGGGCCTGAATTACTTGGAGAGTATTGATTGTGGTGGGTGGGTGGGCAAAAACTCGAATCCCGACCCAAGATTGCATCCGGAGCCTGTAAAATCTCCGAAGTCACCAGTTCGGGTCCAGGGAGATCCAAGTGCTCCCCGGACCCAATGTCCGACCCTGAGTTCAGGGGACGCGAAGTCTCATCCAAAGGGAGGGTGTCCGACCCAAGAGGTTCGGAGACCCGAACATAGCTGGTCTTTAGTTTAGGGGAAGAATTGTTTTCGGCTCGTTCCTCGACGACCGCTACCAGGTGGGTGATCGGCGGGGAATTAATTTCCCTCTGGTCGGGTTTGAGCCCGATCCGATCATAATCCGTTGAAAGCCCCAGGGCGGCGATGCGATCTAGCAGCTCGTTTAAAGACGAGACGTCTGCCGGATCCATCTTTTCGGAGTGTTCGAGACCGATGCGGGGGTGATGTTTGGCGATCACGGGGGGCGCTGTTGGCTTGATGGCCATGCCGGCACCCACGATGAAATTGCTGAGCTGGAGGACCTGTCCTGAAGTTAGGCTCCTTCCAGAGGTGATATCGTCATTGATGACAAGGCGAGCCATAGATCGCTTTCTTGCGACTACACAACGGAGCTCTCAATGAAAGCACCAATGTCGGTGTCAGAACCGGCATATCTCGGGTAGGGGGGCCCAAGCTGTGCATCTAAGGATCGATGGTAACAATGGACAATGGGGACACGATGTTTACCTAGGTTCGGGCCATCTTAATGGAGGTAAAACCCTACGTCCTGCTTGATTGTATTCGATGAGTATAGGGGTTACAAGAGTTGATCTACCTCAAGATCGTAATGGCTAAACCCTAGCTGTCTAGCCTATGATTATTCTGATGGCCTCTACGGACTAAACGCTCTGGTTTATATACACACCGGAGAGGCCCAGGGTCATACAAAGTCGGTTTACAGAGGAAGGAAAGAGTACATCCGGACACTAAACTTGCCATCCACGCATACAGGAGTCCCACCCGGACACGGGGGATAGTCTTCTGCTTTATCTTCACGGCCCATCAGTCCGGCCCATATCGATTAGACCGAACACCCGAGGACCCCCTAATCCAGGACTCCCTCAGGGGGCTTCCTGCTCAATGAGCATAGCCTTGCATACCCTCTTGATCGGCTTCCTAGCCAGGTGGAAACACCAAATTATGGGTTAACCGGCCTGTATGTCGTTGTTCTTCCACCCAGGTACTCCTGGAATGACCCGCCGTGTTCTTAACAGTCAATCTTTTAAAGACCCTGAACTTGCTCAAGTTAAACCGGCGGCTTGTCATGTGAGGGCCGGCTTACAGGTGTGCTGGAAACTAACCCAGTGGCTGTGCGGCCCATCAAAGCACTTGAAATTTTAGGCTTGGCGGCCTATGAAAGCCTTGTTTTCTGACTTAATATTTTTCTGAAGATTGTTGGGTTCATGTCTTTTTCCATATGAATATATGGTTTTCACAATTTAGGCCATGTAGCCTTGATTCTATGACTCATATTTGAGCATATTGGGTTAATAACCCACCCTGATAAGCAGATTTTAAGTCGCCAGGATGTTTTGCCTTGAATAAATTCAAGTCATGATTTTTCCTGGTTACGGGTTAATACCTTTGATGGATTACAATCATCACAACATCATTATGATATCAGTCTACAGGTATGACTTCATATTTGAGTAAAAATTTCGGGTTCTTTTTAACCCGCCCTGGTTCTCGACTTTAAGTCGCCAGAGCATGTTATATTGGAAATTATGATCTGCCCTGGTGTAAACCGCCAGGGTGTATGTTGTTTACTATGTGTGCAGGAACATTGAAAAACAATATGATATTCCCTGCAAAGCTCATTAGTGGCACATAAAGTATTTCAACAGCAGTTTTACGGCTCAACATGCACGATGGCATGATAGATCATTGTTTTAACTAGCCTATTACACGGCTCTCCAAAGCCCTAATATTTAAGAGTTTTTCAATAGGAAATGTCGCACCGCAGTCTGAGAATCGCCCATTGAATCAGTTGTTCTGGTCTTGGCGAGTTAAAGCCTTCGGGTCATCCTGCGCTGGTTCTTCTTCTTCTTCCTCCATCATCTGGAAGTCAGATGATGTCTAGTCGATGCCAGTTAAAGCTGTAAACTCGGCTTCATCGTCTATAAGGTTAGACAGATCAATATCAGGAGCAAAAGTGTGCTTATGTATTGGAGGAATGAGCTCTACAATCTCATAAGCCGACGCTTTCACTTTCTGGTTCTCTTCGGTATAAGCCACCTGATACTTAGACAAATCTGTCTCCTCAGCCAATTTACTGGCCAGCGGGTGCATCTCTTTCACACATTTTGTGAAGTCGCTGGCATTGAAGGGAGACCCGTCTTCTTTGAAGCTCGGATAGCCAGTGGCCATCTCCTCCGGGTCGAACTCCGCTTGCCAGGCTTTAGCCCGGCTCAAAGCAGTAATTGCACCGGCTCGAGCTGCGGATTGCTTGATCTCTTCAATCCTTTTGGGCATGACAGATAACCTGTCTAATACATCCTTGATAAGTGCAGGGGGCTGTTTATTATGCGAGATAACTGCTAGTGACCGCTGTGTGCCTGTGTACAGCTGTTCCACCAGAGTGTAAACCGCCTTGAGCTTTACCAACATATCTTGGCCGAGGTTGGTACTCTTGGGGCGTGTTGAATAAGTGCACAAATGAGTCACCGGGCGAGTTAAGGTTAAAAAGTGGAAGTGGGTAAAACATCCTGTGTTGCTTACCGAAGATTGCAGCTGTCATCTGGGATATGCGGTGTTTTAAACCGGTCAATTCTGCAGCCGTTTCCTTCAAAGAGGATTCGGCAGTTTCTGCTCTTTGAACCAAGGCGGCCTTCTCCTTGTCCCAGGTGGTTCTTTCTGTGGAAAACCCAGTTTTGAGCTTCTCGTTCTCTTCAAGACTAAGCTTGAGCTTGGAATCAGCTTCGCGTGTCTCCGCCTCTTGCCGCTCAAGCCGGGTCTTCAAATCGGCCGCCTGGTTTTCGGCCTGGGTTAACGCATCCTGCAAATAAGAGTTAAACAAAATTATATACATGTTTTCCAGGACACAATTTATGGCCAAGTCTCAAGCATGTTGCGAGCAAAGCACTTGACACTTGGGGGCTAATGTGTGCGGAAGTTCTTTTTCCCACTTATATTTGTTTTAAACCGGCTCATCTTTATCAACATAAGCCGGCCCATGAGGGCTATAATCTGGAGTTCTTTCAAAGTAATGAACCGGTTCATCTTTATTAAGATAAGCCGGCCCATGAGGGCTATGGTCTAAAGTTCTTTCCATATAAATGAACCGGCTCATCTTTATCAAGATAAGCCGGCCCATGAGGGCTACGACTGTGAAAGATTGAAGAAACATATGGACAAAGTCTTAACCCTACTCAAAGTATCTTTTACTACAGATAAGACTTGGGGTCTGGATGACTATATATGTAAAGGAAACAAATGTTCATACCTCATATTTTTGGAGCAAGTTCTTGACCAAGTCTGCCTCCAGATCACGACCAGTGTGCAGCTGGCTCAGATAGCCAGAGTATAACTCATTAACGCCCAAGTGTGAGTACTTGGCAACATCAAACCTGGCCTTGTTCTTTTCAATCAGCTCTTCCTTGGCAGAGTGCTTGGCTAGAATGGTGGGGTTCCTAGGTTCAGTATAGCCAGCACCTGTAATGACAACATCCTCCGCATCTTGCTGTGAAGGAGTTTCGTCAGCAGGTCTTATGGGACTTGGCGGCTTAGCACTGGATGGATCAACATGTATTGGGTCTACCGTGACTTCACGAGTCTCTGGTGGCAGGTCATCAGCAGCAGCCTCAGAGTTGTGATGAGAAGCCTCAGACATGTTTTGGATTTCCGGTTCATTAACTTTGGGGTCTTCGGCCGGTTTATTAACCTTCAACTTTTTGCTAGGCTTGGCTATGCCACTGAGAATAAGACGTATGAAGAGGTTAATATGTCAGTTGTTAAAGTGTTAAAGCAAAGAAATTAATGTTCTCACCCGGGAGCGACTTTGAAGAGGGGAATCTGAGTCCCAGTTGAGTCGCCGGAGGAGGAGTGAGAGGTTCCCTGATAGTTTGAGTCGGAAGGGTTAAGCGGTTGACGAATAAGACCCGCCTTTGGAAAAGATAAGGTTGGATTCTGTGGCACCTCATTTCGGCGTTTCCGAGGAACCGGTGTGTTGGGTAAGCCGGAGGAAAGGTTTCCATAGCCGCTGTTCCGGGTTGTGCGTCGAGCTTCATGCTGTTGTTTCTTCAAAATAAAGTTTGGATCCAAGTAAGCTAAAGGGTGAGAAAACCTTACTTTCCGGCTCACTTGTTGAACTTTCTGTCTTGGCAAAGGCTCTGAGTCAGAGGAAAGGATAGTTACCTCTTCACCGTCTGCATGGCTGGCCTCCGCGTCATCCTGATAGCAATCATCGTCAATAAGATGTACAAAAAAGGAGCCAAGGGAATCAAGTTCTACCTCTGACTCATCGTCGTTCAGTGTAAATAGCTCAATTGTGTCTGTTTTCTTCTTAGCAGGCCTCTTGGGAGCCTTGCTCTTTACCCTGGTCTTTTTGGCCGGCTTGTCCTGAAGTTTCTTGTTCCAGATAGGATCATCAGCCTGAGGAAAACAAGTAATAGTAAGAAGGCAACATATAAGAAGAAAGAATAAGATAGAAATGATCCTGAAGTACTTACAGCCGGAGCTGGGTTAAGGGTGCAAAAGGGATTCAACCCCGTCTTACTACAAGTGGCCAAGCTCTCATGAAGCAGCGTTTTGGTAATCTTATTGATATCATTATTGTCCAGTCGCACTTGGAAGTAACGCTGTGGATCTTTGACATCGCCAGTATATTCACACATTAAACCGGGCCAGCGGCTCAATGGCAAAATTCTCCAAGCAACCCAGCATTGGACTAAATCAACTCCGGTCAACCCGTTGGCCATTAAGGCTCTTGTCTTTGAAAAGATGGGCATATATTTAGCCCGTTCTTTGATGCTGATCCGGTCTGGGAGGGGATGTCTTGAACTAAGCCGGTTTTCACGAAAACCCGGCAGAGGATTTTCATCAGCTGGAGATGTGTCACGGCAATAAAACCAAGTTTGATTCCAGTCCTTCAGGTGGCTGGGAAGTGCGACTGCGGGAAAGACAGCTTCTTTTCGTCTTTGAATAGAAATCCCGCCATGTTCTAAGCTGGGTTTGTCCATGAATTCGGTTTGGCGGTTCAAGTAATAAAACTCTCTGAATAAATCTACAGTGGGTTCTTCTTGAAGGTATACGTCACAAAAAACTTGGAAGTTGCAGATATTGGAAACAGAGTTGGGTCCAATGTCTTGAGGGTGGAGTTGAAAGAAATGCAACACGTCATGGAAATTTTTTGAGCCGGGTGGGAAAAAGCCTCGGAGCATATGATCAGCAAAAACGATGACCTCGCCTTCCTTTGGGGCGGGTATGGCCTCTTCTCCTGGAGCTCTCCAGTGGATAACATTTTTGGCTGCTAAGACGCCTTCTTGAACATATTCATTGAGAGTTTGTTCATTGACAATGGAAGCGACCCAGTTGCATGAGGTGATGGTCTTGGTCATTTTTATCGATCAAAAAACCTAGAAAGGGAAATATTGCCGGGTCAAGTTTATGATGTTAAGCCGTCTAATATTCAGAAAGCAAGTGTCATGCAAGATTGATTCGTATGCAAAAAATACGTGCTATGAAGATTGGCATGATTAAACCGGCAAGGCACCCCTGGGTGATAGACACTGAATATATACTGGCGGTTTAAAGCAGGCCAGACGGTGTTTGGCGGGTTACGGCATATCATATGAGCCGCCCGTGCGGCTACAGTGCATAGGTATCTGTAGATCTATAAGTGAAATTTTGCTAAGTGCTGGATAAACAAGTTCTACAGATTAGTTCAATGATTCTGGATCTACTGCAGTTCAAAAATAGAAGGAAATTATTAAACCTAACACGCAGAGGATGAACTACTGCATTGAAGTTTTATCTGAAACAGATGGGAGGCATCTACGAGTACATCTGGATGTTGCGGACAAGAATCACGCAATTCCTGCGCTATTGAGAGATTGAATACGGCATGAACGGAAGTATTGCAAAGAATTCCAAGGAATGGCTGACGAACGCAGATGAACTTAGCAAACCCTAATGCAGATTTATAATGGAAGGGGATGCGAACCTGGCGGCGGAGGTGGAGAGCGGGAGTGCGCCGCGTTTCTCTGGTCCGTTCAGGTCGATGCAGTGGCCGGTGGTGACGTTGTGGAGAGAAGATGGCGGCGGCGGAGCTCGAGTGGCAACGGCGTCGTGAGGAAGGAGACGAAGAGGAAGAGGCAGGGGTAAAGAGTAACAGAGAGGACCCCTGTCCCTATTTATAAGGAAGCGATAAAATGGCAAGTGCGAAAATCGAGGAGGAAAAAATGATAAGTGGCCATATGGACGCCTCGATTCTTGGGAAGCTTATTAAAGATAAGGATCCGTTGAGATATCCTGAGCCTTGTGCAGAATTAATACGCATGACGTCATGGCGGGTTATGATGATTTCACTTATGTGATGCCATGGCGGGTTACAGCGGACGGATGAAGACTCAGCACAGATACATTCTGTTAAGTTAAATAGTGGAGATTGATATGAACAAGTTCAAATCAACCTGGGGCCTAATGTTGGGGATATAACTCCGAGGTATGACCCGCCCAGGAGGGGCCGGGTTACACCATTGGTGACTTATTGTGAAGAAGGCCCAAGAGGTCCAAGGCATAAGGATGGCAGTTCATAAAGCAAGCTTATTGGAGGCCCAGAGACCCGGCGGCGACTCAAGGCCTAAAGGTGTGAGTCGCCATGTGTTAACTTGCTCTGTACGACAGGTTTAGTTAGAAGCCGAGCCGGCCATGTTTGTGTGAGCCGGCCGGGACTCTGTAAGCCGTCGGGCATCAACCTGTATATAAAGGGGTGACCCGGCGGCGGGTTAACTCAAGAATCAACCAGTCGAGAACTAGGTCAAGCATATTTGCTCCCTTGTAATCGAAACCCAAGCAATACAACTAAGAGCAGGATGTAGGCTTTTACCTCGTTGAGAGGGGCCGAACCTGGGTAAATTCCTTGTGTCCTTTGTCCCATTCAACCCCTTCAAGCTAAGCTAGTTGCGATGGCTCCACACCTAACTCCTTTTGCTAGGACATCTGCCGTGACAAGTCAACGACACATACGGTGTCATCTCAACGGATTTAGACGGTGCCCTATTTAAAGTGAATGCGGCTGTCTCTAATGCATAACCCCAAAATGAAACTGGAAAATTGGTAAGAGACATCATAGAACGCACCATATCCAATGGAGTACGATTACGACGTTCGGCCACACCATTACGCTGTGGTGTTCCAGGCGGCGTGAGCTGTGAAATAAATCCACATTGTCTTAAATGCATACCAAACTCGTAAGTCAAATATTCACCTCCACGATCAAATCGTAGAAACTTTATTTTCATGTTACGATGATTCTCCACTTCACTCTAAAATTCCTTGAACTTTTCAAATGATTCAGACTTGTGTTTCATTAAGTAAGTATACCCATATCTACTCAAATCATCTGTGAAGGTAAGAAAATAACGATATCCACTGCGTGCTTCAACACTCATCAGACCGCATACATCAGTATTTGTTATTTCCAATAAGTCACTAGCTCGCTCCATTGTTTCGGAGAATGGAGTTTTAGTCATCTTGCACATGAGGCATGGTTCACATGTCTCAAATGATTCATAATCAAGAGATTCCAAAAGTCCATCAGCATGGAGTTTCTTCATGCGCTTTACACCAATATGACCTAAGTGGCAGTGCCACAAATATGTGGTACCATCATTTTTAACTTTGCATCTTTTGGCATCAATATTATGAATATGTGTTTCACTACAATCGAGATTCAACAAGAATAAACCATTCACAAGGGGTGCATGACCATAAAAGATATTAGTCATATAAATAGAACAACCATTATTCTCTGACTTAAATGAAAAACCGTCTTGCAATAAACAAGATCCAGATATAATGTTCATGCTCAATGCAGGCACAAAATAACAATTGTTTAGGTTTAAAACTAATCCCGAAGGTAGATGTAGAGGTAGCGTGTCGACGACGATCACATCAACCTTGGAACCATTTCCGACGCGCATCGTCACCTCGTCCTTAGCCAGTCTTCATTTATTTTGCAGATCCTGTTTCGAGTTACAAATATGAGCAACCGAACAAGTATCAAATACCCAGGCGCTACTATGAGCACTAGTAAGGTACACATCAATAACATGTATATCAAATATACCTTTGTTGACGTTGCCAGTCTTTTTATCTGCCAAGTACTTGGGGCAGTTCCGCTTCGAGTGACCATTCCCCTTGTAGTAGAAGCATTCAGTCTTAGGTTTGGGTCCAGCCTTAGGTTTCTTCACGGGGGCGACAACTGCTTTACCATTCTTTTTGAAGTTCCCTTTCTTTCCTTGCCTTTCGTGAAACTAGTGGTCTTTTTAACCATCAACACTTGATGCTCCTTCTTGATTTCTACCTCCGCGGCCTTAAGCATCGCGAAGAGCTCGGGAAGTGTTTTCTCCATCCCTTGCATATTGTAGTTCATCACAAAGCCCTTTTAGCTTGGTGGCAGTGATTGGAGAATTCTGTCAATAACCGAGTCATCTGGAAGATTAACTCCCAACTGAGTCAACCGGTTGTGCAACCCAGACATTCTGAGTATATGCTCACTAACAGAACTGTTCTCCTCCATTTTACAGCTAATGAACTTGTCGGAGATGTCATACCTCTCTACCCGGGCATGAGCTTGAAATACTAATTTCATCTCCTGGAACATATCATATGCTCTGTGGTGCTCAAAACGTCTTTGGAGCCCTGGTTCTAAGCTGTAAAGCATGGCGCACTGAACTATCGAGTAGTCATCAGAACGTGCTTGCCAGATGTTCACAACATCCACAGATGACACTTGAGGGGTTACGTCACCTAGCGGTGCATCAAGGACATAAGCCTTCTCTGCAGCAATTAGGATAATCCTCAAGTTACGGACCTAGTCCGCATAGTTGCTTCCATCATCTTTCAACTTAACTTTCTCTAGGAACGCATTAAAATTCAGGGGAACTACAGCGCGGATAATTGATCTACAACACAAATTTTGCAAATACAATTAAGACTAAGTTCATGATAATTTAGTTCAGTTAATCAAATTACTAATGAACTCCCACTTAAATCAACACCCCTCAAGTTGTCTAAGTGACACATGATCGAAATCAACTAACCCATGAACGATCATCACGTGAGATGGGGTAGTCATCAATGGTGAACATCTTCATGTTGATCATATCTACTATATGACTCATGTTCGACCATCCGGTCTCCTGTGTTCTGATGCCATGTCTGTACATGCTAGGCTCGTCAAGTTTAACCCAAGTATTCTGCATGTGTAAAACTAGCTTACACCCGTTGTATGCGAACGTAGAGTCTATCACACCCGATCATCATGAGGTGCTTCGAAATGATGAACTTTTGCAATGGTGCATACTCAGGAGAACACAATTTCTCGAAATTAAGTGAAGGGATCATCTTCTAAGGCTACCATCGTTCTAAGCAAAATAAGATGCAAAAAAAGGATAAACATCCCATGCAATCAATATGTGACATGATATGGCCATTATCACATCATGCCTTTGATCTCCATCTCCAAAGCACCGGCATGATCTCCATCGTCACCGGCGTGACACCATGATCTCCATCATCATGATATCCATCATCGTGCCGTCACGTGGTTGTCTCCACCAACTATTGCTTCTACAACTATTGCTAATGCATAGCGATAAAGTAAAACAATTACATGGCGATTAATAAATTAAAGACAACCCTATGGCTCCTGCCGGTTGTCGTACTCATCGACATGCATGTCGTGAACCTATTACAAAACATGATCATCTCATACATCAACATATATCACATCACGTTTTGGCCATACCACATCACAACATGCCCTGCAAAAACAAGTTAGATGTCCTCTACTTTGTGGTTGCAAATTTTACGTGGCTGCTATGGGCAACTAGCAAGAACCGTTCTTACCTATGCAAAGCCACAACGATGATAATTAAGTTGCCCTTTAACCTTCTATAAGGACCGCCTTCGTCAAATTAGATTAAACTAAAGTAGAGAGACAGACACCCGCTAGCCACCTTATGCAAAACAAGTTGCATGTTAGTCGGTGGAACTGGTCTCATGTGCGAGGACATGTAAGGTTGGTCCGAGCCGCTTCATCCCACAATACCGCCGAATCCAAA
Source organism: Thinopyrum elongatum (assembly GCA_011799875.1). Classification (NCBI taxonomy): domain Eukaryota; kingdom Viridiplantae; phylum Streptophyta; class Magnoliopsida; order Poales; family Poaceae; genus Thinopyrum; species Thinopyrum elongatum. The sequence goes on along the minus strand of CM022300.1, from coordinate 552,932,587 downwards.
TAAGACAAGTTAGGTAAAAATTTGAGCATCAACGCCCACAACTCTTTGTGTTCTACTCGTGCATATACATCTACGCATAGACCTAGCTCATGATTCCACTGATGGGGAACGAAGCATGAAAATATTTTTTTTCCTATGAACACCCAAGATCTATCTAGGAGAAGCATAGCAACAAGAGGGGAGAGTGTGTCTACATACCCTCATCGACCGAAAGCGGAAGCGTATATAACGCGGTTGATGTTGTTGTACTCTTCGCGATCCGATCACGATCCAACCGATCTAGTGCCAAACGGACGGCACCTCCGAGTTTATCATACGTGCGGCTCGATGACGTCTCCTCCTCCTTGATCCAGCAAAAGAAGGCGGGAAGTAGATGATATCACAACCAACATGATGGCATGGTGGTGGTGGTGGAGCTAGTTCAGCAGGGCTTCGCCAAGCGCTACTAGAACGAGGAGGAAGGAACTACGGAGTAAGGGGAGAGAGAGGGGCGCCAAGGGCTTGGTGTGTGATCTTCGGGAGCCCCTCCCCTCTATATATAGGTGGAGGGTCATGGGGAACAGCCCCTCCAAGCCCTAGGGTGCAGCCAAGGGGAGATGACTTGGACTCCAAGTCCAATCCTATTCCTACTAGGACTCCCCTTTTTTTCCCTTCCCTAGCCACATGGACTTTTGAGGACTTGGTGCGCCTAGCCCAATAAGGCTAGGGCGTCTACCCTTAGCCCATGCCAGCCCTTGGGTCATGGTGGACCCACTTGTCAACTTCCGAATCCCTTCGGAATCCTCCAGAACCTTCTAGAAGCTTCATGGTACAATACCGAAAAAACTGCATCTTTTTTCGGAACCCAAAATATGACTTCCCATATATAAATCTTTACCTCTCGACCATTCTGAGACTCCTTGTGACGTCCGGGATCTCATCCGGGACTCCGAACAACATTCGATTACCAATCATCAAATATCCCAATACTACTGTAGCGTCAACGAACGTTAAGCGTGCGACCCTACGGGTTCGGGAATCATGTAGTCATGACCGAGACACCTTTGCGGTCAATAACCAATAGCGGGACCTGGATGCCCATATTGATTCCTACATATTCCACGAAGATCTTTTATTGGTTGAACCACGATGTCAAGGATTCGGTTAATCTCGTATGCAATTCCCTTTGTCCGGCGATATGTTACTTGCCCGAGATTCAATCGTCGGTATCTCCATACCTAGTTCAATCTCATTACCGGCAAGTCTCTTTACTCGTTCCGTAATACAAGATCCCATGACTAACTCATTAGTCACATTTCTTGCAAGCTCTTTAAGATGTTGTATTACCGAGAGGGCCCAAAGATATCTCTCTGTCATATGGAGTGACAAATCCCAGTCTTAATCCATGCCAACCCAACATATATCTTCGGAGATACCTGTAGAGCACCTTTATGATCACCCAGTTATGAAGTGACGTTTGGATACACACTAAGTATTCCTCTGGTGTCAGGGAGTTACACGATCTCATGGTTTAAGGAATAGATACTTGACATGAAAAAAGCTATAGCAAATAAACTAAACGATTTGATGCTAAGCTTACGGTTGGGTCTTGTCCATTACATCATTCTCCTAATGATGTGATCCCGTTATCAAATGACAACTCATGTCTATGGTTAGGAAACCTTAACCATCTTTGATCACCGAGCTAGTCTAGTAGAGGCTCACTAGGGACACTGTGTTGTCTATGTATTCACACATGTATTTAAGTTTCCGGTCAATACAATTCTAGCATGAATAATAAACATTTATCATGAACAAGGAAATATGATAATAAACAATTTATTATGGGGTTTTTACATCTATGCCCCTGGTTCCTTAGCTCTACTCATTCATCCCCGCGCTCTTAATTTTTGCTCAGTTTTCCCCACCCCCTTGCCCAAAACCCTCAGAACAGGTCACAACGGACGTTGCCGTCGGGTCAATGGCTTGACCATTAACTCTGACGAGTGGGGCCGCGCTGGACTGTGTCGTCCGTTGGAGCTGACATGTGGGGCCGCATTGGGCGGTGTCGTTGTCTGACCGCTGGGCCGTGGTTTCGTTGGGCCGTCCCTTGCATTAAACGCCTGCGCGCGCCGCCACGACAGAAGCCTGCTATGCATGGACCCAACAAGCCTGCCTGCATGTGTCGATGCGCGCCGCCACGATGCGCCGACCGAGCCTGCATGCGCCGATGCGTGCCGCCACGATGCACTGACCGAGCCGCTTTTATGCATGCCAGCCGCCATGGATGCAGCGACGGTCGCTGCCGCTGGTTCCTCTCTTCTTGCACGCTTGTCTCCTCGATTTAGAGCATCGTTTTTTTACGATCAGTTTCAGCCTTTTCGATCCACTCGCATCTGCACCCATTTTGCTATGACAAATAAATTGAACAATATGTTTTATATTTTTTTGGCTGCATGCACTAGCAAGGTGGCTACATATTTGTGGCTTGTGTAAAAAAAGGAGAAGGGTTCGTTGTGGCTGCATGCACTAGGTGGTTACTAACAAAGCGAGCTCTCAAAGAAAACAATCAACAAATATGTAGATAGGGCCAACAAGCCCATAGCACGATCACATAGTTCAAACTAGGAAGAACTTAATAATAGAATAGATAGAAAACTTAATAATATAACTTAATAAAAGGGCCAACAAGCCCATAGCATCTCCAACATAGTTCAATTACAACTTAACATAACATAGACTAAAAAAAAGAAAAATAGATAGAGGGTTTAGAACCCTAGCCGCCGCCTTCTCCACCTCGCTCCTCCTCCGGGCGCCCTTCACTGCTCCTCCGGGGCGTTGTCGATGGGGTACGGAAGAGTGTGCATGTGCGACGCGGTGGGGAAGATGTTGGTGTACTCCATGAACATGTTGTGGGTGGTGAAAGCGATGAACTCGTAGCCACACCAAAACACCCGGCCGAGGAGGTAGAAGGCGTCTAATGTGTTGGTGAAGTGGGCAAGGAGAGCAACCACCACCCTGTTTTGGATGACCTCCTCGACGCGGAACATCGTTGGAGATCCCCGCGGGAGGTGGCGGTAGCCGTCCGCGAGGAAGAACTCGATGAAGTTCCTTGCGGTCCTCCACCTTGATATCGCCCACACACATAGTGTGCGCTCAACGTACACGCCGGTAGGGTAGAGCCTCTTCGGCACGGTGGGTGGGAAGCGGTAGGTTGGTCCAGTGTGCTGCATGGCTGAGGAATGTGCAGAAGAAGGAGAAGGGGTCGAAGAGCAAGAAGGGCAGATGGCAGAGGATGGGAGATGGATGAGGGATGGCAGAGGCAGAGGGTGGCCTAAATAGCCGTAGTGCTACGTGTTATTTTGCCGTGGCAATAACGGGGTCAAATATGAAGTAGCCCGTTTTCACACCCACCGCGGCATCGGGAGTGTACACGTGTGGGAAACCATGGTTTGAAAAGAAGAAGAAAAAGAAGCTAATTACACGCGTGGGAATCTGTAGTCATATATATTATATGAACAAAAAGAGACAATTTTTGAATAGTTTGTTGCCATTTTGCATGATAAAAATAAATTTGGCCTCTATAATTTTGGTCATTTTGCATTTGTATTGAACAAAAAGAACTAAATTTTCTAGGCAATGTCAATTGTTGTGTAATTTCAAACGATGCAAAAAAACAGAGCCAGCACGTTCAGAAAAAACAGAGCAAACGATGCAAAAAAAACGACGCAATTCGACGGCCCAACCAGAGCTTGGTTTCCTTTTGGGCCCAATAACTACGTTTTTTTCACGGAGTCAGTGGTGGGCGAGCAGCCGAGCACAACCAACAGGATCACCTCTCGCGGATCGCCCCATGATCCAACGATGCGGAGCCGTCCATGTGATCCAACGGCGCGGAGCCTGCACGCAGCCAGCCCATTGAATTACTTCTAGAAGACCACATCTGAGGGCTGTCGCTTGGCGCCAGGGTATGATCGGACGGCTGACGTTCGGAGCTAGGGTTAGGCGAAACCCCGCGGGGTTTAGAGGGGTTTTGAGCTGGTCAACGTGGTTTCCAAGGCTTTGACTGAGCATAACTAATTTTAAAAAAATCAAAAAAATATGAAACCTTCGTTGTTCGTCATTTTATAAGACACACTAACGAGGAAAAATACTAAACTTGGTATACGGACATTAAAAAAAAAAACCTAGCTAGCACGATCGAGGTCAAATGAGCACCATTAATTAAAAAAAATCAAAAAAATATAAAACCTGCGCACAATGTTATCTTATGTGACATGTTACCAACCAAAAATCATAAACTTGGTCTATGGTCATTTTCATGAAAAAACCTTCACACATATGAGCTATCACGTACAACATTTCATAGAGTTCAAGGAGAGGAGGTAGGGTTACCTTCTGTTTTTGAAAAATTTAAAAAATCAAAAAAATCACCAAAGCTTTATTTCAAAGTGAATAAGAAGGATCTGAACTTAGTTTTGCATTTTCATATTTTAAACGTGTTTTTAATAGTTTTTATATTAAAGCATATTTTTTCAAAAGAAAATGTAAAAATATGAAGATTAATTCAAAAAATAGTAAGACTTCGAATCTACACTATATAGATTGAATATGTGTTAATAAAAAACATTTGGCTCATTTAGAGTAGGTCCAAAAAAACTTGATTACAAATGGGGCTGTTTACCCTAGCTTGGGAGCTCATTTGGAGCACATTTCTCAAATTCAAATTTCTTTGACCTCCTCTAAATCACCGCAAATTTTGCACACATGATCTCCTACACAAACATAGATAGGTTGCCAAGGTTTTATTTTTGTGTGTGCATTTTTTTGAATTTATACTGTCCTGTCGAATGTCAGTTCAAAACATCGGATAATGAGACATGCTGGTGGGAAAAAGCATGCATTTGATTAATAAACATGAGACAAATAATTAGGATAATACTCCTTTATTACAAAAATCATTACATCTTCATTCAAATGTTGTTTTTTGCTCTGTTATTGGAATATTTGATAAAATGATGGACTATTTGCTCTTTTTTCTTATTCTTTGCAGCATGTTTGATCAGTGAAGCAACACTGAAACAACATGTGTGATCATTGCAGCACCTAAACTCATAGCTCACAACATCTAAACAGAACATACCATACACCACAGGCAAATTTAAGGACAGACAAATATAGATAGCATAATACATTAATACCATAGATCACACACAAAGTTTAGATACCACCACACAAAGTTTACCAAATAGCCACATTCTGTTTACCAAAAGTATCCCAAAGATAAAACATCATCACATCACACCGGAGTCAGGGCCTTCGAGAGGGCAGCATGCTGGCCCCTGATCTTGCAGTCCTCCCCGCGAATCGCTACATCCTCTGCATGAGACAGAAGGTGATCGAAGCGGCCATCCTTTGGCTTTGGCTTGGGGGTGCAGTAGGGGCAGTGCCACTTCTTGATCTTGCGGTTGTAGAAGGAAGCAACTCCCTTGGCCTTGATCTTCTCCACCTCCTTCGCAGTGAAGGACGCGACGTTGCCCTTGTACACATCTTCTCCAGAATCATACTGCACACATGAATGAATTACATTAATACATTATAGATTCATATACACCATGTCAAAGGAACTAAATGAACAATCTAAATTTCAAGTAGGCTTACCTCATATTATTCGTCGTCACTATACTCTGGATCGTACGGGTCGAACCCAGTAAGGGCCAACTTCCTCGTATTCCCCACAGAATCATCCTCCTGAATATACAATTACATCCATTACTAGTAAATACAGAAGCCAACTGATAATTTAGATATGCACACATGACACATTGATCATAGTGAACCCTTGATCATATTATCCATAATATGATTCTATTTGCATTTTCCATTGTCATGCACACACATTGAACAACAAAACTAATATAACTACATATTGTGGATAAATTTATATACTGATGAATCAAGTAAGTTCTTAATCAATTGATAGGTACATCAAAATTAATGCATTCCATTTGGGCATATGACATTCAAAACACCAATCTGTGTAGCATTCAAAAACAAATCTAAGCATACATGTCTGTAGCATTCAAAACCCCAATCTGTGCAACATTCAAAAACAAATCTAATAATCGCGTGTAGCATTTAAGCACAGAGATCCCTATCTCTCATTAAGATCTGTCTAGCATTTTTGCAACGAATGTAATCCATAAAAAACCCATACAAAAAACCCCCATTCCCCCATACAGAAAACCCCATCCCTCAAACCAACTACTCTAACCATCTATACTACCCTACGAATCACAATCCAACCAATGAAACTAGGGACTAACTCTACAATCTAAATTGGGATTGCAACTAGGGTACAAGAAAATGGAAGTACCGCCTGTACCACCTTCTCCTCGCCAGGCTGCGCATCCGGATGGACTGCGCCGCTCGACGCCGTCACCTTCTGCTCCGGCAGTGCTGAGGCGGAGCCCGCCACCTCCTTCTCCACATCTGCAGCGGTTGCGAGTTTCCCCGCACCGCCGTGGACGCCGTCAACGTCCTTCACTTCATCTGTGGTCACCGCGCCCTGTAGCTCCACTACATCTCCGGCCGCTGCGCCGGCATCGCCACGAGCGTCCGCCATCAGACAGATGGAGGCGATGAAGGTGAGGAAGAGGATGCGGTGGGGGAGAGCGAGACGGTGCGGTGGAGGCAGTGGAGGAGAGCGAGACGACGCGGTGGGGGAGAGGAAGACGATGCGGCAGGTAGGGGATTTGGGGGAAATGGTAGAGGCGATGCGCCGGGAGGTGGTTCCCCCTCTTTATACGATGGGACGTTTCGGGCATGTCCCATGGACACGTGCTACCCCTCGACTGTGGTCAGTTGCATGCGCCCACGTATACGAATACCACTGTATGGTCAGCATACGAAACCACTATACGGGTTCGTCCAGGGCGGCGCGGGAGCGGCCCCACTCGTCAGAGTTAATGGTCAAAGGTGGACTCGGCCCTACGCGGCCCCACTCGTCAGAGTTAACGGTCAAAGGCATTGACCCGATGGCAACATCCGTTGTAACCTTTTCTGAGGGTTTCGGGCAAGGGAGTGGGGAAAAGTGAGCAAAAGTTAAGAGCGTGGGGATGAATGAGTACAACTAACGAACCAGGGGCACAGAAATAAAAATCCCATTTATTATTGCCTCTAGGGCATATTTCTGACACTTTGTGTAAGTCCTATTAAGCGTCTTTATCTATCTCTATAGATTTTGACGCCCAATAAGTAAGCAGCTTCACCGAGGTCTTTCATTGAAAAACTCTTGCTCAAATATCCTTTTATGCTTTCCAGAAATTCTATATCATTTCCAATCAACAATATGTCATCCACATATAATATTAGAAATGCTACAGAGCTCCCACTCACTTTCTTGTAAATACAAGCTTCTCAATAAGTTTGTATAAAAAACCAAAAGCTTTGATCACCTCATCAAAGCGTATATTCCAACTCCGAGATGCTTGGACCAGTCCATAGATTGATCACTGGAGCTTGCATACTTTGTTAGCATTCTTAGGATCGACAAAACCTTATGGTTGCATCATATACAACTCTTCCTTAAGAAACCCGTTAAGGAATGCCGTTTTGATGTCCATTTGCCAGATCTCATAATCATGAAATGCGGCAATTGCTAACATAACTCTAATAGACTTAAGCATCGCCATGGGTGAGAAAGTCTCATCGTAGTAAACCCCTTGAAGTTGTCGGAAACCCTTTGCGACAAGTCGAGCTTTATAGACGATGACATTACCATCAGCGTATGTCTTCTTCTCAAAGATCCATTTATTCTCAATGGCTTGCCAATCATCGGGCAAGTCCACCAAAGTCCATACTTTGTTCTCATACATGGATCCTATCTCGGATTTCATGGCCTGAAGCCATTTGTCGGAATCCGGGCTCATCATAGCTTCTTCATAGTTCGTAGGTTTGCCGTTGTCTAACAACATAATTTCCAGGACTTGATTACCGTACCACTCTGGTGCGGAACGTACCCTGGTTGACCTACAAAGTTCAGTAGTAACTTGATTCGAAGTTTCATGATCATCATCATTAGCTTCCTCTTTGTTTTGTGTAGGCATCACGGGAACTGCTTTTTGTGATGTGCGACCTTCCAATTCGAGAGAAGCTGCAATTACCTCATCAAGTTCTACTTTCCTCCCACTCACTTCTTTTGAGAGAAACTACTTCTCTAGAAAGGACCCATTCTTGGCAACAAAGATCTTGCCATCGGATCTGTGGTAGAAGGTATACCCAATGGTCTCTTTAGGGTATCCTATGAAGACGCACTTCTCCGCTTTGGGTTTGAGCTTATCAGGCTGAAGCCTCTTGACATAAGCGTCGCATCCCCAAACTTTAAAAAATGACAGCTTAGGTTTCTTGCCAAACCATAACTCATACGGTGTCGTCTCAACGGATTTAGACGGTGCCCTATTTAAAGTGAATGCGGCTGTCTCTAATGCATAACCCCAAAATGATAGTGACAAATCGGTAAGAGACATCATAGAATGCACCATATCCAATAGAGTACTGATACGTCTCCATCGTACCTACTTTTCCTAACGCTTTTCCTCTTGTTTTGGACTCTAATTTGCATGATTTGAATGAAACTAACCCGGACTGACGCTGTTTTCAGCAGAACTACCATGGTGTTGTTTTTGTGCAGAAATAAAAGTTCTTGGATTAGAACAAAACTTTTTGGAGAATTTTTATATAATAAAAGAAAAATACTGGAGCCAAGAACCATCGGAGGGGCCCCCCTGGGTGAGCACAACCCACCAGGGCGCGGCCCCCCTCAGGCGCGCCCAGGTGGGTTGTGCCCACCTGGTGGCCCTGCAGACCCTAATTCCAACGCTATAAAATCCTATTTTTCCAAAAAAAAATCAGGGAGGAAGAATTATCTCGTTTCGCGATACGGAGCCGCCTCCACCTCCTGTTCTTCATCGGGAGGCCAGATCTGGAGTCCGTTTGGGGCTCCGGAGAGGGGGATCTCCGATCTTCGTCATCACCAACCCTCCTTCATCACCAATTCCATGATGCTCCCCACCGAGAGTGAGTAATTCCTTCGCAGGCTCGCTGGTCAGTGAGGAGTTGGATGAGATTCATCATGTAATCGAGTTAGTTTTGTTAGGGCTTGATCCCTAGTATCCACTATGTTCTGAGATTGATGTTGCTATGACTTTGCCATGCTTAATGCTTGTCACTTTGGGCCCGGGTGCCATGATTTCAGATCTGAACCGTTTATGTTATCACCATTATATCTATGTTCTAGATCCGATCTTGCAAGTTATAGTCACCTACTACGTGTTATGATCCGTAAACCCCGGAGTGACAATAGTTGGGATACTTTCCGGTGATGACAGTAGTTTGAGGAGTTCATGTATTCACTATGTGCTAATGCTTTGTTCCGGTTCTCTATTAAAAGGAGGACTTAATATCCCTTAGTTTCCTTATGGACCCCGCTGCCACGGGAGGGTAGGACAAAAGATGTCATGCAAGTTCTTTCCATAAGCACGTATGACTACTTACGGAATACATGCCTACATTATATTTATGAACTGGAGATAGTGCCGTATCGCCCTAGGTTATGACTGTTATATGATGAATATCATGCAACGAATTCACCGATCCAATGCCTACGAATTTTCCATATATTGTTCTTGCTAAGTTACTACTGCTACTGTTACTGTTGCACTTGCTACAAAATCATTGGCATCACTGTTACCGTTACTATTACTGTTGCTACTACTATCAAAACTATCATACTACTTTGCTACTGATCACTTTGCTGCAGATAATTAATCTCTAGGTGTGGTTGATTTGAAAACTCAGCTGCTAATACTTGCAAATATACTTTGGCTCCCCTTGTGTCGAATCAATAAATTTGGGTTGAATACTCTACCCTCGAAAACTGTTGCGATCCCCTATACTTGTGGGTTATCAAGACCTTTTTCTGGCGCCGTTGCCGGGGAGCATAGCTATATTTGTTGAGTCACTTGGGATTATTATCAATTTACCACTATGAAGAATCTGAAGGATACAAATACTAAGATTTTCCCCTCTAAGACGAGGGGAGGTAAGGAACTGCCATCTAGCTCTGCACTTGATTCACCTTCTATTTTGAGTAGACTTGCAACACCACCACATGCTATTAATCCTGATATGTCACAAGTTATTGATGATGCTACTTCTATGAATGCTACTCATGATGATGCTAGTACCTTGCTTGATGATGGTGTGCCACTGGGTGATTTTCTTGATGAACAAATTGCTAGAGCTAAAGATATAGAGAATGCTGAAATTGTTGAAACTGATGAAGTACCTGAAACTGAAAATCTTGAAACACCTATTAGACCTAGATCTTCTAGATATGAATTGCCTAAGGTACCTGAAGGTTATGTTATGGATGAGGAGACAGCTAGAGATTTTCTTGCTTGCAATGATAGAGATGATCTTAAGAAACTATTATGCAAACTGAAGGAGAAATCTTTGAATGCTAGAATGAAATGTGATCCTAAGGTTGCTACTTCACCTATGTTTGTTGATGATAAGGATTATGAATTCTCTGTCGACCCTGAGTTAATTACTTTGGTTGAATCTGATCCTTTCCATGGTTATGAAACTGAAACTGTTGTGGCACATCTTACTAAATTGAATGATATAGCCACCCTATTTGCTCATGATGAGAAAATTCGCTACTATTATATTCTCAAATTATTTCCGTTCTCATTAAAGGGTGATGCTAAGACTTGGTACAATACTCTTGTTCCTGGTTGTGTGCGTAGTCCCCAGGATATGATCTACTACTTCTCTGAAAAATATTTTCCTGCTCATAAGACACAAGCTGCCTTACAGGAAATATTTAACTTTGTGCAAATTGAAGAAGAGAGTCTCCCACAAGCTTGGGGGAGGCTTCTCCAACTGCTGAATGCTTTGCCTGATCACTCTCTTAAGAAAAATGAAATACTTGATATCTTCTATAATGGACTAACTGATGCTTCTAGGGACTTCCTAGATAGTTGTGCTGGTTGTGTTTTTAGGGAACGAACTGTTGAGCAAGCTGAGGAATTATTGAATAACATATTGAAAAATTATGATGATTGGACTCTTCCTGAACCACCTCATAAACCCACTCCGAAGAAGAGGGGTATCTTATATCTCAGTCCGGAAGATATGCAAGAGGCAAAGAAATCTATGAAGGAAAAAGGTATTAAAGCAGAGGATGTAAAATTTTTACCTCCTATTGAAGAAATACATGGGCTTGATACACCACCACCCAAGGTGGTAGAGGTAAATTCTTTAATGAATTTTAATGATGATGACAATCTTTATAATACGCATCCTAGTCAATGCCTTCATGAGTTTGATAACTATATTAGAAAGCAAGATCACTTCAATGCAAATGTTATGAAACAATTGAAATACAATTCTGATATGATTGATCGCTTGAGTGACTTGTTATTTAGAATCTCCAATGATGTTAGAGGTGTAGGAAAACATGCCTCTATGGTTCAAACTCAACTAGAACAAGTTGCTAAATCTCAAAGAGAATTGCTTGAAGAAATGTATAATAATATCAACGATCATGCTGTCAGAGTAATGACTAGAGGAGGTAGAATGACCCAGGAACCACTTTATCGTGAGGGACATCCTAAAAGAAACTAACAAGACTCTCAAAGAATTAACACTAATGCACCTAGTCCTTGTAAGAAGAAGAAGAAAAAGAAAAATGATAGGACTTTGCATGCCTCTAGTGACCCTGAAATAGAAAAACCTCCTGATAATGATAATGATATTTCTATCTCTGATGCTGAAACTCAATCTGGTAATGAACATTCACCTAGTGATAATGAAAAAGATAATAATAATGTTCATGAAGATACTCAACCAGACAATGATAAACAACTAGATAATGATGTTGAGATAGAACCAGCTGTTGATCTTGATAACCCACAACCTAAAGATAAAAGATATGATAAAAGAGACTTCGTTGCTAGAAAACATGGAAAGGAAAGAGAACCATGGGTTCAGAAACCCATGCCCTTTCCACCTAAATCAACTAAGAAGAAAGATGATGAAGAATTTGAACACTTTGCTGAAATGATTAGGCCAGTCTTTCTGCATACTCGCTGATGTCTACTACGCAACCTTCTTCTTGTAGACCCGTGTTGGGCCTCCAAGCACAGAGTTTTGTAGGACAGTAGCAAATTTCCCTCAAGTGGATGACCTAAGGTTTATCAATCCATGGGAGGCGTAGGATGAAGATGGTCTCTCTCAAACAACCCTGCAACCAAATAACAAAGAGTCTCTTGTGTCCCCAACACACCCAATACAATGACAAATTGAATACGTGCACTAGTCCAGCGAAGAGATGGTAATACAAGTGTAGTATGGATAGTAGATATAGGTTTTTGTAATCTGAAAATGTAAAAACAGCAAGGTAACTAGTAACAAAAGTGAGCAAAAACGGTATTGCAATGCTTGAAAACAAGGCCTAGGGTTCATACTTTCACTAGTGCAAATTCTCTCAACAATGATAACGTAATTGGATCACATAACAATCCCTCAACGTGCAACAAAGAATCACTCCAAAGTTTCTATCGGAGAACGTAGGACGAAAACATGCATCAACCCCTATGCATAGATTACCCCAATGTCACCTTGGGAATCCGCAAGTTGAGTGCCAAAACATACATCAAGTGAATCAATAGAACATCCCATTGTCACCACAGATATCCCATCGCAAGACATACATCAAGTGTTCTCAAATCCAATACTCAATCCAACATAACGAAACCTCAAAGAGCAAGACTCAATTCATCACAACAAGAGATAGAGAGGGAAGAAACACCATATGATCCAACTATAATAACAAAGCTCGCGGTACATCAAGATCGTGCCAAATCAAGAACATGAGAGAGAGAGAGAGATCAAACACATAGCTACTGGTACATACCCTCAGCCCCGAGGGTGAACTACTCCCTCCTCGTCATGGAGACCGCAGGGATGATGAACATGGCCTCCGATGATGGTTTCCCCCTCCGGCAGGGTGCCGGAACGGGCTCCCGATTGGTTTTTTTGTGGCTACAGAGGCTTACGGCGGTGGAACTTCCGATCTAGGTTTCTTTCTGGAGGTTACGGTATATATGAGAGTACTTGGCATTGGAAACGAGTCAGGGGGATACCCGAGGGGCCCACAAGCCCTAGGGGCGCACCCTGGGTGGTGGGCGCGCCCCCTGGCTTGTGGCCTCCTCTGTCACCCCCTGGCACAACTCCAGTGCTCCGTAGGTCTCTTCTGGTCTATAAATGATCGCCGTAAATTTTTATTCCATTTGGACTCCGTTTGATATTCCTTTTCTGTAAAACTCAAAAACAAGGAAAAAACAGAAACTGGCACTGGGCTCGAGGTTAATAGGTTACTCCCAAAAATAGTATAAAATAGCATATAAATGCATAAAAAACATCCAAAATAGATAATATAATAGCATGGAACAATAAAAAATTATAGATACGTTGGAGACGTATCAAGCATCCCCAAGCTTAATTCCTGCTCGTCCTCGAGTAGGTAAATGATAAAAATAGAATTTTTGATGTGGAATGCTACCTAACATATTTATCCATATAATATTCTTTATTGTGGCATGAATATTCAGATCCATAAGATTCAAAACAAAAGTTTAATATTGACATAAAAACAATAATACTTCAAGCATACTAATAAAGCAATCATGTCTTCTCAAAATAACATGGCCAAAGAAAGTTATCCCTACAAAATCATATAGTCTGGCTATGCTCCATCTTCATCACACAAAGTATTTTATCATGCACAACCCCGATGACAAGCCAAGCAATTGTTTCATACTTTTGGTGTTCTCAAACTTTTTCAACTTTCACGCAATACATGAGCGTGAGCCATGGATATAACACTATAGGTGGAATAGAATATGATGGTTGTGGAGAAGACAAAAAGAAGGAGATAGTCTCACATCAACTAGGAAAATTAATAGGCTATGGAGATGCCCATCAATAGATATCAATGTGAGTGAGTAGGGATTGCCATGCAACGGATGCACTAGAGCTATAAGTGCATGAAATCTCAAAAAGAAACTAAGTGGGTGTGCATCCAACTCGCTTGCTCACGAAGACCTAGGGAAATTTGAGGAAGCCCATCATTGGAATATACAAGCCAAGTTCTATAATGAAAAATTCCCACTAGTATATGAAAGTGACAATATAGGAGACTCTCTATCATGAAGATCATGGTGCTACTTTGAAGCACAAGTGTGGAAAAAGGATAGTAGCATTGCCCCCTCTCTCTTTTCTCATTTTTTTTGGGCTCTTTGGCCTCTTTTTTTTTTGTCCGGAGTCTCATCCCGACTTGTGGGGGAATCATAGTCTCCATCATCCTTTCCTCACATGGGACAATGCTCTAATAATGATGATCATCACACTTTTATTTACTTACAACTCAAGAATTACAACTCGATACTTAGAACAAAATATGACTCTATATGAATGCCTCCGGCGGTGTATCGGGATGTGCAATGACTCAAGAGTGACATGAATAAAAATTATGAATGGTGGCTTTGCCACAAATACGATGTCAACTATATGATCATGCAAAGCAATATGACAATGATGAAGCGTGTCATAATAAATGGAACGGTGGAAGTTGCATGGCAATATATCTCGGAATGGCTGTGGAAATGCCATAATAGGTAGGTATGGTGGCTGTTTTGAGGAAGGTAAATGGTGGGTTTAATGCATCGGCGAGAATTGCACGGTACTAGAGAGGCTAGCAATGGTGGAAGGGTGAGAGTGCGTATAATCCATGGACTCAACATTAGTCATAAAGAACTCACATACTTATTGCAAAAGTCTATTAGCTATCGAAACAAAGTACTACACGCATGCTTCTAGGGGGATAGATTGGTATGAAAAGACCATCGCTCATCCCCGACCGCCACTCATAAGGAAGACAATCAAAGAATAAATCATGCTCCGACTTCATCACATAACAGTTCACCATACGTGCATGCTACGGGAATCACAAAATTTAACACAATATTTCTACAAATCCACAATTACTCACTAGCATGACTCTAATATCACCATCTTTATATCTTAAAACAATCATAAGGAATCAAACTTCTCATAGTATTCAACGCACTTACTATGAAAGTTTTTATTATATCCCTCTTGGATGCCCAACATATTAGGACTAAATTCATAACCTAAGAAAATTACCATGCTGTTTAGAGACTCTCAAAATAATATAAGTGAAGCAAGAGAGTTCATCAATTTCTTCAAAATAAAACCACCGCCGTGCTCTAAAAAGATATAACTGAAGTACTAGAGCAAACTGCCTAGCTCAAAAGATATAAATGAAGCACATAGAGTATTCTAATAAATTCACGATTAATGTGTTTCCCTCCCAAAAGGTGTGTCCAGAAAGGATGATTGTGGCAAACTAAAAAGCAAAGACTCATATCATACAAGACGCTCCAAGCAAAACACATATCATGTGGTGAATAAAAATATAGCCTCAAGTAAATTTACCGATGGATTGAAGACGAAAGAGGGGATGCCATCTGGGGCATCCCCAAGTTTAGATGCTTGGTTGCCTTTGAATATTACCTTGGGGTGCCTTGGGCATCCCCAAGCTTAGGCTATTTCCACTCCTTATTCGATAGTCCATCAAATCTTTACCCAAAACTTGAAAACTTCACAACACAAAACTCAACAGAAAACTCATAAGCTCCGTTAGTATAATAAAACAAATCATTCACTTGGGTACTGTCAAATACAATATTCATAATTGTTCTCACACAATTCCTACTGTAACTTATGATTTCCACAATTTATATTAAGCAATATAAGCCATAGAAACCATAAAACAAGCAAACTATGCATTGCAAACAGAATCTGTCAAAAACAGAATAGTACGTAAAGATCTGACTTAAGGTCATACTTCTGTAACTCCAAAAATTCTGAAAAATTAGTAAAACGTAGAAAATTTGTATAGCAATCAACTGTAAAACATTCATAATTTTTCCACGTTCCAGTAAAAGATAGGAATTTCTGTACTGGATGCAAAAGTTTCCGTTTTTGTACAGAATCAAGTCAACTATCATCCACACTATCCCAATGGCTTTACTTGGCACTTTATTGAAACAAAAGCTATAAAACATGATTATTACAGTAGCTTAATCATGTCAACATGCAAAAACAGTAGGGGTAAATGTTGTGTTGTCTCCCAACAAGCGCTTTTCTTTAATGCCTTTCCAGCTAGGCATGATGATGTCAATGATGCTCACATAAAAGATAAGAATTGAAACATAATGGGAGCATCATGAAGCATATGAATAGCATATTTAAGTCTAACCCACTTCCTATGCATAGGGATTTTGTGAGCAAACAATTTATGGGAACTAGAATCAACTAGCATAGGAAGGCAAAACAAGCATAACTTCAAAATTTTCAACACATACAGAGGAAACTTGATATTATTGCAATACCTACAAGTATATGTTCCCCCATCATAGTAATTTTCAGTAGCATCATGAATGAATTCAACAATATAACTATCACATAAAGCATTCTTTTCGTGATCCACAAGCATAGAAATTTTACTACTCTCCACATAAGCAAAATTCTTTTCATTCGGAATAGTGGGAGTATCATAAGAAACTCGAATACTATAAATTGTTTCCACATTAAAAGAGTAATGTTCAGAAAAAGGGTAATCATAATTATGACAAGTTTTATAAATATAATAATCACTACTTTTTATAACATAAGTGTCATCACAATAATCATCATAAGTAGCAACTTTGTTCTCATCATAATCAATTGAAACCTCTTCCAAGATAGTGGAATCATTACTAAATAAAGTCATGACCTCTCCAAATCAACTTTTATCATAATAATAAGATTCACCACCCTCCAAAATAGTGGGATAATTATTATCTAAAGTTGACACTCTTCCAAACCCACTTTCATAAATATTGCAATCATCATAAATAGGAGGCATGCTATCATCATAATAAATTTGCTCATCAAAATTTGGGGGACAGAAAATATCATCTTCATCAAGAATAGCATCCCCAAGCTTGGGACAAACATTAATTGCAGCAAATAAATTCTCAAACATGTCATTCTCATCAAACATAGCATCCCCAAGCTTGTGGCTTTGCATATCATAAGCATAATCACTCTCATCATTAATAGTATGAATAGCACCAATAGTATAGCAATTATAAGTTGGTGCCGAAAAGATTTTCAAGATTATAAGAAGTATCATTATTTTCCCAATCATAATCATCACAATGAGTAATAGGCATAACAAAATCATCCTCAATAGTTTCTTCGGACATTGTACCATAAGACAAAGAATCAATATCATCATCAAGTATATCATCTTCCACATTTATTTTTGATTCATTCTCATGAGACATAACAATAATAGGAGAAACATCATTTGGGAGGTATACCTTTTTACCTTTGCTTCTCCGTCTTTTTTTTTTCTTCTCCACATCATGTGTGGGTTTAATCAACTTTTTGGAGCTCCTTATTGATGAGATTGATTGCATAGGGAGCTCATTCTCGTAACTTGTTTCATCACGAGGGACAATAGGAGGGAAAGTGGAGAGCTTTGCCCTTTCATTAGTATTTCTTTTATATTCTATTGGTTTTCCCATCTTTCTATAGTTGGCAATATAAGCATTCTCATTGCAATTTACCACACAAAACATATAGATATTTTTAAGAGTAGTTTCAGCATGGTCGGTGAATATGAACGCTTCAAACCAACTATTTTTATGTGACAATTCTTCACACCCCAAAAATAAACAAAGTTTATTATAAAGTTCAAGGGTGATCAAGTTATTGCTATATTTGGCTATGATTCGTTCATGAAAAAGTGTGCATTGGAAATTAAGATGACCAACTCTAATGCAAAGTTCACAAGTAATGGGATGAAGAGAGCATAATTTTGTAGCAAATTTATCTATCACCTTAAGCCACCGATTGGTTTCATCATGTTTATGCTTCTTACAAAATCTATCATCCCTATAAGGCATATCTTCACAAATTCTATTCACTCCACAAAAATTGACATGCTTATAAGAAACATTTTTATCATGACTAGTGCAATCATCATTAGTATTTTGGATGTTCATAGAATTTATACTAACAACGTTGCAATCAAGTTTATCATTCAAAGATTTAGTGCCAAACATTTTATTGACTTCTTCTTCTAACGCTTGAGCACGATTTTCCTTTCCATCATTTTCACGAAAGACATTAAAAAGATGAAGCCTATGAGGCAACCTCAATTCCATTTTTTGTAGTTTTATTTTATAAACTAAACTAGTGATAAACAAGAAACTAAAAGATTCAACTGCAAGATCTAAAGATATACCTTCAAGCACTCACCTCCCCGGCAACTGCGCCAGAAAAGAGCTTGATGTCTACTACGCAACCTTCTTCTTGTAGACTCATGTTGGGCCTCCAAGCGCAGAGTTTTGTAGGATAGTAGCAAATTTCCCTCAAGTGGATGACCTAAGGTTTATCAATCCGTGGGAGGCGTAGGATGAAGATGGTCTCTCTCAAATAACCCTGCAACCAAATAACAAAGAGTCTCTTGTGTCCCCAACACACCCAATACAATGACAAATTGTATAGGTGCACTAGTCCGGCGAAGAGATGGTGATACAAGTGTAGTATGGATAGTAGATATAGGTATTTGTAATGTGAAAATATAAAAACAGCAAGGTAACTAGTAACAAAAGTGAGCAAAAACGGTATTGCAATGCTTGAAAACAAGGCCTAGGGTTCATACTTTCACTAGTGCAAGTTCTCTCAACAATGATAACGTAATTGGATCACATAACAATCCCTCAACATGCAACAAAGAATCACTCCAAAGTTTCTATCGTAGATTGTAGAACGAAAACATGCATCAACCCCTATGCATAGATTACCCCAATGTCACCTCGGGAATCCATAAGTTGAGTGCCAAAACATACATCAAGTGAATCAATAGAACATTCCATTGTCACCACAGATATCCCATCGCAAGACATACATCAAGTGTTCTCAAATCCAATACTCAATCCAACATAACGAAACCTCAAAGAGCAAGACTCAATTCATCACAACAAGAGATAGAGAGGGAAGAAACACCATATGATCCAACTATAATAACAAAGCTCGCGGTACATCAAGATCGTGCCAAATCAAGAACACGAGAGAGAGAGAGAGAGAGAGATCAGACACATAGCTACTGGTACATACCCTCAACCCCGAGGGTGAACTACTCCTCCCCATCATGGAGACTGCCGGGATGATGAAGATGGCCTCCGATGATGGTTTCCCCCTCCGACAAGGTGCCGGAACGGGCTCCCGATTGGTTTTTCATGGCTACAGAGGCTTACGGCGGCGGAACTTCCGATCTAGGTTTCTTTCTGGAGGTTACGGTATATATGAGAGTACTTGGCGTTGGAAACAAGTCAGGGGGACACCCGAGGGGCCCACAAGCCCTGGGGGGTGGGCGCGCCCCCTGGCTTGTGGCCTCCTTGGTCACCCCCTGGCACAGCTTCGGTGCTCCGTAGGTCTCTTCTGGTCCATAAATGATCACCGTAAATTTTTATTCCGTTTGGACTCCGTTTGATATTCCTTTTCTGTAAAACTCAAAAACAAGGGAAAAATAGAAATTGGCACTGGGCTCTTGGTTAATAGGTTAGTCCCAAAAATAATATAAAATATCATATAAATGCATATAAAACATCCAAAACAGATAATATAATAGCATGGAACAATCAAAAATTATAGATACGTTGGAGACGTATCACTCGCTTGACTGATATTTTAAAGATGGCTCCTTATGCAAAGTATATGAAAGACATCATCACTAATAAGAGAAAAATACCGGAAGCTAAAAGCTCCACCATGCTTGCTAATTATTCTTTTAAGGATGGAGTACCTAAAAAACTTGGAGATCCGGGAATACCAACTATACCTTGCTCCATAAAAAGGAATTATGCCAAAAATGCTTTGTGTGATTTAGGAGCTGGTGTTAGTGTTATGCCTTTTTCTTTATACAAAAGACTTGACTTGAATAAACTCACACCTACTGAAATATCTTTGCAAATGGCTGATAAATCAACTGCCATACCTATCGGTATTTGTGAGGATGTGCCCGTTGTTGTTGCTAATGTTACTATCTGGGCTGACTTTGTTATACTTGAGATGTCCGAGGACGACAACATGTCGATTATCCTTGGTAGACCCTTCTTAACTACTGCAGGGGCTGTTATTGATTGCAATAAAAGCAATATCACTTTTCATATCAATGGTAATGAGCATACGGTGCACTTTCCGAAGAAACAATTCCAAGTGAATGGTATTAATGTTATTGAAAAATCTCCGACACTCACTATTGGAAGTTTTCAACTACCTCTACCTACTACCAAAAAGAAACATGAAATACTTATTGTTGGGGACATGCATATCCCCGTTGAGGTAACTTAGTGTTTTACGAAAGTTCTTCGGTTTCATGCTAATCGAAGGTGGTTGTTAATAAGACTTGATCAACCTTATTAATGGATCACTTTTGAGAGGTATGAAGTTGATGAATTTAGTAGGCACCATCCTCTGTCCTTACCTTTTATTTTCTGTTTTTCTTAGTTAAATAAAATAAAATGCCATGTTTATCCTATTTTCTGGATTTCCTGTGCAATAAAAAAATGACCCAAAAATAAAGTTCTCAGAATGCCCTGAAAATTTAATATGATTTTTTTCTGAATATTTAAGATTTTTTGGTGCAAATAACATCAGAGGGGGGGGGGTGCACCAGGTGGGCACAACCCACCTGGGCACGCCCTGGTGGGTTGTGGTCCCCATGTGGGCCCCCTCACTTATCTCTTTAGCCCATGTCATCACCTACCTCCAGAAAAAATTCACCATTGCTCTCTCTCTCTCTCTCTCTCTCTCTCGTATTCTTGCTCACAAACCCGCGGATTTCGATCTCTTTGCTCGAAGCTCCGTTTCCGAATCTGTTTTGGGGGATTGCTACTTGGTATGTGACTCCTCCATTTGTCCAATTAGTTTTTGCTTTAGTGTTTTATATTTTGAATAATTAGCTACTCTTGGTGCTGCTGTAGATGAGCTTGCATGTTGAATTCTTAGATTTCTAAGTAGTTTGAATGCTCAATATAGCCTCTATGCATGTCTATGAGTAGTTGCTATCAATCTTGTGATGTTTTGTTGACAAAAATTTTGTGGACTAAAAATTTCAGAATTTTATTCATAGGAATAAGATGAGTTTCTTTAGGAGTTCTTTGAGGAGGAGGTCTTCGGAGGCATCATCTAGTAGTGATTCAGTGCGTCGGTCCTTTGTTGAACCAAGCGCAAGTTCGACACGAGAAGCAGCTACCAAATCCTGCCTATGGCCATGCAACAATTTTATGGTAATAGTAAGTATTAAAGAAGAATTTGAGCAATATGTTCACAACACCGAGCTTGGTCCCTACCTGGAAGATAAGTGCAACCAACATCTCAGCCTCACAGAATCATTTAGTAAAGAATTTAGATTTCATCCCCGTGAGTCTAGGGTGTCGTTTAAACTGTATGACAACCCATTTACCATACCTCTAGAGAGATTTGCTTACCACTGCAAAATCCCATTTTGGGGCTCGCTAGACGAACCACCTAGATCTGAGTACGAAATTTCTTGACTAGCCTCTGCTATGGTGAAACTAGAGGAGTGACACATGGTAGAATAAAGAGCATTCATTTCTCATCGATTCAATACTTTGCACTCTTTAATGGCAAATGCATTGTAGGCAAGCAAGATTGCAACATACTTTGTGCCCCTTACTTGAGTCTCTTACACACTGCTCTCACCGGTAAGAAGTGTTATAACCTCGAAGCGATTATTGCACGCAGATTGCAACGCAACGCTGGTAGTGGATATTTTTACAGTGGGATTTATGCCTCACGTCTAGCAAGGGGGCTGGGCGTATCTCCTTGGCCTAATGACCCTATCCTGCCCACCTAGTACTTAGACTTTGAGGCCATGAAGCACCATAAAATTCTCAAAGGCGATACCACTGATTATATTTATAATTTATTGTTTAATAAACATTCTGTGGTGCACACCTTTTTGCCTGCTCCTGCTCTCTTTGATTATCACAGCAAGAGAAGATATTATGTTCTTGAGAGCGAGGCCCGCACGCACAACGCTGAGGTTGTAGCTGCTCGGCGAGCTGAAGAGGCTGCACCTAGAGCCTCCGCGAGCTATCACTCCGACTACTACTGTCGGGGATATCGTGCGACATATGCCAGGGGGTGGCTTATCATGGATGGGGACAAAAGTACGTCGCCGGGCTCTAGAAGCGGGAGTGAGCGAGACCGCATATGCCTGCGAATCTTACCCAGGTTCGAGGCTCTCCTAGGAGAAAACACCCCTAGTCCTGCTCTGCGGGGTCTCCGCATGATCACTACCTCAACAAGTAGCTACAAACTTGCTCCTTGAGCTGTTTTGCTAGAGGAGGAAGGAGGGCAAGGCTAGCTCTACTCCACTCTCTATGTGTGTGTATGAGTGCTGAACTAAGAAAGCTCTCTCCTCTCCACCAAGGTCCCAACCCCTTGCATGGGGTGACCTGGGGGGTTTATATAGGCCTACCCCCAAGGGGTACAATGGTAATCTGGCCGGGAGTAGGACCCGGCCGTCAGTGTCCCTGGTCGCCGGCTTCTCCGCCGACTGTAGGGGTCCGCCGCCTGGTGGGTCCCCCCGGCTGTCTCGTACTCGGCCGACAAGCCGGGCCCGCCGCTTACGGGTCCTGTCGGTTGCGTAGCACTGTAGCCGTGCCACTGATGATGCATGCTTGGTCGGGGAGAGCGTGGCTACAGTCCCGCCGCCTGGCGGGCATTTCACTGTAGCCACTCCCCGTCTCTTCTGGTTAATGGTGCACAAACTTCAAGGAAGGGGGAGGGCCGCCTGCTAGGAGCCGGCCTCCCCCTGAGCCGACTGGTCAGGGCTCGCCGCCTTCTGGCCTCCCACGGACAGGTAGGGCCCGCCGCCTGCGGGCCGTACCGACAGCCCGTCGTGGGAGCATGGCTTCCTCTGCCATGGGTGATGTCATGAGCAGCATGGCAACAGTGCCGCATCGGGCTTAGGATGTCCACTTGGTACGCTGCACTGTGGCCACGTTCTGCCCTGGATTCAGGGGTGGCAGGCTTGTACTGTAGCCACGCCCCGTCTCGTCGTGTTTATTGTGCTAACTTTGAGGGCGCGAGGGGCCGCCTGCTAGGACCCGGCTTCCCAGGAAGCCGCCTGCTAGGAGTCGGCCCACTTCATGGCCGTCTTCTGGATTTCGCCGCCTCCTGGCAACCGGCCGCTTGGACCAGCCGGCCCCAAGAAGGCGGTCCTTTGTCTTTGATGTTCGAGGGGCGCAGCCTGCCCCGATGTCTTGAAATACCCAGGGGAGCTGATGAGGCTACCCGTCGTCATTTACTCCGACAGTAGTCCCCGAAGCTGGTGGGGCGCTGCAGCTGAAGGGGCGAGAAGCCCCAGCAGCTTCCTACTCTAGGTTGTCTGGTATTCTGCTTCGTCCGTCTTCCGAAGTGCGGACTGGTAGGTGTCTGCCGTGACAAGACAGGCCGCCTGGCAATTTCGAAACGCCATGGTGGGGGCCAGGTGGCATGCTAGCCAGACGTCAGGCTCACCACCCGTGCCTCCCGGCCACGCGGCGTCAGCAGGCCAAGCCGGCCTGCCAGCCCACGCGCGTGATGGGACGTCGCCGCAGGCTGGGGCCCGCCACTACAGTGCCTCGGCACGCGCGCAGATCCGCTGCGGCCGAGGTAGACGGTTGGGCTTCTGCGGTAATTAATACACGCCTTTACTGGCGCCGCAATCGTGGGATCGTGGTGGAGTGGGCGCAGTTAATCCCACGACCCCCCACGCTCTCGCCCCCTCGGCTCTGCCGCCTGGGGCTATAAGTAGGGGGAAGAGGGGGGTGGCAGACGCACACGCGCCCTCCTTTCCCCTCGCCATTCTTCTTCCTCTCCACTGCCGAAGCGCCTCTTCCTCTCGCCAAAGCGCTACCGCAGCCCACTGTCGTCGAGCTTCTTCTCGCTGCGGCTTCCTCGCTCCGCCGTGGCTTCGCCCGCTCGTCACCGCGCCGTGCCTACGACGAGCTCCTTCGCCCATGGCGCGCTCACGGGCCGGCGACTGGGACGGTTCCAACGTCCATGAGGATCACCTCTCTTTCCTTCGTCAAACACGGCGGCTGCCCCGGGAGATGAACGTGCGGGTACGTGTCCCCCCCCAAGGCAGAAATCTCGCCGATGCCGAAGGACGATGAACGCGTCGTCTTTCGGTCCCATTTTCTTCACGGCTTCGGCCTTCCGGCGAGCGGCTTCCTCCGCTCCTTCCTTGATTTCTACCGAGTCCAGCCGCACCACCTCACGCCAAACACGGTGGTGCTGCTGGCCGCCTTCGTCACCATGTGCGAAGGGTACCTCGGCACTCTCCCCACCCTTGAGCTCTGGGGGAGTGCTTTTATCTCAAACTCGGCACCGCCACCAAGGGCCAGGCGGCTCAATTCGGAGCCTGCGTGGCGGTGCGGCGTCCGGGCACCGGGAACCGCTTCCCGCCCATCTCCCTGCTGCAGTCGGCCAAGTTGTGGCAGAAATCCTATTTCTACGTCAAGAATATCCACCCGACGAGTGACTACATCAACTTGCCGGCTTACGTAGCCGGCCCGCCAGCCGAGCCGCGCTCCAACTGGCAGTACAAGCCGAGCTCCCTATCGGCCGCCTCCTCCGCCGCCCTCGCCCGACTTCAGGTGATGACGGAGTCGGAGGGCCTGAAGGGCTCGGACCTGCTGGCCGCCTTCGTGACGCGCCGAGTGCTTCCCCTCCAAGCCCGGCCTCACATCGTCAGTTGCATGAGCGGGCACCGGGACCCGTGCCGGATGTGCACATGGGAGCTGCCGAACGTGGAGGTGGCCCGGCTGGTCAACTACTTCTCCAACTGCAAGCTATCGGAGATGGATTGGCGGTTCGGCAAGCGGTTGTACGACCGCGCACATCCGCCGCCTGCGGTGAGTCTTGCAGTTCTTTTTCTCTTTTGCTGGTTCGAGTTCTTGTTTTGCCGTCTGACCAGTCGGCCATGGTGCAGGTCCTCCCGGCCCAGTCGGCCGCCGGCGCTCTGGATCCAAGTCAGCAGTATATGCCGGACCGAACGAGGAGCGACGTGGACGACCCCGACTTGGGGGCGGCCGCCATGGAGGGGGACGACGCCACAGGTGGCGGCGGTGGAGCAGGCGGCTCCAGAGGAGGAGGCGGCCTCGAGGCCTGGCCGGATGACGACGAGGAGGAGAACGAGCCGCGCCGCACGCACGGCTCCGACAAGGCGGGCGCAAGTTCTTCAGCCGCGCCGACTGCACCAGGCGGCGCACCAAAGCGCCGGGCCGGCTCGTTGTTATTCGGCAGCCGGCCGAAGAAGTCCAAGAACATGGCCGCCGCGACCAAGCGGCAGGAGGCCGCCGCGAAGGCGTCCCAGTTCCAGAAGACCCCGAAGCAGCCCCCGATGGTGTCCGCGTAAGTGCTTGGTTTCTCTTGCGTTTTCTTTTCTTCTTTCTTGCAAACTCTTTCTGAGTTTCCTCTTGTCTTGCTTGAACAGGGCCCCGCTCTCTCTTGAGCGGTCCACCGCTGCTTCAGTGATTGGGGCGGCGGAAGGCTCCGCCAACACCCGTCGCGTGGACCAGCTCGCCGACCTCTAGGAGGCGACGGAGAGGAACAGGCAGGAGGCGCGCGAGGAGCGGGAGGAGGTGGAGCGGCAGAAGGCGGAGGCGGCCAAGGCGGCGTAGGCGGACGCGGATGCGGCAGCCAAGGCCCAAGCCGATGCTGCGACCAAGGTCCAGGCGAACGCCGCAGCCCAGGCCCAGGCGGACGCCGCAGCCCAGGCCTAGGCGAACGCGGCCGCCAAGGTGCGAGCGGAAGAGGCCGCACGCGGCCGGACTCCGCAACTCGTCATCCCGCTGCGCGTAGTGCCACCAGCGCCAGAGAACCCAGCGCCGACTGGAGGAGCCGGCAACGATCAGCCGGTCATGGAGAAGAGAGGAGGCGACGCCATCGTCTCGGGGGCGGAGGTGCCCCCGCAAGCGCCGACTGCCGAGGCCCGAGGCAGTCGGTCTGACGTGCCACCGGCGCCGCCGGTCAGTGGCGAGCTGGTGGTGGGGGCGACCCCTGTGGTCCATCCTCCGAGGCGCCGGCGTGCGGCGAAGGCGGCCTCGGCGCCACGGGCGCAGGAGATCGGGGCCGCAAGCTCGTCGGCCCCAGATGTAGAGGCCACGAGTGCCGCCCCCCCAGAATGGACGCCTGGGGGCGGGACGGGCGTGCTGAACAAGGCCGCGCAGGACGTTCAGGCCCAGCTCTAGGCCCAAGGTAGCGCCCTCCAGCAGTATACGAAGGCGGTCTTGGCGACGCGAATGGCCGGTCGGGTACACTTCTTTGCTTTGTTTTTTTATTTATTCTTGCAATCTTCCGTGGGGGCGCGCCAGCGCACCCACTGGGTGTAGCCCCCGAGTTCCGGGCCGGCTGCTGAGCAGGCGGCTCGGAACTTTAAGGTAAGTTCCCAGTGCTAACTTGTTTTCTCTTCTTTTGTCTTCGTTGCAGGACTACCACAACATCCGTGCAGCCACCTTCAACTCCCAGGTCCAGGAGCTGGCTAAGCGGACCACCGACCTGACCGAGAGCTGGAGTAAGCATTCCGTCTTCTTCCTCGCGGGGGCGCGTCAGCGCACCCGCTGGGTGTAGCCCCCGAGATTCGGGCCGACTGCTGAGCAGTCGGGCCGGATCTTCCGGCAACCACTTTTCTTTTTGGTCAACTTTGTTGATTGTCTTCTCTTTCTCAATTTTGTAGGAGCCAAAGCCACACTGCAGTAGCGCCTGGGCGAAGTCCAGACCGAGATGCGCGCCAAGGAGGAGGAGTGCAGCAAGGCGGCCCAGGAGCGCGACCGTCTGGCCAAGAAGTTGGCGGACCAGGCGGACCAGCACAAGGCAGAGCTCCAGAAACTCAAGGAGGTGGAAGGCGCCCTCCAGGCCGAGTTTGAGACCGAGCGCTCGAAGTGGGTTGAGAAGGAGGCGATCCTCGGCGCTGGCTTCGGCGAGATTGAGAATATGATCGATGGTAAACTTATTTCTTTGGAATAGCTGCCGACTGCATTGAGAGTCGGCTTCCAACTTCTGATCTTTGTTTTTTCTTTGCGTAGACTTCTTTCCTGGACACGCTATCGCCGTCAGCCAGGCCATCGAGGTGCGGCGCGACCAGCGTAGGAGGGAAGGAGTGGAGATCCCGCTCGACGCGCCTCGAAACATGAACGAGCAGCTCCTGGCCGTCAGGACGCGCCTGCAGCCGATTCACCGTCTGCTCCGCTGCCTTCAGCGCGCCGGGTCCCAGCTGGTTTCCGCCCTCTGGCCAGGCGTCCAAGCTCCACGCACCCCCAGTCGGGCCACCGACTGGTTAGAGGTGGCGATCGGCCGCTTCGAGGCTTGGAAGGGCTCCTCCGCTCGGGCAGGCGCCCGAAGGGCCTTGGAGTTCGTCAAGGCGTGGTATCCTGGGCTGAACCTAGCCCAGTTGGCCACGTTCCGGCAGGAGGCCAGGGAAGAGTTGGTGGCAGTGGGGCCTGCGCTCACTTGACGTGCGGCGGCGATCGACGAGTACACCGAGACCGGTGTCTTCCTCCCCGAGCTGGATGAGGAGGGTGCCGAGGTGCCGCCGGACTGGTTCGGGCTGAAGCCGGATGACGGCGAGGACTCAGCGGAAGAAATCGCCTCCAGTGACGAAGGCGAGGACGAGGAAGACGAGGATGGTGAAGACGACGCACCAGAGGGCGGAGCGGACGGCCAGCCTCAGCTCGATCCGGCCTCGAGCAATGAGCCATGTGCGAGTGCACCGACTGTTGCTGACGGCGACCAAGCCGAGACTCGCCAGACGGCCACTCCACCAGTCGGCGCCGCCGACTCCACCAACCTGCCGGACCCGCCTGCTGCTCCTCTGGCCTAGGCTGCCAACTTTATCTTATCTTTTCCTGCTTTTGTGGTCTCTGGAACAAACTTGTTAAATTTGCGCAGTTCCACCCACTGGGGGTGTATTCAAACTTTGTTGAATGCTGGCCGAGGGCCTCTTGCTATGTAATTTAATTTTCGCACAAGTTGTGCTTTGCCGAGCTCTGACTTGTCTTGCTTTCTGTTCTTTTGGATTTTTCCTTCGTCGCCTTCCCTTGGCTGCCACCTTGCCGGCCAGACAGCCGCTCTTCGGTCTGTTGGCTGGGTCAGGTACTTGGCCATTTTGGGAAGGCAAGTACTTTGGCCGCTTAGAACGTAGCAAGTTAAGTGAGAAGTCGGCCGGCCGGCTGCTCAGCAACCGGACGGCTAGGCGAGGAGCCGGCTTGGCCTATGTGAGTGCTTTCGTCCTTAGCCATTTTTCATGTGGGCACCATTTCCTGCCTTTGACTCTTGCCAGCCAGATAGTCGCTCTGCAAGCTGCGGCTTATGGCAAGAGAGGGCTTAGCTGCCGGCACACTACTTGTTCGACTGCAGGTAGCGCTCACATAGTACAAGGCGGCAAGCCCCCGGGCAGACTGGTCGGACCCGGTGCTGAGCGGAGGAATGAAATAACTCATTCACAGGCATGAAACTTATCATATAGATAGGAAAGGTAGCCCCCGAGTGCTCCTCGAGGGACCTGGTGTCTTTGCGCTTAATACAAAAGTTAGCATGGTACATACTGCATTAACTGTAAAATCTTCGGAGGAGATTTGCGTTCCATGGGCGCTCTGTTTCCATGCCGGAATCGTCTCTCTTGCGCGCCCTGGGCTTTTGCACGTTGATCAGGTAATAGGAGTCGTTGCCCAAGGCTTTGCTGATGATGAAGGGGCCTTCCCAAGGGGCTGAGAGCTTGTGCTGGCCGGCTGTTCGCTGGATCAGCCGGAGCACAAGGTCTCCCTCTAGGAAGGATCGTGGCTTGACCTTCTGACTGTGGTAGCGGCGTAGGCTCTGCTGGTAGATGGCGGACCAGCTGAGTGCTAACAGCCGGCCCTCTTCCAGCAGATCGACGCCGTCTTCACGTGCTTCCTTCGCCTCCACCTCCGTGTACATGGTGACGCGAGGTGAGTCGAACTCGATGTCAGTTGGGATGACGGCCTCGGCCCCGTACACGAGGAAGAAGGGAGTGAAGCCGGTTGATTTGTTCGGGGTGGTGCGGAGGCTCCAGAGGACGGCCGGCAGCTCATCGATCCAGCAGCCGGCCGAGCGCTCCAGTGGCTCGACCAGTCGGGGCTTGATGCCGGATAAGATGAGGCCGTTTGCTCGCTCGACTTGGCCGTTTGACTGCGGATGGGCAACGGACGCTAAGTCCAGTCGGATGCCCTGCGTCACGCAGAAACGGGCCAAGGCGCCTTTGGCAAAGTTAGTGCCATTGTCGGTGATGATGCTGTGTGGTACACCGTACTGGACGGTGATATTTGCGATGAAGGTCACAGCAGTCGGACCATTCAGTTTCTTGATTAGCTTTGCTTCAATCCACTTGGTGAATTTGTCAATGGCGACGAGCAGATGGGTCATGCCGCCGCGTGCTGTCTTGAATGGGCCCACCATGTCCAGCCCCCAGACGGCAAAAGGCCAGGTAAGGGGGATGGTCTTGAGTGCAGAAGCCAGCAGATGTTGCTTGGAGCTGAATTTTTTGACACCCCTTGCATTTCTTGACCAGATCCTTGGCGTCCTCCAAAGCAGTCGGCCAGAAGAAACCATGGCGGAAAGCTTTGGCGACAAGGGATCTGGAGGGCGCGTGGTGGCCGCACTCGCCTTGGTGTATGTCTCTGAGGATTGCCTTGCCTTTCTCTGGTTCGACGCAGCGTTGGAAGACATCGGTCACGCTGCGCCTGACAAGCTCTCTGTTTACTATCATGTAAGCTCCTGCCCGGTGTTGCACCTGTCGGGCCGAGATCTCATCAGCTGGCAGCTCTCCGCTCTCACGAAAGTTGAGGATGGGCTGCGCCCATGATGGTGCTTCGACTTCATCCACTGTCATTATGGCCACTGAAACTAGGGCGGTTGGGTTGGGAGGTGGCGGGGTGGAGTCGGCCGCGTCTTGCTGCGTTGTTGAAGTCCCCGGGCCGACTGCTGCAGCCACCGGGCCGTGTTGTGGAGTCCCCGGGTAGGGTGCGACTGCTGCAGTCTCCGAGCCACTTGGTGAAGTCCCCGGGACAGCTGCTGCAGCCCCCGGGCCGGGTGCGACTGCTGCAGTCCCCGTGCCGCCTGCCGAAGTCCTCGGGCCGGCTGCTGCAGTCCCTGGGCCGGCTGCTGCAGCCCTCGAGTCGGATCCGACTGCTTCGGGGGCAGCCGGCACGAAGATGGTTTCTGATTCCGGGGAAGGCTTGATAGACGGCTTGCGGAGGCACTGAAGGGACACGCCGGCTGGTATGGCTTGCCGGGTGGAGCCGATCCACGCCAGGGCATCTGCTTGCTCGTTGTCGGCCCGTGGCACGTGAAGGAACTCGCACCCGTCAAAATATCCACTGATCTGTTGGACGAGGGAGCGGTAGCTCGCCATGTTTGCATCCTTGGCGTCCCAGTCGCCAGACGACTGTTGGACCACCAAGTCCGAGTCGCCGTAGCACAGAATCCGGCAGATGCCAATCTCCTTGGCCAGCCGGAGTTCGTGTACTAGTGCCTCGTACTCGGCCACATTGTTGGAGGCGGCAAAATGGATTTGCAACGTGTATCTGAGCTTGTTGCCTTTGGGAGAGGTGAGGACGATGCCGGCTCCCAAACCGGTGCGCATCTTCGAGCTATCAAAGTGCATCCGCCAATGAGTGGAGTCTGGAGCTAGCGGCGGGTACTGGGTCTCGGTCCAGTCGATGAGGAAGTCAGCCAGTGCTTGGGACTTGATGGCGGTGCGAGGCTGGTAGAAGATGGTTTAGGGGGCCAGCTCGATGGCCCACTTGGCCACCCGGCCCGACGCGTCTCTACTGCCTATGATCTCCGCAAGCGGGGCAGTGCAGACAACCGTGATGGGGTGCTCTTGAAAGTATGGCTTGAGCTTCTTGGCGGCAAAGTGCATGCCGTAGCACATCTTTTGGTAGTGGCGGTAGTTCTGCTTGGAGGCTGACAGCACCTCACTCAAGTAGTACACGGGCCTCTGGACCAGCTGTGCCTTGCCGTCTTCTTGGTGCTCTACCACCATGACTGTGCTGACCACCCGGCTGGTGGCGGCGATGTAGAGAACCATGGGCTCCTTGGCAGCCGAAGCGGCCAGAACGGGCGGCGTGGTCAACATCTTCTTGAGCTGGAGGAAAGCCTCGTCCGCCTTGTCGTTCCACTCGAAATGAGTGGTTTTCTTCATCAACTGGTACAGGGGAAGAGCCTTCTCGCCCAGCCGACTGATGAAGCGGCTGATGGATGCCAAGCAGCCGGTGAACTTCTGAATGTCTCGCAGTCGGGTGGGCCTCTCCATCCTCTCGATGGCCTTGATCTTGACAGGGTTGCACTCTATGCCGCGCTCTGAGACAAGGAAACCGAGGAGCTGGCCAGCTGGTATTCCAAAGACACACTTCTCTGGGTTGAGCTTGATTTGAAAACAGCGCAGATTATCAAAAGTTTCCTTGAGATCTTCCAGGAGGGTACCGCGCTTCTCCGTCTTCACCACAATATCGTCTACATAGACGTGGGCATTTCTGCCGAGTTGCTGGAGGAGGCACTTCTGCATGCAACGCTAGAACGTGGCACAGACATTTCTCAAGCCGAATGTCATGGTCAGGTAGCAGAAGGCTCCGAATGGTGTGATGAAGGCGGTCTTCAGGCGGTCGGCCGGGTTCAACTTGATCTGGTGGTACCCTGAGTAGGCATCCAAAAAACTCAGCAGCTCGCATCTGGCTGTGGAGTCTATCACTTGGTCAATCCGAGGCAAGGCAAACGGATCTTTGGGGCAAGCTTTGTTGAGGATGGTATAGTCAATACACATGCGCCATTTGTTGTTCTTCTTCAGTACAAGGACTGGGTTGGCAAGCCACTCTGGAAAGAACACTTCCATAATGAAGCCGGCTGCTAGAAGCCGGGCTATCTCTTCACCAACAATTCTTCTCTTCTCCTCCGACAGGCGGCGGAGGGGTTGCTTGACAGGTTTTGCATCTGCTCTGACATGTAGCTTGTGCTCGGAGAAATCCGTCGGAACACCCGGCATGTCCTTTGGAGACCATGCAAAGATGTCCCGATTCTCACGGAGGAAATCGACGAGCTCGCTTTCCTATTTGCTGTCAAGGTGAGCTCCTATGACAGTGAACTTCTCCGAGTGCTCCAGGTCCAAGGGTATCTTCTTGGTTTCTTTGGCTGGCTGGAAAGAGCCCTGAGCTTCTGACTCCTTGGGATCTGGCGACAGGTCCGGCTGCTTGCCGGCCATGGCCACAACCCGGTCAAGGAGCCGCTTCTCGGCAGCAATCACAAGGGACTCGGCCAGCCGACTGCTGGCAGCGGCACAGGCGGCAGACTTCTGGTAGTCGCCGGCTACAGTGATAATGCCCTTGGTACCTGGCATCTTCATCTTGAGGTAGGCGTAGTGGGGAACCGCCATGAACTTGGCCAGGGCAGGCCGGCCAAGCAACGCGTGGTAGGGGATCTCAAGGTCAACCACCTCGAACCAGATTGGCTCTCGGCGGAAGTGATTCTTGTCTCCAAAGAGGACGTCTATCTTGATCTTGCCGATTGGTGAGCAGGAAAGGCCAGGCACGATGCCATGGAAGACAGTCCGGCTGGGCTGGAGCTGTTTCTCTTTGATGCACAACTTCTCCATGGTGTCGCGATAGAGGATGTTGATGCTTCTACCGCCGTCTATTAGAATCTGGGAAAACGAGCAGCTCGCCTCTCTGTTGCAAAGGTGGCATCCAACACCAGGGCATAGGAACCCAGAGAAGGCATCACCTCCGGGTGGTCAGCTCGGCTCCAACTGATCGGCTTCTCGGACTAGTGCATGAACTCTGGGGCTTCAGAGGCAAGAATATTCACCTCTCGGTACTGCTGACGCCGGCTGTGCCTGTCGTCAGCCACGCTGGTGAAGACAACGTAAGCTCCATGCTCTTCGGGAAACTCATCTTGGATCGCGCCGACTGGCCGAACCGCCGGCTGCTGGGGAGGTGGCGGCGGCGGCCCAGCAGGCGGGGGAGGCAGTCCTTCGCCCCTGGCGATGTGGGCGAGCCAGTGGCACTTCCGGGTGATGTGGTTGGATGGCTTCGCGCCGCTGTGGAATTTGCAGGGAGCGTCAAGGGTTTGCTCAAATGAGAAGGCGGGCAACCAGGCAGGCTTGCCGCCCTTCTGGCACTTGGGGCCGGGTTGCTCTTCTGGCTGCTGGTCTTCGACTGTCGCCACCTGCCGGCTGGTGGTAGCCGGCTGCTGGGCCTTGCGCTTGTTGTCGTTTGACTGTTGGCGCCGACTGGAATCACCAGCCGGCGTCTGAGGGGCCGGAGGGAGCATCTTTCCTGACGCGTCCACTCGGAGCTCCGACTTCATGGAGGAGTCGGCAGTGGCGTACTTGTCCGCTATGATTAGCAGCTCGTCGAGGGTGGCCGGCTCATCGCAGAGGAGTCAATGCTTGAGAAGGGTGCCCTCTCGGCACCCGATAGTGAAGTACTCTATGCCTTGCACCTCATGCACCCCTTCGCAGGAGTTGCACAGTTCGGCCCACCGCGTTAAGTACTCGCGGGTGGACTCGATCGGGCCTTGGATGCACAGGGAGAGCTGGCGAGGCTTGGGCGGCCGCTTGTAGGTGCTGGTGAAGTTGCGGATGAAAACTTCGGTGAAGTCTAGCCAGCTGTTGACGCTATAGGGCTTGAGGCTATTCAGCCATGTCCGGGCCGTGCCCTAGAGCATGAGCGGGATATACTTCACAGCGACACGCTTGTTGCTGTTTGCTATGTTGACGGCAGTGGAGTAGTCGACCAGCCAATCTTCCGGCTTCACAGAGCCGTTGTACTTGGGGGTGTCCCGAGGGAGCGAGAACCCTTTGGGGAAGGGCTCGTCGCGAATGCTGGGGCCGAAACAAGGCGGGCCGATCGCATCTTCTTCTTCTAACGCCAGGGATCGAGCCAAGCGGTCGATCCGGTTGCGGGCGTCGTTCTCTCCGACTCCTTCACGGGGGCCCAGCCGGCCTCCGAGAGTCGGATGCTCAACAGGCGGCGGGGAGGCGCGCCTCTACCTGCGCGGGGGAGGCGGACGACCGTCCTGCCATTCCACTGGTCGTGGGCAGCCATCTTGGTCGCGCTCGATGGAGATGCGGGTGCGGCTGCGGCTAACAACCGGTTCTTGGTCTCCTCGGTCGCGGGCGCCGCTTATCGGCGTCCGGGAGGTCGCGCCGTGCTCTCGGCGAGGGGGAAGGTTACCGGCCTGTAAGCCGGGTTCCACCACGCGGCGGCCAGCTTCCTGCTGCGCGGCGGCCGCGTCGATGAGCTACTAAACGCGCTCCGTCATGCAGCGACGCTCGTCGCCCTCCAGGCGGTCCAGCTCGTCCGCCACTGTCCGGGCGGCGCGTAAGCTCTCCATTGGCATGGCGTAGACTGGGCGGTCGGCCCCCAACATGCTGGCGATGGCTGCGCCGCGCTGCCGAACCATGCCAGCGCGGCTGGGTTCGCCAGCAGCTGGCGTGCCGCAGACGGCACGGTCGATCTCGCGGTGGTAGGCCTCGGTGAGGCGTCTCATGGCCGCCAACTTGTTGGCGCTGTCGAGGAGTGCGATACGGCACGCTTCTAGCGTTTCGCCGTTCGCACCAGGCGTTACGGGTGCGGACAGGTCCCGCATTGCCGCCTGCAACGGGTCCCGGCCGGCCTGGTCGGAGGCTCCGTCGTGGCTGATGACCAGCACCTCGGTGACGGTGCTGGTGCTGGCGCTGCTGTCTGCAGCAGGGAGCGGGTCGTCAAAGACCACCACGTCACCGGGGAAGGCATCAGAAAGCGCGACGTCGGTGTCGATAACCATGTCGACGGACGGGTCGATGAAGCCAACGAACTCCAGGTCAGAGACCGGCTCGTTGGCGATGTGAAGCTTGCCGAGGGAGTCGACGAGGCAGCTCTCGGGGCTGGCCGCTCCCACGACGAGTGCGGGCTTGTTGGAGAGACGGATCCCGCCGATGAGATCAGCGAGGCTGCTTGCGGCGCAAGCAACTTCCATGCCGCGCAGCGTGTCAGCACAAACGCCGTCAGGCGTGCCGAGCTGGCTGCGCTCGCCAGGAAGGAAGAGGGTTCCCGTCCAGAACGTGTTTCCGGACGACGGTGCACCTTGCCCCACGGTGGGCGCCAAATGTCGGGGATATCGTGCGACATATGCCAGGGGGTGGCTTATCGTGGATGGGGACAAAAGTACGTCGCCGGGCTCTAGAAGCGGGAGTGAGCGAGACCGCATATGCTTGCGAATCTTACCCAGGTTCGGGGCTCTCCTAGGAGATAACACCCTTAGTCCTGCTCTGCGGGGTCTCCGCATGATCACTACCTCAACAAGTAGCTACAAACTTGCTCCTTGAGCTGGTTTGCTAGAGGAGGAAGGGGGGCAAGGCTAGCTCTACTCCACTCTCTATGTGTGTGTATGAGTGCTGAACTAAGAAAGCTCTCTCCTCTCCACCAAGGTCCCAACCCCTTGCATGGGATTCGGGGGTGGCAGGCTTGTACTGTAGCCACGCCCCGTCTCGTCGTGTTTATGTGGGTGCTAACTTTGAGGGCACGAGGGGCCGCCTGCTAGGACCCGGCTTCCCAGGAAGCCGCCTGCTAGGAGTCGGCCCACTTCATGGCCGTCTTCTGGATTCCACCGCCTCCTGGCAACCGTCCGCTTGGACCAGCCGGCCCCAAGAAGGCGGTCCTTTGTCTTTGATGTTCGAGGGGCGTAGCCTGCCCCGATGTCTTGAAATACCCAAGGGAGCTGATGAGGCTACCCGTGGTCATTTACTCCGACAACTACGCAGGCTACTGACGATGATTACCAAGTTAGGCCAAAAGCCTAAGCTTGGGGGAGTACGTATTTCCACCGACATTACATTCATGTTCACACATTTCATTCCAGTTGTCGGTGTCCACACTTTTTCTGTGTATTATCCATGCTAGATTTATTTTCCCGCCTTCTTCTTGTGTGTTTGAAAAACTTTGAGAAAACCCAAAAATATTTCCTGCTTCTTTTTGTTTTTTCTTTCTACTTTAATTAGTTGTAGTATTTAAAAAAAAGAGAAAAACCCAAAAAGATTTCTCGATTCCTCTTCTTGCTTCTTGGGAGCTTTCCCGTGTAAATAGTTTTTCTCGTTTGTGTTTTTCCTTCTTTAATTTGCTTTCTTCTAGAAAAACTAAAAACTCCAAAAATATTTCAGCATGTTTCTCTGAATTTCTTTTCCGTTTATTGAGTCATACCAAGGAGAAGACCACGATAAAAATGTTGAGTGGCTCTCATGTGCATTATTGTTGATCTAACGAAGAGCCCAAATTACCTTGTCTTTTCCTTTGAATAAAATGTTTGCAGATTCCAGCTTAGTCCACGGCACTCTTGCACTATTATTATTTTCAAATTGTTCGGCCGTGCAAGTGAAAGGCAATAATGACGATATTTGGTGAACTGGCTGTGGCAGAGAGAAACGGGTATGAACTCAACTTGTTCTGTTTTTGTAAATATGTTTAACCTAGTATCCATGATTCAACATATTATGATCAAACATGTTTGCAATGACAATTAGAGATTATAGTTTCTCATGCCATGCTTAAGTAGCTAGGAGTGGATAATGATTTATCTTGGATGTCAACATTGCGTTTAAATGATTGTGATGTAGTATGATGATATGGTATCCCCCTCCAAATGTTCGAGTGGCTTGACTTGGCACATGTTCATACATGTAGTTGAATCAAAACAACATAGCCTCTATGATATTTATATTCATGGTGTTCATATCCTACTCATGCTAGTATCCAATGTTCATTATGCATAATGCATGTTCATGACCGTTTTCGCTCTCTAGCTGGCCGCTTCCCAACCTATTTGCTAGCCTTCACATGTACTAAGCGGAAATGCTGCTTGTACATCAAAATCCTAAAACCCAAGTTGTTCCAGATGAGTCCACCGTACCTACCTATATGCGGCATTACCCTGCCGTTCTAAGTAAATTTGCATGTGCCACCTCTAAAAACTTCAAATAAATATCCTTTTTGTGC
Source organism: Thinopyrum elongatum (assembly GCA_011799875.1). NCBI lineage: Eukaryota > Viridiplantae > Streptophyta > Magnoliopsida > Poales > Poaceae > Thinopyrum > Thinopyrum elongatum. The sequence goes on along the minus strand of CM022300.1, from coordinate 552,895,346 downwards.
GCCTGGATTGTTCATAGAGTGATAGGAGGTAGTCGGTATCTTCCATGCTAAGCGGGTTATTCTCATGATGAGTGTTTATTCACTCGTCCTTGCACGAGAGGGGCGGTAATAGGGGTTCCCAGTCCTGAAATTTAATTGCAAATAGTTAAACAAAACTCCCCCAGGACTGATGTTGGTATGGATGGTACCCGTGGATATGGCTAGCCGTGGAGTGTGTTTGTTGGTGGAGGGGGAGTAAACCTTTACTTTTATCGCTTGGGAACCGCCACTAATGTGTTTAGCATGGAAGATATCGATAACTAATGGTCGTGAAGTAAACAAGAAGGGTGCATTTCTCAAAATTTCATTTACCTCTGTTTTAAAAATTGAGCTCTGGCACTGCTGCAAATCTCTGCTTCCCTCTGCGAAGGGACTATCTATTTAATTTTATGTTGAGTCATCACCTTCTCAAATAAGCGCCAGACCCCGAGAGCACTAGTGTCATCCTCATGCATTATGTATAGTTAATGTTCGATGCATCATGACTGGATCTTTTCTACCATGAATTACAATGTTTAGTCGCTGCTTGAACTTTGGAGGTGCTCTGCATTTATGTTTTGCAGTCTCAGAAAGGGCTAGCGAGATACCACTGTTGTCATATTATATCATGATTGTTTTGACAAGGTGTTGTTATTTGAGATGTTTTATTATTGCTCACTAGTTGATTATGTCATTGATATGAGTTAATATAATTTTTAAGAGTTATTGTCGACATGGTTACTTATAATCTTTGCTGAAAACCTAGGTGCTACTTAAGTTTCTTTATGTAAACAAGAGCAAAAGAGTTCGTAAAAGTTTTTCTTTTTCACTTTCAGTTTATCAACTGAATTGCTTGAGGACAAGCAAAGGTTTAAGCTTGGGGGAGTTGATACGTCTCCGTCGTATCTACTTTTCCTAACGCTTTTCCTCTTGTTTTGGACTCTAATTTGCATGATTTGAATGAAACTAACCCGGACTGACGTTGTTTTCAGCAGAACTACCATGGTGTTGTTTTTGTGCAGAAATAAAAGTTCTCGGATTGGAACGAAACTTTTTGGAGAATTTTTATATAATAAAAGAAAAATACTGGAGCCAAGAACCACCAGAGGGGGGCCCCTGGGTGAGCACAACCCACCAGGGCGCGCCCCCCCTCAGGCGCGCCCAGGTGGGTTGTGCCCACCTGGTGGCCCCGCAGACCCTGATTCCAACGCTATAAAATCCTATTTTTCCAGAAAAAAATCAGGGAGGAAGAATTATCTCGTTTCGCGATACGGAGCCACCGCCACCTCCTGTTCTTCATCGGGAGGCCAGATCTGGAGTCCGTTTGGGGCTCCGGAGAGGGGGATCTCCGATCTTCGTCATCACCAACCCTCCTTCATCGCCAATTCCATGATGCTCCCCACCGGGAGTGAGTAATTCCTTCGCAGGCTCGCTGGTCGGTGAGGAGTTGGATGAGATTCATCATGTAATCGAGTTAGTTTTGTTAGGGCTTGATCCCTAGTATCCACTATGTTCTGAGATTGATGTTGCTATGACTTTGCCATGCTTAATGCTTGTCACTTTGGGCCCGGGTGCCATGATTTCAGATCTGAACCGTTTATGTTATCACCATTATATCTATGTTCTAGATCCGATCTTGCAAGTTATAGTCACCTACTACGTGTTATGATCCGCAAACCCCGGAGTGACAATAGTCGGGATACTTTCCGGTGATGACAGTAGTTTGAGGAGTTCATGTATTCACTATGTGCTAATGCTTTGTTCCGGTTCTCTATTAAAAGGAGGCCTTAATATCCCTTAGTTTCCTTATGGACCCCGCTGCCACGGGAGGGTAGGACAAAAGATGTCATGCAAGTTCTTTCCATAAACACGTATGACTACTTACGGAATACATGCTTACATTATATTTATGAACTGGAGCTAGTGCCGTATCGCCCTAGGTTATGACTGTTATATGATGAATATCATCCAACGAATTCACCAATCCAATGCCTACGAATTTTCCATATATTGTTCTTGCTAAGTTACTACTGCTACTGTTACTGATGCAATTGCTACAAAATCATTGGTATCACTGTTACCGTTACTATTACTGTTGCTACTACTATCAAAACTATCATACTACTTTGCTACTGATCACTTTGCTGCAGATAATTAATCTCCAGGTGTGGTTGAATTGACAACTCAGCTGCTAATACTTGCAAATATACTTTGGCTCCCCTTGTGTCGAATCAATAAATTTGGGTTGAATACTCTACCCTCGAAAACTGTTGCGATCCCCTATACTTGTGGGTTATCAAGTACAATTACGACATTCGGATACACCATTATGCTGTGGTGTTCCAGGTGGCGTGAGCTGTGAAACAATTCCACATTGTTTTAAATGCATACCAAACTCGTAACTCAAATATTCACCTCCACGATAAGATCGTGGAAACTTTATTTTCTTGTTACGATGATTCTCCACTTCACTCTGAAATTCCTTGAACTTTTCAAATGTTTCAGACTTGTGTTTCATTAAGTAAATATACCCATATCTACTCAAATCATCTGTGAAGGTAAGAAAATAACGATATCCACCACGTGCTTCAACACTCATCGGACTGCATACATCAGTATGTATTATTTCCAATAAGTCACTAGTTCACTCCGTTGTTCCGGAGAACGGAGTTTTAGTCATCTTGCCCATGAGGCATGGTTCACATGTATCAAATGATACATAATCAAGAGATTCCAAAAGTCCATCAACATGAAGTTTCTTCTTGCGCTTTACACCAATATGACCTAAGTGGCAGTACCACAAATATGTGGTACTATCATTATTAACTTTGTATCTTTTGGCATCAATATTATGAATATGTGTATCACTACGATCGAGATTCATTAAGAATAAACCATTCACAAGGGGTGCATGACCATAAAAGATGTTACTCATATAAATAGAACAACCATTATTCTCTGACTTAAATGAATAACCGTCTCACAATAAACAAGATCCAGATATAATATTCATGCTCAACGCAGGCACCAAATAACAATTATTTAGGTTTAAAACTAATCCTGAAGGTAGATGTAGAGGTAGCGTGCCGACGACGATCACATCAACCTTGGAACCATTTCCGACGCGCATCATCGCCTCGTCCTTAGCCAGTCTTCGTTTAGTCCGCAGCTCCTGTTTCAAGTTACAAATATTAGCAACCGAACCAGTATAAAATACCTAGGCGCTACTACGAGCACTAGTAAGGTACACATCAATAACATGTATATCACATATACCTTTGTTGACGTTGCCAGCCTTCTTATCTTCCAAGTACGTGGGGGTAGTTCCGCTACCAGTGACCATTTCGCTTGCAGTAGAAACACTCGGTCTCAGGTTTGGGTCCAGCCTTGGGTTTCTTCAAGGTAGTGGCAACTATCTTACTGTTCTTCTTGAAGTTCCCTTTTTTCCCTTGCCTTTCTTGAAACTAGTGGTCTTTTTAACCATCAACACTTGATGCTCCTTCTTGATTTCTACCTCCGCAGCCTTAAGCATCGCGAAGAGCTCGGGAATCATTTTCTCCATCCCTTGCATATTATAGTTCATCACAAAGCCCTCATAGCTTGGTGGCCTGGAGAATTCTGTTAATGACCGTGTCATCTGGAAGATTAACTCCCAACTGAGTCAAGTGGTTCTGAAACCCAGATATTCTGAGTATATGCTCACAAACAGAACTATTCTCCTCCATCTTGCAGCTAAAGAACTTGTTGGAGGTGTCATACCTCTCAACCCGGGAATGAGCTTGAAATACCAATTTAAGCTCCTCGAACATCTCATATGCTCCGTGGTGCTCAAAACGTGTTTGGAGCCCCGGTTCTAAGCCGTAATGCATGGCGCACTGAACTATCGAGTAGTCATCAGAACATGCCTACCAGACGTTCATAACATCTGCAGGCGAGCCTTGAGGGGGTGCATCACCAAGCGGTGCATTAAGGACATAAGCCTTCTGTGCAGCAATGAGGATAATCCCCAAGTTACAGACCCAGTCCGCATAGTTGCTTCCATCATCTTTCAACTTAGCTTTCTCTAGGAACGCATTAGAATTCAGGGGAACTACAATGCGGGCCATTGATCTAGAACACAAATTTTGCAAAGAAAATTAAGACTAAGTTCATTATAATTTAGTTCAGTTAATCAAATTACTAATGAACTCCCACTTAAATCAACATCCCTCAAGTTGTCTAAGTGATACATGATCGAAATCAACTCACCCATGTCCGATCATCACGTGAGATGGGGTAGTCATCAATGGTGAACATCCCCCAAGTATTATGCATGTGTAAAACTGGCTTACACCCGTTGTATGCAAACGTAGTGTTTATCACACCCGATTATCATGAGGTGCTTCAAAACGATGAACTTTTGCAACGGTGCATACTTAGGAAGAACACAATTTCTTGAAATTAAGTTAAGCGATTATCTTATAATGCTACCGTCGTTCTAAGCAAAATAACATGCATAAAAAGATAAACATCACATGCAATCAATATGTGACATGATATGACCATTATCATCTCGTGCCTTTGATCTCCATCTCCAAAGCACCGGCATTATCTCCACCATCACCGGCATAACACCATGATCTCCATCATCGTGTCGTCACGTGATCGTCTCACCAACTATTGCTTCTACAACTATTGCTAACGCATAGCGATAAAGTAAAGCAATTAGACGATGAATAATAAATTAAAGACAACCCTATGGCTCTTGCCGGTTGCCGTACTCATCGACATGCATGTCGTGAACCTATTACAAAACACGATCATCTCATACATCAACATATATCACATCATGTTTTGGCCATACCACATCACAACATGCCCTGCAAAAACAAGTTAGACGGCCTCTTCTTTGTTGTTGCAAATTTTACGTGGATGCTATGGGCAACTAGCAAGAACCGTTCTTACCTACGTAAAACCACAACGATGATAATCAAGTTGCCTTTTAACCTTCTACAAGGACCGCTTTCGTCAAATTAGATTCAACTAAAGTAGGAGAGATAGACACCCGCTAACAAGCTTATGCAAAACAAGTCGCATGTCTGTCGGTGGAACCAGTCTCTTGTGCGTGGACGAGTAAGGTTGGTCCGGGCCGCTTCATCCCACAATATCGCTGAATCCAAATAAGACAAGAGAGGTAAGCAATTTGAACATCGACGTCCACAACTCTTTGTGTTCTACTCGTGCATATACATCTACGCATAGACCTAGCTCATGATGCCACTGATGGGGAACAAAGCATGAAAATCAAAAAATTTCTTACAAACACCCAAGATATATCTAGGAGAAGCATATCAACAAGAGGGGAGAGTGTGTCTATGTACCCTCGTACACCAAAAGCGGAAGCGTATATAACGCAGTTGATGTAGTCGTACTCTTCGCGATCCGATCACGATCCAACCGATCTAGTGCCGAAAGGACGACACCTCTGAGTTTAGCACACGTGCGGCTTGATGATGTCTCCTCCTCCTTGATACAGCAAGTGAAGGCGGCGAAGTAGATGGGATCACAACCAGCACGACAGCGTAGTGGTGATGGAGCAATGGCAGCGCTTCGCTAAGCAAAAAAACATGGACGAGAACTATTGTAACATCCCAAATTTTCAATTTGGAATGTTTTACAATTATTAGCTAAGCATCTATGCATTTTGTTTGAATTAAGTGGCATTTGGAAATTTCAGAGGCATTTGAGTTTTATTTGAATTTGGATTCAACTTGGCATTTGAAAAAAATCATTTCAACTATCCCTGACAAATACTTGAGCAAAAGTATGAGAGGAGTTAACATGATACTCCAAAAATGTTAGAAGAAAACAATGCCAAAAGTTTTGAATTCAAATTTGAGTTTATTTGGAATTTTCAAAAAAATGTTTTATATAAAGCTTTTAGTTTGCCTCTGAAAAATAGTTCACTGTTTAGGATTTTATTTTCTGGTTATTTATATATATATATATATATGTCCTATATAAAACTATATTTAATTTCTCTATTTTTATTTTTATTCCTCTGTCCTTATTTAAAAAAAAAGAGAAAACCCCAGCGGGCGGCCAGGCCAACCGGCCCAGCAACGCCGCAGCCCACCAGCGAGCCGAGCCGAGGCAGCCCAGCGCGCCCGCACCCGATCTCCCTCTCCTTTCGGTCGCCCGTTCGCTCTCTCTCTCTCTCTCTCTCTCTCCCTCACTGACCCGCGGGGCCCGCCCCTATTCTTTCCCCTCGTCCACGCCTCACCACGCAGAACACACCCAGAGCGCCGCCGCGGTTCCGATCTTCCAGGGATCGCGATCCCGAGTCGCCCCCTGCTCCACGAAGATGCCCTATAAAAGGCCAAGCCCCTCCTCTCTCGCACCACCTAAAACCCTCCTCCAAAAACCCAACACGACCGCCGCCACCTCCGAACCGATCTCGTCACAGCCGCCACCGTTTCCAACGCCGGAGAGCACCACCTCGATCCTCCTTCCATCCACACATCGCCCTTGACCAGGCGCACCCCGTTGACACCTTTTCTACGCCCAGGAACCGCCGACGCCGTCGTCCCGAGCATCGCCACCGGAGCCGCGGGCACCCGAGCCATGCCGTCGACGTCCCGCTCGCCTCAGCTGCTCCACCAACACCACCTCCGAGTCGCCCTCGCCGAGACACGCCTCCCCGACACCCTCACCGACACCGGAGACCGCCGCCGTCCTCTGTTCGTCGTCGGCCACCGCCACTGTAAGCCGCCACGTCCCCTCCCGTCCGATCTGCAACCAACGGCCTAGATTAGATCACGCGAAGGGTTAGGTTTTTCTTTGTAGATTGGTTTAGTTCCCGGTTTAGTTCCGGTTTTATTTAGTTAGATCGAACCTTCGGTTTAGTTTTTAGCCGTATATGTTTCAGTTAAAGTTTCGCTCATGCGTTGTTTACTTATGGATCGCCCACCTTCGACCCAGTTAGCGCCGTTTTTTTTTAAGTTATTTTCGTTTCTGTTTTCAAAACAGAAAAGTTCCAGTTTTGTAAAATCATTTTCTCTTAGGTTATTTAGAATTTTTGATTGATTCTTTTTGCATTAGATTGTAAATTTTATGAACTTCCTGTAGATATCAGTTTTGGACCTGTTTGAAGTATTAAAAATTTATTTGTGAGAATTTTGTTCAGATCACTAAATTTGCGATAACTAGAGCTAGGATTAGTATTTTAGGGCGATTCTTTTTGCTACTGTTTTCTTTTGACCTTAGCTATCAGTAGGTTTAGTTTGGTTAATTTTAGAATTTATTAAAAATATTTTATCTCGAAAATAGTACTGTTTTGCTTTTTTATCACTTTTGCACTTTTTCTTTTACTTTAAATTGTTTTAAATTAGTTTCTTTTGTTATTTTGGTTTGTTCAGATTAGTTTCTGTATAATTAACAGTAGAACTTTTATTTGCAGAAAAAAAAGTTTTTAGTTGTTTATTTCTTTTTCTTACTAAAAACTTGTTTTAGGCATAAAAGGAGTTTTATAATAGCTTTTACTACGATTCTTTTTGCATAAAATTTATTTGCTGTTTTCTTTTCTGTTATTTAATAAAAACCTTATTTTAGTTCTGTTAAAGAAAGTTTTATTGGCATAAAACTATTTTTGTAGTTGGTTTCACTTATAGTAAAAACTTGGTATGGTTTTTATGATTTTCTTTGGTTTTCTCTTTGGATTTCATTGTGTGTTATGTTGTTTGTCATTTACTAAGTTACTTGCTGTTATGTTAGTATATTGTATAATATATGCTTATTATGCTTTGTTTGTTTCGATAGAATTCCCGGAGTGCGAAGCTTGCTATTACGAGTCGCTAGCTTTCGAAGATCGTCAGCAAGGCAAGTCTTGATCATGAAATTATTTACCTATGTTTTAATTGCATTAGTAGAATTTCCTCCCCACCATGCATGCAGTAGAAGAAATTGAATCAAGTCTTGAGTAGTATCATGTGGTAGGATGACCCAAAAACCCTATGTTACCATTGCCCGGGACGATGTAGTTTATTTTGCTATGCTCGTAGACGGGGTTGGTTGAGTGATTCATATGGGAGATGTGAGAGTCAAGATGATGACAACCACATGACTTCAAGATGCTTAATATGGACTTCAAATTCACTACTGGGTGGAGGACGGATTGATGGGCACCCTAGAGCAACCAGCGGATGGCCGGGATGCATGGAGAAGCGCCATGACATCTTGCGGAAAGCTTCACCCAGTGTAACACCCCCGGTGATTAGCAACAGTAATCACTTTTGATAATGACATGTTAGCATGATCAACAGTGCATAATCATCATTAGCATCACATTGCATTTCAACTCCTAAGTCAAATTCAAGTTTAAATGAAAGTGGAATATGAAAGTTGTCCAACATAGGAGCTAAAATGTCAGATAAATAACAAATATTCCAGAGGCTATTCTAAAATTGAAACCAACATCATTGGAATTGGATAAGTGACTCGAACAACCTCAAACAGTGGATAAAGGTAATATTTAATAACCATTTATTGAATCTGAAATAAATATGGAATTATGTTTTGTCCAAACTAATTTTAGGTGTTAGGGAATAATGCACTGGTATTTATGAAATAGGTCACACTTTTTACAAAAACCATTTGGGGCCTAAACATTTAACAGTGGAGAAAAGAGAATAAAGAAAAAGGAAAAAGAAACAGAAAAGGAAAAAAGGACGCCCCCCCCCCCTTGAGCATTCCAGATATCGCCCATTCTATTCTCCTGCTTGCATTAGATTTCGCTACCGTTAATGTATGCTCCTATTCTGATGCATAGCCTGCTGTTGTAACCTGTTCATTGCTATCTTACCTGCCTATGATAAACTGTTTAGTATAGGTTGGTATGACCCATCTGTGACCCCACCACCTTACTTTGTCGCCCCTGCTTGTTCATCAACGACTCGATCAACGTGATCGTCGATCAGAGACAGACGCCTCACTTCACACCCCCCTTAGTTGTACGACTCTGCGTAGTAACTATCGAGTGCCGAGGGTGATACCTCGTAACGCACTCCTGATGAATACTCTGCAGCATAGCTGTACGGTCATGGTCATCGAGGGTGATTCCTCCTTCTCCATGTCCGATACGACTCTGTCGTGCAACCCCTCAGTGTGAACCTCGAGGGTGATACCTCTTACGTTCACCCTGATGATTATGACCACACGGTTACTTGACCTTTTCACAGGCGGGTCCACCCTGGTGGGTACCCGCTGGGGATCTATGATTTCGGGTGTGCCGGAAGGGCACTCGAGTGTGACATTGTGGCGGAGCATCAGAGACTCTGATTGTCTCCGCTTGATACTAATTGAGCCTATTGGATTTGGGTGTGTGATCTAAGTGGGTCGACGTGCCCTATACGCACTGCCACCACGCGGGATAATGGTTATGGGGCCCTCTGCGATGTACGTTTCGCCGAAAGCTTATCAGACGTCACGATTCACCGTGCGGGCTGATCGTCGGGATTGGGCTGGATACTTCACTGGCGAGTTCAGTGTCGCGCCTGCACCCCGGCCAGCCACGCAACGCGCAGGGTGCCCAGGGCGATGGCCCGAGACCCCTGGGTGCATAGGTTAGTCCGGCGTGCTGACCTCTCTGCTGAGCCTAGGTAGAGCGCTGCTTCGTGTTGATCTTCCGAGGACGGGCATTACCCAGCAAGTATGTCCGGCCAGAGTTGATCGAGCGTGTTGGGTAACAGTAGTGCACCCCTGCAGGGATGAATCTTCTATCGATAGCCGGTCCTACGGTAAAGGACGCTCAGTTTGTGTATCCCGATCTACCTACTTAAACTGGATACTTGTTACTTAATTGAAGCTTCGGGATTACTTTCTCGCTGGGAGTTGAGGAAGGATCTTTGAGCTGTACTTCAACATGTTTGCTAAATAAAATGCTATTCTACTCTCTTCTACTGCTGCAAGATGATGGCTTTGAGAAGATGTTTGAAGATGCTAGTCTTTGATAGGACTAGGCCTTTCTCTCTATTCTGGCATTTCTGCAGCCCAGTCCACATATATAGCCTTTTCTCCATTGATAATGTTGCATATGTAGTATAGATCCTTGCTTGCTGAGTACTTCGGATGAGTACTCACGGTTGCTTTATTTTCTCTTTTCCCCCATATACCCCACCTTGATGATACACCAGACGATGGAGTCCAGGAGCCAGACGCCACCACCGGAACCTACTACCAGGCGGGTCCAGAGGGCACGTACTACTGGATCGAGCCAGCTGACCAGGAGTAGGATCGGAGGCTCCCAGGCAGGAGGCCAGCGCCTTTCGATCTAGTGTCGCTGTTTGTGCTAGCCTTCTTAAGGCAGAACTTGTCTAACTATGTCTGTACCCAGATATTATTTGTATGACTGACTTATGTATTCGGATCTTCGGATCCCTGGTCTGTAATATTGTGGACCTCCGTTTATTTGTGTTTAGAGTTGTGTTGTGATATCTTCCCGTGAGTCCCTGGGCTTGATCGTACACGTTTGCGTGTATGACTAGTGTACGATTGAACCGGGGGCGTCACAAGTTGGTATCAGAGCCGACTGCCTATAGGAAGCCCCCCTCCAAATTCCTTGGCCGAAGTTGAGTCTAGAAACCGAAAAACTAATTTACTAACTTGGCTGTGTGGCTTACGGGCCCACGTCGCCAACTGGGTGGTATTAGGATCTTTTATTCCTCGTCTATACTCTGGGACTCTAATCTCTCTTCTATTCGGGTTAAATAAATTTTACTAACGCCGACACTTAGGATCTCGTAAATCCCGTCTACCCGGAGAGCTGGATATCTGTGCGATTTCCCTATCGTTGATCTGATTAGTCTGATAATCATTTTCCTTTCCATTGTTTTGTTTAACCTTTCTCTCCGAGTTGTGTTAAACTTCTCGTTGTCATTCGACAAATCTGAATTTCCTCTGTTTCAGATGGACCATTTGTTTCCACCGCGTCCTACGATACAGCTTGTGCTTCGCACTTGGGCTCGTGATGCCCCTGGTTTTCCAGCTGTCCTGATCGCTCTCATGACCAGACTTGGCTACCGCTGGTACCCTGAGTACATGGTTTACGAGGATTACCGCGAGTTTAATCAGGAGCAGTACCATGCTGATGTTCGTATCTATGATCGGCAGAATGACTCAGACACCGAGCTACACCTTTTCCACGGTATCGGCGTGACGATTGAGATGGCAGTACATGATGCCGCCTACTCTGCTGTCGCACGTCTTCGAGGACAGTTCAGTGGTATCTTGGATGACTCTGAGTTCCGATACATTCCGTATGCCCCTGCTGGAGATGCTACCGGATACTACACAGCTATCTGTGCCCCGTACGAGCCTCGCCGATATGACCACCGCGTTCTGATTCAGTGCACTCAGGCTCTGGATCGCACTGTTCGGGCTCTTGCCGTCGAGTTGGTTGCCACTCGAGCACGTCTTTACGATGCTATGACGCAGTTGATGCCCGCTGTTCGTGCAGGGATACATCCGGAGCACATCCTTTACCCGCGCAGGACTCAGATGTATGCTGGTATTGACTGGCCTGCTGTTGGAGGTCACACACCTACACGTGGACCTCTTCTTACAGTTCGAGACCGGGTTCTGCATCAGAGTGCACATGGAGCACAGGATCCTTCCGCGACGAATGTTCGTCGTCCGCACTCGCAGTTACCCCGTTACAGTGGTTTTCTCCGACGTTGATGTAGCCTTTGCTATGTCTCGTTGTGTACTTCCTTACCGCGTGCCTGCACGCCGCCTAGTATGTCTAGCTTTTAATTTGCCCTGTTATGCTGTCCGCATGTACCCGACTTTGTGTATGGATCTGTATGTCTTAATCGACTACTGTTATGTATCTATTACACTGCTTAAGGTATTGTCGTGTTACATCATACTTGTCGCTAAACACTCGCAATTGCTTTTACTAAACTACCCCCTGTTGATACGTAGCAGGATGGTTAGACCAGGTGGTCGTGGTCGTGGTCGTGCCCCTGAACGTCCACCACCGCCAGACTATATGGCAGCTATGATGCAACAGTTCGAGCTTAACCGCCAGTTCATGGTTGGAATCATGGCTCAGTTTCCGCATCAGAACAACCAGAACCAGAACCCAGCTTCAATAACTTTGACAGAGTTTACGCGACTCAACCCAACGCAGTTTCGCAACTCTGACAAGCCCCTGGATGCCGATGACTGGCTCCGCGACATCACTCTCGAGATGGAGTCTGCTAATGTCGCCCCCGCCAACTTTGTCACCTTCGCGGCCTTTTTCTTAAAGGGCCCCGCTGCTCAATGGTGGGACACACACAAGCGTACTCTGCCTGTTGGAACAGTCATCACTTGGTATGAGTTCCAGGCTGCTTTCCGTACACGTTACATCCCTCAAGCAATTATGGAACGCATGAAGACCCAGTTCCGCAACCTCACTCAGGGCAATAAAACCGTCGAAGCTTATCAACGGGAATTTCTTGATCTCTCCCGCTATGCTGAAGAAGACATCGCCACAGATGCTCGCAGACAGGAGAAGTTCCGTAATGGACTACACCCTGACCTCAAGCTTGCACTAGCTGCTCAAGACATCAATGACTTCTCAACTCTAGTGAACAAGGCTATTCTCGTTGAGACCGCTCAGATGGAACACAAGGACTCGCAGAAGCGCTATCGTGATGCTGGCTCATCTTCGGGCTCAGCACCGAAGCGTAGAGTTTGGATTCCCAACAACGCGTTCCGTCCCAATACCTCTGCGCCAAAGAACAATGCTGCACTACGTCTGCCTCCTCCACCACCGAGGCCGTCAAAGGCTCAAGCTATTCAGAACAATGCCCCTCTTCGTCCTGAAGATGGTTTGTGTTTCAAGTGCCGCAAACCAGGCCACCAGGCTAAAGACTGCCGCCAGACTCAGAATCAGTTAGATTTTCCTCGTGCTAGCCGTGGATATAGCCGTGGCAACAATCAGACCCGCAACTATAATACTGGGTCTGCTTCACGTGGTCGCGGTCAAGCTTACAACATTGACATTGAAGAAGTCCAGGATCAACCTGCTACTGTGATGGGTACCCTTCTTGTTAACTCAGTACCTGCTTCTGTATTATTTGATTCAGGAGCATCCCATTCATTCATGTCTGAAGCATTTGCATTATCTCATGACATTGCATTCGAAAAGATGAACCTGCCAATAGTTGTCCGTACCCCTGGAGGCCAATGTCAAACCACTATGATGGCACATAATGTCCCTGTTGAAATCGAGGAATTTGAATTCCTAGCTTCCCCTATTATCCTGAAGTCTTCCTCCATAGACCTCATACTCGGAATGGATTGGTTGAAAGCTCACATTGCTTCGATCAATTGTGCCACAAAAATTATCCAACTTCTTCACCCCTCCGATGAGATAGTGAACTACACTGCCCGAATTACTCGAGACGCTGAAGCTGAGGTATATGTTATGAATGCTTTGAACGCCTCACCTCTGGAAGGGATCGAGAACGTTCCTGTCGTTCGAGATTTTCCAGACGTCTTTCCAGAAGAACTTCCAGGAATACCCCCGGCTAGAGCTGTCGAGTTCGTCATCGACTTGAAGCCTGGCACCGTTCCTATTGCCAAGCGACCTTATAAGATGCCTCCGCATCACCTTCTTGAGCTTAAGGAAGAAATCGACAAGTCACTTAAGAGTGGTTTCATCCGCCCCAGTTCCTCTGCTTGGGGAGCACCTTCACTCTTTGTTAAGAAGAAGGATGGAACTAACCGATTGGTTCAGGATTACCGGCCCATTAACCAAGCCACAATCCAGAATAAATACCCACTGCCCCGGATCAATGATCTTTATGATCAACTCGCTGGATCATCGGTGTTCTCTAAACTCGACTTGAGGTTGGGTTATCACCAGATCCGTGTCCGTGAAGAGGACATTCCCAAGACTGCATTCGTCACTCGTTATGGCTCCTATGAATACACCGTCATGTCATTTGGCCTAACGAATGCCCCAGCTACGTTCTCCCGTCTGATGAATTATATATTCATGGATTACCTCGACAAATTCGTCGTGGTATATCTAGATGATATTCTGGTCTATTCTAAGAATAAAGAGGAACATGTTGAACATCTCTGCCTTGTTCTAGAAAGGCTCCAAGAACACCAGTTGTATGCCAAGTATTCCAAATGCGAATTTTGGCTTCCTGAAGTAACTTACCTTGGACATGTGATTTCCAAGGATGGGATTGCTGTTAACCCCGAACGAGTTCAGGCTATTCTCGACTGGACTCCCCCAAAGAATGTTAAGCAAGTCAGAAGTTTTCTCGGACTTGCTAGTTATTGCCGTCGATTCGTTGAGAACTTTTCCAAGATTGCAAAACCATTGACATATCTGCTTCACAAAGGTGTTAAATTTGAGTGGACAGAAAAATGTCAAGAAAGCTTTCAGACACTAAAAGATAAATTGACATCTGCCCCAGTACTAGCACCCCCGGATTCCCAAAAGGATTTCGTGATATACTGTGATGCATCTCGTCAAGGATTAGGCTGTGTCCTAATGCAAGAGCGCAAAGTGATTGCTTATGCCTCCCGACAATTGCATCCTCATGAAGAAAATTATCCCGTGCATGATCTTGAACTTTCTGCGGTTATCTATGCCTTGAAGCTATGGCGACATTACCTTCTCGGTAACCGTTGCGAGATATACACGGATCACCAGAGCTTGAAGTATTTATATACTCAACCAGATCTGAACCTTCATCAACAAAGATGGCTCGAAACAATTGCCGATTATGATATGAATATTTCATATACCCCCGGCAAGGCTAATGTAATGGCCGATGCTTTGAGTCGCAAGTCCTATAGCAACAATCTTATGGTTCAAGAAACACAACCTCTTCTCCATGAAGAGCTTTGCAAGTTGAACCTCCATATTGTTCCACAGGGTTATCTCAATACCCTGGTTGTCGAACCAGATTTAGAACACGGCATTAAGGTTATGCAAGGGTATGACACTGAAGTTGAAAAGATCAAGCGATACCTCGAGAGAGGAAAGCCGTCGGAATTCCATCTTGATGCAGATGGGATCCTATTTTTCCAACACCGTCTCTTCGTACCCAAGTTCAAGAATGAGAGGGAAAACGTTATGAAGGAAGCTCATGACACTCCCTTGTCTATTCATCCTGGTAGCACAAAGATGTACCGTGACATTTGTCAAAGATTCTGGTGGCCTAATATGAAGCGAGACATTGCTCGTTATGTTTCTGAGTGTGACGTTTGCCGCCGCGTTAAAGCTCAACATCAAAGGCCCGCAGGAACTCTGCAACCCCTGGAAATTCCTGAATGGAAATGGGACAAGGTCCAAATGGATTTCATTACTGGTTTTCCCAAATCCCAGAAGGGTCATGATGCTATTTTTGTTGTCATTGACCGATTCTCTAAGGTTGCCCACTTTCTGCCTGTTAAGGAGACAATCACTGCTAGCCAGTTAGCAGACTTGTATGTTTCCCGGATTGTGTCACTCCACGGTGTTCCGTTGGAGATCAGTTCTGATCGTGGCAGCCTCTTCACCTCCAGATTCTGGAATAGTTTCCAAGAAGCTATGGGAACTCATCTGTCTTTCAGCACCGCTTTTCACCCTCAGTCACAGGGTCAAGTTGAACGAGTTAATCAAGTGCTCGAAGATATGCTTCGAGCTTGCGTCATCTCCTTCGGTAAGAAATGGGAGGAATCTCTCCCGTATGCCGAATTCTCTTACAACAATAGCTATCAAGCTAGTCTGAAGATGGCACCGTTTGAAGTTCTATACGGTCGTAAGTGTCGAACCCCTCTGAATTGGTCAGAAACTGGGGAACGCTCACTCGTCGGACCGGACATTATTCGGCAAGCTGAAGAGCAAGTCCGTATTGTTCGTGAACATTTGAAGTCTGCTCAGTCTCGTCAGAAGAGCAACTATGACCGAAAGCACCAGGAAATAGTCTATCAACCTGGCGAGCAAGCTTACCTTCGTGTCACTCCATTGAAAGGCACTCATCGGTTCGGAATCAAAGGCAAGTTAGCTCCACGCTACATTGGCCCGTTCCGTATTCTTGCCCGTCGAGGAGAAGTGGCATATCAGTTGCAATTGCCGCCAAACCTTTCTCAAGTACATGACGTCTTTCATGTATCCCAACTCCGTCGCTGCTTCAAGGATCCTATTCGAGCTGTGGATCATGAAGTGCTTGAATTACGGGAAGATCTGTCATATCCAGAATATCCCATCCGTATTCTTGATCAAGCTGAGCGTCGAACACGTCAAAAGTCAATCAAGTTCCTCAAGGTTCAGTGGTCAAATCATTCTGAAGATGAAGCCACTTGGGAACGCAAGGATCGTCTTCGCGAAGAATACCGCTCTTTCTTTCAGTCTTCCTCTTAATTCTCGGGACGAGAATTCTTAATAGATGAGGAGAGTTGTAACACCCCCGGTGATTAGCAACAGTAATCACTTTTGATAATGACATGTTAGCATGATCAACAGTGCATAATCATCATTAGCATCACATTGCATTTCAACTCCTAAGTCAAATTCAAGTTTAAATGAAAGTGGAATATGAAAGTTGTCCAACATAGGAGCTAAAATGTCAGATAAATAACAAATATTCCAGAGGCTATTCTAAAATTGAAACCAACATCATTGGAATTGGATAAGTGACTCGAACAACCTCAAACAGTGGATAAAGGTAATATTTAATAACCATTTATTGAATCTGAAATAAATATGGAATTATGTTTTGTCCAAACTAATTTTAGGTGTTAGGGAATAATGCACTGGTATTTATGAAATAGGTCACACTTTTTACAAAAACCATTTGGGGCCTAAACATTTAACAGTGGAGAAAAGAGAATAAAGAAAAAGGAAAAAGAAACAGAAAAGGAAAAAAGGACGCCCCCCCCCCTTGAGCATTCCAGATATCGCCCATTCTATTCTCCTGCTTGCATTAGATTTCGCTACCGTTAATGTATGCTCCTATTCTGATGCATAGCCTGCTGTTGTAACCTGTTCATTGCTATCTTACCTGCCTATGATAAACTGTTTAGTATAGGTTGGTATGACCCATCTGTGACCCCACCACCTTACTTTGTCGCCCCTGCTTGTTCATCAACGACTCGATCAACGTGATCGTCGATCAGAGACAGACGCCTCACTTCACACCCCCCCTTAGTTGTACGACTCTGCGTAGTAACTATCGAGTGCCGAGGGTGATACCTCGTAACGCACTCCTGATGAATACTCTGCAGCATAGCTGTACGGTCGTGGTCATCGAGGGTGATTCCTCCTTCTCCATGTCCGATACGACTCTGTCGTGCAACCCCTCAGTGTGAACCTCGAGGGTGATACCTCTTACGTTCACCCTGATGATTATGACCACACGGTTACTTGACCTTTTTCACAGGCGGGTCCACCCTGGTGGGTACCCGCTGGGGATCTATGATTTCGGGTGTGCCGGAAGGGCACTCGAGTGTGACATTGTGGCGGAGCATCAGAGACTCTGATTGTCTCCTCTTGATACTAATTGAGCCTATTGGATTTGGGTGTGTGATCTGAGTGGGTCGACGTGCCCTATACGCACTGCCACCACGCGGGATAATGGTTATGGGGACCTCTGCGATGTACGTTTCGCCGAAAGCTTATCAGACGTCACGATTCACCGTGCGGGCTGATCGTCGGGATTGGGCTGGATACTTCACTGGCGAGTTCAGTGTCGCGCCTGCACCCCGGCCAGCCACGCAACGCGCAGGGTGCCCAGGGCGATGGCCCGAGACCCCTGGGTGCATAGGTTAGTCCGGCGTGCTGACCTCTCTGCTGAGCCTAGGTAGAGCGCTGCTTCGTGTTGATCTTCCGAGGACGGGCATTACCCAGCAAGTATGTCCGGCCAGAGTTGATCGAGCGTGTTGGGTAACAGTAGTGCACCCCTGCAGGGATGAATCTTCTATCGATAGCCGGTCCTACGGTAAAGGACGCTCAGTTTGTGTATCCCGATCTACTACTTAAACTGGATACTTGTAACTTAATTGAAGCTTCGGGATTACTTTCTCGCTGGGAGTCGAGGAAGGATCTTTGAGCTGTACTTCAACATGTTTGCTAAATAAAATGCTATTCTACTCTCTTCTACTGCTGCAAGATGATGGCTTTGAGAAGATGTTTGAAGATGCTAGTCTTCGATAGGACTAGGCCTTTCTCTCTATTCTGGCATTTCTGCAGCCCAGTCCACATATATAGCCTTTTCTCCATTGATAATGTTGCATATGTAGTATAGATCCTTGCTTGCTGAGTACTTCGGATGAGTACTCACGGTTGCTTTATTTTCTCTTTTCCCCCATATACCCCACCTTGATGATACACCAGACGATGGAGTCCAGGAGCCAGACGCCACCACCGGAGCCTACTACCAGGCGGGTCCAGAGGGCACGTACTACTGGATCGAGCCAGCCGACCAGGAGTAGGATCGGAGGCTCCCAGGCAGGAGGCCAGCGCCTTTCGATCTAGTGTCGCTGTTTGTGCTAGCCTTCTTAAGGCAGAACTTGTCTAACTATGTCTGTACCCAGATATTATTTGTATGACTGACTTATGTATTCGGATCTTCGGATCCCTGGTCTGTAATATAGTGGACCTCCGTTTATTTGTGTTTAGAGTTGTGTTGTGATATCTTCCCGTGAGTCCCTGGGCTTGATCGTACACGTTTGCGTGTATGACTAGTGTACGATTGAACCGGGGGCGTCACACCCAGCCACGAAGAGACGGATGGATACACATTGACCAGAAGCTTACCTGTGCAGCCGCAAGCCATTATGGGCTCTGGCTTGGTCGACCCTAGGCGTGACTCTGGACGGACGGTGCCAGCAGATGTAGAAGAACGGTAGGTTATGGATGGGCACCGGCAGTGTCCCAGAGGATCTCTATGGAAGACCCTGTTTCGTTCGTCCCGTCATCAAACATCAGGCAGTGCGAGGACATAAAGGAGGGAAAAAATCTTGTGGGTGAAGTGCACAAGACTCTACAGAGTGGAAACCTAATCGATTAGCCGTGTCCCCGGTTACGGACAACTGAGCCTCTGGAATTGGAGTATTTCGGAAATCTCAACACCAAACATAATAAAATGATGGGTTATAATGATTTTGGGTATGAGACACTGGTTGGCGGAACAATCTCAATAACAACCAATATTTGTAGTAATTGCAAGCAAATCCTTTTTGTTGTAGGAAAAAATTGGCTTTTTCGCAAAAACTTAAATTTAGAGCCCCACAGCCAAATTGCATATAGTGTTAGCATTATTATTATTGATCTCTCTATGACTTGCCGGCATAATCAAAATCTTGACCTACACGGCTGCAACGTCTCATGTTGCAGAGGAGTTTTCCGACCAGGAGTGAGGCTACGATCTACGCTCGGTGATTGCCCTATGGAGTCGGATGGACTCGCTTTTCGTCTACGTTTCCGCAGCATTTAGTTTTTTCTCATGAGTTGGCCTTCGGGCGAATTTATTCTATTGTAATAAAGACTCTATATGATAATCGTGTAATAAATCAGGTGTGATTGAACTTTGAATTTTTCATCAATGTACTGTGTGTGCCAGCATGATCTTGGGATGGTACTGATACACAGAGACTTGACCGATTTCGGGTCGGGTCGCTACAGAGATGGTATTCAGAGCACACGCTGACCGTAGGACGTAACCCTTAGGATCGGAAAGCCATAGGAAGAAACTATTTTATTTATGTCTTTTTCCGTAATTCTCCCCTGTTCATTTCTGACTTCCCTCCGATTTCAACATTCTAGATGGCCGTCGAGTACACCCCAGTTCTGCTACCGGAGTTTTGCCAGCCGGATGAGATGATGCCTTTCGGCAACAAGCTGGTTCAGATCGTCAAGAAGCTGAAGATTGCTCTGCCCTCCATCACCGGGAAGCCAACCAATGCACTTCCGATGGACACCCGCTATAGGATTATGGTGCACATTCCAGCGAGGACCTTCGGAAGCTTCAGAGAGCCCATCGACTTCGAGTTTACCGCCTTCACTTGGATCCTCGGAAGAGACATGGTGATTCAGCATGCACTTGGACATCTCCGAGAAGAGTACAGGGCCGAGTTCGACCCATCAGACCTCGCCATGATTTCTCGCAGAGCTAGAAATGGAGATATCATGCGCACCGTGGATGACGACTCCATTCTCTCATATGTTCAAGACCTGGAGACTCATGTCAGGAATCTGGAGGTTCAGACGCGCAGAAGCTCGAAGGTACTCAGGAGGCTGTTGTTCCGTGAACTGGAATTGGAGGAGAAAGCACGCGAGGACTTCCTTGAACATGAAGAGGAGGTTAAGGATTTTATGGAGAGAATCGAGAACCTGGAGAAATATGTTGCCACATTGGAGGAGAAGATGGACCAGGGAGAACACCTCTTTCCGAGTGGAGACGATGGACCCCTCGTGAGGAATGATAAGGATTACAAGGAGAGCTCCACTGAAGGACGCAACAAGAGGAGACGCACCGCCAGAGGACGCCGCACCAGAAGACGTACTGTTGGAGGACGCAAGGATATCTGAGGAGAACATTTAGTCGACCGCCATGTTATTTTTTTTTATCGTCGACCAGTTAGGCCGTAATTTTTGATTAGTCATGAGATTTTGTAATCCGAGATTGAACTATGTTTGA
Source organism: Thinopyrum elongatum (assembly GCA_011799875.1). Classification (NCBI taxonomy): domain Eukaryota; kingdom Viridiplantae; phylum Streptophyta; class Magnoliopsida; order Poales; family Poaceae; genus Thinopyrum; species Thinopyrum elongatum. The sequence continues at coordinate 552,874,662 of CM022300.1, read as the reverse complement.
GATGAATGAATAAATGATTGGTGTGATAATGTTTGTGCATTCATTTGGGTAGTGCTATTTTCTCTTTAGACCCCTAATCTGTTCTAATTTCTCATCCACTCCAAAACACCAGATGCCTCCGAGACGTGACCCCGGTTTCACTTTCCCGCCGGAGCTCACCCAGCTGATCCAGCAGCAGAATGCGTTGATGCAGATGCTCATCCAGAACCAAGGCAACAACAACAACAACAATCCACCGCCACCACCCCCTGTCGACAACCTGAGCCGTTTCCTAAGGCTGAATCCGCCGGTGTTCTCTAGCAGCACCGAGCTGATTGTAGCTGATGATTGGCTCCGCAAGATCGGAAGGGAGCTAGCAACTGCTGGATGCACAGATGCTGAGAAGGTGCGTTTTGCCGCACATCAACTGGATGGACCCACAGCCTCTTGGTGGGAGAACTACACCACCACCTATCCCATCGCTACAGCCATGTGGGATCAGTTCCAGCAGGCCTTCCGCACCGCTCATGTCTCAGCTGGAGCAATGAGTCTGAAGAAGCGTGAGTTCCGCAACTTACGCCAGGGGAATCGTACTGTGGGGCAGTACGTGGATGAGTTCAGCCAGTTAGCTCGCTATGCCCCGGGTGATGTGGCCACAGATGCCGCGAAATAGGAGAAGTTCCTCGAAGGACTCAATGATGAGCTGGGAATGCAACTGATGGTGGCCACCTTCAATAACTACCAGGAGCTAGTAGACAAGGCCATCATCCTGGAAGGGAAGCAACAACAGATTGATAGCCGCAAGCGAAAGTATAGCCAGGGGAAGTACAACTCAGGAGCTCAGCAGAAGCCTCGCTACACCCCATACCCGGGAGGTCACATCCATCACACCCATGGAGGACATAACCATGGAGGACATAACCATAGAGGGAATGGGAACAATCGCAACAACAACACCAACTTCAAGTCTGGCAATGGAGGCAATGGCAACCAGCACCTTCCTGCTCCGGCTCAGAAGGATCTGAGTCATATCACCTGTTTCAAGTGCCAGAAGACAGGACACTATGCCACCGATTGTCCGGAGGCCAAGCGGGGAAATGGAAATGGCAACGGAAACTCAGCTACCAAGAAGCCCAATCCTTTTCCTCATGCCCAGGTGAACCACATCGACATGGAGGACGTCTATGATCAGCCAGACACTGTGGTTGGTAAGTTTTTATTAAATTCACGTCCAGTATTGGTACTCTTTGATTCTGGTGCAACACATTCATTCATATCAAGGGTAGTTGTGGAAAAGTACGGGTTGCCCACTAGAACCCTTAGAAGCCCTCTTCAGGTCACTTCCCCAGGAGGAGAGATGACGGCAGGCTTAGGCTGTCATTCGACCCTCAGCATCGGAAACCATGATTTTCCCGCAGACCTCATAGTATTGGAATCCCAAGGATTGGACGTAATCCTAAGCATGGACTGGTTGACGAAGTTTGAAGGAAACATCGACTATGCTCGCAAGACAATTTTGCTCACCACCCCGGAGCAGAAGAGGATCAAGTATGTATCCAGACGCACACCGATGAAGAATCAGGTGAATTCCCTCACGGGAGTTGTTCAGGAGGAAGTGCCAGTAGTGCAATATTTTCCCGATGTATTTCTGGAGGAATTACCAGGAATGCCACCAGACAGAGACATTGAATTTCTGATTGAGTTATTGCCCGGCACAGCCCCAATATCCAAGAGACCTTATCGGATGCCCCCGAATGATTTGGAAGAAATCAAGAAGCAGATTAATGAGTTATTGGAGAAGGGATATATTCGGCCAAGCTCGTCACCTTGGGGAGCCCCAGTTCTTTTGGTAGAGAAGAAGGATGGAACCCTGAGAATGGTTGTGGATTATCGTTCGTTGAACGACGTGACCATCAAGAACAAGTACCCTCTGCCGATGATTAATGATTTATTTGATCAGCTAGTTGGAGCCAAAGTATTCTCCAAGATCGATCTTCGATCAGGGTATCATCAGTTGAAGATTCGTGAACAGGATATACCCAAAACAGCTTTCACCACCAGGTATGGTTTATATGAGTATACCGTCATGTCATTCAGATTGACTAATGCCCCTGCGTATTTCATGAGCATGATGAACAAGGTATTTATGGAATATCTGGACAAATTTGTCGTGGTGTTCATCGATGACATATTGGTTTTCTCCAAGAGCGAGGAAGAGCATAAGGAACATTTGCGTCTAGTTCTGGAGAAACTCCGAGAACATCAGTTATATGCCAAGTTTAGCAAATGTGAATTTTGGCTGAAGGAAGTCAGATTCCTCGGACATGTTATTTCAGGAGAAGGAATAGCAGTCGACCCCACCAAGGTTGAATCGGTCAACAAATGGCAGTCCCCCACCTCAGTCAAGGAGATCCGCAGTTTTCTCGGACTTGCAGGATATTATCGGAGATTTATTGAGAATTTCTCCAAGATTGCTAAGCCCATGACTGAGCTGTTGAAGAAGGAAACCAAGTACATTTGGACCGAGGATTGTGAAGCCAGTTTTCAGGAGCTGAAGAAACGTTTGATTACAACTCCAGTGCTAATTTTGCCGGACATACACAAGGATTACCAGGTATATTGTGATGCTTCTCGTCAAGGACTCGGAGGAGTGCTCATGCAGGAAGGAAAAGTTGTAGCTTATACCTCCAGATAGCTACGACCTCACGAGATGAATTATACCACACACGATTTGGAGTTAGTAGCCGTAGTGCATGCACTCAGGACCTGGAGACATTTCCTTGTCAGAAACAGTTGTGATGTTTACACGGATCATAAGAGCTTGAAGTATATTTTCACGCAGAAGGAGTTGAACCTCAGGCAGAGGAGATGGCTTGAATTGATCAAGGACTATGACATGAGATTGCATTATCACCCAGGGAAGGCAAATGTCGTAGCAGATGCCTTGAGCCGTAACTGCTATGTGAACACCCTCGTAACTGGAGGATTACCTCAGGAGTTAGCCGACGATCTCAGAGAGCTCCAACTGGAGATAGTACCGAGAGGATTTGTCGCCACCCTAGATGTTCAGTCCACTCTGACCGAAACAACCCGAGAAGCCCAGAAGACGGACAAGGAAATTGCAGAGATAAAGGAAAGGATGAGTAACGGAAAGGCTAAAGGTTTTCGTGAGGATGAGCACGGAACTTTATGGTTTGAGGATCGTATCTATGTGCCCAATGACCCAGAGGTCAGGAAGTTAATTCTTCAGGAGGCCCATGATTCACCGTACTCAATTCACCCAGGCAACACCAAGATGTATCTGGACTTGAAGGAAAGTTTCTGGTGGACAGGTATGAAGAAGGATATTGCTGAGTACGCAGCAGTATGCGATGTTTGTCAGCGAGTAAAGGCGGAACATCAGAAGCCGGCAGGGTTACTTCAACCTTTGCCGATACCCGAGTGGAAATGGGAAAAACTTGGAATGGATTTTATCACAGGATTACCCAGAACTCGTTCAGGTTATGATTCCATCTGGGTAGTGGTTGATCGCTTGACCAAGGTAGCTCATTTCATTCCCGTGAAGACCACATATACCAGCGCTAAGTTAGCCAAGATATACATGACCAGGATCGTATGTCTGCATGGAGTTCCGAGGAGTATCGTGTCAGATAGAGGAACACAATTTACCTCAAAGTTTTGGAATCAGTTGCATGAAACTTTGGGTACGAGGCTGGAGTTCAGTACAGCTTTTCACCCGCAGACAGATGGACAGACTAAGAGAGTCAACCAGATTCTGGCAGACATGTTGAGAGCCTGTGCGCTAGACTATGGATCTAGCTGGGATGACAATCTGCCATACGCAGAGTTCTCATACAACAACAGTTATCAGACCAGTCTGAAGATGGCCCCTTTCGAAGCTCCATACAGAAGGAGGTGCAGAACACCATTGCTGTGGGATGGTGTTGGAGACCAAAAACTTTTTGGACCCGACCTTATCAGAGACTCTGAAGAGAAGGTCAAGTTGATTCGAGACAGACTCAAGATAGCTCAGTCGAGGCAGAAGAGTTATGCCGACAGTAAACGCAAGGAGGTAACGTACGAAGCGGGAGATCGAGCATATCTCCGTGTGTCTCCACTTCGACGAATCAAGATGTTTGGTGTTAAAGGAAAGTTAGCACCCAGGTTCATAGGCCCATACAAAATCCTCGAACGTAGAGGAGAAGTTGCATACAAGCTGGAATTGCCGGAAGGATTGTCCGGAGTTCACAATGTCTTTGACGTTTCCCAGCTGAAGAAATGCCATGCTGAGATGGCCGATATTCCGTTGACAGACACAGTGCCCCTAGAGGCCATACAGCTTGACAGTGATCTGACTTATGAAGAGAAGCCCGTCAGGATTCTCGAGACCGCCAACAGAGTTACCCGCAGCAAGATCATCAAGTTCTGAAAGGTTCTGTGGAGCCACCATTCCGAGGAGAAAGCCACCTGGGAGCGAGAAGAAGATTTCCGTCGAGAGCACCCGCACCTATTTGCTAGCCAACCCGAATCTCGAGGGCGAGATTCATCTTAAGGTGGGTAGGTTTGTAACATCCCAAATTTTCAATTTGGAATGTTTTACAATTATTAGCTAAGCATCTATGCATTTTGTTTGAATTGAGTGGCATTTGGAAATTTCAGAGGCATTTTAGTTTTATTTGAATTTGGATTCAACTTGGCATTTGAAAAAATTCATTTCAACTATCCCTGACAAATACTTGAGCAAAAGTATGAGAGGAGTTAACATGACACTCCAAAAATGTCAGAAGAAAACAATGCCAAAAGTTTTGAATTCAAATTTGAGTTTATTTGGAATTTTAAAAAAAATGTTTTATATAAAGCTTTTAGTTTGCCTCTGAAAAATAGTTCACTGTTTAGGATTTTATTTTCTGATTATTTATATATATATATATGTCCTATATAAAACTATATTTAATTTCTCTATTTTTATTTTTATTCCACTGTCCTTATTTCAAAAAAAGAAGAAGAGAAAACCCCAGCGGGCGGCCAGGCCAACCGGCCCAGCAACGCTGCAGCCCACCAGCGAGCCGAGCTGAGCCAACCCAGCCCAGCGCGCCCGCACCCGATCTCCCTCTCCCCTCGGTCGCCCGCTCACTCTCTCTCTCTCTCTCCCTCACTGACCCATGGGGCCCGCCCCTATTCTTTCCCCTCGTCCACGCCTCGCCACGTGGAACACGCCCAGAGCGCCGCCGCGGTTCCGATCTTCCAGGGATCGCGATCCCGAGTCGCCCCCTGCTCCACGAAGATGCCCTATAAAAGACCAAGCCCCTCCTCTCTCGCACCCCCTAAAACACTCCTCCAAAAATCCACCACGACCGCCGCCACCTCCGAACCGATCTCGTCACAGCCGCCGCCAACCGCCGCCGTTTCCAACGTCGGTGAGTACCACCTCAATCCCCCCTTCCATCCACACATCGCTCTCGACCAGGCGCACCCCGTTGACACCTTTTCTACGCCCAGGAACCGCCGACGCCATCGTCCCGAGCATCGCCACTGGAGCCACGGACACCCGAGCCGCGCCATCGACGTCCCGCTCGCCTCAGCTGCTCCACCAACACCACCTCCGAGTCGCCCTCGCCGAGACGCGCCTCCCCGACACCCTCACAGACGCCGGAGACCGCCGCAGACCCCGCCCGCTCGACGCCGACCGCCGCCGTCCTCTGTTCGTCGTTGGCCACCGCCACTGTAAGCCGCCACCTCCCCTCCCGTCCGATCTGCAACCAACGGCCTAGATTAGATCACGCGAAGGGTTAGGTTTTTCTTAGTAGATCGGTTTAGTTCCCGGTTTAGTTACGGTTTTATTTAGTTAGATCGAACCGGTCGGTTTAGTTTTTAGCCGTATATGTTTTAGTTAAAGTTTCGCTTGTGCGTTGTTTACTTATGGATCGCCCACCTTCGGCCCAGTTAGCGCCGTTTTGTTGTTTTAGTTATTTTCATTTCTGTTTTCAAAACAGAAAAGTTCCAGTTTTGTAAAATCATTTTCTCTTAGGTTATTTAGAGTTTTTGATTGATTCTTTTTGCATTAGATTGTAAATTTTATGAACCTCCAGTAGATATCAGTTTTGGACATGTTTGAAGTCTTAAAAATTTATTTGCGAGAATTTTGTTCAGATCACCAAATTTGCGATAACTAGAGCTAGGATTAGTATTTTAGGGCGATTCTTTTTGCTACTGTTTTCTTTTGACCTTAGGTATCAGTAGGTTTAGTTTGGTTAATTTTAGAATTTATTAAAAATATTTTATCTCGAAAACATTACTGTTTTGCTTTTTATCACTTTTGCACTTTTTCTTTTACTTTAAATTGTTTTAAATTAGTTTCTTTTGTTATTTTTGTTTTGTTCCGATTAGTTTCTGTATAATTAACAGTAGAACTTTTATTTGTAGAAAAAAAGTTTTTAGTTGTTTATTTTTTTTTCTTACTAAAAACTTGTTTTAGGCATAAAAGGAGTTTTATAATAGCTTTTAATGCGATTCTTTTTGCATAAAATTTATTTGCTGTTTTATTTTCTGTTATTTAATAAAAACCTTATTTTGGTTCTTATAAAGAAAGTTTTATTGGCATAAAACTATTTTTGTAGTTGGTTTCACTTATAGTAAAAACTTGGTATGGTTTTTATGATTTTCTTTGGTTTTCTCTTTGGATTTCATTGTGTGTTATGTTGTTTGTCATTTACTAAGTTACTTGCTGTTATGTTAGTATATTGTATAATATATGCTTATTATGCTTTGTTTGTTTCAATAGAATTCCCGGAGTGCGAAGCTTGCTATTACGAGTCGCTAGCTTTCGAAGATAGTCAGCAAGGCAAGTCTTGATCATGAAATTATTTACCTATGTTTTAATTGCATTAGTAGAATTTCCTCCCCACCATGCATGCAGTAGAAGAAATTGAATCAAGTCTTGAGTAGTATCATGTGGTAGGATGACCCAAAAACCCTATGTTACCATTGCCCGGGACGATGTAGTTTATTTTGCTATGCTCGTAGACGGGGTTGGTTGAGTGATTCATATGGGAGATGTGAGAGTCAAGATGATGACAACCACATGACTTCAAGATGCTTAAGATGGACTTCAAATTCACTACTGGGTGGAGGACGGATTGATGGGCACCCTGGAGCAACCAGCGGATGGCCGGGATGCATGGAGAAGCGCCATGACATCTTGCGGAAAGCTTCACCCAGCCACGAAGAGACGGATGGATACACCTTGACCAGAAGCTTACCTGTGCAGCCGCAAGCCATTATGGGCTCTGGCTTGGTCGACCCTAGGCGTGACTCTGGACGGACGGTGCCAGCAGATGTAGAAGAACGGTAGGTTATGGATGGGCATCGGCAGTGTCCCAGAGGATCTCTACGGAAGACCCTGTTTCGTTCGTCCCGTCTTCAAACATCAGGCAGTGCGAGGACATAAAGGAGGGAACGAATCTTGCGGGTAATGTGCACAAGACTCTGTAGAGTGGAAACCTAATCGATTAGCCGTGTCCCCGATTACGGACAACTGAGCCTCTGGAATTGGAGTATTTCGGAGATCTCAACACCAAACATAATAAAATGATGGGTTATAATGATTTCGGGTATGAGACACTGGTTGGCGGAACCATCTCAATAACAACCAATATTTGTAGTAATTGCAAGCAAGTCCTTTTTGTTGTAGGAAAAAATTGGCTTTTTCGCAAAAACTTAAATTTAGAGCCCCACAGCCAAATTGCATATAGTGTTAGCATTATTATTATTGATCTCTCTATGACTTGCCAGCATATTCAAAATGCTGACCTGCACAGCTGCAACGTCTCATGTTGTAGAGGAGTTTTCCGACCAGGAGTGAGGCTACGATCTACGCTCAGTGATTGCCCTATGGAGTCGGATGGACTCGCTTTTCGTCTACATTTCCGCAACATTTAGTTTTTTCTCATGAGTTGGCCTTCGGCCGAATTTATTCTATTGTAATAAAGACTCTATATGAGAATCGTGTAATAAATCAGGTGTGATTGAACTTTGAATTTTTCATCAATGTACTGTGTGTGCCAGCATGATCTTGGGATGGTACCGATACACAGAGACTTGACCGATTTCGGGTCGGGTCGCTACAACTATGCCGGGAGGGAGAGACAGGGCAGCAGTCAAGGCCAATGTCTTGGGGTGCCTTGCTGTGCCCCTCCCTTATATTTATATGAGTGGGAGGGCTGGGAGTCCAGCCCTACTCCTAATAGGAGTTGGCTCCAAGGGGGAGAGGACTTGGACTCCAAGTCCAATTCTATTCCTACTAGTAGAGTGCCCGTGCGTTGCCACGGGCTTTAAAAAAACTGAGAACGTTCTTTTGTTGATATTGTGTTATTCATAGCATTACTATGTCTTCCTATTCATTGTGGGTTGGTTGTTACTCATTGCATATCAAATTTCACATGTATAGACAAGATAGCCAATAACATACAAAAAATAATTGAAATCCTCTTCACTTGTAGTCTATTTCAATAAAAATGTAATTCACTAACATATACTATCAGATCTAATGCACAAAATAAAGAAAGTGGTACTCCCTCTTTTTTTATTTACTCTGCATATTAGGTTTGACTGAAGTCAAGCTTCATAAAATTCGACCAAATTTATAGAAAAAAATATGAACATTTACAATAGCAAATCTATATGATATGAAAGTGTATTCAATAATGAATCTAATGGTATTGATTTGTTATTGTATATGTTAATATTTTCATCAATAAACTTTGTCAAAGTTTACAAAGTTTGACTTTGACCAAAGCTAATATGCGGAGTAAATTAAAACAGAGGGAGTACAAAAACATAGAACTCTTTATTGTGCATTACAAATGATAGGTGGCACATGGAAGCATTTTTATGCTTAAGACCAATCATCTCATGAAAGCATGTCTATTGTTATCCTGTCCAATATTGTGTGTATGAATTTTGATCATTATTACATCACCAAGTCCTACACCTACTATCTCGGCAACTCAGTGCCATAATTGCTTCAATTCTTCAGATGTAAATTTATTTCTAGAAGCAAATCTAAAATTAATCAATTCTCAACAAAGTTTTAGTAATGTAAAGACACAAATGATATATTTACATCTTGATCACTAATCTATAAGATGCAACATGGTTGCCCATAGAAAATGAAAGAAAACAGAGGGGTGGCATAGAGAAAACCCTTTTTGGCTGCTGCCACATTCCCTGCCCATAACTATTTCAACCAATTTGGCTGCCCACGACAAATGAAAGAGAACAGAGAAGTAGCAGAGGTTTGCTTTAGATATTCTTCCATTGACATAGCATGCTGAACAGAAGCTTCTTCGTTGATTCCTTCACATATATAACAATCATTCAGCATATCAAATAGGGTTTGGTGTTCAGTAAGCAGCTAGAAAGGATTAAATGGAGTCCGCCTTTCACGAAGTCCCTACCCATGTATCCCGTCGAATGTCTCTTGCGTCAACTCTATAAAACACTTGTAACAATCTTCTTCCCTGCTCAATATATTGGAGCAACTATGCTGAATTTGTAGAAAAAAATGACTCATAAGAAACACTTACTCCTTTTACCCAAACATGCTCCATGGCATGAAACAAGTCTTCATGTTCCCATCAAAACCGCAACCGAGTTGCAGAAGCACTTGGTCTTATCTCGTAATCTAGCAAACATCAGAACTACCACCAAATCTGACTACCACGGTACCACATATGCTATGTCATGGGATCAAATATCAATCTGTCATGAGTCATAAGACAAGAATAATAGTACAACTAATATCTAAATGGGGCTTCGCTGCAATCTACAACTGGATTTTCAAAGAAGCATAACTGAAGCACATTGAATAAGTAAATACATTGTAGAAAAAGATTCTAATGGTGTATAACTGTATGTGCAGCAAGTTGAAAAGTAAGAGATGCATACTGTAAGCAATTGTCAGAGCAATTCAAAATTCATGATTAATCAGCGGCAAATAGACCATGAAACATGGGCTATAACTTTCAACAAATAAACCAAACTTCATAATCTCAGCATCCATCAGCATTGCTGGTGACGACCATGTTGCTGCCCTTGCCATTGTGGTTACGTTCATCCAAATCTTCCTCCTCGTCCTTCGATATAAATAATGCCCAGCATGTGAACACCGCAACTCGGTTTCGGCCTGCATTCATAGGAGTAAGATGGATCATAGACTGACCTTGCATGAAAAGAAGAGGAAAACTATGGGAAAATAGAGGAACCCCAATGAATCTTGTTCACATACATTTGGTGTGTAGACGGATGGTTGCGACAGTGCAATAACAATTCATGCCAGTATCAAACAGAAATATTTCTTACAATGATCGCTTGCAAGACTCGGCAGGGCGGAGGAGCCCTGGTGTAGATGGCTACGGTCTGTGTTGGCTACATACTTACCATTAGAGCACGTACGTACGCAGCGGTCGCTAGCCGCGCTAGCCGGCGGATCTGTCCCAGATGATGCACACGTACAAGCAGCAAGCTAGCTGGTAGGTGGATGCTTCCGTGGAAGCTAGATAGCTTTGACTTGATCGATGATCTCGGCAGAACAATACACATGAACACATGTGATTTGCTGGCTAATAGGTGTGACACCGTAGGTGGCCTGGTGGATGGGGCTGCAGCCGTCGTGTGTTGGAAGACGGCGGCGTCAATCACTAAAATCAGAACAGGGATCCATATCACAGCAAGAATTCTTTTTCACTTCGTACCATTACTGTCATGAATCAGTTCAGAACTCAAGAATCAAGAAACTGTATTACTAATAAAGACTAAATGTGCACATCCCAATGGTGAACTACAAGGATGCTACTACAACAGAATCGTTGTTAAATCGGAATTACAAATAATATAATATACAGTGGTGTAATACTTGTATTTGCAATAATTCCTGGTAAAATGATATAAAAGACTGAAGAAATTACTGTTATAAGCACTCTTCGAAAGTTCAGAACCAGATACTTGCTAAACTATGAAAGTTCTTAAGATTATGTTTTTTCTAACAAACCCTCACATAGTGATTTTTATTTTCCCTTTCAAAAAAAGAAAGAAAACCCGTAGGCTCCAAAAATATTGGCTCTAGAAGACCGTGAGTTCAACCAGGTGATTTCGCCTATAAGTCAAAGAACCAATCACCAAATAACTTGAGATTGTTGAGAGAATGCCGAGTAGAAAACTGAAATGCACACATGTACTGGAGCAAGTGGTTACACAGCGGCATTGTGCGTTCAGCGGCCGCGGCAAGCACAACACGTTGGATGCATGAGGAAGAGAGGAAGGCGAGGGAGTGCTTACTGGCGCCGAGTGTGGTTTTGTTGAAAAGGTGGAAGGAGACACCATTGTCGTTGTCGAGAATCTTGTATACGCCATCGACTTTGCCGAGTATATTGTAGACGCCGTCGATGAGGGAGGTGTGGAAGTCGCCCAAGTCCAGCATGTCTTCTTCGCTCAGATGAGGGAGGGAGGAGAAATACTCAACATGCACCTTGTTCTTTGAGACAATATTTCAGAATGCACTCAGTTGTTTAAAGCAAAACATAACTCACATTCAAAGTAAATAGAGTATTATTTTCTAAGAAAAATCTATGCTATGTTTCGGAGAGCATTCAACAACTATCTTGTTTTTCTTAAGAATATATGTACCGAGAGTAGTCACATAAAAATATGCACAATATAAGGAATGGAAACCAAATAAACTACTTTATCTCTTAATACTTTTGGCAAAAACAAACATCATATCCTGAAGAACAGTACTGTGCTATGTCTTCATTAGTCCTGTTTGGCCCTGCTTCTTGAATCCTTGTGTGGGTTACACCAAATTGTAGTATATTCTGTATACTCTCTTTGTTGCATGAAAGAAAAGAAAAGATTAATCAAGTACATGTTTTTTAAAATTAAAACTGCTCTGAAAATATCACCAATTGCTATTACTGTTAATTGTCTGCATATAACTCTGCTTAAGTGTGCTCATAGAAATTTTGTACTGCAGAGTAGTGATCGACCGAGTACATGTAGACATTGTTGCATGCATATAACTCTGAATATTCAGGTGTGCACAACGGAATAAATAACTCTACTAATTGATTTAGCCAACATATTTTGACCATCATAAATCAGCACAACTGAGTGCTACAAATGAAAATTACAAAAAGGACACTCTGATATCACAACTGAAAATACCTTGTCATATGTTCTATAACTGGCAATTCTACAATCTAAATATTGGAATTTCAAAGGAAAGATCATGCATATAATGAGAAACAAACCAACAAACCATGGATTCTCTGGTTGCAATTGCAACTACATGAAATTTACCTTTTCATGTACATAAATCCTTGCAGAATTTTCGGTCGCCACGGGCCTTGCAGAATTTATTCTGTATATAGAAGAAAAATGTAACTGAAGTACCACATACAACTAGTCAGCCACCCAAGTGCTCATATGGGCCTGGAAATACCCAAGTGCTCATCGAACAACACACTGAACACCGAGCACCAGGGCATTCATGCGATCCCATCACGAATATAACTGTTGTGGAATTTAGGGAAGCTTACAACCGATCCAGTTAAATAAAGTTGCCATTTCCAACTAAAGCATAGAGGAAATAGAACTTACGCCTGCTGCACGTAATTCCCAGGGACTGCTTAACGATGCAATACCAAAATATGCATAGATATATCTATGAAACAACAGGTTGTGGGCAACGTGAGTGAATATAGTCCATTATATCTTTGAAATCCAAGTGGACGGATTGGCTGGTGAGCTTCCAAACTGATATAAAGTAGACATCTAGGGTGCTAAATCTTTTTTTTGTTGGCCAACACAAAAGATCTAAAAACTTAATAGAAAAGAATGCAAAGAGAAGAATAAAGACAAACCTTATGTGTGAATCAATGGATTGTGTGCCCGGCGGCCAAGCCACAATCATCCATGCAGATGAGCCTCGTCCAAAGTCTTGTACCGTACATTATACATCTGTTCCATCACCATTGGAACACCCAGGCATCAAAGAAACGCCAGCCGGCGAGATCCCTAGCCCCCGCCGATCCGGCTGCATCATCACCATGATCCAGCCAAGGAGCCGCCGTGCTTGGTAGGGGAAGGGCACGCCGACGCCATCGACGCAGAATGGAATAGGGACCTGCCCCCACGGGTTCCGCCGCAAAAGCTGCCGACGGGAATAGGGACCTGGCCGACATCACCTCCATCATCCCGGACACGGCGTCCCCGGATGGCGTGGCGGGGCATGGCTGCCACAGCAGAGATTCATGCAGAGATGGAAGATAGGGCGCGACAGCGGAGCTGGGAGAGATAGAAGACCGCGGGGCGGCCAGGGGGGGCGGCGGCGGCCCTCGATGTGGAAAGAGGAAACGTTAGGCGGGAGGCCTTGACGTGCGGGAGGAGACCCCTCCACCAGATTAGATCGAGGGAAAAGAAAAAACCAGCAAACGTGCGGGAGAAAACTAGCGTGGAGGGGTGTTAGGGGGAGGTCGGAAAAAAAACCAGACGAAAAAAACGGATGAAAGTGGTGGGACGAAAAAAAACCGTGGAGGCTATTCTACCAACTGAGACATTAGGAGTAGAGACTAGGACTCGCCCTTTTCCCCTTCCCTAGCCGCATGGGCTTTTGAGGACTTGGTGCGCCTGGCCCAATAAGGCCAGGAGGCCTCCCCTCATTCCATGCCTGCCCTTGGGACACGGTGGATCCACTTTTGGACTTCTGGACCCCTCTGGAATCCTTCGGAAGCTTCTGGAAGCTTCCCGGTACAATACCGAAAAAATTGCACCTTTTTCCGGAACCCAAAATATGACTTCTCATATATAAATCTTTACCTCTTGACCATTCCGAGACTCCTCGTGATGTCCGGGATCTCATTCGGGACTCCAAACAACATTCGGTTACCAATCATCAAATATCCCAATACTACTCCACCGTCAACGAACGTTAAGTGTGCGACCCTGTGGGTTCGGGAATCATGTAGTCATGACCGAGACACCTCTCCGGTCAATAACCAATAGCGAGACCTGGATGCCCATATTGGTTCCTACATATTCCATGAAGATATTTTATCGGTTGAACCACGATGTCAAGGATTCGGTTAATCCCGTATGCAATTCCCTCTGTCCGGCGATATGTTACTTGCCCGAGATTCGATCGTCGGTATCTCCATACCTAGTTCAATCTCGTCACCGGCAAGTCTCTTTACTCGTTCTGTAATACAAGATCTCATGACTAACTCATTAGGCACATTGCTTGCAAGCTCTTTACGATGTTGTATTACCGAGAGGGCCCAATGACATCTCTCCGTCACACGGAGTGACAAATCCCAGTCTTGATCTGTGCCAACCCAACAAACACCTTAGGTGATACCTGTAGAGCACCTTTATGATCACCCAGTTACGAAGTGACGTTTGATAGACACTAAGTATTCCTCTGGTGTTAGGGAGTTGCACGATCTCATGGTCTTAGGAATAGATACTTGACATGAAGAAAGCTATAACAATAAACTGATACGATCAACTGCTAAGCTTACGGTTGGGTCTTGTCCATCACATCATTCTCCTAATGATGTGATCCCGTTATGAAATGACAACTCATGTCTCTGGTTAGGAAAACTTAACCATCTTTGATCAACGAGTTAGTCTAGTAGAGGCTCACTAGGGACATATTATTTGTTTATGTATTCACACATGTATTTAAGTTTCCGGTCAATACAATTCTAGCATGAATAATAAACTTTTATAATGAATAAGAAAATATGATAATAACCAATTTATTATTGCCTTTAGGGCATATTTCCAACACAACACCTTGCTAGAACATGGAGCCAACAGAGGATGTGGGAGGTGATGACTACTTGTGTAATCATGCACAACAAGATCATAGAGAATGAGCATGATGACAACCTCTTCGACTAAGGGTGGGATTTCCAGGGTGATAATGTTGCCCTGATTATGGGATAACAACGTTTGTACAGTTCACCCAATTTCATCAAGAAACGCGTGATTCCACAACTCACATTCAACTTAAAAATTATTTGGTTGAGCATACGTGGACTCACGTAGAAAACCAATAAATATATTGGCTCTTTTCCTTTCAAAGTATTCAGTACAATTTTAAATTTATTTGGTTGAAGTCCCTACAGCCACCTAAACGGACAATAAACGGACCAAATCCGTGGCCGTTCGCATGTTGGAGTTGGCCCTACGTTTCACCCCAGACTGGACTTTGCGCCGCCCGGCTGTGGAGTGGATGCCATACGTGACGAACCGTGAAACGGGGAGACGAACACGAACGGCGGTGGCGTACGCCGCATTCTCCAGTGTTTCACGGCGAAACACGGCGACTTTATCCGTTGGTGCATCGGTCGGTCACCAAAGGAGAACAGATTCACGCATCGTCCAAGAAGGCCGGTCAAGTCCCTGGTCCCCCTAATACAGCCAAACATCAATTTCACATCGGCCAACTGAACCAAATGCTCTATTTTCATTTTTATTTTCTACACCTGGCTTGTTTGCCACGTACTCCTATCAAAGGCACACAAAGACCCATGGATGCTGTTTTTATGTCGATTTCACTAAGTGAAAATCGCATCATATCAAATGCGCTTCCGCCAGAGCCTCCGTCCAAACTGAAGAAGTCCTTGTCACCTCGCTTCCATGACTACAGCACCTGTCCTTTTTCGTTTATAAAAACTTGCACAGAAATGTTTTATTTATGCAGTTTGGAAAATCTGCCTGCGCTTCGAGCTACAGCGCCCTCCACGCCGGATTAGTTTAGGCCTCGCCGCGGCGGAGAGCGACGTGATTGCGTCGTGTCCCACGACTGCCGGACACGGTGGCCTCCCCCCTGTCCCTCCCTGACCCTGATCGCTCCAGCCTAGTTTACGTACCTTGCCTCCGGCGATCTCCGTCGCCGAGCTCGAGCTGTATCAATCGTGACTGCCACATGTGCGATCGGTCGATCCTTCCAGATTCCCCAGCATAGCTCAGTGTTGCGTGCTTGCTTGGACAGTGACACGGGACCTAAAATGGCTACCTCACTAGCTACCTAGCTAGGTACGTGATGAGGAGAGTGACTCAACACTCAAACCGATTGACCGGCGGGGGAGAGAGAGGCTCCGCTCCATCGATCGATCGTTAGTGCATGCACTTTACGTCTTCTGAAATTTGAGAACCAGGCCGCTTAGAGCATTTTGCTTTGGCCAAACATATGCAATAATGCTTTGTATCTCTTTGATACCACATTATGAGCAAGTTAAAATATCCTTTTCAACAAAGGGTGAGTTATATTGACTCAAAATTAAGCATCAAGTGAACACATACACAATGAGCACACATCGATTTCTGCATAATTAGGATGAACAAAGTCAACACCAACACAGACACACAATAGCACCAGCAAAAAGCAAAGTCATATATAAGATCAGAGCTATTCCTAAGCGAGAAAAAAGAAAAATAAACCCAAATCGATCAAGCCAGCGATCGACAAACTAAAACTATGATCATATTTGTACCGACCGTCTCAGACACCACAAGGACAACGAGGTCCTTCAACAACAAAGCCTTCAAGAAGGGAGCAACGCTCAAGCGCCCCCATCATCGGACCAATCATCAAATGCCAGATTCTAGATTTTCACCCTGAAGAATCAGTCCAAACATATCCAAGCAATGCCTTCAACAAAGTAATGATGCTAAAACATTACCATTGCCAGTATAACTAACTCGGGTCAGACCTAGATTTTCACCACGGAGCTCGTCGAAGTTAATCATGTGTTGTCACCATCACTTTTCCACCATCCCAGCAGCTGCATGCACTGTGCCAGAAAACTGACCGCCGCCGTTGCACAACCATACCCTCTGCGTCAAGTCATCCTCCGTACATTGCATCTTGATGCCGAAGGCAATCACTGGATCTGGAGAGAGAAACCCTCACGAATACCTTTCAATGGCCACCGCACTCCACAACGAGGCCGCCCGCAGGCCGGAGTGGTCACCACAGGACTAACACCAATGGTGGAGCACACCACCGCCGACTTCCACCTCGCCGAAGAGAGCCCTGCCTATGCCCATCCATATGAACCAGTCAGTGGCGGAGGACCCAGTAGGGTAAGGGTTGGCTGCCGCCCTACCTTGGTTCCTCCGGTGAGGGCAGGGTGCAAGGCGGCGCACCGGTGTGGCGGCATTGCGGGTGGCGAGTGACCAAAGCCCGCCTTATCTCAACTTGTTCGTCCTCCGCCACTGGAACCGGCGGCAAATCCTATTCGACTGGGGTGTCATGCTATCCCGGCTAGATCCGGGGATGTAATTTCCTTTTTGTTTAGCTTAATCTCACCGAGTCCTTTGGCTTTGCTGATTTGTGAAAAAATGATTAAAAAGTTCAGCCTGGCATTCTACCCGCCGTTGCACTCTCTCTCTCTCTCTCTCTCTCTCTCTCTCTCTCTCTCTCTCTCTCTCTCTCTCTCTCTCCTTCTTTGGAAAAAGCTACAACTTACCATATAAATATGTTGGTTCGTAGTCACGTCGTCATGTATATAGATAGTTCTTACAAGCGGGGGTTTGACCGGTCCTGAGAATGTGTCCAAAACGAATACTATGGCTACCACAACAAGCTGGATCCACGTCAATGTTGTGTCGTGTCATCTTAAAGTATACACACAATAACACCGACAACTTAAGCTAAATATTGCCATTGGTTCGAGGACAATGACCTTTCTCCCCAAGACCTGAAATGTCCAAAATTTTGAAGCTTGAGCTATCTGACGACGGACGCTCCATTTTAGGCAGTGGCCATGAGCTTGTCCTGCACTGGACAGCAGACTGCAGGAAGATCAGCTAGAGTTTTCAAGGCTTAACTGAACTTGCTACGGATTCGATTGCCTGATATGATAGAGAACACTGCATACGACAGAGGCAGTTCATGACAAGCGATGAAACAAACATACTGTGGGCTTCCCATTCTCATCTTTTCGCGGCGACGCAAACGGCACGCAGAAACGACGTGGTCACGCAAGTCCCTGAAGACCAAAATTTTGTCCGGTCCGTCCATCCACTGTACCACGAAGGGACGGAACTGGCATAAATTAAACTTCACTTACCATTACGTATACCTCGCCTTCACTCGTCAAGACAGACAGCCTGTGTTCCATAAGGGCATCTCCAATGGGAGACGCTAAGAGAGGGCGCTAGGAATTTAATCCCGATAGATCGGCAGTTACCATGTTAATTCCCAGCGCCTGGTCCGGCATCGATGCCAACCTGGGCACCGAGCGCTCCGCTCTTTTCTTCCTTAGCGTATATATCATGTCGATCGGCACACTCAAGAAATTCACGAGCTGAGGAACAACGACCAAGTACTACAGTACTTTAACTTATCACTAGCAGATTAAAAATGCGCACACGTACGCGCAAAAAAAAAGAAAAGAAAAGGAGCAATATTGATCGTACTGTATCTATGATTACATACGCTACATCAATAATGTGTACACCCAGCTGGATCCTTCGATCACGTGGAGCAAATTTATATCATCGGCAACCTACCTATGATTAGATCGTGCAACGAGTTATATTAGTTGCAACGCACGTACGCGCGCGATGGCCGGCGCGTTATGTATGTATGGAACCCATAAACAAAAGATGAACCCTAACTACGAGTAGCTAGCTACAAGGACCGTGCGATGCAATGTCCATTGCTTGTAAGCTTGGCCATGCTATTGTTTGCGGCATTTTTGTTTAGGGCCACCGACCGACGGTTCCATTGGTTAATTACTTCGGCGTTCCACGGACGGACACGGCCAAATTTGACCGCCCACCCAACCCGTTTGGCGCCTTGCTTGCTGAGTTCTCATCTCATGCATGCACGCCATGTGAGCCGTGACGCCACCTTAAACCCCAATTATATTACTAGTAGTTAACATAGTTAATTACCCTTTCTTTTGGATTAGCCGCTTCTAATTCTGCATTTGTTTGACCAGCCGCAAGTACGTTCCTTGCTGCAGAACATGCTCTCCACTCGTGCCCGACGATGATCATCATCTCTAGTTAACCTCTCGGCTGTCTGCCTTAAGTGACGGCCGAAATTAATTAGAGTTAAAGAGTGTGAGTACCAAGATGAGATCATGTTGAGCCAAGGAAGTCCAGCATACTGCATATGCAGGCAGTTTGGTCAGAGCAAAACTGCACCTTAGCTCGCCGTGTCTCTGTCAGCCTCCAGGCCCTGCAACGCCAAAATGGAGACACTGCAGAATTACCACCGCCACTACACATCACACACTGCTCAACAGCTACCCATTGTTGCATCAGCCACGTAGCTAGTGGCTAGCAACGGGGGTACTATATGTAGGAGTTAATGAGGATGCCGATCGGTCGCTGTCAACAATCTTTTGACCAACACACACATGGGTTGCATCATTCGCAAGGTAGCCTGCAGTTCGCTGCATCGCATCGCATCGGCCATTCGTGCGTGCGTGCGAAGAATAATTTCAGGGAATTCAGGCCGCGCGTTGCAGCGCATTTCCTGGCAGGGCAACGGCGGAACGGCTGTGTCGTCGATCATGGCTGGAGGGCAATTCGCACGCACGTACGCTGCTGCATGCTATTGCTGGCGACATCATCATAAAGCACGGAAAGAATTTTGCTTGCAAGTGAATCGATCAACCTTTTTGTTTTTTCCCGGTGGAAATAGTAAATAGACTCCAAGCCAGTTAAGTCCGGTCAAGGGTGTTTTGGTGGATGCTATAAGAAATGGGAGGCGTGAAGTGAAGCCTTCTTGACTCCTCTCGTGATTGGAGACAGCCAATACTCTTATTAGCTATCTATGGATGAAAACGAGTGTCAGTAGTATATATGTTACATGTTTTTGTTTCTTGGATGAAGTATATGACGTGCTTGGATATCAAGTGAGAAGGTAAAAAAAAAAGGGTGTGTCTAGGTCTTAGTCGGCTGAGACTTAACCAAGTCTTAGTCAAATGATATAGCATGTAAGAAGAAAAAAGAAAAACTAAAAACAATTTTTTGCATGAATCTCCATGCAAAATCAAAAGAAGATAGTATCGACTGAGACATAACGAAGTCTCAGTCGACTGAGCCTTAGCAAAACTGAAAAAAAAAAGTGGGTGCATGCTTTGCCGACTAGAGAGACGCGTGCCAGCAGCAACCCGTATTAGCTACTGTAATTACCTTTACTGGTTGTAACACACCATATGATCCATATTACTCTAACTTTGTATTAAACCAACGAAAAATATTATGGATTGAAGGGGGTAGTTTTCTTCTTCTTCATCTTTAGTGACAAGACATAGCTTGAGAGCCTGGCTCTTTCCACAAAAGCTAATGGAGAAAAGGAAGAAGCAGCAAACTGAAGCAGTAGTGCAGTAGCTAGCTGCTGTCGTACTTTCCATGGGAGCCTGACATACACACACCAATCCTATTGGTACTTGGTACTTTGGTCGTACGATGGGTGTTTTGATACCGGGCACATGTCGGGTCCATGGGCGAGTGAGTTCATGGGACTTGTGGGGGAGTAGGCGAGCAACGAGACCCACCGCACCGCAGCTCCATCTGCATGCTCACATCCCCAGGAATACTTGGAACATGTCCTCCCCTTGCTCTCCACGATCTGCACAGGCGACGTACGTACACCAACCCTCTCGAGACAACTTTTTCAGCAATAGTTTTCTAATTTGCCCCCACTTCTCTCGGTTTCCTGGCCGGTAGCTAGATCAATTGGCACGGCCAGCACAAGTTACTAAACGTGTCCTAAACTAAACTAAACCATGGTGTGCAGCGCAGGCCGGCCGGCCCCATTTCTTTTAGACCCTGTGCCCTGATTACTCCCATGCGATGTTCCTCATCTTGTAATATTATGGAGCCTTTGCAATGACCCACGACGAACATCCACATGCTGAGACTGAGATGCAACTCCACGACGTGTGTAAACTAAAGGTCTACACGCCATGCCATGCAAGAACCTGGAGCTGCATGGTAGGCAGAGATGGACTGAAAGGAAAGGCGAGGGTACGTGCTAGCTAGACTCTAAAAAGGCAGCATCATTGCCATTGCCATCGCAAAAGAGATGAATCACATGACATTCATCACATTGGCGATGGCGGGCCGGAGGGTAGGATGATTGGATGGGATGATAGATAGATAGATAGATGGAGGGGGAGAGAGAGAGAAGGAATGATCGACGAGCAGAGCACGCGCGGCGTCCCGGAGGGGAGGCAGCGGCCTTCAAAGGTTTCAGGGCTGCCTTGTCCCCTTCTGCATGCATGCATGCTTCGTTTCATTCTATTCTAGACCGGAGAGGACCCGTACACGTCCGTCCGTCCGTCCGATTGGGACCTCATCGGAGTTTCGGCACTGTTTGTGATAGCCCTCCCCTCCTAGAAGCTCGAGCTTAACTTGATTCCGCTTTTGCTTCTGATTCCGGCCGCAAGGGCAAGGCAGTATGCAGCCTCGGACCGTACTTTTACTACTACCTTTAACTCGTTCCAATCGAAAGCCACTTTGCGGCTGTCCAGCTTAATTATTACTACCTGATGATTGAGCTGCCGTGAAAACATACCACATGGACGTGAGTTGAAATGTTGGTGCCATGCATTCATAATTTTTCGATATAATCTCACAAACACTTGCACCAAGATAAGAACACCATGCATCCTTTCTCTTTCTTTCCGAAAAGGACCCGGATACATTAAGCGTGAATGACCACTGCTTCCGCCATGCCGAGTCGACGACGCATCGACCTTGTCGGTGATAGCCGGGAAGTCTTCGAGAATGTCCCCGGAGCCACAGTCGCCGCCACCAAACCCTCGACACTTGATCTCACAAGCGCGAACGCACGGCGAGAAACCCTAACGTCGCCGCCCCAAGGGAACGGCATGAATCTACGTTGGAGTTTCGTCGTCTCCGTCCCAACAGATGAGTTCAAGGTGGATCAAAGACTAGAAGACCGTATCGAGGATGGTGCACCGCCATCAACCGAGCTCTGCCTCTGCGAGGATCTAACCCTACCCTACCTATTAGCCGATGCCGAGACACTGGGATTCACCTCTCCTGCCACCACCGGTCACCAAAGCACCAGGCAAAGGGGAGGAGAACCCACGGGCTCGCCGTCGGAGATTGAGGGGATGTGCTCTTCACCCTAGCCGCCTCAGTTTCGAGAGAGGGGAAGGAGTTTCATAATCGTGTGGCTCCATTTTCTTTTCCTTACCAGTTTTATTTTGCGAGAAAGAAATTCCCCGCGACATGTTTGCAAGCTGGACAAAAGAAGCGACTAGGAATAAAACTTTGGTTCGCATCATGTTTCTCTGAAGTCGACAGAGTAACACTAGTCCCTAGGACAAGGGAGAGCAAAATATACTTTGGCGAAAGAAGGGGAAAGAGTCTGCATTAGTAGTCATCGTGGGACCAAATAGGGATGAGGCAAAAACAAAAGTCTCAGGGTACAAGTACCAGACCTACTACACCTGTCCTTTCCCGTTCAACTGTTTGTCGCCGTCTCCTATATGCGCGAGACGGGATTTGACGTGACACGGAAGGAAACAAACATGAAAAGAGATCCAACTGTTTCTTTTTGAAACTTGTAAACGGATCCAACTAGGCACGTAGCAGCTGGAGCACTCCCGCAAAAAAAGAAAGAAAGAAAAAAAAAGCAGGTGGAGCACAACCTACATATATATGCAGATGGAACTAGCTAGCTATTCAGGAAACTTTTGAAATAAAAGAAAATTCATCATCTAGAGTTTCTGAATTCGAAATGAGCAAAGTGCAAAGTCGCTTGGCCTTTTTCCCACATTCTGAAAACAAAGTGCAAACCAGCTGGTAGATGACTTACCTATGTGTTCATCCTTAGAAAGAAAGGAAAACTGAAAAAAGAAAATAACGGTATTACAATAATCAAATGGATTTGCTAATTCGCATGAGAATTAACAAGGTCTCATCTAACCATACATCATTTTGTCAATCAGATGGTGTAGGAGTTAGATGAGACTTAGTCAATTCACATATAGATGAGAACTAGCCACACTCATAATCAAATATGATCCCTAAACTGGGAAGCCAGATGCTTGCACCTGCAAGGCGCCACAGTTCAAGATATTGCGTGGTTGCATAGATAACATGCTTCTTGATAGAAAATTTGATTTGAAAACCCACCGATTCCTTTTTCAAACCACACCTCCCACGCGACATGGATGATTAGGGTTTTAATTCCTCTTGCCTGCGGGGATGGACATTTTCTGACAATGTCTTGCCGAAGCGAGTGGATGAACGACATCCTAAAAGGTTGTAGAAGCACAATATCGTGCATAGAGGGTTCTAACAATTCCGTCTGGCCCGTTAGGCGGATCTGAGGAGTGCCGGTGATGGTAATCAGCTGGGGCAGTAGTGGTTCAGGACATGACGTGGTGGTCCAATCATTTGCTGGGTCAAATGATAATGACATTGAGGTTTAGTCTGCATCTTTTGTACTGGTTATCCAAGGTGAAAACCAAGGTCTGACTATCTGGACCCAACTACGACAATGTTAGGCAATGTTTCTTCCTTGAAGGTATTGCTATGAGACATTGATACATGCTTAACCCGAATGAAACTCCAAAAATTGGCCTCATTGGTCGACTCCGGCAACGACGATGCAAGTTCTATACCTGCATAGTTGTTGCATTTGGAGGATTTTTGGTAGTCTCCAATGTAGGTGGTCTCAGTTTTGGCTTGCATTGTGTTTAACACCCCACCGCAACGTGTTTTCTCATTTTTGCTAATTTTATCAAATGTGTAGCGATGTAGATGTATGCATCCTTGGTTGTACAAAGGCGGGCCAATGAAGCTTTTATATTTTACAGAAAATAAAACCGCCAGGTGTAAAGCGCTCTGACATACGATACTTATTGGGCCGATGTACATTTGAGAAAACTCAGAAAAGTAATTTAGGCAGGAGAAGTCACTTTTTCTCGAGGGTAGGTTCAGAGCTATTGGGTTTAGTCCCACATCAGTTGTGGGGGGAGGCAGAACACAACTTGTAACGACGGGGGTGTCCCTCCTATCAGGCTAGTCTTTTTTTCTTTGGGGGGGGGGGGGGGGGGGGGGGTTGTGGTGGGGTGGGGGTGGGTGGGGGTGGGTGTGGGGGTGTGGCGGGGGGGGGTGGGGGGGGAGAGGGTGTGTTTTGTGTAGGGTTGCCCCGTCCCTCTCATAAGTCGGTGTTGCTCTCCGATTGGACTTGGTTGACGCATGTGGGTTGGAAACGCCGGTGTTAGCGGATCCGATCCGAGATTGCGTAACAATTGGCATCGGAGCCCAGGTGCATGAAATAGGTGGACTCACGGGTGGTCGGTCATGGTTGGTGGGCTGAAATCATTGGTGTTAGCGGGCACATGGTGACAGATATGTGAGGGGGAGATTGTTGGGTCTAGTTCTACATCGGTTGTTGGGTGGCAAAACACAACTTGTTAGGGCGGGGTGTCCCTCCTATCAGGCTAGTTTTTTGCGGGGACCAAGACCTTTAATAAGTCGGTGTTGCTCTCCGATTGGGCTTGGTTGATGTAGGTGGGTCGAAAACGCTGGTGTTAACGGACCCGAGATTCCGTAACAAGAGCGAGGGGAAAGGATAAAGGGTGTGTAGTATGCTTCTTGCCCGCTTTAGGATTGGTTTTGTTAACTAATCTTTTCCTGGGCGTTTTACACCTCGTCCATTTAGAAGCTAATCTTACGTACAGAGGAGAAATTTGGCAACATGCACGCCGGAGATGCCCGTGGGAATGTCTCGTGCAGGGACCGATGACTGTCACACCGAGGAATCAACTGCTGGACAGAATATTTACCCCCTGTGTTCTTTCTCCAATTGCATTTGTTTGTGAGACGGCGGATGATGTTGGCTGGTCCACCACGTTGGGAATCTCTATATCTTTGTAGGTGCTGGACACGTTGAGGTTCAAGTGCTCCCCTTGCCCTTTGTGCTTTCGTTGGTTGTTCCCAGTTTGTTACCACTGCTTACCTACCTACACGATTTAGTCATGCTGCATGCATGTAATTTAGTGATAAGCATAGGTTAGCACCACCTAGCTAGTGAAGGTGCATTACTGTATTGGCATAGGCCGGCCTAATCTCAGCAAACCTCTAGTGGTTAGTGGAAGGCAAAAGAGTTTGGACTCTTAGTTAGGATAATGAGCTGGCCGGGGGATAACCTCCTTTTCGAAGAAAAAAAGTTAGGATAATGAGCTTCTTAACCCTACATGATGCAGAGGCCAGAGCAGGGGCGCAGAAGTTCTGTTGCTCTGTTCCAATCTTTCCTGCAGGTGCCACATAGTTTAGAGAGCACCCGGTACAGATTGGGGTACATGTTGTTGAAGCTTCTTTTTCTCACACGTACTTATATAAAGTAGCATAGATTGGTATATTAGCCCATTGCTAGATTGCTTTCTCTCACACGATTGGATTGGACATACATGCCCGCTGAAGTACGTGCACTAATATATACACTTGTACGTATATTTTCCCTGATAATTTTTATCAAAGTTGTCTCTGATCACCAGGGAAAAGTTGTAAATTAATTTCCCATCACTTATTGTCTCCTGAGGAGAGAAACAAATTATTGGAAAATAACACAAACGACAGCTCCATTTCTGGCCAGGTGATGCATGAAATGTTTGTATATGTATTGTCCCCGGATTTATCAACTGGACTGTGCTGGCGAGTCGCGCTGCAACCCATCCCAACTAATCACAAAAGAAATCATCACACGGGCAAGCAGTCACGATAGCAACTAAACTAAAAACACGAGAGAAAGTTGTGTATAATTGCACCCGGATGACCTAGCCCCATTGTGCTTTGTCCTTCTCTTGGGATTGGCAGAGTGGTATAGTATTAGTGTACCTACAGAAAATGGGAGGGCAGAACTTAGCGGAAGAGGCGAGCGCGCCATTGGAAGCTCAAAATAATGGAGGCGGTTGGCCACCGGGGAGACACGCCGGAATTGTTTATTCCCTCAGGCCCTAATCCCCAACCATGCACTCCTCCTCCGCTCCCCTCCTTATAAGCAATGGCGCTCGGCCGGCCATTGCACTCCAAGTCTCCAACCATCCTCAGTAGCAGCAGCACCAGCGATCACCACGACACCAGAGAGAGACAACACAGTCAGTTCGACCACCGAGCGATCCAGCGATCATCACCGGTCGGTTGATGAGCATGACAGGACTGGGGTCGCCGTGCGGTGCGTGCAAGTTTTTGCGGCGCAAGTGCGCGCGCGGGTGCGTCTTCGCGCCCTACTTCTGCCACGAGCAGGGCGCGGCGCACTTCGCCGCCATCCACAAGGTGTTCGGCGCCAGCAACGTCTCCAAGCTCCTGGCGCACCTGCCCATCTCAGACCGCGCCGAGGCCGCCGTCACCGTCTCCTACGAGGCGCAGGCCCGCCTCCGCGACCCCGTCTACGGCTGCGTCGCACACATCTTCGCGCTCCAGCAGCAGGTCATGACCCTGCAGGCGCAGCTCGCCTCGCTCAAGGCGCACGCCCCGCCGGCGCCGCAAGGGATGCAGCACCAGGAGGACGCCAAGGGCTACGTGGGAGGCGGCGCGGCGGATCAGTACGCGTACGGCGCCTACCAATGGCCCAACGGCAATGGCGTGGGCGTGGCGGCCGCGCAGCAGCAGTGCGCGTACGGCGGCGCCACGGCCGGGCACGACTCCATCAGCGCGCTGCTGGCCGGTTCGGCAGCCTCGGACTACATGATGTACCACGCGCTCGAGCAGTCGGCATCCGACGACGACGGACATGCCGCGGCAGCGGCCTTCGAGGCGGCGGAGCAGTCGTCGTTCGGGACGGACGAGAGCGGGTGGAGGTCGTCGTCGGGGTACCAAGACTGCGAGGACCTGCAGAGCGTGGCGTATGCGTACCTAAATCGCTCGTAAGAACCACTACAACTAGCTAGCGCAGAATTAATATATCACCACAAGATATACTCCTCGATCGATTACTGAATCTTGATCATGTTTTGGGCTTGAGAGTTTGAGTTGGGTAATATATGTGCAATTTTTAAAGTCTACGTCGATCAATCGATCAATCATGCTCAGGTTCTAGTCCTAGCCAGCTAGTAATAATCCTAGTAGAGGGGTTGTGAGAGTTCACTGCTGGATCTATACAAGATCACCGCAGAAACCTAGTTGACTAGACAGCAAAAATGCTTCTTGGTATGATCAATATGCTATATATTTCTGGTTTGGAAATAAGTTATCTTGTCTGAGTTCTGTTCTGTATAGTTGTAACTGCAGTAGTATTCTGTATATGATTCGACTTGTCATGCCAGAATTATGTATGTATTGCCAAGAGATCAAGAGAAGCAGCTAAGAAGGCAGTGATAGACAGCTGATATAGTGATAGACAAGCTGATTCAATGGCCGCACATGTGGAAAATCCAGTTATACAACTGTTTTCATTGACTAGTTAGCTCCTCCTCCATCTCTTTTACGGAACCTATCTATCTTATACTGCCTTTCTAAAGATTCCTATGGATCTGATATTGAAGTAGTACTATAGCTAGCTTTTACATGCGATGATGCTGCAGTATGCAATCCTTAATCATGATCTGCTTAATCCTTCGACGAAATTATGCTTAGACTGTGATCCTCCAAAATATTATCAAATGTATGTCTTTTTCCAGTATAATTCATAGAAATTCTTTCTGAGTTTTTCTTGGAGACTATTTGATGTGCACTAAGATCGTATTGTTCTTGTTTTAATATATTTCTTGTCCCTTCAAAGTGGGTGAGGGTGATTAAGAACATAACTGTGAGGTTGTGGCATTTTTTTTCTGTACTTGAATAACGTACAGGACTTAGAATGTTGGGGCAGAACGGAACAGGAATGACATAAGTAAAGAAGAGGTTGGGAGTTGGGACTCATTTGTAGTGCAGAAATGTTGTGATCATTATAAATAAGCATGAATTAACCTAGATAAAGTTCTATAATTTGGGGCAAGATGACTAGTTCTTTATAGAATTTGCGCTGATGTTCTCGTTCAGATTTTGCTTATGGTTTATGCCATTAAATGGAACAGTACCGAAATGTTCCTCAAAATATAGCATGCATGTCCTGTGTCTTCTGTGGGTAAAGTATTCATGTGTGATCCTCCTCAAAATGAAGAAACTGTCCTGATGCCAGCATATAGTACTGGAGGGACAAATTGCTGCTAGATTTCCCCCTCGACGTATGCAAGTAATTTCTCCATTCCAAAATGTAAGATGCGCATGGAGTATGAAGTTTAACTTTGAACAATAGTTAAACAATTAATATGTGAATTATCCAAATGTGACACTATTTGAAAAATGCGTTCGAATATGAATTAAATGATGCATTCTTGCACAATATATATCAAATTTTATTATATTAATGGTTGGCTATAGTTGAATCGTAAGCCCATGCACGCCATACATTTCTGGTCGGAGGGAGTACAATCTACCAACTAGCTTACCTAATTAATTTGAGTGACCCGATTGTAGTATTTAATTTGTGTAAACACCATGGATGATCTGCTTAGCTCCTGGCTGAGGCAGTGTGTTTTGCTGTTCCTCCGTGTGCTACCTTTGTAAGATCTGAACTCTGTGTTTCATTTCGTAATGGAATGGAGCTGGGGCATGTTGCCCTTTTCCTCTAAAAAAAAACCTGCTTAGCTCCTAAAATATGTCTATGCCTGCAGGTTATGTCAGTTATATTGGTGCTACACAGTTTACTTTGCAAGTATGATTATAAGCCGTACCACTACCATTGGAAGGCAAACATAAAGTGCAATTTCCTTTTGGTGCTTTAAGAACTAAAGAATATGTCAACTGTGTTGATCAAAGTTCTTTCCAGAAACTAAAGTAATACATATTCTATGAAGTGTTTTTCTTTTCTTTTAGTAGATTGCCAGAGGAGCTACACACTGAAACAAGGCATTGACATGGAAAGTGCTCCATCACAAGAAACTTAAACTTACTCTATTATGCTTGCAAATGATAGGCCCAATCAGCATATATGTTCTTTACAGCGATGAGACATGCATAACTTTTTGTCATGTGCTTTCCTCTTTTTAGTTCATATGAATAATATTGGGCACATGAAAAATACATATCTATACCTGAGAAGATATGTTCACCCTCAGACTGTCAATATTTTGGATAAAAAGTCTAACAATGATTAGGAAAAAAGTGAGATTTTTCGCAACTTCAACTAAGATTGTTCCAGCAGCTACCTAATTGAATGGCATGTATGGATTATAGTTCAGATTAGGGTATGTACATATTATTACTCCAAATGGTCTGATGCAGCATGTAAATATTGGAGTTCCAGTTTGTGTTGGTATAATAGCCCCCGGAACAGACAAAAGAGTGCCAGCCACAATTATGTAACTAAAATCTTGGTTCTAACTAATCGCCTGATTGTTCGTTCCTAAAAAAAGGAGTGTCAATTAGTTAGTTGTGTGTAATTCCAACTACGTGGCTTGTGAAGTTCTACCAAAGGGAACGTTCTATAGAGGTACTTTATTAAAAAAGATTAAGTGCATATCACCTCTTACCATGCAAGATTGAGTCTGCAGCACATTTATCTCATTTAGCAGAAATTACTCCGCAAGCAAATTTGTTTCAGTACTTTCCCATTTAAAGTTTTGCCAAATGAGATAAATGTGGAGGCCAACTGTGACAACTGCTAGTCTCATGTGGAGCGGTGAGTCAGATGCCACATGTGTGACACATTCCTCAAGACGCATCTCACCCATTAGATGGGTGCAGCGATCTCGTTAAGCCTGACCGCCTCGATCGCCTCGGGAGGAACCACACGCGAGTAAGGGCAACTCCAACGCACGACCTCAAACGGACGTCTGTTTTGTCCGGATTTCGTCTGTTTGGACGTGGCAATGAGGCCGTGTCTGTTCGGATTTGTGGATGCGCCGGGTGTGCGCCCAACACGCGGCCGCATCTTCGCCGTATCTCGTCCGCGTGCATGCAAATCTGAAACAACAAAAAGATATAGCTAAATGGCAGCGGCCATAGTTCACGTCAGCGCTCGCGGTTCATGCTAGTTCATGCCGGCCGGCAACAAAGCCAGCGGCCTACAGAATGATCACCCTCCCAGTTTCACGCCGGCAACAAAGCCAGCGGCCGGCATATTAGCCAGCCTTCAAAATGAACATGTTTTTGACGCCGGCAACAAAGCCAGCGGCCGGCGCATGAGCCAGCCTCCAAAATGAACAAGTTTGTGGCGCCGGCAACAAAGCCAGCGGCCGGCGCACCAGCCAGCCTTCAAAATGAACGGCCATAGTCCTCTACCGAGGTCTCACCTAGTTCAGGCCGTCGCGGGCGAACATCTTCTTCTGCTGGTTCGCGAACCAAGCCTTCCTCTCCGGTGACACATTGTTCTTGTCGACGCTCATGATCACTAGTGCCACCTCTTTTACTTTGGTGTCGGTATTGGTGGCTTCGATCTCGAGTTTCTTGAGTTGAGCGGCCTCCTCGATGTCAATCTTCATCCTCTTCGCGCCTCCTCCATGGCAAGCTTCTTCGTTTGGAGCTCTAGGTATATCTTCATTTGCTCCTCCTCTTCTCCCTCACTTCCTTTCGACTAATCATGTTTTCCAAAGTTCCTTGCAGGGCCATGGAAGACGCCTCACGCTTCTCATCGGCCTTCGAGCTTGTCTTGCCCCTCGGCCTCTTGAGCAAGTCTCCCTGATCAGCCACGGCCGCCTTTCCTCCTTTCTTCTTATGAGCGGCATATTGGTCTTTGAACTGAAGGAAATATGCCCTAGAGGCAATAATAAAGTTGTTATTTTATATTTTCTTATTCATGATAAATGTTTATTATTCATGCTAGAATTGTATTGATCGGAAACCTAAATGCATGTGTGAATACATAGACAAACACTGTGTCCCTAGTGAGCCTCTACTTGACTAGCTCATTGATCAAAGATGGTTAAGGTTTCCTGACCATGGACATGCGTTGTCATTTGATAACGGGATCACATCATTAGGAGAATGATGTGATGGACAAGACCCATCCGTTAGCTTAGCATAATGATCGTTCAGTTTTATTGCTACTGCTTTCTTCATGTCAAATACATATTCCTTCGACTATGAGATTATGCAACTCCCGGATACCGGAGGAATGCCTTGTGTGCTATCAAACGTCACAACGTAACTGGGTGATTATAAAGATGCTCTACAGGTATCTCCGAAGGTGTCTGTTGGGTTGGCATAGATCGAGATTAGGATTTGTCACTCCGAGTATCAGAGAGGTATCTCTGGGCCCTCTCGGTAATGCACATCATAAGAAGCCTTACAAGCAAAGTGACTAATGAGTTAGTTACAAGATGATGTATTACGGAACGAGTAAAGAGACTTGCCGGTAACGAGATTGAACTAGGTATGAAGATACCGACGATCGAATCTCGGGCAAGTAACATACCGATGGACAAAGGGAATAATGTATGTTGTCATAACGGTTCGACCGATAAAGATCTTCGTAGAATATGTAGGAGCCAATAAGAGCATCCAGGTTCCGCTATTGGTTATTCACCGGAGAGATGTCTCGGTCATGTCTACATAGTTCTCGAACCCGTAGGGTCCGCACGCTTAACATTCGATGACGATTTTGTATTATATGAGTTATGTGATTTGGTGACCGAATGTTGTTCGGAGTCTCGGATGAGATCACAGACATGACGAGGAGTCTCGAAATGGTCGAGAGGTAAAGATTGATATATAGGACGATGGTATTCGGACACTGGAAGTGTTCCGGAGAGTACCGGGTACATATCGGGTCACCGGAAGGGGTTCCGGGCACCCCCGGCAAAAGATATGGGCCTAATGGGCCAAGAGGGGAAACGCAGCAGCTAGCAGGGGCTGCTGCGCCTCCCATATGGGCCGAACCAGAGGAGAAGGAAAGAGGGGAAGAGAGAAGGAAGGGGAGGGATTCGGCCTCCCCCTTCCTTCCCTCCTCCCTCCTCTTTCCTTCCCCCTCCGGCACTTATGGAAGGGGGGGAGGCTGAATTGGGGAGGACCCCAAGTAGGATTCCTCCTACTTGGGGCGCCCCCTTGCTGATCCCCTCCCTCTCCCACCTATATATACATGGGGAGGGGGCGCCTAGAACACACAACATCAACTGTTAGCCGTGTGCGGCGTCCCCCTCCACAGATTACACCCTCGGTCATATTCTCGCGGTGCTTAGGCGAAGCCCTACGCAGATCACTTCACCATCACCGTCACCACGCCGTCGTGCTGACGGAACTCATCTACTTCGTCGACACTTTGCTGGATCAAGAGTTCGAGGGACGTCATCGAGTTGAACGTGTGCAGAACTCGGAGGTGCCGTACGTTTGGTGCTTGATCGGTCGAAACGAGAAGAAGTTTGACTACATCAACCGCATTGTCAAACGCTTACGCTTTCGGTCTACGAGGGTACGTAGACACACTCTCCCCCCTCGTTGCTATGCATCTCCTAGATAGATCTTGCGTGAGCGTAGGAATTTTTTTGAAATTGCATGCTACGTTTCCCAACATGAACTTGGGGCAATCTCTGATGAGCAACCAACAATGCGTGAGAGTAAAGGGCTTGTTCTTGTGCCGGGCCTTGAAGGCTTCCAAAGATTGGAATGCCTACACAATCAAAGATGCGGCCGCAATTGTAACATGGAAGGACACAACATGCATGAAACATAAGTGGCATGCCAACATGAAAGGACACAAGATGAAACAACGAGAGGTTCATACCAAGTCACCAAGGCCTAGCCAGCTCACGGGACGGGCTTCGACGCTCTCAAGTGCGGCACAATAATTGTTGCACTCTTGTTGAATGAACCCCCATCTCTTTTGGATTGAGTTGATGCCACGGGTGCTCGCAAATTGGTAGGGGGCAAACTTCTTTTGCTCACGAAAGGTTTTGTGAACTCTCGTCCAAAAGACGGATCCTTTTTGCTCGACACCTTTCATCGGATCTTGGCCTATCTCCATCCAACTCTCCCAAATCAAAGTGTCCTTCTCTTGGGTGTATGATCCCGTGCGAATACTTTGCCTCCTCTTTTGTGCCTCGCCCCTTTGGGTGAGCTCATCGATAAACACCAATGGCTCCTCCGCAATGTCGACCTCCTCCTCATCTTCACAATACAACTCACCATCTTCATGCCATGAGTTGGCATGGTCGTCCTCATCTTCATCATCAAGGCCGGCGAATTGAATGTCAACATATTGGCCGCGACCATTCTGGCTTTGGGTCGTGTCAGGATCCAAAGCTTGGCCTTGGCCGTCGACGTGGAAGGCCTCGCAACTGCCATTGAAGATGACGTTCTACATGAATGCCGCGTAGTCAGGGTCGTCGGCCGTCGGCGTCGGCAGTGGCATTTCATCGAACAACTTGCGGGCACCGGGCATATTGAACGAAGGAATCGACCGGGCGTGCTTCCTTTGTGTCCCAACGGACGGCTGGCCAGCGCCACTGTACCCCGGCGTGACGTTGAGGTCGATGACGCCAGCGGGCGTGGCCGGAGCGACCACACTACAGTCCACCGAGGTGGAGAACCGTGTCTGCCCATGGCCATGCAGCTGCGGCGCATGATACCCTGGCGTCTCGGGCGTGACGGACGAGCTCGGGGACTGGTACCGCAAAGGACGAACGGCCGACGAGCCTGTGCTGGCCGCGGCCATGGCTGTGACCGAGAGAATGGCCGGCGGGGGTCGGCAAAACCCTAGCATGAGGAGGGCGTGCGCCTTCACGATGATGGACTCCTTGTTGTTGACGTCGGCCAGGTGCTGCGCGGCACGCCTCGGCGGCGTAGTCGGCAGCGGCCTTCTTCTCCGCCACCTTTGTCCGCCGATTCCTCCTCTTAGCCGATTCGGCGTCGAGTTTGGCGAGCTTCGTCGGCATGAGCTCCGACCGCAGCTTCTTCATAGCCTTCTTCTTCGTAGCGGGGCGCGCGGCCACGGCCGGGTCGCCGGGATTCGTCGGGCCACCGGCCATGGAGGACGGAGGGGAGGGGGGGCGCGGGAGGGTTTTGGGTGAAATGGAGGGAAAATGAGCGGCTGTGTCCCCGACGGCCAGGCCAGGGGAGGACAAGGGCGCGCGTCCCGCCAGTCCGCGCACTGTCCATTTCGACGCAAGCGCGACCGAAATTTGGGCCAGGAATGGGTCGAAAGCGGACCGAAAGCGGACATTGATCCGTTTGCTCCCGCCCGTTGGGCCGCGTTTTCTGTATATTTACCCCAAACAGATGTGACTGGATGATTTGGGATCGTGCGTTGGAGTTGCCCTAAGTCCTCCTCCACATATCCGAGGTAGGTATTTCAAAGTGAAAGTGGCAGCGACTGTGATTTGTCTTCGGAGGAAGTGGCGGTGTGCTGAAGCAACCATAACTACAATCCTACATGACACTTGGCCACTTGCTAGTGGGAGGGTTAGAAGGTATTATCTTACCCACGTGTGTGTTCTTGCTCCGACGGCCATTGGCGATCACCCGCGCATAGTGGTCTTCTGCCCGCCCTGGTGTTACCCATGATATATCCCCATACTTACACGTAGCAAAATCGAGAAATAAGAATGACAGGGAACCTCCAGCCTCCTCAGCGATTTGGGATTCCTGACCGTTGGATCTTTTGCTTGATTGGATTTCAGCCGTCGGATCTCGCCTCAAGATGACACCAGCCGTCGGATCGACCCGGTGTACCTGTAGCAATGAATAGTTACGGCCTTCCCACGCTGCCGCTCACTGCCTGGTTCCCGACTGGATCTCGCTGACTTGTGGGGTAACCCGCTTGGTGGGCCTCGCATGTCATTCTGTGTGTCTGTGGCGCGTCCCGTGCGACCCATAGGTTCGCTCCAGCGGTAAAAGATCTCGCTGCCACCGCCGAAATTTCCGACCCTCACCGAGGGCGTTTTCATCTTTTCACCCTTTTGCCCATATGTGTGGTTGGCCCTGGTTGGACAAGGGCGTCTGCTTCTCTTCACTCCCCCGATTGGGTGAAACCCTAGCCAACATTCCCCATCACAGCCCTCTTCTTCGCTCCCGCCGCCGCGCTCCCGTCCCCCCTCCCCAGTCGCCGCATGAGGTGGACTGCGACCCACGCCCCCACTGTCTCCTATCCCCAGCCAATCACCCCTCCTCTGTGTGCCTCCCTCCTCCTCCTCCTCCTCCTCATCGGGATCGGGCAGGAGGATGAGCACGGGCCGCAGAGATGACAAGGTGGCTGAGCTATCCACGGCGCCGTCATCGTTCTTCTGGACACAGCAGGAGGAGTGCCAGCCATGGGGATGGAAGAGGGGGCCAGCCATCCGCCGTGTCGTGGCCGCCATCCAGGACGAGACGCTCATCCACACGAGCGACAAGCCTTGGACTAGGCCGCGCCACGAGAAGCAGACGGCGGAGGCCATTGCCAGGTGCGCCCCTCTACCTCCCTCTCCTCTCCCCCCTCTCTCAGATTCAATCCAATGACCTCTGCATTTCCTTTCCCACTACATCTGGTCCGAGATCTGAGCGCACCCGTCGACGCCGCCGTTCGTTGTCCACTTGGCCGCAACCATCCCCAAGAAGAGGGGATGTCACGGCAGCGGGATCCTCACCTGTCTCCACTCCCTCACCTCCCCGTTCTGCTGGCAAGGGTGCGGTACCCCATGGGGGGATGCTTCTCGCTCGAGGAGCAGCCACTCCGGAGCAGGAGCAGGACAGGTTCGTTCGTGCTCTGTCTACTCATGCGCTTGCTATACTTGCTGGAGTAGGCATATGGTTCCTGCGTGTGCGGTTTGGTGTCTGGGTTTTTCCCAATTCCAGTCCAGAAGCATGGATTTAGGGATTATCTTACTTGGTTTTGGGTGCGGCTGCTGGCAGGCAAACCATTTTGTTTGGATTGATTATGCTGCGGTATTGAGAACTGGCGTGACGCTATCGTTGTGCCTGTGAGCTACTGAACGAGTGATGGATATTTGGTGCTAAAGTTTTGGATATCAGGGTCCTCTATTTTGTGACTTTTAGACCAGGCTTGCATGGGAACGTGTGGGTCTCCCCTATGGCCTGTGGAATGCGTGCTATAGTGATATGCTGATGGGTGTTGCCGATGTAGCTGCAGTCTGAAGGAAATACCCATGGGAGTAGCAGTTTGCGATAGAACATACACCACATTTAGCTCAGGTTTTGGTGTGGAAAACTCCGTTTTCATTAACTTTGTTGATGATGGAGCCTGCAAACCGCTGAGGCGAAATTTGAGTACTCTTATAATGCCAGGCGTGGTTTCAGGCACTCCTCAGTGTGAGTAGAGAGTCATCTCTCCTAGATAGTCAGGCATAACATGAGACATTCCATGCTGATGTTTGAGAATTTGCATAAGAGCTGCTTTGCCCATAGGAAAGGGGAATTAAAGAGATGGCATATTGGGCGCGGCCTTGGACATATGCACACTGACGCTCCTTTAGAAGAGCCACCGTTTGTTCCGTTCGTTGAGGCTTTGACCGTCCTACCAACTGCTGTTGCATCGAGAGGTTGCAAAGCTTCTGGTCTATGAGCTCTTCTTTTTCCTTGCTATCTAGCGGTCAAATATATGTGGATTGGTTGTTATGTGCGGCTTCAGTAGTTTCTTAAATGTGTTGGCTGCTCGTATCTGGCTAATGTTTTTTTGGATGCATTAGTTGCTCGAGGTTGGATATGGTAGGATTCCTTTGATGGATTAGGGGATATACTTGGATCCTTGGTATTTTTTGTTGCCATGTGGGAGGCTCGGCCGCATGTCTAGATTCCTGCCAGTTTTTCTGTTCCTTTCTGAATTTGCGTGCGGTGGTGTTACTCATTTAGGTTTGTTCTTTTGAGCCGCACAGGGGTGTGGTTAGGGTTTGGTTGTGCTTTCTAGATCCAATGATGTTGTACCTGTTGTGGAACTTTGACGTGTATGTTGTCTCATGATGTTGTTAGGGTATGCTCCTCTCTGGACCACGTTTCAACAGGTGCTTCTCTTTTAATGTTCTGTTATCGAGGCATTGATGTATCCATTTCCTCTGTTTTCATGAATAATGCTTGAGCATTCTGATCCTCACTTATGTGGTTTCAAGAGAGCACATTTTTTTGTTTAGGACATGAACATGCATTCCCTGTAGTCAACACTTTCTGCAATGGGAACCCCCATTAACAAAAGATTATATACATTTGCTCTTTTCCCTACAATGGCCTGTGAATAACTCATCATAGCTCTAAGAGTGAAGTACGTATGAACATAATGTTCTCATTTTTTCTATAATGGCCTTTCGTGTTGCTTTAAAGTTTCCTTATAATACAATAGTCAGTTGAGTTGTTGATCAGAAGATAAGTAGAATGACCACTAACATTGATACTGTTTGGGTTGAACTTAAATGAACCTAGCATTTGGGTTTAACCAAGTTCTATACCAGTATGCATAAGTATATTTAGATGCTCCTACTTTTTTGAGGACCCCATTATTAAGTGCAGTATACAATAGTGATAAGAAATTAAGACTTCATTGCATATGTAGGTAAATACATCGGACTGATTCAACCATCTCTAAAACTCCATATGCACTGCAGCATGAGGAGCGAAGATCAACGACCTGATATACATCATTAATGATGAAGGTATAAATTTGCTACTACTCTGTTTATGATGGCTTCTCATGGGTCGGAATGAATTGTTTTTAAGGTAGAATGTATCGGGTCCATACAGAATATCACGTACTAATCAATTTTCTGTACTCATGCTTAGTGATTACCGAAAGGAATCTGTGAGTTCCTGCAAGATGCATCTCCAGCATTTCTTGTGCAGATCAGTTCCTACTCATATTCCCCCCTTGCATAGCAATCGACTTATTTTAGGGACATTAATATGATAATATCATCATCGGCCTATGAATTTATCACATAATTTCCTGCTTTACAGTTCTGTTGAACATCCTTTTTAAATACTTTTATTTCTTGAAACCTCAAAACAGTAGTTGGTACTGGCCAGTCAGTCATGGTAATGGTAATGGTACATTATGTGATAAATTGGTACTGGCTAAACCTCAAGATATTTTTACTTCTTGAAACCTCAAAATAGAAGTAATGGTACTGGCTAAGCAGCCTAGCACGGGGTGGGTGCATGACTACAGCATGGCTGACTGGCATCATAAAATTATTTGCTGATACATGTTGATTCATAAAATTATTTACTTTGTTCTGGAACTGCAAGTTAATTCATCCATCCATGCCTGTTGCATATCGTGAGTGAACCAAATAGCTACCTTTCATTCCTGAAAAGGCAGCCACCTTGTTGGTCTTGCAGGAACGGATCGGCAACGCCATTAGCAGCCCAGCCCAGCCGCCGAGCCGGGGCCGGCCTACTTAACCCGACAGCTTTGCTGGGCCGCTTCGTGTCTCAAGCCGTGACAGAGGAGGAGATCTAGGCGAGCGCGCCATCTCCATCACCCGCCCTCCTGTCCGCGTCTCCCCGCCCCTTCTCCTCTGGCAAGAGGAGCACGAGCCGAGGCATGCCGCCTCCGATTCTGTAGTGCGCCCGATGGCTGCCTCCGCAGTAGCAGCGGCAAGCCTTGGACTAGCTCGCGGCACCATAAGCGGCCAACAAAGGCCATTACCAGGTGCATCCATCTCCCTCCTCCTCTATCTCTGTCTCTTTGTCTCTATCGGTGACTTATTTTGTTCGCCATATTGCAGCTGATCCAGGACCTGAGCGCACCTGTCGCGTCCGTCGTTCGTTGTCCGTAGTAGATGAATTATTAATCATGGCTTTCTTTTGTATAACATACTCAAACTTGTCCCTTCTTATATATTGGAGTTTATTGGATCACGAATTCCGGATTGATCATTGTAGGTTGTTAGACTCATAGAATGTTGTTGTAACAAATGGATTTGCAAGTAAGGGCCTCTATCTGTGCACCATGATTTTAGTCTTCAGGTAATCTGTTTTAGATAGTAGATTTGTAAATATGAAATGTGCTTGGAGTTACTTTTCTTTCCTTTTTTTATCCATTTGTCAGGATTTATCCTTTTCTACAACTATGTGCTTGGCGTTGAGTTTCACTGTACTTCAAAGTTATATAGAGCATTATATATGAGTATATGATTGGCTAGCAGTTCCCTTCAGGATACATGTGCTAGGTTTCAATGTCTCCGTTGCCTTGCTTGATTTGTTAGGTGTCTCATTTTTTCTCTGTCTCGCAAGATATAATAGGCAGAGGCAAATAAAAAATGTACCCCATACACTGATCCACACTGTAACTATGCTAAGTGAGGTTTAGCTCCCAAAATATTTCAGGGCTTAAATCCTATATGGTTTTAGTAGAAAATGGCCACACAAAAACAAATTGATGGATCATCGTGGTCTATCTTCACCGGCACCGGGGATGCCATCAGATCAGGGTCATGGAGCAGTAACTGCAAACATAGAGCCCCAAAGTATCACTCTGTAGGTGAATTGTATGATGGGTTGGAGACTTCTAAGACAACATGAACTGCCAACTACAATTTAAAGCATATCTGGTATTTTCCTATTCTTTGTCATGTTTAGAATACATGGTCTGATAGGGTCAGCGTTTGTATGAACTTTTGGTGGATAAAGTGTTTTGTATCTTAAGCAAGTTCATCATTGAACAAAAAAATTTGATTGTGTTTTCCTGAGTTGCGAGGCATGAATATCTTCTAATGATGTTGTTCCTGTATGGATGCATATGCTAAACCTGAATTACTACCGACTTATTACCTGCTTGACCAAAACGTTGGGACCGGCACCTCGCGCAGAATATGGCGAGTGACTCGGGCCAAGTCGCGGTGAATCATGTTGCCCGACGCCGTGTGCCGCATCAAACATGCCTCACAATGGATGCACTGAACTAGAGAGGCTGGTATGGAAACCCCCCCCCCCCCCCCATACACAACTTGGAAAGAGGTAAAATTTTGAACAAAGAGGATTTTTTTGTTTGTCAAATGAGCTAAAAGTGCGGAAATGGGATTTGGAAGACGGGCTCCAAGGAGCCTTTTTTTTTTATCGAATTACTTTTTATATCACCAAAGAAACAGAAACAAATATACAAGTACATGTGTTGTATGGGCTTATGAATTTTCATCAATATATATTTTCATATGTCGTGTATATAAAAAGGATAAGCGCATAAAACAAAATGGAGCTACTTTTGTTATATTTGGACTCATAAATCGTCACACTTGTGTAGACTACAATTACCGTATTATTTAGTGAAACTTTACAGATATGTAAAGGTCATCTATGCATCCTCGTAAAAAGTTGGTTTAGAAAACTACTACTCCGTCCCATAATGTAAGACGTTTTTTGATACTACTGTAGTGTCAAAAAACGTCTTACATTATGAGACGGAGGAAGTAATTTTTTATTAACTTGCAAATATGCTTTTTGTTTCCTTTTCAAAATACAGGGTTTAGACAAACCTGGGAGTCCTATAGAAGGTGTCACAAATTAAACTACATCTTGAAGGGTAAAAGGTGGATCTTTTTTACTTAAATCTTGTTAATGTTAGATCAACAGAACATTAGATAT
This sequence comes from Thinopyrum elongatum, assembly GCA_011799875.1. NCBI lineage: Eukaryota > Viridiplantae > Streptophyta > Magnoliopsida > Poales > Poaceae > Thinopyrum > Thinopyrum elongatum. The sequence goes on along the minus strand of CM022300.1, from coordinate 552,834,132 downwards.
AACAAGATATAGGGTAACCAACAGCGTAGCCAGGATTTGTTTATAATCCGGACCAAAATGATGGCTAATGTACTAGAATATTTATACCCCGTAGCAACGCACGGGCTAATACCTATATTGGCTATGTTGTGTTAAATTATAGCTACACAATCATATAATACAAACATGTAAATTATGGCTAATGTATTAGAATATTTATAACCCATAGCAACGCACTTGCTAATACCTATATACTACTTAAAAAAAGAATAGCGTTACTTTCCTTCTCAGGCAGAGTGCGTCGTCCAAATAAACTTATATTTTCTTTGGTAAGCCAATAAATAATTACAAAATAAAATCCTAACATATATTTATGTATGTGAAAGGGCGTATAGGGTTTTTCGTGCCGCCACCGCCATCTGAGAAATTTAGGCCCCCTCGCCTTCGGCTGTCATCTTGACGCTAAGAGGTGGGGGCGCCTCGGATATTCAAGACCTTTATGTTCTTCGTCAACGTCTAGTGATCATCATAATTTTGTGAGAATAAATTTTTTCTTGTTCTTTTGGCGGTGTCATGAGGTTAGAGAGTTTTCTGTCCTTGCAGATTCGATTATTCGGATCTGATGAGTTTATGTTGCTATGTCAAGCTTTTTTTCTTGCTTTGATTCTCTATGAAGGTGAAATCTTTCATCGACACCATTGCGAAGATATACTGATTTGACGGCCTGTACTTCTAGGGATCATCCCCGGCCCAAGTACGTTCATCTATCAAGGCTTCCCATCTTCTTGGATGGACGATTCAAGGCGCTTTCAAAAACCATTATTGGTAATGTTGTGCGGGTGAAAGAGTGACTACATCGTTGCTTCAGTCCAATTGCAGTATCTTTACCAAAGTCATTGGAGTATTTCTTCGAGCGGAGTTTGATACCGCGAAGAAGGTGTTTTCAAGAGATTTCATTGTAATTCTTAGTCATAGGAGTTACTTTGTAATTTCTTGAATCTTAGGTTCAAATCAGTGTACTTGTAATTGTTATGAGTATGAATAAAGTTACATGTGTTTTCCATAATAATAATATTACGTACGTAAATCACGGGCAGGATTTGATGGACATTTATTTACACAATCACATTAGTACGGACAGGAAAATAACGGGCTAATGTACTAGAATATTTATACCCATTGCAGCACACATACAATTATCTACTCTAACACAAAAACGAGGGCATGTTTGTATCTCGCTTCAAGCGAGACCAAGCGCGCCTCAGCTGACCCGCTAGTGCGCCGGCCCAGTAGTGCGCTCCTTTGTTCCTTCGTTTTGTTCTGTATTTTATTTATTTTTTATATTTTGAAATATTATATTTTTTTCGAACATCATGTTACTTAATTTTTTAAAAAGTTCAATGCACATTAAAATAATGTTAATGCAATGTAAAACAATTGTTCATGCAATTTCTAAAAAATGTTCTTTGTATTAAAAAAATGCTCACACGTTTAAATTTCTTCATGATGTTTTAAAAAATGATCATGAAGAGATAAATAATTGTTTCCGTAATTTGTAAAATGTTCATACCATTCCAAAAACTGTTGATTGTAGGAAAAAATGTTCATGCATTTTAACGATATGTTTAGTGACATTTTGAAAAATGTTTATGAAAAATAAAAGTTGTTTGTGCAATTTCAAAAAATATTAGTAACTTATAAAAAATGTTATAACATTCACAAGTGTTTGCATGTTTAAAAACATTTCATGAAATTTTTGAAACATGTCCAAAGTGTGCTTAAAAATGTTCGCTAGGTATTTTAATAATGTTTAATGTGTATGTAAGAAATGTTGGATCTGTATACAAAGCTTGTTCAATGTTAATTCATAAAATGTCGACATATATTCTTGGAAAATGAAAAATAAAATAAAAATAGAAAAATAAAAATAAAAAGCAAATGAAACACCTATGAAACCTGATAGAGAAAAACAAACAAAAACCCCGCATTGAATCGTCCCAAAACCGGGTAGAAGGTTCCACGAACATGTCCTCAGAAGCTTTCCAAAATCGCTTCTTGGGCCGGCTCACTTTAGTGTTTCAGGCTGTAGGCGAGGCTATCATATGTATCGCAGTAAGTGATATATATGTTCTGCGCAAAACAGACCTTACATAAATGGTAAAAAGTGAAATTCACCAAAAAAAAAGGTTAAGTGTTTTTTACAGGGCAAATCCAACACGGTTCTTCAAAACAATGCCAAACGTCTGGACTGGGTGGTCCACACAATTTTTGCCATCCAACGTCACCAAATCCGTCCAAATGTCCAAAATCCCACAAACTGCCATTAAACTTATGGGTGGTCTGGGGGGAGTACGGAACACCACGGATACGTCAACTCAGCCTTGGACCCACCGGCAACCCACCTTTTCTCCTCCTTCATTCTCTCTCATCTTTTAATTGGACAAAGAGCGGACATTTGATGGATATGGTTAGATGGTCGGCTCCCGTACCGCTGTCCAAGGACACGTTTGGACGTGTTTTATGGACTTGATGCTATCGGTTTGGTGAACCCCGTTGGAGTTGCCCATGGACTTGATGCTATCGGTTTGGTGAACCCCGTTGGAGTTGCCCTTAAGAGGTACTCCCTCCGTTTTTATTTAGTCCACATATTAGTTTTGTTCAAAGTCAAGCTTTATAAACTTTGACAAAGTTTATAAATAAAAATATTAACATATACAATAACAAATCAATACCATTAGATTCATTATTGAATGTACTTTTACATCATATAGATTTGTTATGGTAAATGTTTATATTTCTTTCTATAAATTTGGTCAAACTTTACAAAGTTTGACTTCAGTCAAATCTAATATGCAGAGTAAATAAAAACAGAGGGAGTGCTATGGGAATGAGAACAAAGAGTAGAGTTTACTATGCGAGGCCGACTATCCCATCTTCATGAATGTTGCTAGACTAGAGCCTTCTAGGCAGAAATGAAGCCCAAGAAGCCTGCCCGTGTACTTTTGGTCACTCCACTGCAACCTAAAAAAACAAAATAAATTCCAGCACAAGGGTAACCTCAAGCAAAACATGTATGGACTCTGAAATTTCGCCTAACACCATCTTAGCTTCTACAGTTCTTCAGACAGACTCGCTGTAATAAAAGGAAATCCGAACAATTTCACACGTAACAATTGAGGCCCGAGTTCCAAAGTTGGAAATTACGGAAATTTCACAAGACCGATCGATCCCTTTACAGCCGAGACCGGCAAGAGTTGAACCAGCTCAAGCGAACGCGCGTTGCAAAGGAGAAACTTTTCATGGCACCATCTCTCAGCTTTCTCAGGGGAACGAACGAGTGAACCATCCGGGCCGGGGTCAGTAGCTGCCTTCCTCCTGCTCGCCGTAGCCGCAGTACATCTCGGCGCCGTGCAGCGACGACCCGTCGGAGCGCTGGTGGGCGCCGCTGTAGCACCCGGAGCTGCTCTGCGTGGACGTCATGGACTGGTGGTCGTGCTGCTCCGCGGCGGCCGCCACCTGCCACGCCTGCTGCTGCAGCTGCTGCTGGAGCAAGGGGTGCATCGCCGTCGCCGCCCCCAGCTGCGCCTGCGTCCTGGCGTGCGCCACCTGCGCCTGCAGCGCCGCCACCTGCTGCTGCAGCGCGAAGATGTGGGCGACGCAGCCGTAGACGGGGTCGCGCAGCCGGGCCTGCGCCTCGTAGGTCACCGTGGCGGCCGCCTCGCTCCGGTCGCCGGGGGCCACCTGCTGCAGCAGCTTGGCCGCGTTGCTGGCGCCGAACACCTTGTGGATGGCCGCGAACTGCGACGCGCCGTCCTCGGCGCAGAAGTAGGGCGCGAACACGCACTCCGCCGCGCACCTGCGCCGCAGGAACTTGCACGCCCCGCACGGCGACCCCGTCGTCGTCACGCCCGCGCCGGCCATCGTCGCCGTAGTCGAAATTATAGCCCGATCGTCCGATCGCTCGCCTGGCCTGACTAGCTAGCTTATGAGCTCCGAGCTCTGACTTGTGGAGACGGCGCTTTCAGTTAGCTGCACACGCACGAGACTGGAGTTTTATAGCTGGACTAAGTAGAGGAGGTGACGCGAAGACATGGGCTGCGAGGGGACAGGGCTTGAGAAGAATGCGCATCATGTACAGGAGGGCGAGGGGCTCGTGTGTGCGGTTCGGGGACACCGGCTACTTGAATAGTGCGATTAAACTTGGTGCCAAGAAAAATGAGAGAAATGCACATGTGTGCCTTACCCTTGCGTACTGTTGATTTGCATGATTAACGGCTCACACATTCCGCAAGGAACAGAGAAAACTGGTGTCAGATGAATACTGATCATATGGCTGTGTGCATCGCTCGATGTAGAGGCCGGGGTTTATCCTTTTATTTTGAAAAAAAAGATGAATACTGATCATGGACAAACTCGCTATGCTTGTATCGCCTTCATGCGACGTTACCACTCAAAATAAAACTTGTAGAGCTCCTGCCAATTTCTGAAGAAGAACAACTGGCATCGAAATTAGCACCGCTGGATTTGAGGGTTCAGACTGATACTTTTCCGGAGAAACACACTGCACTGTCAGTGCTCAGTACCAGTGTCAACGCATAAGCTTGACTTGTAGTGTAGTAATTCCACGTTGAGGGCCTCAAACAACTGTTGCGAGATTTCAGACGACATGTGCTCACGTTGAAACAGAGAAGGTGGCGTGTGATGAGATGTGTTAGCTGGGACGTAGAAGAGAAAAGAAGGAGAAAGAAACAAGGAGCAGCCATGCATGGCGCCTTTTGTCGCCGGATGCCGCTCACTTTCAGGGAAGGAGGAGTGGTGAGAGGCTGGGCTGGGACTCTGCCTCCTTTTATTTTTCTGTTTCGTGTCTGTTGCTCCGGTTTGTTTATTGCTTCGCCTTCTGTCCGGTACACCGATGCTCGTCCAGTTGCGCAAAATCCCGGGGTCTTACCCACACACGTCACATCGCACAGTCGGCAACGGGCTCAACTACATGTTCAGCCACAGATGCCTCTTTCTTTCGTTTAGGGAGGGCAACACCCGGTTAGCTGCCCTTGGCGCCGTCAAATTTCATTTGAAATCGAAACCTGGACCATTCGATTCTTACTACATGAACTCTCTGAGTATGAAATTTCTTATACGTTATGCATCATTCTTGTAGTGTCTTTCTTGTACAATGTGTCAAAAACATGAAAACTATTGCAACATTTTAAACAGACATTTGTAACATTGTGTGTGTGCGCGCGCGTGCGCGTGCACGCAACATATGCCAATTTACCATAGCAAATCATCACAAGCATATAACATAGAAGCCAACTCTTCCAGCAACCCAAAAGACAAGCGGAACATGAACACAACATTGGCATCAAACACCTAGAGTTAACGCAACGCATAGCTTGTATGTTTGCAACAAACTAGAATGAGATTCTAACATGCGAAGAAACATATGCAACATAAAAATCTCCAAAACACTTACCAAGTTTTTGGTCCACCTACCTTGCCGACTCGGGCTCACTAGAGCCATGCAGAGGTCGGATACAATGACCCCGAAGCCCGAAGCCATTCTTCCTAGGTCTACAATCTTTCTAAGATCGATACTGGGACTCACCTCAGTTTTGAGCTCCAACTCAGGCCACGACGGCAAGCCCTTTCATTTTAGTACGAGAGAAGCAATAATGACCCACATGAAGCTACCCTGGTGCAGAGGACTACAACTATAAAAATCACATTTTAATTTTGTTTATGTATGTACAGTGTGTGAGACCTTAACTTTAGGTGTGAGATCTTTGTGAATATACCAAGATACCAAATCATTTTAGCTCTAGCTCTACCCCTGGGAGATAGAGTTACGGAGGAGTAGCCACAAAGGAGGGGTATGCTTGCTTGCCTGGTCATGGTGTTGGGCTCCCAAGGGAGGAGTTTGTAGTACGTGGCAAGCTTCCCTTAGTTGAGAAACCAAGATATCAATCTATGAAAGTACTAGCTTCCCGCAACAGTTGAATGCTCTGCAACACAATTAAAACTTCACTTGTGTCCCCAGCAGGCCAAACAAGGGTTGTCAGTCCTTGGTATTCTTACTAGTTGCACAAGCCAATTAAAAGATAATTGCGGGAAATATTTTGTATTTTCAGAATAAAACAAAATAAAAAATTAAACAATGGGTAAAAGTTGTTGGAAAGTGATTCTTAAGCTAAATACGGGACCGGGTTCATAGTTTCACCAAGTGTAACTCTCCAAAGCATAAAAGTGCGGTAAGTAACATAACCATGTGAAAAATTGCACAATGAAATATCGCATGCTCATGCGAGATAAATGAATGTGTAAGTTCTACATAGGCAATACGCCTACAATTAAACCAAGATCCTCTCTACATCTAATAGCTAAATAGCTTGTCCATAGAGCGAGCTCCCTCTGCACCATATGGACTTTAAGTGTAAAAACATGTGATTGCATTTAGCAAGATGACATACTGATACCTTTACGGGATTCCAGTGAACCCTCTAATAAACCTTAATCCTTAGTGGCAACAATTCAATACAAGCCATTTCCACTTTCTGTAACTGCGGTAGATTACTTGCAAGATTGAACCCAACTTATGCACATGTCTTTCACTACTGATGACCGATCTAAACTGGCCAAGAGCACACAAGCAACCGAAAAGAAATATACAAATATAGATGAAACAAAGTGGCATGCACAAATCGGAACATAAAGAAATAACTCATTACATGATCAACATCACCGCTACGAATACATCAAATAAACCATAATCATGTAGGGTAGCTTATATTTCTATTATATTGAACATATAAACACATCAAGATGGAGAGATAAAAACTTTGGCTACTGACATGAACCTATATTCCAAGGGGTTTATTACTCACAACTCATTGCTACTTATGAGATGCGTTGGGATTTTCCCCGAAGAGGAAGGGTGAAGCAATATAGTAGCTGATAAGTATTTCCCTCAGTGAGAACCAAGATTTATCGAACCAATAAGAGAACCACGCAAATCCTAGTGAACAATACATGCACACACAAGAGCAAATACTTGCACCCAACACAGGCAAGAGGGTTGTCAATCCCCTTGAGCTCGTTACTTGCAAGGATCAAATTTAGTAGTGATAGATAGATAAACTGCAAAGCAAAAGAAAAGTTAATAAATTGCAGAAAGGTATTTTTCGTTTTAGTAATATGATTAAGATAGGCCCGGGGGCCATAGTTTTCACTAGAGACTTCTTTCCCGAATAAATAGAATACAGTGGGTAGAAAAATTACTATTGGACAATTGATAGAAAAGCGCATAGTTACGATGTTATTCATGACAATGATCACATATATATATGCATCACATCCGTGACAAGTAGACCAACTCTGCCTGCATCTACTACTATTGCTCCACCAATCGACTGCTATCCAGCATGCATCTATGGTATTAAGTTCATGACAAACAGAGTAACGCTTTAAGCAAGATGACATGATGTAGACTGAATAAAACCAAGCAATATGATTAAACTCCGTTGTTTTACCCTTAATTGCAATAATACAAATACGTGCCTCGCTCCCCTTTCTGTCACTGGGTGAGGACACCAGAAAATTGAACCCGTAGGTCTATGGTAAACTACTCACATATCATTGGGGGTGCAGCAAGGATGATGTAGAAGTACTCCATGATCGACTCCCCCTCCGGTAGAGTACCGGAAAGGCCTTCAGATGGGATCGCAGAAGAACAGAAGATGGCGGCGGCAGAAAAAGTGTTTCGGGTGGCTCTCTGTTGGTTTGGGAATATTTGAGAATTTAGAGTTGGAATTAGATCAAATGGAGCTGCATGGGACCCACGAGCTCAGGGGGCACGCCCCCCTGGGGCGCGCCAGGTGAGCTCGTCGCTCTCCCGTAGATTTTCTAGCCTCCTCCCGAACGTTCTAGTGTCCCCTTCTGGTCTAGAAAAAATCACCGTAAAGTTTCATCGTGTTTGGACTTTGTTTGGTATTGATTTTCTGAAAAGCCAAAAACAAGCTAAAAAGAACAACTGGCACTGGGCAGTGAGTTAATAGGTTGGTCTCAAAGAATGATATAAAATTGCATATAAAGTATCCAAGATTTGTAATATAATAGCATGAAACAATCAAAAATTGTAGATACGTTGGATACATATCACTCATCTTGGAGCGCGAGGATCGAGGTTGTGTGATGATGGAGATGGCTTCCCCTCCATCAAGGTTCCAGATTAGGTCTAAAAAAATAGGTCACCTTGGAAACGTGATGTGGGGGCAGCAAAGAAATGCTCGATAACCAGGGTAGAAGTTTCGGGTAATATACAATCCATTTGGAACCAAAGGCACCCAGGGGGTGCCCGTAGGCCACAGACGCCCTAAGTCCCCCATAAGGTGGGTTCCTAGAGGGGGTGCATGTGCACTGTGGGGCCCACCAAGGCAAGTGTCTGCCCTCTGGCTCTCTCCCGACACAAAACTGCGAGAAATATTTTTTTCATGGACTATTCTTTGGTGTGTTTCCCAAAATGCTAAAAACACGAAAAAAATAGAAAATGGCGTTGGGCATTGGATTAATATGTTAGTCCAGTAAAATTCAATAAAAAGTATGCCCAAAGTGTATGTAATTGATAGCAATGTAGCCTGAATCATACGATGGATATGTTGGAGATGTATCGAGGTGACAAGGGAGAAGTACGTCAGAGGATTGGAGGAGGAGCCATTCTCCTTTTGGCTACCCCAGGGAAATAGAAATGGGTGGAGAAGGCGAGGAAGGGGCTATACTGTTCCCTTGGAATAACCAACCGAATTTCTCAAATTGCTACTAGATAGGACGCATTTACCTTTAATTTGGTCATGATATAGTACATATCCACTTTGGTTCGCATGATTCAAAAAGGGATTTCTATTTTCATGCCCCTCCTTTCTTAGTTGTGCTCAGTTTTACCCCGCCCATCTAACAGTGCTCACTTTTGCCCTCCTTCACTCGCCCACGCCTAACAAAAGGCCAAACCGCGTCTTGCCGTCCGATCAAAGCCTTTGATCGTCACTTCGCCCGGTACTGACGTGTGGGACCTACTTGTAAGGCCACATGCATTTGCATCACCGGCTCTTTCCTGCACACAGTCGTGTGGGACCCACAATTTGGCCGCATGCGTTATTGATTTTGCATCGCCGGTTGATTCCTACATAGTCTTCGACTGACGCATGGGACCCATCGGTATGCAAAACTAAATCAGCGTCGCGTGCTGTTTCCACATAAGCGACTGCTCGTGTTTTCACACATGGGGAATTAAGTCGCCCGCGTCCATTAATGGTGGATTAACGCCGCAACCCACCCCCTCACGTGCCATATATGCAGCCCCCCGTCCCATTTTGCCGCTCGCCTCCACAACCTTATCCGCAGACGGCGCCACTGCAGCACAAACCGTAGCCCTCCTCTCCCACCTCCCCTTCCGCATCCATGGCATGGCCCCGCAGCATCACTCTCCGTGAAGCTGATCTTCTCGCCATCTGCGACATCCCGACGCCGCCGGACACGCGTCTACCGGCTGGATGGGTTGTGTGTTAGGGGGTCTTCTCGTGGCACCTCTCCCCGCCTTTGGCTCGGTCGCCTTTGCGCGCCGTTCAAAGGTTTTGGGCAGGTCTGACACCGGAGGAGGGGGCGCATCCAGACTTCGAGCCAAAATAGCCTATTATGGCTGCACATCCTCGACTAGGTCTGCACCGCTAGGATCCAGCACATTGAGGGCCCCAACCTGATGCCGCGCAGAAAAATCGCCGGGCGATGTGCCTTCTATGATGGCCTTAGATTCGAGGTCGTCATTGCCCTGTGCCGCTCGCAGGTTGAAGAAGAAGATTAGTTTCTGATTTGGGAATAGGGCCGCACCGAACTTGTGGTTTTATGATTTGTATGAATTCGTATGCTAAAACTGGATTGTATTTTGAGTTGTTTGCATGCACTTTGAATGAATCATGATTTGTATGAATTTTTTTTGAATATGTGTGCAAATCAGAAAATGGGTGCATTTTTGTATGATTATCCATGCAATTTTAACAAGAATCTGAGAAAAATTATACTCTCCTTCCCAAAATGTAAGGCGCCGCTTGACTTTTCTGGTCTTCGTTGGAGAATTTTGACTATAATTTTCACGTACTGTATGTCTATAAAATTAGTATACGGATATATGAAATAAAATTGTTTTGCAAGACAAATATCTCTATGCCATTTATACATGCTAAATCCATGTACTTTGATATATGTTAGCGGTCAAAGTCATTCATCATAGACCGTGCAAAGTCAAGCGTGTCTTATATTTTGAAAAGGAGGGAGTAGAAAATAAAAAAAGGCTCACTAATTAAAATCCTTTTGCATGGAGGCCTCTTATGTGCAATGGCTTGTGCGAAAAATAATAAAATGACAATACCACAAATAAAAGGTTAATTTTCCATTTTTCTAATGCCATACATGACTTTTTTGTGAAGCAAGTGCCATAAATAATATTATAAATTGTGCCCTTTCAATTTTCACCTAAAATTGACCACATGGGATTTCAACTGCCAATTTTTCATGGAATTTCAGAGTGATATTGCCATATTTCATTGATCTATTGAATTTTTGGCAATTTACATCAAGTAATTCAAATTTGAACTGGAAGTGTGCTCTAGTTTGGTTCTATAAATTCTGAAAAATTATTTTACCTTCCACATTAGGAATGTAGGCAGTATCCACAAAGAAAGGTCAAATTTCAAACCATTTTATATGATTAGTCATCTATGCAATTTTGACAACACTTTGAAAGAAATTATAGAAAATGAAAAAATGCTCAATAGTTTAAATACTTTTGCATGGAGGCCTCTTATATGCAATGGCTTATGGGAAAAATGATAAACTAAAAATACCACAAACTTTACAAAAAATCACAAAATGGTCTATCTCAGAGGACCATGGGTTGTGAAGCAAGTGCGAGAAATTTCAGTACATAAGGTTGCATACACATCTCAGATACACAACATTGAAACAATCAACGATAAATAACAAACTTGGGTACATAGCGATAAACAAACTAGATTTTAGTACATGACAACTGCAATTACACAACTGTGAAGGACCACTCATCCTTCGACTTTCCTTTGTACATGATAACCCTTAAAACGTCGCCGACTTCCGTCATAGGCTTACGACGAATGAATACCTATCCTCCTCTGCACACTCATCCTCCTGTACCATCTGCTCGTCGGCGGCCGGAGCAGGCTTTGAAAACCAATCCTTGACCTCCTCCTCCACCATTTGCTCGTCTCCATATGCAAGCCTTTCAATGGTCCTCATAAACTTCTCCACATTATCGGGCATAATTATGTCTAGAGACATACCACGGGAAGGTTGCACGTACATCGCCCCCGGAATACCAACAAGCTCTCGTTGACATCGGGATCCAGCAGGCCATGTCGAAACCGGTATGAATACGAGCGAGCTCGCTGACAAGGATCTGGGGACTCCATTGCCTCACGCATCACCCACACGAAAACCCCGATACAAGTCACCCCCTTGACTCTATCTGGAATTATCCGCCGGATCTCATCCATCCTCGCATCTATCAACAATTGCAATGCATGCTCCACCAGAGCTTTGGTGCTTGGAAACCAGGAGCAGATCTCCTTGCACTTCTCCAGCAAGACAGCGTCACCGGTGCAGAACATCTCCAACGGCGTCGTCATCGCCGACGGCGGCTGAGGAATTGGGGGGGGGGGGGGGGGGGGTGGAGGTAGGGTGCTCGGGCTTCGGGGGATGCGAAATGAGAGAGAGAGAGAGAGTACATGCCCTTTTTTAGACAAATGACCCAGTCGCCCGCTAGCCAGTCACATGTCAGCATTTCAATTGGCCCACGTGTCAGTACTGGGCGAAGTAACGGTCAACGGCTTTGACCCGACGGCAAGGCACTTTTTGGCCTTTTGAGAGGCGCAGGCGAGTAGAGGAGGGGGAAAGTGAGCAATGTTAGATGGGCAGGGAAAAGCTGTGCACAACTAAAGAAGGAGGAGCACAGAAATAGAAATCCCATTTTAAAAAAATACAACAACAAGAAAAGCACAGAACATGATGTCATTCACATATGGAATCCTAAAGGAACTAGACATAAGAATCGATAATAGATGTTGTTCGATTGCACCACAGGGAAACATAGATTTTTTTTATAAAGATTGAGTGGATGTCACCGTGGTCATAGACTCAAAAGAATTTTCCCAATAGGTTAGACCTCTTACCAGAAATCCTTTGGAATTGTAGTAGGAAAGCAAACCAAGAGAAATTTCAAGGATTCTTTCGTTTGATCCAAAATGGATTGTAAAGAAAAAAATATATTATGAATTGTAATCCTTCAAAATTCCTTTGAAAACCTCTTGAACCAAAGACACCCTACAATTATGCACTCTGAGTGATGAGATCGCCGTTGGGTTAATGGTCGTCCCATAACCAATTTTTGGCTTGCGGGAATCTCTCTACTCATTTTCACAGGTCATTCTTTTTTGTATCATAAACAATAGGGAAGGGCCCTACCATGCCATTTTATAATTTTGATGGAAATGTATAGATGAGTAATTACATGGAAAATGATCATATGATTAAAAATAATCTAGCCAGGACCACATGCCTTCTTTAAGACTAGGTTAGGCTCACATTGTGACCATGGAGAAATGCTCCTTTAAGACCAGGTTTAGGGTTGTGGTGCATGCATATACACGGCTGCAGCTGAAACCTTTAGCCTTGAACTATTTCATTACTAGTTTGGGAAACTAGAACGTTATGATATAACAAGTTCTTCAAGAAATTTCCTTTTCCAAAGCACCATTTCCCATGGTTTGACAAACCTAGGGTCTCTAGGGAAGAAGGCTATACCTACACCCAAAACATAATCTAAGGTAATCATTAACACAAACAGACTTAGAAGCAAACAAGTCCTTTCAGTGGTGAGACCAAGGTATGCGAAAGGCATGCATTCATTCTTACAATCAAGGAGGCCGACAAGTTTACTCAATCTATCCTAAAAAATATTAATGGGCACCATGGAGGTTTTTGCTGTAGTTTACTCCGAGGTATAGTGGATTCATAAAATTTCTCCAAGATATCGGTAAGTACAAGTAGCTATTGATTTTCAACACACATGATAATAAGAGTGTCATCAACACAAGTACAATTGGGAAATTCATATCATGTAGTTGTTCAATAGGAAGCCTCATAACCATTTTGCCATGCATCATTCACAACAATCTGAAGAAGCTCGTCAACCAATACAAATAGAATGAGGGTGGGGGGAGGGGTGGGGAATTTCACATAATATTTTCCCTAGAATCACATTTAGTATCACGGAAGTGGAGGCAATATTCAATATGTGGCTGATATGTCTATTCCATTTGTCCCTGAAACCAAGGTGATTCAAGACGAACATGATAACACTATAATCCACTTTGTCAAATGATTCCACAAAGTTTGTTTTGAGAATGAAAAGTTCTTTTTTTTGGCTTGTGGCATATGTCCAGACACACTCAAAGGGTCAAGATAAACAATCTTCTGTGGTTCTCGAACCAGGCTCGCACCTCGCTTTATAGATAAAGCATAGATGAAAGTACAAGGACGAATGATACAAGGTGGAGAGGTAGCCCTCTTACAGAGCAGATCCTGGGATAATCGGATCAAGCAGAACGCACGTGACTACACGACCAAAGGAGAACACAGGGAAGACTAAGTACAATGCCATGCAACACCCTAGCACACCTAAGCTCCATGAAAACGCCTTCATGAGGGAAGACGGCGTGAAATGACACTACTGTCGAGTCCGAAGTGGACATGTGTTTTCACCAGGAACCCTGACACGGAGAGGAGAGCCAAAGGGCGGAACATTTGCTCGGTAGATCATCTGTGCCACCACAAGGTCTCTAGGGCAACTGTGACGAGCTTAGACTCCCAGATCCGGATTTGGGCGTCACCACTCCCAACAACATAGGACCCGCTCGAGCCACCTGACATACCCCCTCGCCGCCCACATGACCAAGAGGGAAAAGCCACCACCATCGCCATAGCGCCCGCAGGAGAGCCAACCATGCAGCCCACCATCTGAGGCCGCCACCCCGGCATCCAAGGCCCGAGACACTGCCATCTGCCCACTTCGTGGAACACCCACCACAATAGTAAGAGCGGAGGCCTCTCCATCCGCTCCTAGCCTAGCATCAGCCATCGACTCTAGGTCGGCGCATCCACTGTTGGAAGCGCCCACACCTACATCCCCAGCTAGCCCTGGTGGACCGAGGGGGACATGAACCGGTGACTGCCGATGGCCCCCATCTAGCAAGCCTCGGCTCTAGCCCTCTGGTCTTGGCCCATGCGAGCTCACACAACGCCACATCCGTGGCCTTCGGTGCCGATCCGACGACCATAGCAGTGATGTCATGACCACCACCAATGCCCACCGCACCCACGAGAGGAACATCACCACTCATGAGCACCTACCGGAACGTGCCCAACATCACTTACCCGGAATGAGACCCCCAACTAGTTTCGGTCCTAGATCTGGCCCTCCCGAACGGGAGCCCCGGGTCGGAGCCACCGTCATCGCGTGTGTAGCTGGTGCTGCATCCAACACCCACGCCACCCCATGCCCCACCGACTCAAACCCAGGAGAAGAGAGGTTGCTACCACCCCCTGCAGTACCCACCGGCACACAACATCCAACTGCACCACCCAAGCCATCGTCACTACCAACAGCTCACACCAACCCCCCTGCAGCCAAACCGAGGACAGCCACACTACCACCATCGTCAACCGCCATAGCCTCAGTAACCGGCCTACACCGCTCGCATTTCAGCACAGTCGAGGTCACTCACGACCCATACCACACGTTGCCCAGAGCAGAACGCCGCCCAAGAAGACAAAGTATGGTTCTACTCTTGATGAACCCATACTGGTTTTTGCCAAGGATGGGAATGATGTCTTTTTGCAGCCTATGAGCCATCAATTTAGTACTCCATACCAAAATAATTGAAGCTCAAAATTGATCCAATGTCAAATTTGTTTAAGGTTAACCAAGTCTACTAGAAAAATGTATTAACATCTCAACCACTAAATTAGTCTCATGAAATTCATTATGAAATATATTTTTGTACTATGTGAACTTGGTGTTGTAGATCATAGCACATTTTTTCTTGAGCCGGCCAAACTTAAGAAAGTTTGACTTAGAACAAGCCTAGAATTTCAATTATTTTGAATGTTCTAGATGTAATAATAAAGAATCTTATGAGACTGATTTGATGTTAATAAAAAAGTAAATAAATAGTCTTCGGAAACTTTTTTTTGCGAGAAACTTCTGAACTATTCATCTTCAACCATGACGGTCCATCGAACACTAGAAATAGTAAAAAGTGCATCCGGATTTGTAGACCACCTGGCGACGACTACAAGCATTGAAGCGAGACGAAGGCGCGCCGCCGTCATCGTCCCTCCCTCTCCAGAGCCGGGCAAAACTTGTTGTAGTAAACAGCCAGGAAGTCGTCGTGCTAAGGCCCCATAGGACTAACGCACCAAAACAACAAATGCCGCCGAGGAAGAGAAACGTAGATCGAAAGGATCCAACTTGAAGACGCAGGAACATAGACGGACGAAGACCGGATCTGAGGAGATCCACCGAACACAACCACTAATCGAATAATGTGAGATCCGTCGGTGACACCTCCACATGCCCATTGATGATGCTACATGCACACCGGGACGGGGCTAGGCGGGGAGAACCTTATTCCATCTTCAAGGAGCTGCCGCCATCTCAACTTCCTGAGCAGGATACAAACCCTAACAAAACTCAAAGAAACACCTAAAATGGAGCCCTCCCGCCGGCAAGGGCCGGGATCTAACACGCCCCCATAGTCCTAAGATCATAAGAGACAAGGCAAATCAACGGCGCCGTCGACGAGAGGCAGGAACCCTAACCGACTTTTCTTTTCCCTGGGAGAAGAGACGCGTGTGTATGTACAATAGTCTTTGGTGACATAATGACCAAAGAGATGGGTCTGTAATCAGCCTGACATTCAGGACGAGGAGTCTCGGGGACTAGGGCTATGAAATGAGTCTTTACACTTCACAAATTCAGACTTTTCATTGTAGAAACCAAAGCAGGGCATACAGAACCGTTCCTTAACAAGGTGCCAACATTTCTTCATGGATATATACCACTAAAGCCATCAAGCCCCGGAGATTAGTTGGATATATTTTTTTTTCCCTGCACGAACACAGCTAGCTCGGGTAATCAATGATGATGACTCATGATTGTCGATCAGGGACACTAGATTGCTGTCATGGATATAAAAACAGAAGAAGAAAAAACGGGGTTGTTGCAAAGCTCACCTCAAGTGCGCCAGCCAGCTCTCAACAATTTTCCGCTACACTGTCTGCTCTCCCAATAAACAAAAACAAGGTATACGAATATAAAGAGTTCTGCACGTACCCTGAATGAATAAGAAAGAACAGGAAATGGTTCGCACGTAACCTTGGGCTAGTTTAATCATGTGCGCGATGATCAAACGCGGCACCTCCGTACGTGCAAACTACCCTCGCTTTTGTATCGGCGTTGGATTAAGATAATGTACGTGCGCGACAGTGCACACGTCCTGATTGCCCCGTTTGTTTGGTTCCCTCTGACTCTGAAGATGATGATTTCTTCTCTGTGTGCATGCAAGTTTGCGCCTGTACATATATGTATGTACCTGTGTGCATTATTTGTTATGCAAAGCGGGAGCGCGCGTACGTGTACATGTCCTCCACGACGAGAACACGGGCGAGTGCGACGGCGCAGCTTACTTTTCTGTGCCTGGGAGATTGAGCGGGTGGGGTAGGTGACTATGAAATGAGGTGCATATATTCATAACCAAACATAACAAATAGATAGCAAAACAGAAAGTAAATAGATAGCATTTTTGCATAGTACTATATGCCATGCCGGCATACAACATTGCACCAGAAGAATCGCCACGGCCATAGTTCATGCATCTCGTCCCTAGTTCATGGCAAGCAAACGGACAAAGAGATGATCAAGCATAGTCACGGTCTTGGATGACCTTTTGCTTGCCCTCAAACCAAGCCTTCTTCTTGGGGTCATCTTGTTCGTGTCGGCCGCCATGATCGCCACTTCCTTGGAGATATGCGCGAGCTTGACCTTCCTTGCTCTTGTTTTGGCTGGCTCGCTTCAACGACTCGGTGGCCGTCTCCGCCGTGGCGCACACCTTCATCGGCTTCTTCGAGGCCACAATGGGGACGGTGACGGCGGGATTTGACGCATCGGTCATGGCGGAAGGGTTTTGGGAGAGAGAGGAGCAAATGGGATGGGTGTGCCACAGACAGACGGGCCAAGGGAGGACAAGGGGCGGGTGTACGCGGCGTGTTCATACGAACGCAAACCCGGTTCAAATTTGGGCCGAAAATGAGTCGCGGCGAAAAAACCCGACAACCATCGGCGCTTTGGGCCGTGAATTTTGTCCACACAGATCGAAGCGAACACGAACAGACCAAATGCATCGGAGCTGGCCAAGGTGTGGGCTCTACTAGTGTCTCTCGGGGCAGCTTCAGGAAATGGGCAGAATATCATGCGGAAACCAACATTCGGTGGAAACCGGTGAAAACCACGAGAAAAAGAGTTTTTGAAGTTTCAAAAAAATCTGAAAAAAATGCGGGATGTTAAGAGGATGATGTTTTATTGCCACACAAAATTTCAAGTTGAAACACATTACGAGATGTGAGCTATGAAAAAGACAAAATCAGTGTTGAATAGTGCCAAATAGTAATGTCACTATTCAGGGCTGAATTTGTCTTTTTCATAGCTCACATCTCGTAATGTTTTTCAACTTGAAATTTTGTGTAGCAATAAAACATCACCTTCCTAACATCCCACATTTTTTTCAGATTTTTTTGAAACTTTAAAATATGGTTTCCACGAAGTTTTCATTGAATATTGGTTTCCGTATGATATTCTCCCAAGGAAATGAGGTGGTTAAGATGCAGAGAAAGTCAGGAATCAAAGGGAGCTTCCCGCGGAAAAAGAAAGAAAGTGAGAAAACAGAGGGAGCGCACAGAAGAGATAATTGCATGCTTAGTCGTCCTTGCAGGCAATGTCTAGGATGGTCCTCATAGTCAGGAACTGCTCCAATACAGTTCTTATACATGAGAATACAATATTTCTGACTGTGCAAATACTACTGCAACCTCCGGAAATCCATGAACTTCTTTTAAAATTCGTGCACTTTTTTGAAAATCGATGAATTTGTTTCAAAATCGAAGAACTTCTCTCCAATTTTTGTGAACTTTTTCCAAAATCGATGATTTTTTTAAAATGGATGAACTTTTTTCCAAAATTGATGAAATTTTATTCAAACAGATGATTTTTTTAGAAAATCTGTTAACCTTTTGATTTCACATTTTTTTCATAAGTATTAAAAAACCACCCAGTTTTTTATTAGTAGATCAACAAAAAAAATGAAAAATAAAACTAAGCTGCGTAGCCAGCAGCCTTTTTTTAGGAAAGCGTAGCCAGCATTCAAACGAGCATAGCCAGCAACCGAACATTTTTTGAAATCACGATAATTTTTTTGACGAACATTTTTTAGAATTCGTGAACTTTATTCGAATTCAGAGACATTTTTTTGGCTCCACGAACTCTTTAAAATTTCCTTTTTTTTGAATTTTGGAACTATTTCGAATTCTGAATTATTTAAATAAGAAAATACAGCTACCGCAGAAAAAAAATAGGGGCCGCCGTGCCGCCGCTCATGGGACGGTCCAAATGGGGATGCGAGGGCAGCGAGGGGATGCACACTGCGTCTCCCCCCAGGGCTCGCCTGCTGGAACGAGGTGACATCCATGCTGGTGGCATGATGATGTTATGCACATTTTTTCCCGTTTTTTCACATTCTTTTTACTTGTGTTCATATTTTAAAATACACTAGATATATATTACATGAGACTCACATTAAAAATTTAAAAAACGCTAATTTTAATTTACAAATGCTAACTATGTATAGAAAAATGTTTCTGATGTATACGAAAAATGTATAAATGTAAATATAAAAAGTAGAAAATGTAAATTTTGTATACAGAAAATGTTAATCATATGCATAAAAAAATGTTTGTGGCAATTAAAAAAAATGTCACACATTTCTAAAGAACGTACTTCACATTTTAAAAAAAATCTTCAAATGTTTCAAAAATATGTCCGTGTCATTTAAAAAAACATTTATAGAATGTATGAAAAAGTTCTTAGAGTTCAAAAAATGATATTATCATTTGAAAAATGTTTAACATTGATTTGAAAAATATATTCATTTTTTCGTAAACTGTTAAACATGCATTTAAAGAGTGTTAAATGTATATAATAATATATTTTAAAAATATACAAGAAACATAAAAGATGTATGAAAAATTAGAAAGGTATTGAAAAAAAAAGGAACAAAAAATAATAAAAAGTGAAGAAAAGTAAAAAAACAGAAAACCCCAAGAAAGAAACAAAGAAAGCAAAGTATAAAGAAGAAAAATAAAAAATGGAAAACATTGGTGATAAAATAAAAAAACGAAAGCAGAACGAAGAAAAAGAAAAACCGAACAACCGGTGAAAACATAAAACGATAGGAAACGTAAAAGAAAAAAAAGCCGAAATCACTAATTGAGGAGTACTCCTTTCAAAAAGCACTTCCACCTCCTCAGATCGCGACAATTGACGTGCTGCATGTGCGCCACTTGTCGCAACCTAGGAGTTTTCCTTTTTTCATAGATCCGTTTATTGAAATAATTTATCTCTTAAACTGTGCATCCAAATCTAGAACCGTTTTCATCGTTGGTTTCCTCGCATCGAAATCTTCAAAACTAGATCCCATGTTGATAGGTTTTGACGAACTTTTTTTTCACGAAAAAAACCGGACAGGGAGCATGTTTTTTTTCCTTTCCGAAAGCCGTTTCCGAGAGGCACGACCGTGCCTCTCGCGGAAGCAAAATCATGCTTCTCACGAAAAAAGAGAAAATACATTTTTTTTCCGTTTTCGAGAGGCACGCTCGCGGAAGCAAAATCATGCCTCTCGCGGAAGCAAAACCGTACCTCTCACAGAAGGAAAAAACGCGTTTTTTTTTCGTTTCTGAGAGGCACAGTCGTGCTTTTCGCGGAAGCAAAACCATGTCTCTTGAGAAAGCAAAACCGTGCCTCCTGTGGAAGAATAAAAAGAAGAGAAAACACATTTTTTCGTTTCTGAGCGGCACGGCCATGCCTCTCGCGGAAGCAAAACCATTCCTCTCGCGGAAGCGAAACCGTGCCTCTTGCGGAAGATAAAAAAAAGAGAAAACGCGTTCTTTTTTCCGTTTCCGAGAGGCAAGGCCGTACCAACGGCTAGACGGTAAGACCCCGTGCACCTTGACTATAGCTTCACAGTGACAACCTTGATCGAATGTGTACAATAGGTGGGAGGTGGTGACGCACAACGACCAATCCTGAAAGACCACTCTTTCGTCTAAGGATGCCTAACCGCCGCACCGATCATTTGGCTGGGGTGGGGGGGGGGGGGGGGGGACACTGGGAGGTGGGTAGTTTATCTGGGGTGGATGCCTCCTAAAGAGTAACGGAGGTGTGTGAAGGTACGCTCAAGCGTTGATTCTCCTCGTGAGCGTAATGGTATAAGTCTGCCTGACTGTGAGACCAACTGGTTGAACAAAGACGAAAGTCGGCCATAGTGATCCGGGGGTCCCGTGTGGAAGGGCTCTCGCTCAATGGATCAAAAATACGCCGGGGATAACATGCTGATGACTCCCAAGAGCTCTTATCGACGGAGTCATTTGGCACCTCGATGTCGACTCATGACATCGTGGGGTTGAAGAAGGTCCCAAGGGTTCGGTTGTTCGCCGATGAAAGTGGTACCGTGCCTCTTGCGGAAGCAAAATCATGCCTCCCGCGGAAGCAAAACCGTGCCTCTCACGAAAAGGGAAAAAAGAATACATGTTTTTTCGCGTAAACAAATTTTTTTGGGTCCAAAAGCTAAGGAAGACCGGTGAAAAACCAAAAAGCCAAAAAAAAGAAAAAAATACCATCTAAAAAGCCAAAAACGTATGCAAAAAATAAATAAAAAACAAAATCCGAAGGAAGCACTCAGAATGCGACACGTGGCGGCGCCAAGTGGCGCGCTCTCAGCTCATCCCCAAGTGACCCTTGGGGAGGCTGGGAACGGGCGCTCTTTAGTTAGTTGCTCCCAAAACAGGCGAGGAAAGGCAACCAATGACCCAGCTAATGGGTCAGCTCATAGTTATCCGCCAGTAGGCGATTGCCATAAGTATCCGGTACGGGTGAGATATAGCCGTTGCCCTTATTTAGCCCCCATGACGTTGTTTTCTATTGTTTTCCTTTGTTGGGGCACACATGATGGCTTAGCTAGCTATACACTGGCCCACCCATATAATGCTTCACTAGTTCCTCGTGCCGAGTGCAAGTTGGAAGTTCTTCTGGTTTCTGGAAGCTTCCTACCTGTTTTTTTGTTCGACTGTTTACCATTTTATTTTCTTTAGCTTTTCCATTTTCCTTTCATTTTCCATTTAATTTTTCTAGAACTTCTTTAAAATTCATGAACTTTCTGGCATTCATGTCTTTTTTTTTAAATTTGTGACCTTCTTTATAATTCGCAAACTGTTTTCTAAATCATGAAAATTTTGAATTCACAAATTTTCTTGAGATTCATAATTTTTTTCTCTCAAATTCGCAAATATTTTTTCCAAATCCGTGAACTTTTTCGAATTGATGAACTTCCCCTCAAACTCATGAACTTTTTCATATTCTTGAACTTTTTCCAAATTCATGAACTAATTTTGAATTCATGAACTTTCAAATTTGCAAACTTTTTTAAAACATACAAACATTTTTAGAATACAGTTGGTTTATCTTCAGAAAACCAGATGCTGGTTTTATTCTGAACCAATTGTTGCTGGTCTTTTTTCTACAGTTTTGTGCTATCGAGCCTATAAAGGTGCCGTAAAAAAAAGTCGATTGAACCAGCCAGCCATGGAGCGACGAAGTCGAGCGTTATTTGGGCCGTGGCCCGCACTAAGGGTCATGCGAGCGCCAGCTTGTTCGGTGGCACGTTAGGCGCTGGTTAGGAGCTCCCCTCCTATTCCCCGCCTGTTGTGTGGAGAATTGGTGGTACAACGCCTTCGCCCGTATAGGCCGGCCCATCTAGCATTGCTTCGATTACCAGGAAACCTGCTCGCTCATGTTGCGTCCAAAGGAAAAAAAACCCGGCTTACAATAAATTCCTTCCCTACTAAAAAAACCAACCACACTTGAAGCTTTGGCTGTGCGGGAAGGATTGGCAATCGGAGAGGATATCTATGTGCCTCGGATTCAAATTGCATCGGACTGCTTGACGGTGGTGAAAGATATCAAACACAACTCATCATCGACATATGGAGCTATTGTACATGAAATAATAGAACGATCGAGGGGTTTTACAACTTGTAATATAGTCCATGAGTTTAGGAGCTTGAATTTCGATGCTCACAGTCTTGCTAAGCGTGCTTTAACCCTTTGGTTTGGCCGCCATGTCTGTTTAGGCCAACCGGGGGAACTTCATTTCATACATGTAAACGTTTTGCAAGTTTAAATAAAGCTTAGCGAGAGTGTCTAAAAAAACTAAAAAAACCATTTATGTGCTTTGTATTGATTTTTAAAAACGTGAATTAATAATTGTGTTCATTTTTTTAATTATAAACTTTTCAAAAATGTTCAAGAATTTATGAAATGAAACATTTATAAAAGTAAGTAAATTAAAAAATTCCACTAAATATGGAAAAGGGTCATAAATTTTAAAAAAACTTTCATGAATATAGAAAATGTTCATGGATATAAAATAAACCATGAGTGTAAAAAATGTTCACGAATTTTTAAAACTATTCATAATTTTTTAAATGGTTGTGAATTTAAAATTTCATGAACTAAAACATAATTTTATATTAAAAAATGTTGGTGAGTTTTAAAAAATGTTCTTGAATTTATAAGTTATTCAGAAACTAACAAATATTTGTGAATAAGAAAAAGGGTCGTGAAATTAAAATGTTCATGAATTAAAACAAGATAAAAAAATTAAAATCAGAAGAAAAAGTGACAAACAAAAAGAAAATAAAAATGAGAAAAACAAAGAAAAGAAACTTCCTAAAACCAGAGAAGAAATTGAGCGCTGCATGGGCCAACCCATTAGCAGAACAACACTCGCTAGGTGTGCGTTTCGAGGTTGTCTCGGGCCTGCACCATGTTGGCGCATCAATGATGCATTGCTGCCTTTCGAATATTTCCTAATGTTCTGATAACTTCCATGCATTTGACGACACTCCGATCGCTCTTGTCTTCATCGGCTGCCTTTATGCTGATCAATCCTGATCACAATGTCAAAACTTCTTTCCTCTATATATAGATTTATGCGCCCTCCTCAAAACCTCAAATCTACCTTGTAATACCACTTATTAAGAAAACAAAGGGGCACACCGATCACACGAGGACTTGCAACTACATCATGGCACCGAGATTTATTAATAATGCTCACAATACATCGACTACATCCGGGGGATGATTACATGTGCTCCTTCCTATGTAATATATCAACATAGAACATTCGACAATAAGCCCACCGAGGCCATCAAACAGCGTCTCCGTCCACTCACATAGCCATTTGTACCACCCCTTCCCACGGGTATCCGAACCATAGCCATTTGTACCACCCCTTCCCACGGGTATCCGAACCGTCCATGTCGTATGTCGTGATCTCTATCTAGGCTTCCAACTTATGTTTAGTGTATTGGACCATTTTGTGGCGTATTCATATAATAGGCAAGGCTTACATAGTCTGACTCAAACATGTAACCATCCTCTAATTACAAGTTCAACTATAAACTGATTCATACATAAATATATAACATAAATATTTCAAAATATGCCTTTAAGTAAATGTTGTGAAACCAATATGACCCAAAACCTTATCTTTATACGTTATTAGGTCTTAAATTACATGATTAACCATTATTATCAATTTCAAACTATTTGATATTTTTTGTACTTTAATCAAGTGCTAATTGTTCATGTAAAATATTGGTAGAACTGCAAACTATATTTTGGTGACGACTCCTCTAGTACAATTTTAGGAAACACTATATATGGGGTAATAAATTCCATTAGAAGTTTCATGAATTGTAGATTCATATTTCACTAATGCTTGAGTTCGTTCTAGATGGCCTCCACGTAAATGTGTAAAACTTCTGCTTTATTAATGAATCAGTAAAGCTTTGCCCTTTTCAAAAAGAGAACTCATCCATTACTAGGGCTACAGTAATAGTGATACTCTTATTCGACCACTCCAACCATTTTCAAGCATTACGTATCACTTACAAGACATGAGATATTTTGATCATACGGGGACGGTTTTTAATGACCTTGAATATTTTGTCTTTTTTTTCTCTATGGATCTCACCTTACGTGCGGGCTTGAATAGCCCGCAGACGCCGAGGGAGAAAGACAAGTTTGACATCTCATGAGTGCCACTGACAAGAATTTTCTTATTTTTATGTCACTTATGAATACTAGTGGTTTTGCATTTTAGTTTTAGCAATGTTTCAGCCATAGTGATTTCAGTTTTTGTTTCAGCCAAAGGACTGAAATTTCCTCTTGACCAAATATTTTGAAAATTCAAAAACTAATTTAAATTTATGTGTACTACCAAAATTGCTGAAATATTTTGACCAAAAGGCAATTAATTTAATAATTAATAAATTTCTGAACTTCTGATGAAATCATACTTAAATTGAAAACCATTACTACTCTCCGTACACTAGAGTCTGCTTATGACATCATGTTAGCCTGTCTTGTTAGTAGAGCTCTGCTAAGTGCATAAGAAACATGTCCTCTATGCATTGCGCATGCAATGGAATCTGAAGTACACAATAATTTTTCTGTAGAAATTAGTATTTGGCACCAAAGTGGATTCTTCCTTTATCTTATAGCTATAATAATGTATTTTTTTCAAACCATGCAGGAGGACTGCACGTAGTTTATTAATATAGAGAAGGTACAACCGACGAATTGACCTATAAGTTTGAGCTTGCATTGACAATGACGCTGAAGCAAACAAGCAAATAAAAAGAAACAAGACTTGAAACAATGACCCGAACTTTGGTGAATGGACCTGTAGGCTAGTGGTTGTAGCGAACTTAGTAGGACCCCGGGTTCTGGGTTCGACTCCCCGTGGGAGGGGATTTAAATAGGTCTGGGCGAAAATTTCTAAAATAAAGGACTTTAGGGTTGTAGCTGTACAGTAATAAAGGACAATGACTCACTTCCGCCCATTACTTGGCGTTAGAACTTGATCCATGAACTAAGTAGCGGTGTATGAGAATTATAGAAGACATTTCCATTTCTTTCCCTACATATGCTCTGCCTCATAAGCGGCGCCAAGAAGTTCAAGGTGTTCCTTTTGGTTTCCTGAATTCTAGCCCTCGCATCCCGCCACCAATCTCGCAATGAGTGGACTGTGTGAGGAACGACCTCTTGCAGTACAACCCACTGAAGCACTGAGTCCCACACTATTGAATGGCACTGCAACTGGACAATCAATGGTGCACAGTCTCCTAGTAGCATTGCAAAAAGAACAACTGTTATTGCAAGGAAGACCTAGTCTGGTAAGGCAATCTGCCATCTAAACATGCCCCTATACGACTAACCAGAGGAAAATTTTGCAATGGTGCACAAGACCTCCAAATCATGCAAGCCACGTTGCAAATGGTAGAAGCGCTAAAGTGAGTAGCGTAAACCGATCTTGTGGAGAAAACACCCTTGGAGTCCCATGTCCAAGTCCATTTGTCCTCCTAGCCTTACACCAAGTGTACTTCTGAAATCACATCCCATGGAATGTTCAAATGCTAATATGACCCATTTATATCCTTGATCCATGTTCCCTTGTTCATGGCTTCAACCACCGCTCACTAGTTTTGGTAACCGGCAGAATGACTGATACGTCCATTTTGCATTATTATTTTTTACTATAATTTATCCTATTTCAATGATATATTTCACATTGTTGTGGAATTCTAATGCCTTTCTCTCTTAAAATGCAAGATATAAAAAGAGAGGGGGTCACTGGCAGATGGAACTCTGGACCTAAAAGGACAACAAAAGAGAAAGCAATTCTCCGGAGCTCAAAATAAGCGTGGATTTTAGGAGATTTATTTTGAAATGTATAATGAATTATGGAGCAAAGAAATACTAGGGGGACCCACCAGGCCATCACATGGCCAGGTGGCATGGCCACCCCCTATCCGTGCCATCTGCCCATGTGGGGCCCCGGAGGCTTGCCTCCCGATGTCCTTTAGCTATAAAATCACATTTTCTCTAGAAAAAATCATGGAAAATTCTTGGGACTTTCCGGCTCCGTCTACGAGGTGGACCTTGGGCTGTTACTATTGTTACTTGCTATCTTGTTACAATTTATCTTGCTATCAAACTATCTATCAAAACTGTCTTACATCACTTGCAGTGAAACCTCGCTGAAAACCGCTTGTCAATTCCTTCTGCTCCTCGTTGGGTTTGACACTCTTACTTATTGAAAGGACTACGATTGACCCCTTATACATGTGGGTCATCAATGACCTGGAAAATGTATGGCACGAGGTCTTCCACAGTCGTGCCTTGAATCCATCTATCAGTCCAGAAAAAATACCTTGATGCATTACAAAGTTGAACCCATGCAACCACTTTCAAAAGTTGTCTCATGTTTATATAAGGAATCTAGCAATATGTTCCAAGTGCGATTATCCATTGATCTCATCATTCAAGCCCATTTTAACCGAAGAGTAAAGTTCATAATATCAAGATCCAGCACACTTAAACCCCTGCTGAACTTATGACGACATATTTGTTTCCAACTGACCAAACAATGTCCGCCATATATTGCACGAGTACCTCTCCAAAAAAAGGCTCTACATATTTTATTGATCGATTCAAACACACAGACCGGGGGGAGGGGGAGGGGGGGGGGGGCATCATGTGGAAGATAGGGGCAACTGAAAGCACAACTCGGGAAAGTATCAAAAGACCACTCTGATGAAGGAATCTAATGTGCCAAGGTCCTAAACTTCCTACGGCTTGTCGATCAAACACTGAAAGTCTTCTTTGTGGAGTTTCCTGAGACTCAGAGGCAACCCAACATAGCTAAATGGCAGATTAACCACCTAACAATCAAGGATATTATCGGATATATTCATTTGATCTTCCTCGCAAAAAAATTAAGATAACGATCTCTTGCTGATGTTGCATCCAAGACCAGACGAACAAACAAACATATCCACCAGTAACTTAGTAGCAACAACATCCTCACGATTAGCCTTGAGAAAGAGCATGACATCATCACATAAATGGACATACGCCGAGGGATGGAATGCCTATTGCTAATGGATTCCAAAACTTCGCAATCTTCGTCCTTGTCAAATAATTTACAAATCCCATCCATAACGGTGGTAAAAAACATAGGGAAAGGGCATCCCCTATCTTATACCACAACCATGAGAGAAGCTAGGACCAGGAATGCCATTTAAGAGGATCCTGGTAGATGTCGCCCTGGGAAGCGTGGCAAATCCAAGCACACTAGTTAGGCCTAAAACTAAGTTTCTTAAGCAATTCAAGCAAAAATTGTTACATGAAAGTGTCCAAAACCTTATCAATGTCATGTTTCAGCAATAGGATTTTACATCTTCTTTCCTTTACGTCTTGCGGACTCCCTAGCCATCTTGAAATTGATGTGCAACGATCGACCTTATGGTGATGTATTTTACATTGAAGCTTTGATCTAAATAATTCTCGTGTTTATTTCTTTCCAGATCTACCAGATGAGGAGGAGAAACAACTACCCCACACCTTTGTCGGGCCTTGGAGAAGAAGAAATGGATATGCACTAGTTTGCAGCAGAGGGTCGACCTATAAGCCCAATCAGGTTGATGACTAGTGTGTTGTTCCATATTTGCTAGAGAATGACATTTTAGAAGATGTGCCACATTTTCTAGGTTCACCTATAAAAAGCACACATTGGTTGGTGAGGCCAACTTTGAATTCAAGTCGGTTGAAGGTCCATACTAAAGAGCCAAAGAGTGGACATTTGTGGCCGAGGCTCCGATGAATTGAGCATTGTAGGTAGAGCTTAACGATATTCCTCACTTGGAGAAAGTCTTGGGGAGATAGTATTCGAGTTTTCCTCAGCCCGACCTCCTGAATTTCCCCCATAGAGCGATGACTCAAATTTTGATTCGGTAAGACATTGTGAAATTCGAAATTGAAGATCTTAATCCAAAGCCGGTTTAGGAGAGCATTGCAAACCCTGAGTTGCTTCTTTTTTGTTGCCATAGGGAGGTTGGGGCAATGTCCCACAACACCCCGGTCTATGACCCAAAGAACTTGGGGGTGGAGTGTGGTTTTTCCACACACACGGGTGCATTGCACCATGATGAACAGTGAAGAAATAGAAAACAATTTTTTTTGTGTGGCTTTGATTATGACAAAATATTGTAGCTGCTTGCAAAATTTAATGGTCAAATGACATCCAAGGAGCTCGATACAGACAATAATAAAATTGATGCTCAAACTTTTGTGCATCGTCGAGCCTATTTTTTGTTTGTTTTGTATGAAGCTCATCGGATGTTATTTGGCCACCAAATTTTGCAAGTACCTAAAACATTTGGTTATAATCGTGGGTGTAATGCACCCTTGTGGTTGGGGGTGTGGCCGTTGCGAATGTTGAGATTCAGAGGGTTTTCCAGGCTCCACCAGGCCGTTTGTGGTTCCTTCCACTCCTTGCAGAACCACCGGCCGGAGGCGAAGCGATGTCCTGCACGCTGGATTCATCTCTGTGGCTGGCGCCACTGGGTCATTGGTCGGCAGCATATTGAAATGGTCTTCAGTTGGTTACAATGAACTGTCGCTGGTCTGTGGGTATGTTATACGTAGCTAGCGCCAGGCATGGGCGGATGGGCCGGAATGCCGGACAGATTATGTTGGCATGGGCATGGGAGGGACGAGCATGCGGTTGACAATTGGTAAGTTCCCGTCCGGAATGTGGATGCTACTAATGCACCGAGCTGTGAGCAGCTAGTTCCCTTTTCGGCTCATCTGAACTGGAGCACGGACCTAGAACAGGCTGCTGATAATTGGGCATAGAATGTGCTGACAGTGACAGAGTATATTCTTGTCCACAGCTGTATTATCATCTTGATTCACGACTTAAGGAGTGAGTGAGTGAGTGGGTGGCTAGCTGATCTTTTTTATGCTGTCATGCATCTCGTAAGATTTCAGTCATGCATGACATTTTAGCACATTGCATCGTGCAAATTACCGATGTAAGTAAAAAAGTAGAGAAGAGCTCAATCTACAAGGACAGGGACAAGGACGTTCCTGGTTCACAGGTGCATGCATCGCGATCGAAGTACCCTGAGGTCGACTCGACTTTCACCCGTTCATAAAAAAGTTACCACTTGCAGGCGATTAACCCAGGGTCCAAACGCAGGGAGACAAGATAAGGCGGAAAAATATCACTCAAATAAGAAACGTCGCAGGTAAATTTATTGGCACGCTGGACTTGAGACGCGACCTGTCTGAGCTCTGTACCCATCCTCCCATACACGCTTAACAAGGAATGGTTATTTTACTTTGGAAATTAAGCAAGGGTTTATGTGTGATAGTGCAATTAATTTCATCGATCCTACGCATGCAGGGCCGGCTCAATGGTACTATGACAGCAACACCAGAAGCGCTAAACATAACCGGCGCAAGGATCGATCAGTGTAAACCAATGTTTTAAATAGCGGGCTATGGCATATAGCGGCAACCCTTAAAAACAGCTATAGCTGGGCTATAGCGGGCTATAGCGAAGTTATAGCGGCAAATTGTACATGAAATCATTTAGCGGCAACATGCTCAAACAGCTATAGCGGGGCTATAGCCGGCTATTTAAAACTATGGTGTAAACAGAGCAAGCAACATAACTGGAGTAAGAATCGATCAGTGTAGTGATGATGCCTGTACTAGTATTATATTTTGCACAAGAGGATATTTCAGATTTCAGAGTGAGTATTTCTTTCCCCCCAAAAAAAGAAAAAGCCGAAGGCCAGCTTTTCTAAATACCCATCCGTATTGCACACCATATCTACAGCTAGGGTAGAGTCATGACGGATAGCGAGGGCAGCTGCTTGGCACCACTGCCGGCCGGCCGTGCACAATCTTTTATTCACAGAGCTGCTGGCGATGACAACAGCAATGTTGCCTGCCAATCTCAGTCCCTGTCCCCCCAGCGCTGCAAATATATTAGCCCCCGGCCCGGCCTCACACACGCACTTCGTCAAACCTTCGCTTAATCCCCACAGATCATCATTCATATCGATTGATCATCGTAGCTAGCTAGGTTGCAGCAACATGGAGAGTGGCAGCACAGCGGCGTCGAGCGACGAGACCGTGAGATCGCCCGGCGGGACGATGGCGGTGGCGGCCGCGGCGCCTAGCGCCCGGCCGTACTACGAGTGCGTCTTCTGCAAGCGCGGGTTCACCACGGCGCAGGCGCTGGGCGGGCACATGAACATCCACCGCCGGGACCGCGCCAAGCCCGCCCGCCTCACGACATCAGCTTCCCGGAACACAGAGTGCAACTTGGCGTACCCCCCAGCGCCGCCGGCCACGTCCCTGATGAGCAGCGGCGACTTCGCCATGTTGTACTACGGCCGGCACACCGGAGCCGGAGTGGACGCGGAGGCCGTGAGCCCTGGTAGCCCGATCCCGAGGGAGCTGAGCCTGCTCGGAGCGGACGACGACAGTCACGACGACCGTGACGACTGCTTGGAATTGGGCCTTCGGTGCCATGGAAGCAGCGGCGGCGACGGGTCGGAGTGGCGGCAGGACGGCGAGCTGCCGGAGAGGAAGCTGGACTTGGAGCTCAGGCTCGGGCCTCGCCCCAGGCACTGATCACTCGCACGGTACCCTGGTGCAACTCAGACACATACACGCTTAAGGAACGCACAAATCTATATGCATGGGCTTCCTACCTAGTATTCCTTCAGTTCTTTTGTTTGCTTGATATCAGTGTTGCTATTCTCATCTTATGCTGCTTGTTTATGACTAAATGTATTTATATTTCTCCATAACAACAAGAGCAGATGCTTTGATGTATTGAATGCACATGGAGAGCTATATATACTTAGCTCTCGTTTGATTTGCATAATTCAGAGAACATATACTCCTATAGGAAGAACAAAAGTGTAGAGTGCAATGATATATATGTGATGTCTTCTTGAATTGTATATGATTCAATAGCACGTGAACTTTCACTAATAGAACTGCCTAAGATCACATAATAGGGTAAGCACAGTGACAAGGAAATTCGCCTAGCTAATAATATTGCAAATGAACTCTATGTGAACAAACACATGGACCTGATAATTACAACCTAAAAAGGACTTTGAATGAAGGATGACAAAGGTAAGAAGCTATTCAAGCTCCATGCATGGAGCTTGAGCTACGAACCTGTGGCGTTTAGTTGCTTCTGCATGTTCTTAATGCGGAACCCTAGTTCAACTCATTTTAATTTGCTAATGGAAGGTAGGAAAGATGGAGTGTAACACGTTTTTTGTCAAGGAATTACAAGGAGAAACCATACCTTTTCAACTTATGAAATCCACTCATTTGATAGATCATAGGTATCAAGGTTAGTTTATGACACCTCCATTTCTATAGATATACTAGGCATACGCAATGGCCCATCGGTAACTACTGCATTGAAACCATAATAATGAGTATATTTATGTACTAATGGCACACGTCCATTTCTAACCTCAACCTCCTGAATAAACCCCTTCACCATCCCTTTCTCCACAATTGAGTTGTGCGTCAAGGCGATCCAATATCACCGCTTCTCTTTGTGATAGCGGTAAATCTTCTTCAATTGCACGTAAAAGTAACTTATCAAGATGGATACTCCATTTTCCCATATCCTCACCCCGACGGGAAGACTTTAATTCCTGCCATTCAAGACACCACTGACACTAGTGTAGTGCTGCTAGTCTGCAATAAGATCTCCCAAATATGTGGCACTTCTCAATTAATACTTAAAGGAGCGTCCTAAGACCCGATTTCTTCATTGCGCCCGGAGTAATGAGTGGAGCAAATGTTGGAAGATCTACTATCAAGACAGTGACCGGAATGCTACTCCATATCCTTCCCTGCTTGGAACCGGCAACGACAAACATGTGTCGTCTCCTTGTTGAAGGTGGTGTCTTCATGCTGATGCTCTGTCCTTGATTGGTCGGACCTTGCACCTAACATGAAAATCCTTGCCCGCCTCGACAATGTTGATGTGATTATGTACTCCATTCCTGAAGGTGTTTTCCTATGGAACATGACAACTTAGTCGTAGTTTTTTTCTTTGACGCATCCTATAATGGATTGACATTTGCATACCATCTCATGTACTATGTTTATAAGGTGTTTTGGCCTCGTAGACTTGCCATTATTTAACAAAATGATGGTCGTGTGAATCCTAGGATGTAGAGGCTGAGTGTATAACCTTCCATTTTGAAAAGAAAAAAAACTTCAATAGTCCCGATCAATACCTTCCCGGACTAGACAATAGCATTTGCACCCATCCTAGGTTGTCCTGGGCAACATTCCTTCTTGACCACAACTCGGCCATCAGTAACTAAATCCATACCCCTCATATGGATCACCGGACATTATTTTGCCCCAAAGGAAGTCGGTTTACAAAAATGAATTGAACTTTGACTCTAAAATAAACTCTAACTTCTTGGCATCTAAGTGACATCCAAACTACCACTTACTATGACAAAACATTAACTACAACAATCAGCTTATTAAACTTTTTGTGCCTTCATCTTCACTCCACTACGTCTAGCCCTTTCTCTCACATTGAAATACCGCGTCCTAGTGAGAGACTTGGTCATGATGTCCGCTAATTGGTCTTGGTGCACATGTATTTAGGGCGAGAGCATAATAAACAAAGTAGGGGGCTGGACACGACCAAAGAGGCTAGGTTTTAAAAGTTCAATGGTTTTGGTTAGATTGTACATGTCTTGTCTCTTATGCACTTTGGTTGGTTCCACGGCTTCGGGGCTGAGTAGTTTACTAAACTTGTGCAGATTTTATAGAACTCATTCTATCCCTACATGTACATGTTTTTCATTCATACACATTTTGGTATATTTTCTTAGCTGATTTTGAAATATAACTAGCCTAATTAACAATGCACATGCGCTGGTAAATGTTAAGGTAACATTTTAGTTGTTATACGTTCTAATTTAACACTATAAATATAATTTCATATGAAAAGTGAAATCTATATTTTCTTGTGGATACTGTTTTTTCCTTGTTTAATTAAGTTTGAAGTGTCAAAGATATATTTTTTTTACACTTAATTTCAACTCAAATCTAAGCCAAGTAAAAAAAAGAATGCCTCCTGTTAGCAATACTTTTTGCTAGGTAATATATAATATCTTGTTTATGTGTATGTTCATATCCATATTTGACAAATACATAAATATACTGCAGGAGTGTTTTACAACAAACATGCCAGACACGTATCTTGTGGTGAAGCATTTCTAGAGCACAAAACTCTTAATGTTGGGTGTAACTAAGAATTTGCTAGAATCGTGTGAGATGTTAACAAGTCGTATGTCATCATATCACCTCCCACGGCTCTCGCTTCTTACTAGTGCTTGTGTCTTGGTTCTTCTTGCATCATATCTTAACTTTCTCTTATGTTTATAGGGGTTTACTTGTCATCGATGCTCCAGATTGCTTCAACGGGATCACTCTAATATTGAATTCAAGCATCGTGTTTCACAATAACAATCAAACTTTTTATTCAAACTTGAGTGGGTTGGTTGCAGTTGACGATTTTGTTGATATAATGTCCAAGGTTTGGAGAGATGAGCAGCGAGTTACATAACCATGCAAAGATGACAAAATAAAATCCATAAACTTCATAAATTGTTGCAGGGGAAGAAACGCTTGCTTGATATCATTGATGATCTTGTTAAGAAATCAGAAACATCTAGGCCGGATGATAGTAAAATTCCCTTAAAAGAGAGTGGAGTGGATCACTGTCCAAAATCGCGAGAGAGGACAAAATCGGTTGGTGACAACGGTTCAAGGTCGGACAATTGTCTGAGGGTGATAACAACACAAGATCAGTTCACATGATAGCCAATGGCAGACATCGCAACCTAGAGCTGAGTTAGAGGTTACAAAATACTACCCAACATAAGAGCCTTTTTCTGCCACTTGAAGACTATAGTTATTTTGTAGATGAATCTAAAATCGATGATATACCAATTATGTCTCCCATGGAGAATGATATTCGTAGTACATTTTTCAGTGAAAAGGAAGTTAGAGAGGCAATCTTTCATATGAAACATAACAAAGTGCACAACTCTTGATGAAATCACTCATTTCCTCTGAGATGATCACATAGAGGGTATGTAAATTTTGTTCTCAACTTATTATATAGCACGATGTATCTCCACAAAAACAAATAAATATTTCATTAGATAAAGACAATGTCGGACACATCCAGATGATGGGTAACTGATCCTACAAACATAAAAAAAAAACCCTAAGCAGTAAAGGAGAGATTACAACCAAGACCACATGCCTCCAAATTCTTGCTGAAGCCACAACCGAACTTGTCATCGTTGCACCACCATAGCTCTCACTAGCAATGGATAACATCGAGCAATTCAATCACAGAAGTACCTGCAAAGACATATGGACAACAAAATTTTGTTGGATCCACAATATTAAACCGCCCCGTAAGATGAAGATTAGCAATCACGACAAACATATCGGCGGGGGAACCACCCCAGTCTAGCAGGCAGTTGCGCCAGTATGTCCGATCAAGCCAACGACTTTACTCACAAAGGCTTGAAAGAAGGGGTTGTTGAAGAAGACGAGGTTGTCGCAGACAATGCTTACGGATCCATGCCGATGGACAATACAAAGAACCAAACTGTCGTCCATAAAGACAAATGGGGGCAAAATGACTCACAAGCCCCTTGAGACGTGATTGGAGCCAAGAGACTTTTATTCAAGAAACATGTATATATTAAAAGAGGAACCGTCGTATGTGAACTTACTATGGACACAAGTTGTATTAACTATGTATCCATGTTCCCGTACATGCTTAACATTCAAAGAATTATTTTAGCTGGAAAGTTAAGCAAGAGTTTATGTGTGACAGTTTAATTAGTTCATCAATCCCAGGCAAGGCTGGTTCCATGGTATGATAGCAACTTAACAAGAGAAATACTAACAGCTGCTCGCAGCTGAGTGTGTAAATATACACCAACTAGTGCAATGTGCTTTGCCCCTACTAGGGAGCAATCACATCTAGCGGGATGGGTTTTACCGATATTCTTGCAATACTATGCAAAAAGGATCTCCAATACTCCATGGCACAATTCGTAAGATATGAAATAACATTAGGTCGGGGTATTTCAACTCTAATTAGTACTTTTCAATTTGAGAGCTTGGAGATGCTAGCAGGGAGGGGCCTTGCCTGCGGAGAGTGGTTTATCTACCGTGCACGGGATATCCTGTGCCTAGATCCTTCGTCCATTGTTGATATTTGTGTTACCTTTTTGGTTGTTGTCAAAATTTATCTCATTTCAAAATGTTTTGTTCGTTCTTTTTGTTTCAACATGTATCGTCATGTTTCATTGTGTACCAATAAAAAATAATGGACTTGTTTTGGATCGGTTTTGCTGATACACGACGATGCACAAAATGAAACATTAAGGTGCACTTTGAAACGAGAAGAAAATCAAATGCAATGCTTTGAAACAAGACAAATTATGAAAACAGTCAAAACAAGTAGTACGAATATCAAAGCTACTATGGACGATGGATCCATGCACGAGATATCCGTGCTCTGCATACTTGGTCAAAATCACAGGGTGGAGCCTGGCACACCCACACACACCACAGGTCATGTTATATATGCAAGCAGTCCAAACTACAACTTTCAAAGGACACATCAGTGATGATGTATGTACGTACTATTATATTTTGCGCAAGAGGATACTTCAGTCTGAAGCAGCTCCACATCCATCCGTGTTGCACAGCATACGTACAGCTAGGGCAGACTCATCGACGAATAGCGCGGTTAGCTGCCGGCCGGCCGTGGCACAATCTTTTATTCCCAAAGCTGCTGTCAAAAACAATAGTAATGCTGCCCGCCAATCCCAGTCTCTCTGTCGCTGTCCTCCAAAGCTCTGATATAGCCCGGCCCGGTCTTGCACACAACCTCGAAGATCTTCGATCGTCAAACCCTTCAATCGATCGAATTTGTCATCGCAGATTCGGTAGATCGTCGTAGCTGGCTTGCAACATGGAGATTGGCAACAGCAAAGCGGCGTCGAGCGAGGAGGAGGCAGCCGTGAGATCCCACAGTCCGGCGGTGGCTGCAGCTCGGCACGGCGACGTCGACGCGGCAGCCGTGTCGGCCTCGGCGGCCCCTAGCGCCCGGCCGTACTACGGGTGCGTGTTCTGCAAGCGCGGGTTCACCACGGCTCAGGCGCTGGGCGGGCACATGAACGTCCACCGCCGCGACCGCGCCAAGCCCGTCCGCCTCACCACAGAGTGCAACTTGGCGTATCCCCCAGCGCCGCCGGTGAGCAGCAGCGGCTTCGCCATGTTGTACTACGCCCGGCACGTCGGCGCCGGAGTGAAAGCGGAGGCCGTGACCGTGAGCCCTGGTAGCCCTATCCCGAGGGAGCTGAGCCTGTTTGCTGCGGACGACGGCACTCATGATCATGACTTGCAACTGGGCCTTCGGTGCCATGGGAGCAGCGGCGGCGACCCGTCGCGCGCGCCGGAAGGGCCGTCAGAGTGGTGGCAGGACGGTGAGCTGCCGGAGAGGAAGCTGGACTTGGAGCTCAGGCTAGGGCCTCGTCCCAGGAACTGATCGCTCGCACGGTACCGCTAGTGCAACTCATACACACAAACGCATAAGCAAGCACTCATCTATATACATGATTTATCGATGATATATTTGTGGGCTTCCTAGCTAGTATTACTTCAGTTATTTTGCTGCTTATTAATGTCATGATTGCTGTTCCAATCTTCTGCTGCTTGTTCGTAACTGAATGTATACATATTTCACCGTAACAAAAAGAGTAGATTGATGATTCGATGTTATATACTTATATCTTGTTTGATTTGCAATATACTTATATACTTATATACTTATATCTTGTTTGATTAGATATGCAATATACTTATATCTTGTTTGATTTGCATAATTTCCGAAAATATAGGAAGAATAAAAATGTAGGACTGCGGTGTTATGTCATCTTGAATTGCATATGATCCAATACCGCGTGAATTTGAACCAAGGAGAGCATGATTACATAATAATATAGGATAAACACAATAATATTTCCAAGAGATCTGTGTCAAGGATAATTTTCTACTAAATACTACAAATGAATTCTTCGTGAAAAAATCACATGCCAATTCTACAAATACAAACTACCGCATATATACAAATACTTTCTGATGATTACAACCCAAAAAGGACGTCGTGTCAAAGATAACAAAGGTAGGAAGCTATTCTAGCTTCATATGCATGGAGCTTGACCTACGAACCTGTGTGGTATTTAGCTCCTTCAGCACGCTCTCAATGTGAAATCCGCGCTGTTAACGTGGAACCTGATTTCAAATTATTTTGAATTTGTAACAGAAAGCTAGGAAAGATGGAGAGTGTAACATGCCATTTCTGAATACAAAGTAGAAAATCATGACTTCTCAACTTACGTAAGAATCCCATAACAAATTTGTGCACGATCTTTCGTCTTTCACTAGATTTCTTGAAAAAGATAGGGAATTATCAAGCCTAGAGTTTAATTAATGACTCTTCCCTTTCTATAGGTATGTGGCATACAAAATGGTGCACTGTTGCTACTGCAGCCACAATAAAGTGTATCTTCCATGTCCAACGTATAGTTGTATTTACTACATGATTCTCCTTTTTAAAATGGAACTTGTATATGATTCTAATACGTATAATTCAGGGTCCTCCTCAATCCTACTCAATGGAGCCTCTAGCTATCTGTTCCTCTGCACCTGAGGTGTGCATCAAGGTGATCCACTATAAGTCTCTTGGTGCCAACAGTAGATCTTCTTCATTGTCACCTAAATTTAGCTTGCCAAGATGGAATGATTTGTTTGCACATCCCTCAGCCAGACATGAAAAAAAAACATTTCCTATCATTCAATACACCAATAATAGCAGCTCCCGTCCCATCAAGAACAAAACTGTAGAATATACAATAATTCCAATAATGCTCAAAGAGCTACCAGAATACTTAAAATTAACTTACCATTTATTCCCTAATACCAATGAATACCTTCCTGGATAAGACAACAGAACTTGCATCAATCTTAGGGTACTTTGTGCAATATTCTTCTGGGACAACTCAGGCATCAATAACTGAATTCATGGCCCTCATAGACATCACTGGACACAGTTTGTCAAGTTTTGCAGCCTGGTTATCATGTGGAAAAGATCACGGTTATTAACTCGGCTCTCACATACATGGCCACTTATGCATCCGCAGTCTCTAACTAACTGATAATATTATTGAGCATATTAATTCTATCGGGCTGCTTGCCGGCACTAGTTTTACTTTCAACCTGGGCACTGATACTTTCTCTTTGTTTCCGTTTCTATTTTTTTGTTTTGTCTTTTCCAGCATTGTTTCCTTCTTTTTGTACTTTATTTTTCCTTTATTATGTATTTTTTTCGTTCAGAAATGTTCTTTCTCCGTGAAACTAACCAAGTTGTAGTCTCTTACAGCGTAGATTGGGTCTAAAAAGGGGAATTGATAACACCAAGGGGCGTCGGATTGGGTGTCGTAATTTTGTTAGTGTGTGTCATCTCTCACGTGTGCTTTTTCTCTATGTTTTTTTTTACGCTCACACATAGTTGGTACCAGCATTTTTTTTTTCTTTGTGAAACTAGATTTATATGTGTTCTCGTTGGTTTAGACAGTGAGAACCATGTTGTAATACCACGTGTGGACCTTTTCTCTATGGTTTTTTTTGTGGACATATAGTCGTTTGGTGATGTCCAAGTTTTTGCGCGTGTTTTTTTTACAGTTCTCGGCTTTTTACACGCATTTTTTTTGCGAGAAAATATCTAATCTATTCATCTTCAATCATGGAAATACAACGACCATCAGAAATAATAAAAATTACATCCAGCTCCGTAGACCAACTAGCGACGATTATAAGCACTGAAGCGAGCCGAAGGCGCGCCGTCGTCATCGCCCCTCCCGCGCCGGAGCCGGGCAAAAGTTATTGTAGTAGACAGTCAGGAAGTCGTCGTGCTAAGACCCAATAGGACCAACACAGCAGAACAACAACCGCCGCCGATGAAGAGTAGCGTAGATCGGAAGGATCCAACCTGAAGAAACACAAATGTAGATGAACTACGACCAGATCCGAGCAAATCATCCAAGGATAGATCCGTCGGAGACACACCTCCACGCGCTCACCGACGATGCAAAACACACCACCGGAATGGGGGCTAGGCGGGGAAGACCTTGTTCCATCTTCAAGGAGCCGCCGCCATCTCGTCTTCCTGATCAGGACACAAACCCTAACAAAACTTGAAGAAACATTTAAAAACGGAGCCCTCCCACCGGCAAGGGCCAGGATCCACCACGCCGCCATGGCCCTAAGGCCACCGAAGACTAGGCGGATCGGCGGCGGCGCCAGCGGGAGGCAAAGGAACCTAAGCTTTTCTTGGGGAGGAGGCGCCTTTTCTTTTTACACGCGTTAGGCTATGAGATAGATTATGCATTTGTTTGTTGACGTTTTCATCTCTTCTTGATTTGTTTTTAGCCCCAACACACATGGGGGAGAGAGGGGGGAGAGAGAGAGTGTGTGGGATTTGTTTTTGCAATCCTTCCTTATTGCTCTTTTTATTTCACTTTTCCGTGACAATTGCGTTTTCGAATACCACAATTGCACAAATTATATGTGCAACTCTTGTAATACGAATGTGCAACAATGGTAATTTGCATATTCCTAAAATTAAGATTGCACAAAAGCCTTTTGTGTTCTTTGTTGCTTCTTTTTTTGCTCATGTCAATTGCACATTTCGAATACAATAGTTTTGCAATACCAAGTGAGTTACACATTTTTAAAACCACAATTGGACTACTAATATGTATGCAAGTCTAGTGATAGGGATGTGGAACTATTTTTTTCGTATTAATATACACAAGATTGCAAAAAAAAAAAGTGTTTATGTTTTTATTTTTATTTTTGCTTACATGTTGCACAATTTAAGGACCATAAATGCAAAAATAATATATGTGTAAATCTGGTGACATGACTGTGCAACTAGGGTTATTTTTTCATTTTCATATAAAGGTTGTACAAAATATATTTTGCATTTTTCTGCTGCTACTTTTTCTATGTGAATTGCACAATTTAATATCACAGTTGTGCAAAGAATATATGTGCAATTCTATTGATAGCAATGTACAACCGGAATTATTTCTCATTCATAAATTTAAAATTTTGTTGTATTTTTCTGTCATGCATTTTATATTATTTTTGTGTCTTAGTTCCACAAACAATATATGGGAAACTCTATTAACAAAAATGTGCAACAGGGGCTATTTTACTGTTTCTAAAATGCACACAATGATTTTATGCTCTCTCATTATTATTTTTCAGCGTGAGTTGCACACTTTTGGACTACATTTGCAAAAATTACGTGTGTGCAAATGTAATGATAGGAGATATAATTGGATTAATTTTCACATACCAATAAATAAGTTTGCAATTTATTTTTGTACTCTTATGGTCTTTTTAGTTTTACTTTTGTTATTAGTAGCACATTTCAAAGACGGTGGTTGCACCAATTATTTGTGTACAACCCTAGTATTAGCAATGTGAAACTGGGCTACGTTGCCATTTGTAAGATTGTGATCTTGTAAA
Organism: Thinopyrum elongatum; assembly: GCA_011799875.1. Lineage (NCBI taxonomy): Eukaryota > Viridiplantae > Streptophyta > Magnoliopsida > Poales > Poaceae > Thinopyrum > Thinopyrum elongatum. The sequence goes on along the minus strand of CM022300.1, from coordinate 552,793,073 downwards.
TTTTATTTTAACTTTCTTCTTCTTCTGCTCATTTGTTACTTTCATTTTCTCGTGTGAGTTCCACATTGTTACCGCCGCGGATGGGATGTACAACTCGGGCTATTTTTACATTTTTTAAAAATTAAGAGTGCACAATTTGTTTGTTACATTTTTCTTTCATGCTCTTTCTTTTTTATTTTATTGTTGCATCTCATATGCACATTTTGAATACAACAGTTGCACAACAGTATATATGCAACTCTAATGATAACAATATGCAACAAGAGCTATTTTCTCATTTCCAAATTGCACAAGATAGTCTTTTACGTTTTTATCGTCGATCGTGTTTGTTGCATCTTAATAAGACTACAACTGCGCAGATAATTCATGCGCAAGTCTAGTGATGGCCATGCGCAACTAGGGTAGTTTGCACATTCCTATAAATAAGATTGCACATTTTTGTGTTTTAACATTTATGTTATTTTAATTTTCATGTTTCTATCAGTTCCACATTTCAAAGACTACAATTGCAAAAATAATAATGTGCAACTCTAGTGCTAGTAATGTGCACTTAGGGTTAGTTAGCCAGTTTTTAGATTAAGATTTCTTTTTCTTTAGCTATTTTTCTATTTTATTTTCCCTACAGTTGCATATTTTTAGGATGGCCGTTGCACAATCAAAATACTATAGTTGCACATTTTGTTTCGTGCACCTTTTGGTTATGAAAAAGAGCAAAGTTATCATTTTAAATTTACCAAAAATAATGATTGTATATCATCATATGGTAAAGCACGTGTTACCATATTTCCTTTTTATAGAGTGTTGGTTCTAACGTAAATATGTTTTCCTTTTCTTCTATTCATATGCGTTTTTGCAGCAGGAGGGCTAGTGGTTTTCTAGTGAATGGGCTTGTGTGTTCTTGATTGGGCCTAGATCAAGAGGGGTAGTCATGTTTACATTTTGTCTTTCCTTTTAATTACATTATCTACTATCATCCATTTTATGTTTTATTCTATTTAAATATTTCCATTGCCAACTCCGAAATTTGCAATAGATACACTGATACTATTAATTTTTAAGTATATTTCCACTTAATTCTTGTAATTTTTTTCTATGTAAGTATCATTTTTTTCTATGTAAGTATCATTTTATTTCCTAGTACATTATTTTTTGGATATTTGGTTTTGGGGTTTTAAACTATTTTATGAATTTTCTCCTTTTCCAATAGACACATATACAACACTACAAACATTCATCAAGATGGTTTGTTGATTGAGTGATAAGCTTCTTTGGTTGATGAGCTTTTTGTGGTTTGTGTGAGATAGAAGGTCATGCAACTCCATTGTATACAATTGTGTAATATTATTCAAATATCCATTTTTGAGCCTAGGCTCATCTGCACCCGGTCAAGAAAAAATTCACAAAAAATCAAAAATAAATTGCTGGTAGATAATTTGGTGTGTGAGGTGCGCTCAAAATTTCAGATCGTTTGGACTTATGAGTAGCTCTCAGCAAAAAAGACAAACTGGGTCAGAACAATACATGAACAATAAACTTTTTTACAAACCCCAAATTTGTCTTTTTTGCCGAGTGCTACTCCGATGTCCAAATGGTCTGAAATTTGGAGCGCACCTCATGCACCAAATTATCTACCATACAAAAAACTTGGAATTTTTTGAATTTTTCTAGTATTTGTTTTGAATTTTTTTCTTCCACGCGAGTGCAGATAAGCCTGGGCACCAACTTGTTGCTCTCAATTTTATTTATTTATTTTTATTTCATATTTTTAACTATTATGTTGTGTTTGTACACGATGGTCGATGTGAAATTTTCTTACAAAATTGCACTGTTTTTATTTATTGCCAAAACGTTGGAATATTTTTTTATCTCTAGATCCTTATCTTCAAATGGAGAGGTTGCACATTCCAAAAACAAAAGTTGCACATATCTGTAACACTCCCGGTGTCATGCTACAGTGACCTCACACTAATGATGCCCTGTCATCAAGTTTGACTAAGCTAAAATTGCCCCTTGATAAAATCAAAGTCAAATCCAAATTCAAATGCAAGTCAAATTATTAAATTTTCAAATAGTAAAATAAAAATGTAGGTTGGGTTGCAACTATTCACAAACTAATTCTCATGTAAAAACCAACATTATTTGGATAGTTAAAAATGCTCTGAACCTAATGAAAATTGGACCAGCAACATTTATTAAAACTATTTTTATTAAAACAAAATTCAAACTCTTCAAAATATTTCGGAACTTTGTATGCAGCATCATGTCATTGCATTATAAATTTTGAGCCAGGTCTCACAAGTAACACAAATCAATAAGTGCATTAAATAAATACAAAACAATAGCTAACTTAAATACATAAAAAGTCCCACCACCAGGGCCTTTTTCTTCAACCTCTGTACAGAGGGAAGGCAAGGCCGTGGCGTGGCACGAGCACGTGCATCCATGCCTCGGATGTCGCCATGTCGACAATCCGGTGCACCCCCGACGTCCTACAAGACCACCCCGCCGCCTTAGACAAACCGTAGACCCCCACTCTTCCCCCTTGCGACGCTTTCTTCATCGCAACTCTCGGGCAAAGCTTCGTTGCCATGGCCGCCTTCGCCCGTGCGCTCTCCCTCGTCCCCGTGCCCTAGGGCCTTGTCCACGAGCTCCGCCTGCCTCTGCCGCTTCTTCCTCGTCCACGAACTCAAGCCCGAAGCCGCTGCATCGTGCGGATCGAGGTCTTCTTCCACCTCCGGCCGCCGCGGCCTCACCATCGATCCGCGTCACCACGTCAACCTCGGCCCCGCACGAGCTCGCCATCGGCCCTCCTCCGGTGAGCAGCGTCAATCCCCCCTCTTTTCCCCTCGTCGCCGTCGCTATAAGCCGCCGCCCCCGACGCGTCCGGAGCTCCGCGCGCCCGAGCACCCTCTGGTCGCGTTCCCCGCGCCCCTGCCCGTGCTCTCGCACGCCTATGGCCGCCCCAGGCCTCGCCCAGCTGCGCTGTGCACCGCCCGTCATCCCCTGGCCGCGCACCGTGCGCGCGCCCACACGCCCGCGCTGCGTCGAGCCGTAGCCGCTGCCCGCGTTCGCCGTGGCCGCCCCCGAACTATGCCCGCCGTGCGCGCGCCTGTCCGCGCCCGCGTGCGCCTTCTATCGCGTGTGCGCCCGTGCGCCCGCTCCCCCCGTGCGCGCCCGTTGCTGTGGTTGCTCCTAGCCGTCGCCGCTGCTGCTCATGCTGCTACCGCTACTTGCTGCTGCTTCTGCTGATGCCTCTAGCGCCGCCACCGTTGCTGCTGCTTACTGCTTTCTACTGCCTGCCGCTGGTGCTCTTGCCTTTGCTGCTCGTACCACTACTTGCGTGCGCTGCTGCTTCTTGCTGTTGCCGCTGCCACCGCTGTTGCTGCTATGGCCGGCCGACCCTTGTTTGATTAATAGGCCTAACCAAATTGTAGCACTAACCCCCCTCCCTGAGTAAATGACTAGTCGACCCCGCTGTTAAAAATGATTTTTGGATTAACTTCGGTCAATGACATGTGGCCCCACATTGACCGTGTTGACCAGTCAACATTGACTGGTCAACTGCTGACTGTACCAGCCGACTAAGTCCCTGGCCCCACCTGTCATAGTAATGAGCTAGCTGTTGTGTGTGTAAAATGTATTTAATAAATATAATTTGATTTAACAATAATTCCAGAAATTCTTTAAAACTTTGAAAAATCATATAAAATAATCTATAACTCGGATGAAAATAATTTATATATGAAAAATAATCAGAAAAATGTGACAAACCCGAATACGCCATCCACATACCTGTCACATGTCTCTAACACTGCAAACATGGAACCTTTCCCTCCGGTTCATCTGTCCAATAACTGCCTAAAGCAGGAAAATATTCACCCGCTTCGTCTGTAACGCGTAGCACTTCATTAGGTCATCCCTAGCACAACGTATTGCTATGTCATGCATTGTGATGCATTTGTTTGCCTTGTATTTATTGTTTCTTCCCCCTCTTCTTCTCCGGTAGACCCCTTGACCGCCGCCGATGCCCCTGTGATCGACTACGTCGACGACGACCCCTCCTCCTATATCGCTCATTCTTTCTCTCTCATGCTTGCATTAGATTTTGCTACTGTTGTTCGATAGCTCCTATTCTAATGCATAGCCTGCTTTTTGTAACATGCTGTTGTTACTTTACCTGTTATCCTATATGCTTAGTATAGTTTGGTTAGTGATCCATCAATGGACCCGCACCCTTGTCCGTGTTGCCACGCTTTGCTTCCTGATGACTCGATCAATGTGATCGAGGTGCAGAGACCGACACATCACCGGCACCTCCTTTAGTTGTACGACTCTGCAGAGTTACTATCGAGTACCGAGGGTGATACCTTGAATCTCACTCATGATGATATCTCTATAGTGTAGCTAATCGGTCGTGGATTATTGAGGGTGATTCCTCATTCACCACTCCCGATGATGACTCTGTCATGCAACACCTCAAGTGTGAACTCTTCGAGGGTGATTCCTCCAAGGTCACCTTGAAGGTTACATCGAGTAGGAATCCATCGAGGGTGATTCCTCAGATTCCCCCTTAATGTTATGGACACACGGATACCTTGACCTTCACCTCAGTCCTTTGTTGAAGTTGGGTCGACCCAAGGGTTACCCGCTAGAGTTATTGAAGTCGGGTGGACCATGAGGGTACCCGCAAGATAATGACGCAGCACGACCGGGCAGGCAGAGACCGCCCTAGAGAGGGATGGGCCTGGCCCTTGTCGTAAGTCCGCGAGACGGAGTGACGGGATCACTGATCGTTTCCGCGAGCTCCCTATACACTAACGGGGTTGGATATGTGATCCAAGTAGGCCTCTGGCCTTTTCACACTAACCACCACGCGGGATTAAGTATGGGCACTCGGCGTCGTACGATTCTCCCGAAAGCTTTGTCAGACGTCCAGTTCCGCATTGTGGCACGGCCGGGCAGGTGCCATGCAGGACAGATGTGGTGCTTGGACCCAATCCTGCTCGCAACGACCCGGAGTGCTTAGGGGTGAGCGGTGGAACAACCCCTTCGCGCTTAGGATGTAGACCAAGGGACCTCTCTGCGAAGCCTAGGTAGGACTACGACGTGCTGATCATCCGAGGCCGGGCATTACCCAGAAAGTGTGTCCGGCCAGAGGTAATCGAGCGTGTTGGGTAAGTTGGTGCACCCCTGCAGGGAAGTATATCTATTCGAATAGTCGTGTCCACGGTAACGGACGCTCAGAGTTGTATCCCAATTTACTACAACTAGAACTGGATACTTGTGTTACTAAGCTGATATGTTGTCTCCGGGATTGCCTTCTCGCAGGGAGTCGTGGAAGGATCTCTGGCATTGCTAATACATACTTATTACTTTACGTTATGTTACCCTACTCTCTTCTGTTGCTGCAAGATGCTAGTCTTCGATAGGCTAGGCCTTCCCCCTCTACTCTGGCATTTCTGCAGTATAGTCCACAGATACAACCCCTTCCCCTTGATACTGATGCATACTTAGCATAGATATGATGTTAGTCTTGCGAGTGCTTTGGATGAGTACTCACGGTTGCTTTGCTACCTTTTCCCCCTCTACCCGATTGCTGCGATCAGATGACGAAGCCCAGGAGACAGCTGATCCCGTCGATGACTACTTATACTCCGACGGAGCCTACTACTATGTGGAGATCGACGAACAGGAGTAGATAGGAGGCTCCCAGGCAGGAGGCCTGCACCTTTTCGATCTAGTTGACGTTGTTTTGCTAGCCTTCTTAAGGAAAACTTGTATAATTATGTCTGTACTCAGATATTCTTGCTTTTGCTGACTTATGTTTTTGGGTCCTCGTGGCCCTGGCTTGTAATATAAAGCTTTATGTTGTGTTTGTGTATTAGAGTTGTGTTGTGATATCATCCCGTGAGTCTCTGATCTTGATCGTGTGCATTTGTGTGTATGATTAGTGCACGATCGAGTCGAGGGCGTCACAATTTGTTATCAGAGCCGACTGCCTGTAGGAAGCCCCTTTCCAACTCCTTAGCCGAAGTTGAGTCTAGTCTTTCAAAAACAATTTTGCTGACAATGTTGTGTGGCTTACGGGCCCACATCACAAAATGGATGGGATTAGGATCTTTTATTCCTCTCCTTTACTCTGGGATTCTGATTTTCTTCTTTTCGGGTTAAAGATTTTACTAACTCTAACTCTAGGTTCTCGTAACTACTTCCTCCCGGAGAGCCCCTCATTCCAGATGATCGCTTGGTTCACCAGAAGATCCTGAAGCACTCTTCGATGCTTCCCCGAGACCTTTGTGCTCATTGCTTTTGCAATTCCCTACCACCGATAAATCCTTATGGATAACTACATACACTTGCCATTCATACAATCATTCCCCGCTGCTCTTGTTATTACAAGGTACCCCAAAACATTTTCCTATATTCCGAGAATCCATTGTGCAAATGCACGCAATCATTAGTTGACCCTTAGAGTTCATCCTTCCGGCTCAGACGTCATTTTTGAACTTGAGCTGGTTCTCGACCATTCAATTTGCCATCGATTATGCCTCTAAGTCTATTCAACTTACTCATATTTGATCAGAGCATCTGCTTTTGATCCCCCGATTTGGAAATCGTCATTCTTTTGTATTTGAGCTTCGAATTATTTAGATGTTTCTATAACCTGGTGCGTTTGCATTCTTTCTTCCTCTGGTTGAGTATCGATACTCACAGCTCCTTTGTGGACCGCCAGATCCTTTGTTGGATTATTATCCGACAGTATCCTTCATATGCAATAACCTTGTGAGTTTTCTTCCGCTGATACATAATGCCTTTGGTAAATTGTATCCTCTGCTTTTGTCAACCATGCTCTGCTTTCGAGCTTGTGTTAATTACTCCTGATGTTTGTGGTATATGTTCCTAAGATGCCCCGATGGATTGAACCTATGCTTTCCCTAATCTGTGTGAACCCGGAAGTTTTCACGAGTCATACTCTTCTAGTGTTTCGCCAGCGAAATTTTCAACACTACAACTTCTTCGAAAGCGAGAAGTAAATGAAAGGTTATGCGTTGAAGAAGTGGGAGTCGACCTTGAACTTTGTGTTCATGCCCATGGAAGTGATGTAGACCGTCACGGAAGCTTCTTGCAAAATAATTATTCATTTGTATAATTCTTTCGCTATCCTTAACTTGATTCCATGCAGTTACGGTTTTGACCATGCTGACCTCATTTGATAAGTCCATTCCAGTGCCTCGTTTATTTTTCGACAAGGTTAAAGTATCTGCTGTCGCGGGTCAATGACCCAGTTCAGCTTCTATTATGTACTACCTTCGAGTGTTACCCCTTGGTATCTCGAGGATGTCATGTAATTGCACTACATCTTACAATTTTTTGATGAAGTAATACTTTTCCCTGTGTCATGGGTGAGCATGATCACCTATGGGGCAATTAGCCCCTTGTGGTTCGGCAAGGGGGAGATCACGTTGCACAAAGAGCGGAAGCCATGAGGCAGCACGACGATGGGACTCTGATCGTTTTTACCCAGGTTCGGGCCGCTATTAAGCGTAAAACCCTACTCCTGCTTTGGTGGATTGGATGGAGGAAACACAACAGCACGCAGTGCTCAAACCCGGCAAGGTGGCCTTGGGAAGAGCTGCTACGCGCGTACAAGTGTGAGGGGGGCCGAATCCCTCTCTAGGTTGCCTTGGACCTCCTTTTATAGCCCAAGGGGTAACCACAGTGGCAAAATAGACATTGTCTTGTGATTAGATAGCTAACAGTGCTATCATACCTAACTCTGGCAGTTAGGATAAAGTGCATTAAATGCACTGCTAGGTGTCGTGCTGAGGGTGAAACCCGGCAAGCCTGCCGTGCCGCTTAACCATCTTCAGCTTATCATCTTGACACGCCTCTGGAAAGGTGTCAAATGGGTGTGATCTGCTTATCGTTGAGCTACCACGTGCTTAGTGAGAGCCACTTAATCACCTGGAGGGCTCGACACCGCATCGACAAGTGATTGGCGTCGCAATGCGGTGGAGCGGTGGTAACTGGCATGCGCCTGCCGGGGGCAGGGCTTGTCGGGCCATCTTGGAGGGGTGTGTGATTCGGTCTCTGGGTGTCCCGGAGGCGTAGCTGGCGGGGGTTTGCCTTTGCTCTTGTTTGTGGTATCGACCTTGTCGGCCTTGCCTGGCCGGCAAGGGACACTCCTCTTGGAATCTTGACTTGTATGTTCATCTTGGTCTTCTTGATCCGCTCCTTGATCTCACGAAGAGCGGCTTCTCTGGATTGGCCTTGCTTGGTCTTGAATTTGCGTTGAGGTATTTATTCCTTCGGCAGGCCTTGGCCATTGGGGCGGAGGCTCTTTGTCCATGCACAAGTCAGGGGGGATAAACACCCCTGTTTGTGAAGCCCGACAGAAGCCCCCGGGCTTGAGCCAGACGTGTTGATGGGCACGTTGGGTTAGGCCCCAAACAGTGCACGGACACGTGTTGAAGAAATGCTGCCCATGCAGCGGTTGTCACGATGACTAGTCAATCCAACGTCCACTCCGCGTAATTACCGCAGGTCATGGGGTCGTGGAACAGTAGTCGTTAGTAAAATATGCGCATGCAGAAATGGTAACTTCCTGAAGAAAGATAGTGAAGAGCCAGCCCCCACGCCTGTTCCCAATAAAAAGGCAACGCGAAGGGGTGATGCTCATTCGTATCTGTTCCTTCTCCCTTCATCTTCTTCCTCAAGCCAAGAAACCGCCTCCACCGCCATCATCCGCCCCCAAAGCTCTGCTAGATCTTTCGCTTCCCCTGTGAGTCCAAGAGATTGGGCGAAAGACGGGCGCCGTGAAGGGGAAGCAGGAGGCCGCCCCTAGAGACGCCGCGGCGGAGGAGAGGAAGAAGAAGGCGGAGGAACTGGACAAGCGACAGGAAGACATGGTTTTCTTCCCGTCAAACCTGGATGGCAGTACCTTAATCGCGAGGTATGCCTATATGTGGGGAAGGGAAGTCCTGAAAGGGCATGGAGCGCACTTGGTTTTGCCGGAGGGGGCCAAAGTGCCATCGGACTCGTACCGCTTCTTCTGCGTGTACTTCCTTTGTGGCCTCACCTCCCCCTTCACCGCTTTCTTCTGTGCCATGATGACAGTGTATGGGTTCCATCTTCTGGATTTCACGTCCAATGCAATGGCGTGCATGGCAATCTTCGCCCATTTGTGCGAGAACTTTGTTGGAGTTGCCCCCAATGTGGACCTGTTTAGGCACTTCTTCATCCCACGGATAGAAGAGAAGTCTCACCGCTCGGGAAACATAAGCTGGATTCCCTAGGGCAAGAAGGAAGATTGAGATTATCTTTCTGGCCAGCAGTAGCAAGTGGGAGGAATGGAGGGCGGATTGGTGTTGGATCCAAGACAAGGAGGCCCTTGAGTTCTGCACGGCGCGGACTGGATGTGTTACACGCGGAAGTGACTGGAGCAAATTGGTCCTCATCGACGACAGGCTTCGCTCGACGCTGAATGGGATTGCCCGCCTCAAAGCTGTCGGGCTAACCGTTGGGCATGTGGGGGCCGACTTCCTCCAGCGCCGCATTGGGCCGCTGCAGAAAAGGGACAGGTTTGCCTGGGAATACGGAAACTCTGCCGACAGGATGCAACTGTATCCAGGCCCCGCCAACAACCTGTCGGTGTATGGCCACGGCTGGTTATGCGAACAGCTGTTCGGCAACCTTGGGCCATTCCATCTGCTGGCAAAGGTTGTCCCTCTGCACCTCAATTCCGCCCGAGACCAGATTCTGAAATGGATGCCTGATTGCAATGCCTACGGAGTTGAGGCTGATTGGCAACTGCCTGAATTGGATGCAGAGATAGATTGGGTCTCCGGTTTGGAAGAAAGAGCTTCCAGGGTGGAGAACAACCTTATCAAGCGCACCTCCAAGGCAGAAGCAGTGTTCATTGCAAAGCGGATTGCAGAGGACAAGGAGCTCCGGGCTGCCGGAGGAATGAGGCTCGAAGAGGAAGAGGAGGAAGATGTTGAAGGTGAGGGCTCTTCTGACGAAGGGAGTGAAGAGCGCGCTGCGGAGGAGGCTGCAGAGCTCGATCCTGCTGGGGCTGAAAATTTTCATGCCACGGCAGCAGGGGCCCAGGAAGGAGGCGAAGCTGAGGAAGCAAAACAGCCCGAGGTGGAGGAGGAAGGGCTTGAAATGGGTCCTCAAGCTCTAGAGCCGGGCCGGCGTCTCCGCAAGCGGATTAGCAAAGATCCACTGGTTCCTGCCCCTCCGCGGGGCGGCAAGAAGGTGAAGAAGACCAGCACCAAGGGCGACAAGCAAGAGGTGGCACGCCACCAATCCATTCGCTTGTCCCAGGCCAAGACTCCACCCGCCAAGCGACGAATGGTCACCGGGGTGGACCCAAGACCCCAATCAAGCCCAACTTCCCCACCAAGCTCAATCCCGCCAGAGGCCTTGGCCCCACCGGCGAGTTCATCGCTGCCAGGGAGTTCTGCTCCTCTGTCTTTGAAAAGGGGTTGGGCGACCCCGCCACCTACGGCATACGAGCTGGGATCCATGCTCATGGACCCAGAGTAAGTAGAACAACCAAGCTTCTTGTTGAAGTATTCCGCATTTGGTTTCTGATTTAACCTTATCTTGCTGATTTGGCAAAGATGAAGAACCCCTTGCCCAGCGGGCCAAGCGAGCCAAGCATGTGGCGGTGCCGGGCCATTCGGCAAGCGCAGGCCTGGCGGGGGATACGACAGGGGATCCCGTGCCTAGCCCCCAGTCCAGCCCCCCGGTGCGAAGGCATGGGGCAATCTTCGCCTGCTCGTGGAGATGTGGAGGAACGCCCCTCATCCCCCGCCAAAGGAGTAAGTGAGGGCCAGCCAGGTGGGTCACGCCAAGAGGGGTCCACCTTGGCCCAAGTTCAAGCAGAAGAATCACCGGCGAGGACCTCCACCGAGGGGTTTGCTCACGCTGAGGTCACAGTCACCGAAGGGGTGGTTGTGGACCGTGCGCTGGAACTTACGTTGCCGGGAAAGGGAATGTCCCTTCACAGCAGCCGCCATCGGGTAATCCACTCGTCTTTGTTTCTACTTGCTTGAATTACTTTGCTTCTTAGCCTTTGATTTAGCAATGTCTGGTTTCTCACTATCTCATCTGTCGATTTTGTTTGGAGCCCCGTCAACTGATGAACCTGAGCTCTTGGAGGAGGTGGCCAGTATCGGAAAGGATGCTGCCAAGGAAGCGGCCAGTATTGCTGCCGCGGAAGGCCACGAACAGACTGCCGGGAATATCCAGGAGTTCCCAAAAGAGACAGAGAAAACCCCCGGCAGTACATCTGGCCTTGGTATAGTCATCGAGGAGAAGGCTCCTCTTCAATCCATTGGCCCTCTCCCCATGAACTATCCCCTGGCTGCAGCCCCGCAATCTTCCTCAAGCAAGCTGGTGCTAATCCTTGCTCAATCTGGACCTGCAACTTCCGACTCATCTACCTCAGCGGACGCAAATTTTGATGAAGAAATCAGACGCATACTGGCGCCGTTATCCCAGAGAGTTGAAGAAGCTGGTGATTCAGATGACGGTGCCAAGGATTTGGCCTTCCTAGAATCCATAGCAGCAAGGCTCAAGGATGTGCAGAACAGGTATAGCCATAGATGGCGGGCAATCAAAGAGCAGCGCGACTCCGTTGATCTCATGGACCAGAAGCTGAGGGACAAGGGCAACGAACTGCGCGAATGGTTCAAGAAGCAGTCCCATTCCCTTTTGCGGCAAGAGGAGGTGCTGACCATGGCCAAGGAGGACGTTACTGCCCGGGAGGTCCGGTTGGTGGAGCGCGAAGCGCTTATAAACGCCAACGAGAAGGACATTTCCACTCGGGAAAGTGCTCTCGAAGCTACTCTCTGCGGCAAGGATGAGGAGCTGGAGGCCCTTGTTCAGCAACGCACCAAGGAGCTGGCAGATGGCCAAAAAGCCTCCCTTGACGCCCTCACCCTCGAGTCCACGGCTCAGCTAGAGAAGGTTGCCGACGAGCTAGCTGATGCATCTGCTGCCAAGAGCAATCTTGAAAACCAAGTGGGTAAACTGACAGAGGACCTTGCCAGGAGTAACAAGGAGATCCTGGCCCTCAAAGAGGAAGCGCGGAAAGCAGAGGCCTGATACGTCTCCGTCGTATCTACTTTTCCTAACGCTTTTCCTCTTGTTTTGGACTCTAATTTGCATGATTTGAATGAAACAAACCCGGACTGACGCTGTTTTCAGCAGAACTACCATGGTGTTGTTTTTTGTGCAGAAATAAAAGTTCTTGGATTGGAACGAAACTTTGCGAGGATTTTTTATACAATAAAAGAGAATTTCTGGAGCCAAGAACGACCGGAGGGGGCACCTGGGTGGGCACAACCCACCAGGGTGCCCCCCTCCTGGCGCGCCCAGGTGGGTTGTCCCCACTTGGTGGCCCCGCAAACCTCAACCCTGACACTATAAAATCATATTTTCAGAGAAAAATCAGGGAGAAAGAATTATCGCGTTTCACGAGACGGAGCCACCGCCACCTCCTGTTCTTCATTGGGAGGCCAGATCTGGAGTTCGTTTGGGGCTTCGGAGAGGGGGATCTTTGATCTTTGTCATGACCAACCCTTCTCCATCGCCAATTCCATGATGCTCCCCACCGGGAGTGAGTAATTCCTTCATAGGCTTGCTGGTCGGTGAGGAGTTGGATGAGATTCATCATGTAATCGAGTTAGTTTTGGTAGGGATTGATCCCTAGTATCCATTATGTTCTGAGATTGATGTTGCTATGACTTTGCCATGCTTAATGCTTGTCACTTTGGGCCCGGGTGCCATGATTTCAGATCTGAACCGTTTATGTTATCACCATTATATCTATGTTCTAGATCCGATCTTGCAAGTTATAGTCACCTACTACGTGTTATGATCCGGCAACCCCGGAGTGACAGAAGTCGGGACACTTCCCGGTGATGACCGTAGTTTGAGGAGTTCATGTATTCACTATGTGTTAATGCTTTGTTCCGGTTCTCTATTAAAAGGAGGCCTTAATATCCCTTAGTTTCCTTATGGACCCTGCTGCCACGGGAGGGTAGGACAAAAGGTGTCATGCAAGTTCTTTCCATAAGCACGTATGACTATTTATGGAATACATGCCTACATTATATTTATGAACTGGAGCTAGTGCCGTATCGCCCTAGGTTATGACTGTTATATGATGAATATCATCCAACGAATTCACCAATCCAATGCCTACGAATTTCTTGCATATTGTTCTTGCTAAGTTACTACTGCTATCGTTACTGTTTCACTTGCTACAAAATCATTGCTATCACTGTTACTGTTACTATTGTTGTTGCTACTACTATCAAAACTATCATATTACTTTGCTACTGATCACCTTGCTGCAGATAATTAATCTCTAGGTGTGGTTGAATTGACAACTCAACTGCTAATACTTGCAAATATTCTTTGGCTCCCCTTGTGTCGAATCAATAAATTTGGGTTGAATACTCTACCCTCGAAAACTGTTGCGATCCCCTATACTTGTTGGTTATCAAGGCCACTCTGGAGGGCACGCAATCATAGCTTTCTTCCAAGAGCCAAGATCTTGATACTGGCAACGGCACCATCTCCAACATGAAAGCCAGGCTCGGATCTCTGGAGAAGGAGCTTGAATCTGCCAGTTGCCGTGAGAAGTTGTTGATGAAGGACTTGACCAATGCAAGAACTTTCCAAAAAGATGCAGAGGACAAGCTAGAGAACCAAATCCAGCAGCGCGACCTCTGGACCAAGAACATGGTTGACATCGCCGAGCGCCTCATTGCCCAGATTGCAAATATGGACATGAAGAGCAGGGCCTTATCTGTTAGTAAGCACGAGGTTCCAAGTGTCAAGTTGATGCTCTTCTTCGAAGGCCTGATCGAAGGGTTGAAGATGTATGAAGACGACAGGGCCGCCTGCTTTGCCGACGAATCCCGGAAGCTTGCTCGTGACGCCCTTTTCTTGGTCTTGAGCAACCTCGCCTTCTTCCATCCGGACCTCAACCTCTCCGATGGCTTCAAGAAGCTGCCGCGAGGTGCCGACATCTCCATTGCTGCAGCGAAGGCCGGCCCCCTTGCCGACAAGGTCTTATCCGTCCCAAGACTCCAAGGAGGTCGCTGCACCCAGCCTTAAGCCATTCTTGTTGTCGTGCTGTCCTGTACTAAGACACAATATGTATGATGTATTAAGTTCTGCACTATTTTTGTTTTAATGCTTGCTGAACAGATGTTTATGTGCACGTGTATGCCACCCCCTTTGTTTCTCCACTGATACTCGTATGGCTAGTTTTTTTTGCACATTTTGGTTGCCCGCCAATAGCATGCTACCGCGATTGCTTTGAGGTGCGGGTCCTTAGCATTCTGCTGGCAAGGACATGCTGCCGGTGGGTTTTTCCTTAACAGTCTTTGATGCGGCCACCTGCTTCGTTGAGCAGGCTCAAAACAAAGCAAGGGCGCAAACAAAAATGGTAAGGTTCCACCGCGCGGGAGACCCGCCATACGAAACCTTGGTTGTTCGAGGGATGTGCATGTGCGAATTCTGAGAAGAATTTACAAGCATGTCCACTTAGCTTTTGTTTATGCTTCCCTCCTGCCGGGGTGCATATTTGATTACGCATAGCACCTCCTCATCCACGTGTGGTCGTTCCTCCCCCTTGTGTCTCCTGGCGAAATCACGCACATATATCTGTTTTTGCCCTGAAAAGAGGGGAAACTGGAAAGGGACAAAATGGAGGAACTAGGTGGTCCATTAGTCACGTGCCCAACCCCGGCACGGGCCAACGTAAACATTTGCAAATAATGAAACATCATGGAAAAAGAGAAGAACTAGCCCCTCCCTCCTTTTCTTTTGCTTCCAATGATCCCTCAACGACCGTCGTGAAGGACATGCCGGCGCGCGGGGCCTTGATGCGGTTCGCTTGCCGGGGGTGCCAACCAACAGATTCGCACCAGCATTCTGCTCAGGATTTACCCTTGGCGGGACAAATGCAAGACCGAGCTCCACGTGGGCTCATCGACGTTCGCGGCATCACCCCAGCGCAACCCGATCATTGGCGAGCAAGAATGAAGAGGGGAGGGGGGCAAGTGTGCACCGTTTTCTTGTTCGTCCGACCAAGCGGCAGCTCTTGGAATTAGACGCGCTCGATAGGGGGCCGCAAGAGGGGCAGCGCCGCTGCACGGACCGCCTTTACCTCTGGCTGTGGGCGGCATGGTGGCCACGTTATCCATGCCAGCCGTGCCTATCACAACACCGTCGTCCCTTGCTCCCGCCGCCTCTGCAGCAGTGGCGGAGGCGAGCGATAGAATCTGGAAAGGACGAGGCTAGGGAGCTGCATCACTCCTTTTCTTCGAAGGCATGGACGAAGAAGGTGATGATGAAGATTGACACACTGTTCGCAACTTCGGGTTCGCGCAAGCGACCATCCCTACCTGGCGCGCCAAAGATGTTGTGGATGAGCACGATCACCTATGGGGCCATTAGCCCCTTGTGGTTCGGCAAGGGGGAGATCACATTGCACAAAGAGCGGAAGACATGAGGCAGCATGACGATGGGACTCTGATCGTTTTTACCCAGGTTCGGGCCGCTATTAAGCGTAAAACCCTACTCCTGCTTTGGTGGATTGGATGGAGGAAACACAACAGCACGGAGTGCTCAAACCCGGCAAGGTGGCCTTGGGGAGAGCTGCTACGCGCGTACAAGTGTGAGGGGGGGAGAATCCCTCTCTAGGTTGCCTTGGACCTCCTTTTATAGCCCAAGGGGTAACCACAGTGGCAAAACAGACATTATCTTGTGATTAGATAGCTAACAGTGCTATCATACCTAACTCTGGTAGTTAGGACAAAGTGCATTAAATGCACTGCTAGGTGTTGTGCTGAGGGTGAAACCCGGCAAGCCTGGCGTGCCGCTTAACCATCTTCAGCTTATCATCTTGACACGCCTCTGGACGGGTGTCAAATGGGTGTGATCTGCTTATCATTGAGCTGCCACGTGCTTAGTGAGAGCCACTTAATCACCTAGAGGGCTCGACACCGCATCGACAAGTGACTGGCGTCGCAATGCGGTGGAGCGCTGGTAACTGGCCTGCACCTGTCGGGGGCAGGGCTTGCCGGGCCATCTTGGAGGGGTGTGCGCTTTGGTCTTCGGGTGTCCCAGAGGCATAGCTGGCGGGGGTTTGCCTTTGCTCTTGTTTGTGGTATCGACCTTGCCGGCCTCGCCTGGCCGGCAAGGGACACTCCTCTTGGAATCTTGACTTGTATGTTCAGCTTGGTCTTCTTGATCCGCTCCTTGATCTCACGAAGAGTGTCTTCTCTGGCTTGGCCTTGCTTGGTCTTGAATTTGCGTTGAGGTATTTATTCCTTCGGCAGGCCCTAGCCATTGGGGTGGAGGCTCTTTGTCCATGCATAAGTCAGGGGGGATAAACACCCCTGTTTGTGAACCCCGACACCCTGTCTTAGTCATCCCACGGGTTCTGGGTTGTTATCAACCGAGAACAACGATCCGTGAATGGAATCCACACTACAATTCAATACCCCTAGTAATTCATTGCCGGGAAATTTAAACTCAATCTTGTCATTCCTAGACTATCAGCTACATCCTTATCATGCTACCTTTGATCGTGCTACCTTGTCCTTCTTTGGTGCATGAATTCTTCAGACCATGAGCAAGGCTTATGTTGAGTTTTCGATATAATTTTGTTGTTCAAAAAGCCACTCCGATTCCGAGCTTGTATCATTATCTGTTGTTCCCATAACCTTCCACTTCGTCATTCCCTTGCTTGATGCCATCACTATTCAATTGCATCCTCTTGAAACCTCTCGACATATTGTGTCGTGATCATCGTCAACATTTTGGCTTCTTGCAAGTGTCAATCGAATTCATGATGAGAAATACCATCCTTGCCCCCTCGATGATTTGGGTTGTCATCGACAATATCATTGCCTTCCTTCCAACACTGACTTGGTCATGTTTTATTTATACCTTAAGTTTCTTAGTATTCTTGAAATTGTTCCTTATGTAATTCTTGTGATCTTCAAATCAAATCTTTACTTGAAACACCATATTATTGCTACCCCGAAGCATGACTGTGGTATTCTGAATATGAACAAGAACATCGGAAGCGCAATGCTAAATGTTTCTTGATCAATTATCCAAACACCATTGTATGGGTAACATCATGAATTTCCTTGCCCCTTTACCTAAATGGTTATCTACTTGTTGTCCTGTTATGTATATCATGCTCTGCTTGTTCTTGTGAAGGTTATAGCCCTAATATTTGTGTATAAACACATTTTCCTTTCCATTGGTCTGTTTAATCTGATAATCACATTTTCCTTTACATTCTTTTGTTTAACCTTTCTTGTAATCTAACTTATCTGGGCAGTGATAATTCCCTACTTATGTCAACACCCTGTAGTACAACCCTGTCAAGTATAACTCTGTTACTATTGTTGATGACATTTCGGTAACACCGGTGGATGAGAACTTTGCCTATTGGTCCGCCTCGCATTGCGAGTAGGAAAATGGTTCTCTTCGTCCCCCGCCCTTGATACTGACGTAGTTGCCAACATAGCTGACAAGCTATCCTCTAACATGCCTTGCTAACATGACCGTGCAAGATGTCACCGCCATTCCTACTCTTAATCCACACTAACCATAGTTCTACAGGATCGAAACCTGACTCTCCTGTACATCCCTGATTCTGAAGTATCCTTTGCACTTGGCTTCGTATGTAATTCCTGAGCTAATTTCCTTACCATGTTTCATTCCGGTATCAGATGCAACATTATTCTTCGTTGCTTTGAACCCCATTCACACTCTCGGTTGGGCATTAAATGATTGCCTACCCACTTAAAACTTCTCCTGTCTTCTCTTATTTCTCTTGATGTATTTACCTGAGTTTCCATTCGAGAGATACCTTGTGCCTTATTCACTGGATAATTACCAGAAATTAGTACTTGCAGACATCCGTCCTTATAGTTTTTCCCCATATCCTTTTGTAAATACGATGAAGATCCTGAAGAATGGAAGACGACTTCATCATGATGACCTGTGATACGTCCATTTTGCATCATGTTTTCCTACTGGTATTTATATTGTTTTTATGCTTTATAACACTTGATGGAGTACTTCTAATGTCTTTTCTCTCATAATATGCAAGGTTTACACAAAGAGGGAGAATACCGGCAGCTGAAATTCTGGACCTGAAAAAGCTATGTCAGAGATACCTATTCTGCACATCTCCAAATGAGCTGAAATTTTACAGAGAATTATTTTGGAATATATAATAAATATTGGAGAAAAGAACTACCAGAGGGGGGCTGCCAGGTGGCCACAAGACACCAGGGCACGCCAGGCCCCCCTAGGCACGCCCTAGTGGGTAGTGGGCACCCTGGCCCACCTCTGGTGCCCATCTTCTGGTATATAAGGTCTTTTGACCTAAAAAAAAAGGAGAGGACTTTCGGGACGGAGCGCCGCCGTCTCGAGGTGGAACTTGGGCAGGAGCACTTTTGCCCTCCGGCGGAGCGATTCCGCCGGGGGAACTTCCCTCACGGAGGGGAAAATCAAAGCCATCGTCATCACCAACAACCCTCTCATCTTTGGGAGGCCAATCTTCATCAACATCTTCAATAGCACCATCTCATATCAAACCCTAGTTCATCTCCTGTGTTCAATCTTTGTACCGGAACCTCAGATTGGTACCTGTGGGTGACTAGTAGTGTTGATTACAACTTGTAGTTGATGCTAGATGGTTTATTTGGTGGAAGATTATATGTTTAGATCCATTATGCTATTTAATATCCCTCTGATCTTGAGCATGAATATTATTTGTGAGTAGATGCCTTTGTTCTTGAGGCCACGGGAGAAGTCATGTTGCAAGTAATCATGTGAATTTGATATTCATTCGATATTTTCATGATATGTATGTTGTGATTCCCTTAGTGGTGTTATGTGAACGCCGACTACATGACACTTCACCATCTTTGGGCCTAAGGGAATGAATTGTGGAGTAGTTATTAGATGATGGGTTGCTAGAGAGACAGAAGCTTAAACCCTAGTTTATGCGCTATTCCGTAAGGGGCTGATTTGGATCCATATGTTTAATGCTATGTTAGATTTTATCTTAATACTACTTTCATAGTTGCGGATGCTTGCGAGGCGGTTAATCATAAGTGGGAGGATTGTTCAAGTAAGAACAGCACCCAAGCACTGGTCCACCCACATATCAAATTATCAAAGTAGCAAACGCGGATCAAACCAACATGATGAAAGTGACTAGATGAAATTCCCGTGTGCCCTCAAGAACGCTTTACTTATTATCTGAGACCGTTCTAGCCTGTCCTTTTCCATCAAAAGGATTGGGCTACATTGCTGCACTTATTGTTACTGTTGTTACAAATTATCTTGCTATCAAACTGCCTGTTACCTACAGTTTCAGTGCTTGGAGAAATTACCTTGCTGAAAATCACTTGTCATTTCCTTCTGCTCCTCGTTGGGTTCGACACTCTTACTTATCGTAAGGACTACGATTGATCCTCTATACTTGTGGGTCATCAAGACTCTTTTCAGGCGCCTATGCTGGGGAGTGAAGCGCTCTTGGTAAGTGGAAATTGGTAAGGAAAAAATTGTATTACGTGCTAAAATTTATTGTCACTTGTTACTACGGAAAACAATCCTTTGAGGGGTTCGTTCGGGGTATCTTCACCTCGACCAGAAACACAAATATTTGCCCCTCAACCTACTACACCTACTAAAAATATTAGTTATGAAATTCCTTCGGGTATGATAGAGCAACTGCTAGCTAATCCTTATGCAGGAGACGAAACGAAACATCCTGATATGCATTTGATACATGTTATGAAATTTGTGGATTGTTTAAGCTTGTAGGTTTACCCGGAGATGAAGTTAAGAAGAAGGTTTTCCCTTTATCTTTGGGGGGAAAATCATTGACATGGTATAGGCTATGCGATGATATTGGATCTTGGAACTGGAATCGATTGAAATTGGAATTTCACCAAAACATTTATCCTATGCATCTAGTTCATCGTGATCGGAATTATATATATAATTTATGGCCTCGTGAAGGAGAAAGTATCGCTCTAGCTTGGGGGGGGCTTAAGTCAATGTTATATTCATGCCCCCAACCATGAACTCTCAAGAGAAATTATTATTCAAAAAATTTATGCTCGGCTTTCTCGTGATGATCAATCCATGCTCGATACTTCTTGTACTGGTTCTTTTATGAAGAAGACTATTGAATTCAGGTGGGATATTTTAGAAAGAATTAAACGCAACTCTGAAGATTGGGAACTTGATGAAGGTAAAGAGTCAGGTATTAAGCTTGAGTTTGACCGTGTTACATCTTTTATGAATACCGATGCTTTTCACAAGTTTAGCACTAAATATGGGCTTGACTCTGAAATAGTAGCCTCTTTTTGTGAATCATTTGCTAGTCATGTTGATCTCCCTAAGGAGAAGTGGTTTAAATATCATCCCCCTATTAAATAAGAAATTAAAGAACTGGTAATAGTTAAAGATGAAACTATCATATACAATGTTGATCCAGTTATGCCTACTACTTATATTGAAAAAACACCTTTCCCTGTTAGAATAAAGGAACATGCTCAAGTATCAATAGTGGTTCGCAAAAGTAATATTAAAGCACCTAAACCCTCTGAGCAAATTAAAGTAGAACCTAGTGTTGCTATGATCAAAGACCTCTTGGTCGATAATGTTGATGGGCATGTTATTTATTTCTGTGATGAAGCTGCTAGAATTGCCAAACCCGATACTAAAGATAAGAACAAGCCTGTTGTTGGCATGCTTGTTGTCTCAGTTAAAATAGGGGATCATTACTATCATGGTTTGTGTGACTTAGGTGCTAGTGTGAGTGCTATCCCTTTTACTTTATACCAAGAAATTATGAATGATATAGCACCCGCTGAAATAGGAGACATAGATGTTACTATTAAACTTGCTAATAGAGATACCATCACACCACTTGGGATTGTTAGAGATGTTGAAGTCTTGTGTGGGAAAATAAAATACCCTACTGATTTTCTAGTTCTTGGTTCCCCGCAAGATGACTTTTGTCCCATAATTTTTGGCAGACCTTTCTTGAACACGGTCAATGCTAAGATAGATTGTGAGAAAGAAACTGTCAGTGTTAGTTTTGGTGATGTGTCTCATGAGTTTAATTTCTCTAAGTTTTGTAGACAACCTCATGATAAAGAACTGCCTACTAAAGATGAAATAATTGGTCTTGCTTCTATTACTATACCTCCTACTGATCCACTAGAACAATACTTGCTAGACCATGAGAATGATATGCACTTGCGTGAAAGAAATGAAATAGATAAAATTTTCTTCGAACAACAACCTATCCTTAAACACAATTTGCCTATTGAAACTTTAGGAGGTACTCCTCCACCTAAAGGTGATCCTGTGTTTGAATTAAAGAAATTGCCTGACACTTTGAAGTATGCTTATCTTGATGAGGAAAAGATATATCCTGTTATTATTAGTGCTAACCTTTCTGAACACGAAGAAGAGAGATTATTAAAAATTCTAAAGAAGCACCGTGCTGCTATTGGATATACTCTTGATGATCTTAAGGGCATTAGTCCCACTCTCTGTCAGCACAAGATTAATATGGAACCTGATGCTAAACTTGTTGTTGATCATCAATGACGATTCAATCCTAAGATGAAGGAAGTGGTAAGAACTGGAATACTAAAGCTTTTGGAAGCAGGTATAATCTATCCCATAGCTGATAGTAGATGGGTAAGTCATGTTCATTGTGTCCCTAAGAAAGGAGGTATTACTGTTGTCCCTAATGATAAAAATGAACTTATCCCACAGAGAATTGTTACTGGATATAGAATGGTAATTGGTTTTAGGAAATTAAACAAATGTACTAGAAAAGATCATTACCCTCTACCTTTTATTGATCAAATGCTAGAAAGACTATCTAAGCACACACACTTTTGTTTTCATGATGGATATTCTGGTTTCTCTCAAATACCTATTTCACAACCTGATAAAGAGAAAACCACTTTTACTTGCCCTTTTGGAACTTATGCTTATAGACATATGCCCTTTGGTTTATGTAATGCACCTGCTACCTTTCAAAGATGTATGACTGCTATATTCTCTTATTTTTGTGAAAAGATTATCGAGGTTTTCATGGATGATTTTTCCGTTTATGGAACTTCTTTTGATGATTGCTTAAGCAACCTTGATCGAGTTTTGCAGAGATGTGAACAAACTAAAATTGTCTTGAACTAGGAGAAGTGCCATTTTATGGTTAATGAAGGCACTGTTTTGGGGCATAAAATTTCTGAACGTGGTATTGAGGTGGATAAATCTAAAGTTGATGCAATTAAGAGAATGACATGTCCTAAAGACATTAAAGGTATTCGTAGTTTCCTCGGTCATGCTGGTTTCTATAGGAGGTTCATTAAAGACTTCTCTAAAATTTCTAGGCCTCTTACTAATCTTTTACAAAAGAATGTTCCATTCGTTTTTGATGATGATTGTGTAGAAGCCTTTGAAACACTTAAGAAAGCCTTAACTTCTGCACCTATTGTTCAACCACCTGATTGGAACTTGCCTTTTGAAATTATGTGTGATGCTAGTGATTATGCTATTGGTGTTGTTCTAGGACAAAGAGTTGATAAGAAATTAAATGCTATCCATTATGCTAGCAAAAATCTAGACAGTGCCAAAAGAAATTATGCTACTACTGAGAAAGAATTTTTAGCAGTTGTGTTTGCTTGTGATAAAATCAGATCTTACATTGTTGATTCCAAAGTAATTGCTCACACCGATCATGCTGCTATAAAATATCTTATGGAAAATAAAGATGCTAAACCTAGACTCATTAGGTGGGTTCTCTTGCTACAAGAATTTGACTTGCACATTACTGATAGGAAAGGAGCTGAGAATCCCGTAGCTAATAACTTGTCTAGGTTAGAAAATATTCTTGATGACCCACTACCTATTGATGATAGCTTTCGTGATGAACAACTAGTTGTTATAAATGCTTCTCATAATAGTCCTTGGTATGCTCACTATGCTAATTATATCGTTGCTAAATTTATACCACCTAGTTTCACATACCAACAAAAGAAAAAATTCTTCTATGACATAAGACATTACTTTTGGGATGACCCACATCTTTATAAAGAGGGAGTAGATGGTATTATTAGATGTTGTGTACCTGAGCATGAACAGGAACAAATCCTACGAAAATGCCACTCCGAAGCCTATGGAGGACTTCATGCAGGAGATAGAACTGCGCATAAAGTATTACAATCTGGTTTTTATTGGCCTACTCTTTTCAAGGATGCCCGTAAGTTTGTCTTGTCTTGTGATGAATGTCAAAGAATTGGTAATATTGGTAAGTGTCAGGAAATGTCTATGAATTATTCACTTGTTGAACCATTTGATGTTTGGGGCTTTGATTATATGGGACCTTTTCCATCCTCCAATGGGTATACACATATTTTGGTTGTTGTTGGTTATGTTACTAAGTGGGTAGAAGCTATTCCAACTAGTAGTGCTGATCATAACACTTCCATTAAAATGCTTAAAGAAGTTATTTTCCCGAGGTTTGGAGTCCCTAGATATTTATTGACTGATGGTGGTTCACATTTTATTCATGGTGCTTTCCGTAAAATGCTTGCTAAATATGATGTCAACCATAGAATTGCATCGCCTTACCATCCTCAATATAGTGGTCAAGTTGAACTTAGCAATAGAGAAATAAAATTAGTATTACAAAAAACTGTCAATAGGTCTCAAAAGAATTGGTCTAAGAAATTAGATGATGCACTTTGGGCCTACATAACAGCTTATAAAAATCCTATGGGTATGTCTCCATATAAAATGGTTTATGGAAAAGCTTGTCATTTGCCTCTTGAATTAGAAGATAAAGCTTATTGGGCAATTAAAGAACTCAATTATGATTTCAAACTTGCTGGTGAAAAGAGGTTATTTGATATTAGCTCACTAGATGAATGGAGAACCCAAGCTTATGAAAATGCCAAACTATTCAAAGAAAAACTTAAAAGATGGCATGACAAAAGAATCCAAAAGCGGGAATTCAAGGTTGGTGAGTATGTTCTATTGTACAATTCTCGTTTTAGATTTTCTGCAGGAAAACTTCTTTCCAAATGGGAAGGACCATATATCATCGAAGAAGTTTATCGCTCTATGTCGGCGTGGAAGCACGATCACCTATGGGGCAGGGCTGCCCCTTTGAGGTTCGGCAAGGGGACGGTCACATTGCACAAAGAGCAGAAGCAGCAGGGCAGCATGGCAAAGGACAACTCTCTTTTACCCAGGTTCGGGCCGCTTTGCAATGTAAAACCCTACTTTTACTATGGTGGATTGATTTGGAGGAACACGAAGACACGGCGTGCTCAAGCCCGACAAGTGTGCCTCGGGGGGAGCAGCGCACGCATACAAGTGTTGAGGGGTCATGAGTCCGAACCCTTTGCTAGGTTGCCTCGGGCCTCCTTTTCTATGTTAAGGGGCGAGCAGAGTGGCAAAACAGTCATTTTAGTATAATTAGATAGCTAACAGTGCTATCATACATAACTCTGGCAGTTAAGACAAAGTGCATTAAATGCACTGCTATGTGCCATGCTGAGGTTGAAGCCCGGCAAGCCTACCGCACCGCTTATCCATCTTCTCCTTGTTAGTGTGACACGCCATCTGGATGGGTGTCAATAAAGCTAATTCCTTCTTCACCAAGATGACACGTGCCTGACAGGATCCACCTAGTCACTTGAGAGCTTGACACCGCATTGATTAGCGATCGGTGTGTGATGAGGTGGAGTGGTGACGCCTTGGTAGGGATCTGCCGGGTTCTGTCTTGTAGCTTTGCTTTGACCTGGGCAGCCCCAGAATAGCTGCCGGGAGGGGGAGCCAAGGCTCAGCCTCCAAGCATTATCTTGACCTTGCCAGACTCACTTGTCCGTCAAGGGAGTTTTACCCTAGAAATCTTCTGGTTGGCTCGGCCTTCCAGTCCTTGAGCTTAGGATGCCCCTGCAAGGTCTGTCTGCCCCGGGAGCCTGATTGATCTGTGCACAAGTTAGGAGGAAACAAATACCCTTGTTTGTGTACACCGACAGAAGCCCCCGGGCCTGAGCTATACGTGTTGCGGGCATCATTGGGTTAGGCCCAAAAAGTGCACAAAACACGCGGCGAAAAACCGTTGTCCACGTTGTAATGATCCTGACGGCCTGTCAATCACACATCCATCCCACGCAATTACTGGGGGGCGTGGAACGTGGGCTCATAGCAGTTACTGGGTAGTGCGCCTGCAACGGCGGTTTTTGTCAGGGGAAACAGCGGAGAGCCAGCCCCCTCTCGTAGTCCCAATAAAAGGAAAACACGAAGGGGTGCTGCTCATTCGCACCCTTTTCCCCTCTCGCTTCATCTTCTTCCTTGCGACGGAAACCACCTCCGCCGCCACCATCCGCTCCGGACCACACTAGATCTCTCTTCTTCCTCTGCCCAAAGGAATGGGGCGCAAGAAAAGTGCCATAAAGTGGAAGCAGCCGGCCAAGTCTGTGGACCCGAGAGTGGAGGAGAAGAAGAAAGAGGCGGAGGAGTTGGCTCAGCGGCGGCGGGAGAACGTGGTTTTCTCGCCGTCGAACTTGGATGGCAACACCTTGATACATAGGTATGCCTTTATGTGGGGGAGGGGGGGACAAAAAAGCCATGGAGCGTCAACAGTCCTTCCTGATGGACCCAAGATTCCAAAGAACTTGTACCAATTTTTCTGCGCATATTTTTACTGCGGGCTTTCTTCCCCCTTCTCTGATTTTTTCAATGCCATGATGCTCCCAACGTGGATTTATTCCGCCACTTATACATCCCCTGCATTGAGGATAAATCCCTCTCAGGGAACATATCTTGGATTTCGCGGGGGAAGAGAGAAGACTAGGGATATCTTGGAGGGCAGTTGCATGGCAAGTGGGAGGAGTGGAGGGGTGATTGGTGTTGGATTCAGGACCCAGATGCCCCTCTGTTCTGCTTGCCACGGACTGAGTGTGTGGTGCGCGGCAAGGACTGGAGCGACTTGGGCGCCACCGATGAGAAGCTTCGCCATGCTCTGAAGAGGATCACCCGCCTAAAGGCTATAGGGCTCACCATTGAGCATGTGGGGGCTGACTTCCTCCGGCGTCGCATCGCGCTGCTGCAGCAGGGGGGCAGATTTGCTTGGGAATACAAGAATGCCGCAAATTGGATGCGGCTCTATCCAGGCCGCGGCAATAACCTGACAGTCATGAGCCATGCTTGGTTATGTGAGCAGTTGTTTCACAAAGCCGGCACCTTCCACCTGCTGTCGGGACCGGTCTTCCAGGATATTAATTTCCCAGTAAACGGCCCTTGTGCTCACCAGCCCCAGGATTACTGTTAGCTGATGAGACACAAACTTGATACAGAAATTCCAAGCAAAATACAAAATATGAAGTACAAGACCATTCTGGCCTATGAGTACAACAAATGGTTTCTAGTGGTTGATGGCGGAAGCGGTTTGCGGATTATCAGCGTCTATGGGACTCCATTTCCCACAGGAACATCTGACCTGGATAGCTCCTATCTTTGCGTAACTGCTGTCTTTGATGCCTAGGTTCCGGGCTGTCGTCATTGCGCTTCTCTCCAAGCAAGAAATCTGGCCAAGACAATAGCCAGGGACAAGCCAGTGAGTACTTTGAATGTACTCGCAAACATTATGAACACATGTATAATATAACAGATGATAATCATGTTCTGAAATATTTTCATGATCACTTAGCCAGTCGTGAAATAAAAAAATCATGCCACATGCAAGCAGGCCATTCAGAATTAAATATGAAAAAGCAATTAGATAATAAGAATAAAATAAACCAATCGGGTGTCTGAAGCGACGCCTCGAAAGGATAAAAATATAAGGCATGCCTCAGTCGGGCGTCTGAGCGACGCCACATAAAGGGCTTGTAAGGGAAATTAAATAATCAGCATGCCACAGTCGGGCGTCTCCGCAACACCACATAAAGGGCTTATAAAGAAATAGATAGCAGGCATGCCACAGTCGGGCGTCTCAGCGACACCACATAAAGGGCTTATAAAGAAATAAATAACAGGCATGCCACAGTCGGGCGTCTCAGCGACACCACATAAAGGGCTTATAAAGAAAGTAAATAACAAATGTGCGACAGTCGGGCGTCTGAGCGACACCACATAAAGGGCTTATAAAGGAATTAAATAACAAGCGTGCCACAGTCGGGCGTCTGAGCGACACCACATAAAGGGCTTATATAGGAATAAACACAGTGAATATCCAGGAGGTAGAACCGTCCCAGGGATACTCAATAATTCAAATAATACAAATGGTTAGTCCATAATAATAATAATCATAATCGTCATATGTCACATGTCATGATCAATGTTATGGTTTAGCAGTTTTTTCCTCCGAAGACCGACACTAAGACCGACACTTGACCCATCCCAGACTGTAGTCCTTAACCATGGATACGGCTATTCGAATAGATATAATCTCTGCAGAGGGTGTACTCTTTACCCACGAGTAACGGATTCCTTTAGTCCATCGGGACTAATTCCGTTTACGGCCTTTTAATTGAAAACACACCTGACCCGCACACACCAGCTTAACTTACCAGTGTCTGGAATCACCCACGACACCCGTTAAGCAAAACTCTAAGTGGGGAGGCTACAACCTCGACTAGCATGGGATCACAAAATTTATAACGCGCGCAAACTAGGGGAGCTACCCCCTCGGCTCCAACCGAGAACACCCATGCCCTCGGACCAGGTGGCATGTCTACCGGATGCAACCGGTATCTTCCACCATGGCCTCTCTGTACGGTGTGTGCTAAGAAAGGGGTTGACAACTTACTAACCCGTACCCTACCTAAGGCAGGGACAAGTGGTAGTACGAAGCAAGTATGGGGGTTACTGGCACAAGACTCGATCTATGGTCGTCTCAGGAGGTTTAAGTGTTCCCTGCATGATTAGCATAACAAATATATTTCACACCAACAGACAGAATCACCACTCATCATACCTCACCATGCCTCACTGAATATACCCGTCTCAGCGAAATATCAGTGACAAGCTCGCGTCCACCCAAGACAGAGACTTTCCCGGATTCCTTCCGGTAGGCACGAAAGGCATATGAGGGTGATTACTATCACAAGCATATCAAATTCCAACAGCAAGGAATCTTCATTATGCACTCATGAGTATGATCATATCATCACATAAAATAACGAATACTTCGCGTCAAGGTGGTGTTGTATTCGCATCAAACAACACACAACAAATATTATGCCAGGGTTCAGAATGCTTGCCTTTAGTGTGTGGAGAAGTAGGGTGCACCACAAAACTTTTGAAGGTTGCTTCCCTCTCCATTTCCTATTTTTGAAAATATTTGAATCAACACACCATTCAAAAACAGTACAAAAAATTTGTTCAGAAAATTTTCAAATAAATATGAAAATAAACTAGACAAAATTTGAGAAACAACAGAAAAAGAATCAAGTCAAATGGAGTTGTATTTTAAAAGTTATAGCCAGTCAAAGTTCAGGTCAAAATCTGTTTTTAAATAAAACAGAAAAAGGAAAATGGTTCGGGGACGAATACGTTTTCCAGAGACAGAAAACGTATACCCAGTAGTACGCGTACTAGCGGAGAAGATGTACTCGAGGGCCAGCGCCACTGGCGGTTGGGTTGTGACACCGACAGGTGGGGCCCACCTGTCGGGTTTGTCTCCCTCCTCACGCGCGCTCCTGGCCAGAGACAGAGGCCGGCTCCGGCGATGATTGTCGACGCTAGGGGGCACCATCTTCGGCGCTAGGCACATCGGCGTGCTCAGGGGGATATGCCACGTCGGTTGGTGGGGGAGGTGGATACCGAGAGGCTCGGGGTTGAGCAGAGCTTCAACAATGGCGGGAGGTGGTCACGGCCAAAAGGGGGGTTCACCTACGGTGGCTCCCGAGCACCATTTAACAGGGGGAAGGGCCTAAGGGAGGCAGAGGTTACCTATTATAGGCGCCGAAGGGGAGGATGGGGCTCGGGTGGCCTCGAATTTAGCATGGGGCGGCGGCGGCCGAACTGACCAGAGACGAGGAAGATGACCTCTTCCGGTCGTTCTGATTGCTGCGAGGGCTTTAGAGGGGAGGCAGGAGGTCGTCTGAGGGTCTGGTTGAGCTCGAGGTCTCTATTAATAGCGCGGTGAGGCGGTTCCCGTGACGGCCGGAGATAAGATCGCCGGCCGACCGCTTCTGCTGTAGTAGGGCGACGTGGCGCTGGTCAGCACTAGCGGACGGCCTCGAGGATGAGATCATCCTGTTCCAGAGGCCAGCTGGCGTCCTAAGGCTGCTTGGGCGGCGCTGCGGCGGTGGGGGCCGGCTGCTACCGCCGGCGTGCTGCCAAGAAGGGCCTGACGGCGGCGCTGCGGCGAGTCAGGGGGGCCCGGGGTACCTCTGCGGCTCTGGAGGGGTCGAGCGCGTGTCCCTACGGGAAGGGAAGGGCCAGGGACTGGGTAGGTGGGGCGCGGCGGCTCGGGTGCGCTTGTCTGCAATAGACACGCTCTGGGCGCGCCCATCGCATGCCTACCAGGTGCTTGGCGAAATGACCAGGCCCTCCAGGAGTCTCTAATGCACAAGGGGTTTAGCAGGGTGGGGTTTCAGGCCAAGTTAGAGCTATGAGACATGCTGGTTTGGTCATTGGGGTAAGCTCATAATGCAAATATAAAACTATGCCAAAACTGTTCATGAACACAAGGTGCTCGACAGAATGCCATGGGCATCTAGGCATGTCTTCTGGTGGCCAAAATCTCCAGATCAGAGTCTCTTTAGATGGTAAAGAGGGTGGCAAGGTTAGTTTGACAAAAGCATAAACTTCCTAGTGCAAGTTTTTGAGAAAACCAAATCTGGACAGAAAACATATGCCATTATTGCATGTGTCAAAAATATTCTAATGGGTCCAATCTTCTGGACTTAAGGGTTTGGTAGGGTGGACTACGAGCAGGAAAAATCCCAAGATTAATAGAGCAAAATAAAATATGGTTGCAGTGCAAAACACCAAACTAGACCAGAATGAAGATGAGGATGGTTTGCTCAAATTTTTCAAAACACATGCCTGGGTTTTTGCATAAAAGTGATCCAGGGACATCACATGTCATCCCCAAATTTTGGTGGAATTACTAAATGAATTAATCAAAGGGTTGTAGTGCAAAAAGGGACTCTAACACTTATGAGTAACCATTTTAAAAGAAATAAAACTTAGGAAAATAATTATAGAAATAATTCCACTGATAAGAGAAATGTTTTTGAGAAGGTATACAAGTCCAACAATATTTTTGAAGAGTTTCCATTTGGAGGGAAAAACTCCACAATTCAGAAGAAAAGAGTGATTCTGAAATCAAAAGATAACCCAGAAAATGAAAATTTAATTACCTGGCAAAATTTTAATTAATAAAACATGGTTAAATTTTTGGGGTGTTACACCTGCCGGCAAGAATCGTTCCGCTGCACATCAATTCTGCGACGGACCAAATCCTCAAGTGGATGCCAGATTGCAATGCCAATGGGGTCAAAGCAGATTGGGATTTGCCCAACTTGGAGGATGAGATGGAGTGGGCCTCTGGTTTGGAGGAGAAGGCTACCAGGAAGGAAACGGACTTCACCAAGGGCACCATCGAAGAGGAGCAGGAGTACATATGCAGCAGGCTTGAGGAAGCTCGCAGGCTCAAGGCTGCTGGGTCAGCCGGCCATGAGGATGATGATGACGATGAGGGTGACGGGAATTCCTCAGATGAGGAACACATTGATGAAGAGATCGCCGGGCTTGAAGCGATAGGGACAACGGCTGCCGGGTCTCAGGAGGCCGAAGTGCCCAAGGAAGAAGAAGGACTTGAGGTGTGCCCTCAAGCTCCTGAGCAGTGGCGCCGCCTTCGCAAGAGGGGTAACCGAGAGCCTGTGGTCTCTTCCTCGCCTCGGGCGGGGCCCAAGGTGAAGAAAATGACCGCCAGAGGCCACAAGAAGGATACTGCATGCCGCCATTCAGCCCGCCTCTCCCGAGTCCCGACACCGCCTTCCCGGCAACGGGTTGTCAAAGGTGTCGATCCCACGCCGCCATGAAGCCCGGTCCCGACAGCGAGCAGGACCCCGCCACCTCTCAAGAGAGCCAGGGAATCACCTCCGCCCCTGGTGTATGAGATGGATGCCATGCTCGACGACCCAGAGTGAGGAAGACCCTTGCTTCTCTTATTCCTGATTGCTTTCCTTTTCCTTTGATCTTCAACTAATCTTGTGCTACGGATCTTGACAGGGACGAAGAGACCCTCACGCATCGGGCCAAGTGGGCCAAGTTGACAGCGGAGCTGGGCTCGGCATCGGGCGTCGAGCCAGCAAAGGGCACCTTGGAGGGCGCCGTACCCAGCCCCTGGGCCAGTCCTCTGTGCGAAGGCACAGGGCATACCTCGTTGGCTGGCGGAAATGTTGAGGTTTCTCCTTCGTCGCCTGCCAAGGAGACGGGTGGGGGTCACCAGGGAGGAACAAGCCGGATGGAGGTGACCACTCCAGCTCCCCCAGAGACGATGTCCAAGGAGGGGATTCTCCGGCAAGGGCTCCCACCGCTGGGTCCGCTCGCGTCGAAGCCACCCCCGTGGAGGAGACGGCCGCCAGTCGCCCGCCAGAAACAGGCGCTGCCGGAGAAGGAGAAGTCTCCTCTCAACGGCCGCCAGCAGGTAACCCATTTGCTTTTGAACATTTATCCAAGGAATTTTTGCTTTCTTGATCCTTGGATTAAGCTTCTGAATTTCACATTTTCCTTGCCTCCAACTTCCTTCACAACCCCCATGCTCGAAGAGAAGGAACTTTTGGAGGAGGTGGCTGACATAGGAAAGGATGCCGCTGCGGACGCCGTCAAGATTGCCGATGAAGAAGGTCACGCAGAAGCCCCGAGGGATATCCAAGAAGCCCCGAAAGGAATGAAGAAAATCCACGGTAGCATGCCTGACCCCATCATGGAGGTTGAGGACAAAGCACCCCTCCAGCGTGATGCTTCAAGCATGAGGGTGACTCCCCCCGCAAGCAGCTTAGCGATGATCTTAGCTCACCCTGCGCCGGCAGCCCCCAGCTTCAATTCTTGCCGGGGTGAACTTTGATGAGGAGATCAGTCATATACTGGCTCCCTTGACCCAAAGAGCCAAAGAAGCAGGTGATCTCGTCGACTGTTCCAAATACTTGGCTTTCCTGGAGACGGTGGCTGCCGGGCTCAAAGATGTGCAAGAGAGGTATGGCCAAAGGTGGCAGGCAGTTCAAGAGGAACACTGGGCCCAGGATGTGGCCACCCAGCAATTGAAGGAGAAGGCAGAAGAATTGTGCACTTGGTACAACACCCGATCCCATGAACTCAGGGACCAGGAGGAGAAAATGGCTACTGCTACAGAAAGAGCAAGAACTCACGACAGCAGGCTGTCGGAGTGTGAAGCGCAGCTCAACGCCAAAGCAAAAGATCTTGCCGCTCGTGAGCAGGCCATGGCTGACACTCTTCGCAGCAAGGATGAGGAGCTGGAAAGCCTTGTTCAGCAGCAGGCCAAGGATCTAGAGGACGACCATAAGAAAGACATCAACGCGTAGACCCAAGACACAGCAGCTAAACTCAAGGAGGTGGCTGATAACCTTGCCGCGGCTTCGAAAGCCAAAGGGGATCTCGAGGTCCAAGTGGGAAGGTTGGAGGAAGAGCTTGTCAGGAGCAAAAAGGAGACCGAGGCTCTCCAGGAAGAAGTGCGAAAGGTAGCCACCACACTAGAGGGGCTGCAATCACAGCT
The DNA here is from genome assembly GCA_011799875.1 of Thinopyrum elongatum. NCBI lineage: Eukaryota > Viridiplantae > Streptophyta > Magnoliopsida > Poales > Poaceae > Thinopyrum > Thinopyrum elongatum. Next base: position 552,760,216 of record CM022300.1, on the reverse strand, counting down.
CAGATCCAAGGACCAGGATTTGTCCACTGCCTCCGGCACCATCGAGGACTTGAACACCAAGCACGCCACTCTGGAGAAAGACCGTGAGCTGGCCAAGGACTGAGAGAGGGTCTTGACGGAAGAAGTCAATACTGCAGGAATTTTTCGGAAGGATGCAGAGCTCAAGCTTAAGGACCAGGTTGTTATGTACGACTTCTGGTCGAAGAGCTTGATCAACATAGCCAAACGCATCTCCTCCCAGATCGCCAAGATGAACATGAAGAGCTAGACCTTCTCCGTCAACGAACATGAGGCCCCGAGCGTCAAGCTGACACACTTCTTTGAGGGACTTATCAACGGATTGAAGACATATGAAGATGACAGATCTGCCACTTCGCCAGTGAGGCCTGGAAGTTTGCTCGGGGCGCTATCTTCACCATCATCGTCAACTTTGCACAGCGTCACCCCGACGTCAATCTCTCCGACGCCTTCAAGAAGCTGCCGGCCGGGACGGACACTTCTGCTGTGGCACAAGTTGTGAGGCCTCTGCCCGACAAGGTTCTTTTGGTGCCCCGGGTCCAAGGAGGCCACTGGAACTAATTTCTCTTGCTCCGTTTGCTATAATGCTGTCAAACAATGGAGACACATGTTGGCCTTATGTTAGGTCTCGCTACTCTCTGGGATGTAATAGTACTTTTAAGTAGTTGTATGAACTGATGTTATCCTTTAAGTTTATCTTGCCCATTGTTCTTGTATGATTATAAATCCTGCGCATGCTGGGAACTTGCCGGGGCCGACACCAGTTGTGGTGCTTTGGGGGTGGACCCCTAGAATCCTGCAAGCGTAGGTGCCATCGGCAAGTTTCCCTTCGACGTTCTCGATATGGCTGCCTGGACTGTTGAGCGGACTCAAAACAGACGAGGGCACAAGAGATCACAGAAGAGTCCCTTCGCGTTACAGATATCTCATACAAGTGCCAGGCTTTAAACTAAAGGAGTCACAAAGGATAAATAAAAGAGCTTGAAACTAAAATGGTTTCACAACTTATCTTTTCTCAATTTTGTAATTGCTGCTATCGCGGAGGCGCGAATCCCTCCTTTCCATGGAAGTCTCGCACACAGAGGTCAGTACTTAATCCACATGCAATATGATTGCAATGTAACATGACATGTGGCGATACTTGCCAGGATAGGATGGAATATGCCTTGCCGCGATTCCTTTCTGCAACAATGCTTCTCTGTAGAGCTGGGCGGAGACCCGATGGATTTTCCACGGCACGCAGCTTAGCTGAACATTCATCCCTGCAAGGTGAATGCTCGCACTGCCGGGGGTGCCTCGTCAACAATCAGATCATCCGCCCCTGCGTCGCTATTGCCGCGTTCCATGCCCGAAAGGGGTTGCGGCGGGAGTGACAGCTGCGCTGTCAACGGCGACCGCGCCACCCGTGGCGTCCACTCCGTCTGGCATGGCCGTCGCGCCCGCGGCGCCCGCAACTATGGACGAAGGGACTTTCGAAGTAGGGAACGGTGCTGCCGCTCCGCCCTTCTTCATGGGATCGAAGGACGATGCAGAAAGATGATGAAGATCGACGCGCTGGCTACTGCTTCAGGTTCGCACAAGTGCAGCGCCCCCTACCTGGTGCGCCAAAGATGTCGGCATGGAAAGCACGATCACCTATGGGGCAGGGCTGCCCCTTTGTGGTTCGGCAAGGGGACGGTCACATTGCACAAAGAGCAGAAGCAACAGGGTAGCACGGCGAAGGACAACTCTCTTTTACCCAGGTTTGGGCCGCTTTGCAGCGTAAAACCCTACTCCTGCTATGGTGGATTGATTTGGGGGAACACGAAGACACGACGTGCTCAAGCCCGACAAGTGTGCCTCGGGGGGAGCAGCGCACGCATAAAAGTGTTGAGGGGCCAAGAGTCCGAACCATTTGCTAGGTTGCCTCGGGCCTCCTTTTATAGGTTAAGGGGCAACCACAGTGGCAAAACAGTCATTTTAGTATGATTAGATAGCTAACAGTGCTATCATACCTAACTCTGACAGTTTAAGACAAAGTGCATTAAATGCACTACTATGTGCCATGCTGAGGTTGAAGCCCGGCAAGCCTGCCGCGCCGCTTATCCATCTTCTCCTTGTTAGTGTCACACGCCATCTGGACGGGTGTCAATAAAGCTAATTCCTTCTTCACCAAGCCGCCACGTGCCTGACAGGATCCACCTAGTCACTTGAGATCTTGACACCACATTGATTAGTGATCGACGTGCGATGAGGTGGAGCGATGACGCCTTGGCGGGGATCTGCCGGTACGGGGCCTGCCGGGTTCTATCTTGTAGCTTTGCTTTAACATGGGCAGCCCCAGAATTGCTGCCGGGAGTGGGAGCCAAGGCCCAGCCTCCAAGCATTGTCTTGACCTTGCCGGACTCACCTGTCCGTCAAGGGAGCTTTACCCTAGAAATCTTCTGGTTGGCTCGGCCTTCCAGTCCTTGAGCTTAGGATGCCTCGGCAAGGTCTGTCTGCCCCGGGAGCCTCATTGGTCTGTGCACAAGTCAGGGGGAAACAAATACCCTTGTTTGTGTACACTGACACTCTGGAGCTATCAAGATTAATATTGCCGAAGGTACCAACCCGAAGCTGGTCAATGGATAAAGAATTAAACACTATATTTGAGGTACGCCTATTAATGTTGAAACTAACATTATCCAAACCATGACACCGGAGGAACACATAAAAGAAACATTCTAGAACACTCCAGAACCCTGAAAAGGAAGAGGTACGTGATACGGTAAGTAAACGGACTCCGAAAAATCTGCAAAAGTATTTTCTGTCAATTTTGGAATATTAGAAAAAATAGAAAAATAATAAACAACCGGGAAGGCAACCCAGGTGCCACAAGACACCAGGGCGCGCCTGCCCCACCTGGCGCGCCCTGGTGGGTAGTGGGCCCCTCGGGCACCTTCCCGACTCCGTTTTCCTCTGGTATGCTTGTTTCCCAAGATAAAAATTCTTTATATACTCTCCCGGACATATTGACCACCACATCATGGACAAATCCTCTGTTCTTTTTTCGTGTTGTTTTTCTGTCAGATCTATCAAGCCAGGCATCATGTCTTCTCCCTCCTCCAACAATGTAGAAGGCGATGTTTGGCTGCTGAAGATGGAGCTAAAGAGGGAAGAACCAAAAGAAGCCACCAAGGAGGACAAGGTCAAGGAAGCTGCGGGGGACCAGGCTCAAGAAGGGGGGCAAGCCATGTTAGCAGGGGAGGCCAAGAAAGAGGAGGATATCCTTCAACCTTACTACGATCATCTCACCCCCACTGAAATCGAAGCCTTCAAGGCTTTCGAAATGGTTTGTGTTCAGAATAAATATCTCACTCGTGAACTTATTTTGTTGGAAGAGCAAAACATCGTCCTCCGGAGCATCAATCGTAGATTGGAGTACCTACTAAGGCTGAAGTGTGAAGTTCCTACTACCGCATCACCACCACCATCATCATCATCACCAAAGAAGGAGACTTAAGAACACGGGTATGGGCACTCCCCTTGGCTTGTGCCAAGCTTGGGGGAGATGCCCCGGTATCGTATCACCATCACTTTTATTATCTTTATCTATCTTAGTTCGATCCTTAGCAATTTCATGATTTAGTTGAATAAAAATTTAGTATGATCTATTTTTGAGTGCTAGTTTCATGATCTATCTATCTATGTAATCGAGTGGGAGTTATATAATAAAGTTTAGTTTGAGTTTTTGCTTCTTTACTTTTATGTTCCAATCAAAATAAAAGAAAATAATGAAAAGATCATATGCTAATCTTATGGTAAGTAATGACATCACATAAGGAAAAGTATAAGTGGTAAAATTTATTGAAAGTTGACAAACATAGCATTGGTCAATGATGCAACTCATGAAAGAATTAATAAGGGAAGAGAATATTCACATGCAAATATGCTATCTTGGACATCTTTTATGATTGTGAGCCCCCATTAAATATTTTATGCCAAATTGTTGATGTTGGACAAGGAAGACAACGTAATGATTTATGTTTGTTCATATTCACATAGAAGTTATATTGTCATAGATCCTTCAACATGTGGTGCTTGCTCAATATCTTTGCTAGCCAAAAATCCGCACTAAGTAGAGATACTACTTGTGCATCCAAAACCCTTAAACCCAAATCCATGTTTTGAGAGTCCACCATACCTACCCATGGATTTAGTAAGATCCTTCAAGTAAGTTGTCATCAGTGCAAAAAGGGCAATAAAAATTGCTCCTAAAAGTGTTTGTCTTTTAGTGTAAGGGAAAATAAGCGTTGTACGAACTTGTGATGGCAAAGTAATAAAAGCGACGGACTACATAATAAAGGTTGCTATCATAAGGGGCAATATAATGTGACGTTATTTTGCATTAAGGGATTGTGCATACAAAACCAAAAGGCGCATGACAACCTCTGCTTCCCTCTGTGAAGGGCCTATCTTTTACTTTTTTGTATTTACTTTTTATGCAAGAGTCAGAGAATTCTTCTCTATTCCTTTTTATTTTCTCATTTTGCAAGCACCATGTGGTGGGGAAAGATCTAGGCACATATATCCAGTTGAATGTGAGTGAGCATGAGTTATTATTGTTGACATCACCCTTGAGGTGAATAAGTTGGGAAGCGAAACTATAAGCCCCTATCTTTCTATGTGTCCGGTTGAAACTTTTTGCTCATATGTATGCGGTGAGCGTTAGCAATCATAGAAGATTAAATGATGGTTGAGTATGTGGACTTGCCAAAAGGCTCCAATACGAGACCCTTCCTGGAAATATGATGAATTGTAGTTACAAAGTTGACTGAGAACATAGTTTGTTGGTTTTCAATAAAGTTTATGCTTTTTACTTCGATATTGTGATGAATTGTTACTTGTTCATGAGAAGCTATATGATAGAGTTTTGTGATAAAGTTTTTTGATTTTATAATAATAAGCATGATGCTACTATGTCCGTATTTTGTTTTTATCGACACCTCTCTCTCTAAACATGTGGTCATGATTTTCGATATCGGCTTTCGCTTGAGGACAAGCGAGGTCTAAGCTTGGGGGAGTTGATACGTCCATCTTGCGTCATGTTTTCCTACTGTTATTTCTATGGTTTTTATGCTTTATAACACTTGATGGAGTAATTCTAATGGCTTTTCTCTCATAATATGCAAGGTTTACACAAAGAGGGAGAATACCGGCAGCTGGAATTTTGGGCCTGAAAAAGCTATGTGAGAGATACCTATTCTGCACATCTCCAAATGAGCTGAAATTTTACGGAGAATTATTTTTGAATATATAATAAATATTGGAGAAAATAACTACCAGAGGGGGGCTGCCAGGTGGCCACAAGGCACCAGGGCGCACCAGGCCCCCCAGGCGCGCCCTAGTGGGTAGTGGGCAGCCTGGCCCACCTCTGGTGCCCATCTTCTGGTATATAAGGTCTTTTGACCTAGAAAAAATAAAGGAGAGGACTTTCGTGACGGGGCCCCACCGTCTCAAGGCGGAACTTGGGCAGGAGCACTTTTGCCCTCCGGTGGAGCGATTCTGCCGGGGGAACTTCCCTCACGGAGGGGGAAATCAAAGCCATCGTCATCACCAACAACCCTCTCATCTTTGGGAGGCCAATCTTCGTCAACATCTTCAACAGCACCATCTCATCTCAAACCCTAGTGTTGGAAATATGCCCTAGAGGCAATAATAAAGTGGTTATTATTATATTTCCTTGTTCATGATAATTGTCTATTGTTCATGCTATAATTGTGTTATCCGGAAATCGTAATACATGTGTGAATACATAGACCACAACATGTCCCTAGTAAGTCTCTAGTTGACTAGCCCGTTGATCAATAGATGGTTATGGTTTCCTGACCATGGACATTAGATGTCGTTGATAACGGGATCACATCATTAGGAGAATGATGTGATGGATAAGACCCAATCCTAAGCATAGCACTAGATCGTGTAGTTCGTCTGCTAAAGCTTTTCTAATGTCAAGTATCATTTCCTTAGACCATGAGATTGTGCAACTCCCGGATACCGTAGGAATGCTTTGGGTGTATCAAACGTCACAACGTAACTGGGTGACCATAAAGGTGCACTACAGGTATCTCCGAAAGTGTCTGTTGGGTTGGCACGAATCGAGACTGGGATTTGTCACTCCGTATGACGGAGAGGTATCTCTGGGCCCACTCGGTAATGCATCATCATAATGAGCTCAATGTGACTAAAGAGTTAGCCACAGGATCATGCGTTATGGAACGAGTAAAGAGAATTGCCGGTAACGAGATTGAACAAGGTATAGGGATACCGACGATCGAATCTCGGGCAAGTATCATACCGGTAGACAAAGGGAATTGTATACGGGATTGATTGAATCCTCGACATCGTGGTTCATCCGATGAGATCATCATGGAACATGTGGGAGCCAACATGGATTTCCAGATCCCGCTATTGGTTATTGGCCGGAGAGATGTCTCGGTCATGTCTGCATGGTTCCCGAACCCGTAGGGTCTACACACTTAAGGTTCGGTGACTCTAGGGTTGTTATGGGAAATAGTATGTGAATACCGAATGTTGTTCGGAGTCCCGGATGAGATCGCGGACATCACGAGGAGTTCCGGAATGGTCCGGAGGTAAAGATTTATATATGGGAAGTTGTTATTGGGGTTCCGGAAAAAGTTCAGTTTTTTCGGTATTGTACCGGGAAGCTTTCGAAAGGTTCCGGAGGATTCCGGAGGGGTCCGGAAGTCCGGAAAGTGTTCCACCACGTCCAATACAGCAGCATGGGCTGTAAGGGGGCGCCCTAGCCTTAATGGGCTAGGGGAACCAGCCCCCCTAAGGCCCATGCGCATGGGAGAGGGGAAACCCTAAAGGGGGAGTGCCTCCACTTGACTTGGGAGGCACTCCTCCCCCCTTGGCCACCGCCCCCAACCCTAGATGGGATCTAGGGGGCCGGCCCCCTCTCCCCCCAGCCTATAAATAGTGGAGGGGTGGGAGGGAGGCCACATCCTCTCCCCTGGCGCAGCCCTCCCCCTCTCCAATACCTCCTCCTCCTCCGTTTGTGCTTGGCGAAGCCCTGCCGGAGAACTGCAAGTTCCACCACCACGCCGTCGTGCTGCTGGAGCTGTCTTCCCCAACCTCTCCCTCCTCCTTGCTGGATCAAGGTGCGGGAGATGTCACCGGGCTGCACGTGTGTTGAACGCGGAGGCACCGTTGTTCGGTGCTTAGATTGGAATCGACCGCGATCTGAATCGCTGCGTGTACGACTCCTCCAACCGCGTTCTTGCAACGCTTCCGCTTCACGATCTTCAAGGGTATGAAGATGCACTCCTCTCTCTCTCGTTGCTAGTCTCTCCATAGATTGGTCTTGGTGATGCGTAGAAAAAAAATTGATTTACTACTACGTTCCCCAACAGTGGCATCATGAGCTAGGTCTATGCGTAGTTTCTTGCACGAGTAGAACACAAGTTGTTGTGGGCGTCGATTTTGTCAATTTTCTTGCCGTTACTAGTCTTATCTTGATTCGGCGGCATCGTGGGATGAAGCGGCCCGGACCGACCTTACACGTACGCTTACGTGAGACAGGTTCCACCGACTGACATGCACTAGTTGCATAAGGTGGCTAGCGGGTGTCTGTCTCTCCCACTTTAGTCGGATCGGATTCGATGAAAAGGGTCCTTATGAAGGGTAAATAGAAATTGGCATATCACGTTGTGGTTGTGGTGTAGGTAAGAAACGTTCTTGCTAGAAACCTATAGCAGCCACGTAAAAATTTTGCAACAACAATTAGAGGACGTCTAACTTGTTCTTGCAGCATATGCCGTGTGATGTGATATGGCCAAAAGGATGTGATGAATGATATATGTGATGTATGAGATTTATCATGTTCTTGTAATAGGAATCATGACTTGCATGTCGATGAGTATGACAACCGGCAGGAGCCATAGGAGTTGTCTTAATTTATTGTATGACCTGCGTGTCAATGAAAAACGCCATGTAATTACTTTACTTTATTGCTAACCGTTAGCCATAGTAGTAGAAGTAATAGTTGGCGAGGCAACTTCATGAAGACACGATGATGGAGATCATGATGATGGAGATCATGGTGTCATGCCGGTGACGATGATGATCATGGTGCCCCGAAGATGGAGATCAAAAGGAGCAAAATGATATTGGCCATATCATGTCACTATTTGATTGCATGTGATGTTTATCATCTGTTTACATCTTATTTGCTTAGAACGACGGTAGCACAAATAAGATGATCCCTCGCTAAAATTTCAAGAAAGTGTTCCCCCTAACTGTGCACCGTTGCGAAGGTTCGTTGTTTCGAAGCACCACGTGATGATCGGGTGTGATAGATTCTAACGTTCGAATACAACGGGTGTAAGCCAGATTTACACATGCAAAACACTTAGGTTGACTTGACGAGCCTAGCATGTACAGACATGGCCTCGGAACACGGAAGACCGAAAGGTAGAACATGAGTCGTATAGAAGATACGATCAACATGGAGATGTTCACCGTTGATGACTAGTCCGTCTCACGTGATGATCAGACACGGCCTAGTCGATTCGGATCATGTATCACTTAGATGACTACAGGGATGTCTATCTGAGTGGGAGTTCATTGAATAATTTGATTAGATGAACTTAATTATCATGAACTTAGTCTAAAATCTTTACAATATGTCTTGTAGATCAAATGGCCCACGCTAATGTTGCCCTCAACTTCAACGCGTTCCTAGAGAAAACCAAGCTGAAAGACGATGGTAGCAACTACACGGACTGGGTCCATAACCTGAGGATTATCCTCATAGCTGCCAAGAAAGCATATGTCCTTGAAGCACCGCTAGGTGACGCACCTGTTTTCCCAGCAACTCAAGACGTTATGAACGCCTGGCAGTCGCGTAGTGATGATTACTCCCTGGTTCAGTGCGGCATGCTTTACAGCTTAGAACCGGGGCTCCAAAAGCGTTTTGAGCAACACGGAGCATATGAGATGTTCCAAGAGATGAAAATGGTTTTCCAAGCTCATGCCCGGGTCGAGAGATATGAAGTCTCCGACAAGTTCTACAGTTGTAAGATGGAGGAGAATAGTTCTGCCAGCGAGCATATACTCAAAATGTCTGGGTTGCACAACCGCTTGTCTCAGCTGGGAGTTAATCTCCCAGATGACGCGGTCATTGACAGAATCCTTCAGTCGCTTCCACCTAGCTACAAGAGCTTTGTGATGAACTTCAATATGCAGGGGATGGAGAAAACCATTCCTGAGATATATTCAATGCTGAAATCAGCAGAGGTGGAGATCAAAAAGGAACATCAAGTGTTGATGGTGAATAAAACCACTAAGTTCGAGAAAGGCAAGGGTGAAAAGAACTTCAAGAAGGACGGCAAGGGAGTTGCCGCGCCCGGTAAGCAAGCTACCGGGAAGAAGCCAAAGAATGGACCCAAGCCTGAGACTGAATGCTTTTATTGCAAGGGAAACGGTCACTGGAAGCGGAATTGCCCCAAGTACTTAGCGGATAAGAAGGCCGGCAATACCAAAGGTATATGTGATATACATGTTATTGATGTGTACCTTACCAGCGCTCGTAGTAGCTCCTGGGTATTTGATACCGGTGCGGTTGCTCATATTTGTAACTCAAAACAGGAGCTGCGGAATAAGCGTAGACTGGCGAAGGACGAGGTGACGATGCGCGTCGGGAATGGTTCCAAGGTCGATGTGATCGCCGTCGGCACGCTACCTCTACATCTACCTTCGGGATTAGTTTTAAACCTCAATAATTGTTATTTAGTACCAGCTTTGAGCATGAACATTGTATCAGGATCTCGTTTGATGCGAGATGGCTACTCATTTAAATCCGAGAATAATGGTTGTTCTATTTATATGAGAGATATGTTTTATGGTCATGCCCCGCTGGTCAATGGTTTATTCTTATTGAATCTCAAACATGATGTTACACATATTCATAGTGTGAATGCCAAAAGATGTAAGGTTGATAATGATAGTCCCACATACTTGTGGCACTGCCGCCTTGGTCACATTGGTGTCAAATGCATGAAGAAACTCCATGCAGATGGACTTTTGGAGTCTCTTGATTATGAATCATTTGACACATGCGAACCATGCCTCATGGGCAAAATGACCAAGACTCCGTTCTCCGGGACAATGGAGCGAGCAACCAACTTATTGGAAATCATACATACTGATGTGTGCGGTCCAATGAGCGTTGAGGCTCGCGGTGGTTATCGTTATGTTCTCACCCTCACTGATGACTTAAGTAGATATGGGTATGTCTACTTAATGAAACACAAGTCTGAGACCTTCGAAAAGTTCAAGGAATTTCAGAGTGAGGTAGAGAATCAACGTGACAGGAAAATAAAGTTCTTACGATCAGATCGTGGAGGGGAATATTTGAGTCACGAGTTTGGCACGCACTTAAGGAAATGTGGAATTGTTTCACAACTCACGCCGCCTGGAACACCTTAGCGTAATGGTGTGTCCGAACGTCGTAATCGCACTCTATTGGATATGGCGCGATCTATGATGTCTCTTATCGATCTACTGCTATCATTTTGGGGTTATGCTTTAGAGACTGCCGCATTCACTTTAAATAGGGCTTCGTCGAAATCCGTTGAGACGACACCGTATGAATTATGGTTTGGGAAGAAACCTAAGCTGTCGTTTCTGAAAGTTTGGGGATGCGATGCTTATGTCAAGAAACTTCAACCTGAAAAGCTCGAACCCAAATCGGAAAAATGCGTCTTCATAGGATACCCTAAAGAAACTATTGGGTATACCTTCTACCTTAGATCCGAAGGCAAGATCTTTGTTGCCAAGAATGGATCCTTTCTGGAGAAAGAGTTTCTCTCGAAAGAAGTAAGTGGGAGGAAAGTAGAACTTGATGAGGTACCCCCTCTTGAACCGGAGAGTAGCGCAGCTCAGGAAGATGTTTCTGTGGTGCCTGCAACGACTAGAGAGGAAGTTAATGATGATGATCATGAAACTTCGGATCAAGTTGCTACTGAGCTTCGTAGGTCCACGAGGACACGTTCCGCACCAGAGTGGTACGGCAACCCTGTCTTGGAAGTCATGTTGTTAGACAACGGTGAACCTTCGAACTATGAAGAAGCGATGGCGGGCCCGGATTCCAACAAATGGCTTGAAGCCATGAAATCCGAGATAGGATCCATGTATGAAAACAAAGTATGGACTTTGACAGACTTGCCCGATGATCGGCAAGCCATAGAGAACAAATGGATCTTTAAGAAGAAGACAGACGCGGATGGTAATGTGACCATCTATAAGGCTCGACTTGTCGCTAAGGGTTATCGACAAGTTCAAGGGGTTGACTACGATGAGACCTTCTCACCCGTAGCGAAGCTGAAGTCCGTCAGAATCATGTTAGCAAATGCCGCATACTATGATTATGAGATATGGCAAATGGACATCAAAACGGCATTTCTTAATGGTTTCCTTAAGGAACAGTTGTATATGATGCAGCCGGAAGGTTTTGTCGATCCTAATAATGCTGACAAGGTATGCAAGCTCCAGCGCTCAATCTATGGGTTGGTGCAAGCATCTCGGAGTTGGAACATTCGCTTTGATGAGATGATCAAAGCGTTTGGGTTTACACAGACTTATGGAGAAGCCTGTGTTTACAAGAAAGTGAGTGGGAGCTCTGTAGCATTTCTCATATTATATGTAGATGACATACTATTAATGGGAAATGACATAGAATTCTTGGAAAGCATAAAGGCCTACTTGAACAAGTGTTTTTCAATGAAGGACCTTGGAGAAGCTGCTTACATATTAGGCATCAAGATCTATAGAGATAGATCGAGACGCCTCATTGGTCTTTCGCAAAGCACATACCTTGACAAGATATTGAAGAAGTTCAATATGGATCAGTCCAAGAAGGGGTTCTTGCCTGTATTACAAGGTGTGAGATTGAGCACGGCTCAATGCCCGACCTCGGCAGAAGATAGAGAAAAGATGAGTGTCATCCCCTATGCATCAGCCATAGGGTCTATTATGTATGCCATGCTGTGTACCAGACCTGATGTGAACCTCGCCGTAAGTTTGGTAGGAAGGTACCAAAGTAATCCCGGCATGGAACACTGGACAGCGGTCAAGAACATCCTGAAGTACCTGAAAAGGACTAAGGATATGTTTCTCGTTTATGGAGGTGACGAAGAGCTCGTCGTAAAGGGTTACGTCGATGCTAGCTTCGACACAGATTTGGATGACTCTAAGTCACAAACCGGATACGTGTATATTTTGAATGGTGGGGCAGTCAGCTGGTGCAGTTGCAAGCAAAGTGTCGTGGCGGGATCTACATGTGAAGCGGAGTACATAGCAGCCTCGGAGGCAGCACAGGAAGCAGTCTAGATGAAGGAGTTCATCACCGACCTAGGAGTTATTCCCAATGCGTCGGGCCCAATGACTCTCTTCTGTGACAACACTGGAGCTATTGCCCTTGCCAAGGATCCCAGGTTTCACAAGAAGACCAGGCATATCAAGCGTCGCTTCAACTCCATTCGTGAACATGTTCAAGATGGAGACATAGATATTTGTAAAGTGCATACGGATCTGAATGTCGCAGATCCGTTGACTAAACCTCTTCCACGAGCAAAACATGATCAACACCAGAACTCTATGGGTGTTCGATTCATCACAATGTAACTAGATTATTGACTCTAGTGCAAGTGGGAGACTGTTGGAAATATGCCCTAGAGGCAATAATAAAGTGGTTATTATTATATTTCCTTGTTCATGATAATTGTCTATTGTTCATGCTATAATTGTGTTATCCGAAAATCGTAATACATGTGTGAATACATAGACCACAACATGTCCCTAGTAAGTCTCTAGTTGACTAGCTCGTTGATCAATAGATGGTTATGGCTTCCTGACCATGGACATTAGATGTCGTTGATAACGGGATCACATCATTAGGAGAATGATGTGATGGACAAGACCCAATCCTAAGCATAGCACTAGATCGTGTAGTTCGTCTGCTAAAGCTTTTCTAATGTCAAGTATCATTTCCTTAGACCATGAGATTGTGCAACTCCCGGATACCGTAGGAATGCTTTGGGTGTATCAAATGTCAAAACGTAACTGGGTGACCATAAAGGTGCACTACAGGTATCTCCGAAAGTGTCTGTTGGGTTGGCACGAATCGAGACTGGGATTTGTCACTCCGTATGATGGAGAGGTATCTCTGGGCCCACTCGGTAATGCATCATCATAATGAGCTCAATGTGACTAAAGAGTTAGCCATGGGATCATGCGTTACGGAACGAGTAAAGAGACTTGCCGGTAATGAGATTGAACAAGGTATAGGGATACCGACGATCGAATCTCGGGCAAGTATCATACCGGTAGACAAAGGGAATTGTATACGGGATTGATTGAATCCTCGACATCGTGGTTCATCCGATGAGATCATCATGGAACATGTGGGAGCCAACATGGGTATCCAGATCCCGCTATTGGTTATTGGCCGGAGAGATGTCTCGGTCATGTCTGCATGGTTCCCGAACCCGTAGGGTCTACACACTTAAGGTTCGGTGACTTTAGGGTTGTTATGGGAAATAGTATGTGAATACCGAATGTTGTTCGGAGTCCCGGATGAGATCTCGGACGTCACGAGGAGTTCCGGAATGGTCCGGAGGTAAAGATTTATATATGGGAAGTTGTTATTGGGGTTCCGGAAAAAGTTTGGTTTTTTCGGTATTGTACCGGGAAGCTTTCGAAAGGTTCCGGAGGATTCCGGAGGGGTCCGGAAGTCCGGAAAGTGTTCCACCACGTCCAATACAGCAGCATGGGCTGTAAGGGGGCGCCCTAGCCTTAATGGGCTAGGGGAACCAGCCCCCCTAAGGCCCATGCGCATGGGAGAGGGGAAACCCTAAAGGGGGAGGGCCTCCACTTGACTTGGGAGGCACTCCTCCCCCCCTTGGCCGCCGCCCCCAACCCTAGATGGGATCTAGGGGGCCGGCCCCCTCTCCTCCCTAGCCTATAAATAGTGGAGGGATGGGAGGGAGGCCACATCCTCTCCCCTGGCGCAGCCCTCCCCCTCTCCAATACCTCCTCCTCCTCCGTTTGTGCTTGGCGAAGCGCTGCCGGAGAACTGCAAGTTCCTCCACCACGCCGTCGTGCTGCTGGAGTTGTCTTCCCCAACCTCTCCCTCCTCCTTGCTGGATCAAGGCGCGGGAGACGTCACCAGGCTGCACGTGTGTTGAACGCGGAGGCACCGTTGTTCGGTGCTTAGATCGGAATCGACCGCGATCTGAATCGCTGCGTGTACGACTCCTCCAACCGCGTTCTTGCAACGCTTCCGCTTCGCGATCTTCAAGGGTATGAAGATGCACTCCTCTCTCTCTCGTTTCTAGTCTCTCCATAGATTGGTCTTGGTGATGCGTAGAATTTTTTTTTGATTTACTACTACGTTCCCCAACACCTAGTTCATCTCTTGTGTTCAATCTTTGTACCGGAACCTCAGATTGGTACCTGTGGGTGACTAGTAGTGTTGATTTACATCTTGTAGTTGATGCTAGATGGTTTATTTGGTGGAAGAATATATGTTCAGATCCATTATGCTATTTAATATCCCTCTGATCTTGAGCATGAATATTATTTGTGAGTAGTTGCCTTTGTTCTTGAGGCCACAGGAGAAGTCATGTTGCAAGTAATCATGTGAATTTGATATTCGTTCGATATTTTGATGATATGTATGTTGTGATTCCCTTAGTGGTGTTATGTGAATGTCGACTATATGACACTTCACCATCTTTGGTCCTAAGCGAATGCATTGTGGAGTAGCTATTAGATGATGGGTTGCTATAGTGACAGAAGCTTAAACCCTAGTTTATGCACTATTCCGTAAGGGGCTGATTTGGATCCATATGTTTAATGCTATGGTTAGATTTTATCTTAATACTTCTTTCGTAGTTGCGGATGCTTGCGAGGGGGTTAATCATAAGTGGGAGGCTTGTTCAAGTAAGAACAACACCCAAGCACCGGTCCATCCACATATCAAATTATCAAAGTAGCGAACGTGAATCAAACCAACATGATGAAAGTGACTACATGAAATTCCCGTGTGCCCCTCAAGAACGCTTTACTTATTATCTGAGACCGTTCCGGCCTGTCCTTTGCCATCAAAAGGGCTGGGCTACCTTGCTGCACTTATTGTTACTATTGTTACTTGTTACTTGTTACAAATTATCTTGCTATCAAACTACGTGTTACCTACAGTTTCAGTGCTTGCAGAAATTACCTTGCTGAAAACCGCTTGTCATTTCCTTCTGCTCCTCGTTGGGTTCAACACTTTTACTTATCGAAAGGGCTACGATTGATCCCCTATACTTGTGGGTCATCAACTTGGAGTAGAGAAATAAAGACATCAACGGAAAGGATCAACTACTTCGGGAAGAGCAACCAAGACCGAGAAGACTCATTAAAATTTCATAACCAATTCCTTCCCCATAACTCTACCTCTTAAATCTCGGGACGAGATATCTAATAGTGGAGGAGATTTGTAACACCCCCAGTGTCATGCTACAGTGACCTCACACTAATGGTGCCATGTCATCAAGTTTGACTAAGCCAAAATTGCCCCTTAATAAAATCAAAGTCAAATCCAAATTCAAATGCAAGTCAAATTACTAAATTTTCAAATAGTAAAATAAAAAATGTAGGTTGGGTTACAACTATTCACTAACTAATTTTCATGTAAGAACCAACATTATTTGGATAGTTAAAAATGCTCTTAACCTAATTAAAATTGGACCAACAACATTTATTAAAACTATTTGAATTAAAAAAAATTCAAACTCTCCAAAATATTTTGAAACTTTGTATGCAGCATCATGTCATTGTATTATAAATTTTGAGCCAAGTCTCACAAGTAACACAAATCAATAAGTGCATTAAATAAATACAAAACAATAGCTAACTTAAATACATAAAAAGGAAAAAGGGAAAATGCGAAATGTCACTGTACACTTTGGCTCTTTGTCTACAGTAAACAGCCCAGCCCACCACCAGGGCCTTTTTCTTCAACCTCTGTACAGAGGGAAGGCAAGGCCATGGCGTGGCACGCACACGGGCGTCCATGCCTCGGATGTCGCCATGTCGACCATCCGGTGCACCCCGGGCGTACTACAAGACCACCTCATCACCTTAGAAAAACCCTAGACCCCCACTTCTTCCCTCTCGCGCCATTTTCTTCCTTGCAACTCTCGGCCAAAGCTTCATTGCCATGGCCGCCTTCGCCCGCGCGCTCTCCTTCGTCCCCGGGCCCTAGGGCCTTGTCCACGAGCTCCGCCTGCCCCCGCCGTTTCTTCCTCGTCCATGAACTCAAGCCCAGAGCTGCTGCATCATGCGGATCGAGGTCTTCTTCCACCTCTGGCCGCCACAGCCTCACCGTCGATCCACGTCACCTCGTCAACCCCGGTCCCACACGAGCTCGCCATCAGCCCTCCCCCAGTGAGCAGCGTCGATCCCCCTCTTTCCCCCTCATCACCGTCGCTATAAGTCGTCGCCCCCTACGCGTCCGGAGCTCCATGTGCCCGAGCACCCTCTGGTCGCAATCCCCATGCCCCTGCCCATGCTCTCGCACGCCTATGGCCATCCCAGCCAGCTGCGCTTTGCACCGCCCGCGCACCCCTCGACCGTGCACCATGCATGTGCCCACACGCCCGCGCTGCTTCGAGCCGTAGCCGCTGCCCGCGTTCGCCGTGGCCGCCCCCAAACTGTGCCCCGCCGTGCGCCCGCCTGCCCGCGCTCGTGTGTGCCTGCTATCGCGTGCACACGCCCACACACGCTACCATGTGCGCCCATCTGCCTGCTTCCCTCGTGCGTGCCTTTTGCTGTGGCTACTCCTAGCCACTACCGCTGCTGCTCATGCTGCTACCGCTACTTGCTGTTGTTGCTGATGCCTCTAGCGCCACCACCGTTGCTGCTGCTTGTTGCTTCTACTGCCTACCACTGGTGCTCTTGCCTTTACTGCTTGTACCACTGCTTGCGTGCGCTGCTGCTTCTTGTTGTTGCCGCTGCCGCTGCTGCATCCTACTGCTGGTGCTATGGCTGGCCGACCCTTGTTTGATTAATAGGTCTAACCAAATTGTAGCACTAACCCCCTCCCTGAGTGAATGACTAGTGGACCCCGTTGTTAAAAATGATTTTTGGACTAACTTCGGTCAATGACATGTTACCCCACTTTGACCGCGTTGACCAGTCAACATTGACTGATGAACTACTGACTGTACCAGCCGACTCAGTCTCTGGCATCACCTGTCATACTACTGAGCTAGTTGCTGCTGTGTGTAAAATGTATTTAATAAGTATAAATTGATTTAACAATAATTCCAAAAATTCTTTAAAACTTTGAAAAATCATATAAAATAATCTATAACTTGGATGAAAATAATTTATATATAAAAATGATCAGAAAAATGTGACGAATCCGAATACGCCATCCACGTACCTGTCACATGCCTCTAACATAGCAAACATGGAACCTTCCCCTCGGGTTCGTTTGGCCGATAACTGCCTAAAGCCGGGAAAATATTCACATATATTTTCCTGCTCCGTCTGTAACGTGTGGCAGTGCATTAGGTCACCCCTAGCACAACGTATTGCCATATCATGCATTTTGTTTGCCTTGTATTTAGGGAAACGTTATTTTTCATCCGACTGATTTTCTAGTCTCGTAAGTCGCCTGTAACGCTTGACACGTGTTCCCATGGGCCACCAACCACTTTATCTCTTTCCCCAGCCCCGATTAAGCTCATCCACATGTTCCTCGTCTTCTTCATCCTGGAATAACTCGCTTTCACTTTTCCATCGCTGATGCTACCGCCCCCAGCGAAGCTCGTCCACACCTCGTTTCTCTCCCTCTTGCATGTCGCCGCCGCCCGCCACCTGCACTCATCGCGCTGGAAGCCACCTTCTCGTCCCGCACCTCTCACACTCCTACTACTATCTCCGCCATGGCCGCGCTCCAACACTGCCACCCCAACCTTCTCTCACCCTTCGCTGCAAGGCGGCTTCGGGGAGGACGGTGCTCTGTTGGAGATGAGGCACTAATGCCGAGTTGCAGTCGACCCCATGCTGCCACAGGCTAGGAGAGGAGGACGCTGCTGCCATGGCCCGACGTAGCTGCGTTGCAGCACATGATGCTACAACGGCGATGCTACCACGCCAATGACGCTACTGCGTTGCAGCTGGAGAAGCGACGAGCTACTATCATTGCTGGCGGCGGAGTTGCGTTGAAGCAGGAGAGGCGACGAGTTGCCAGAGAGCTGCTGCCATGGCCTGGCGTTGGAGCTGCGTTGCAACACACAATGCTACAAGGACGTTCATGCCAGACCGATGGTGGAGCTGCTTTGCAACAGGAGAGGCGACGAGCTGCCGGCGAGCTGTTACCATGGCCCCGCGACGGAGTTGCGTTGCAACGCACAATGCTATGACGGTGTTGCTGCCACGCCAACGGTGGAGCTGCGTTGCAACACACAATGCTACGACGGTGTTGCTCCCACGCCGACGGCGGAGCTGCGTTGCAGCAGGAGAGGCGGCGAACTACCGGCGAACTGCGTTGCAGCAGGAGAGGCGACGAACTGCCGGCGAGCTGCTGCCATGGCCCGGCGGCGGAGCTGCGTTGCAACACAGAATGCTATGGCGGCGTTGCTTCCACGCTGACGGCAGAGCTGCGTTGGAGCAGGAGAGGCAACGAGCAGCCGGCGAGCTCCTGCCATGGCCCGGCGGCGGAGCTATGTTGCAGCATGCTGTGCTACGATGCCGCTGCCATGGGTGTCGCCGGAGCTGCCGACGCTGCCATGGACGCCGTAAAGTTGTGATGGATATGAACCATCCCACGAGCGTCAGGTGCTAGTACAAGGGAGCTGCGGTCTTGCGTGATGGGATGTGCTGCTCTGAAGAACAAATCGGACGCATGTAGATCATGCTATCCGACGGCTCTAGGGGCGGTTTAAAAGTGAGTCAAATCATCTGGTCGATCCCTAGCAGCCGCCTTGTATTTATTGTTTCTTTCCCCTCTTGTCCTCCGGTAGAATCCGAGACCGTTGTCAATGCCCCTATGATCGACTACGTCGACAATGACCCCTCTTCCTATATCGCCCATTCTTTATCTTTCATGCTTGCATTAGATTTTGCTACTGTTGTTCGATAGCTCCTATTCTGATGTTGGAAATATGCCCTAGAGGCAATAATAAATTGGTTATTATCATATTCCCTTGTTCATGATAAATGTTTATGATTCATGCTAGAATTGTATTGACCGGAAACTTAAATACATGTGTAAATACATAGACAACACAGTGTCCCTAGTGAGCCTCTACTAGACTAGCTCATTGATCAAAGATGATTAAGGTTTCCTAACCATAGACATGAGTTGTCATTTGATAACGGGATCACATCATTAGGAGAATGATGTGATTGACAAGACCCAACCGTAAGCTTAGCAGCAGATCGTTTAGTTTATTTGCTATAGCTTTCTTCATGTCAAGTATCTGTTCTTTAAACCATGAGATCGTGTAACTCCCTGACACCGGAGGAATATTTAGTGTGTATCCAAACGTCACTTCGTAACTAGGTGATCATAAAGGTGCTCTACAGGTATCTCCGAAGGTATCTGTTGGGTTGGCATGGATCAAGACTGGGATTTGTCACTCTGTATGACGGAGAGATATCTCTGGGCCCTCTCGGTAATACAACATCTTAAAGATCTTGCATGCAATGTGACTAATGAGTTAGTCACGGGATCTTGTATTACGGAACGAGTAAATAGACTTGCCAGTAATGAGATTTAACTAGGTATGGAGATACCGATGATCAAATCCCGGGCAAGTAACATATCGCCGGACAAAGGGAATTGCATATGGGATTAATCGAATCCTTGACATCGTGGTTCAACTGATAAAAGATCTTCGCGGAATATGTAGGAATCAATATTGGCATCCAGGTCCCGCTATTGGTTATTGACCGGAGAGGTGTCTCGGTCATGACTACATGATTCTCGAACCCGCAGGGTCGCACGATTAACGTTCATTGATGCTAGAGTAGTGTGGGGATATTTGATGATTGGTAACCGAATGTTGTTCAGAGTCCCGGATGAGATCCCGGACATCGCAAGGAGTCTCGGAATGGTCAAGAGGTAAAGATTTATATATGGAAAGTCATATTTTGGGTTCCGAAAAAAGATGCAGTTTTTTCGGTATTGTACCGTGAAGCTTCTAGAAGGTTCCGGAGGATTCCGGAGGGGTCCGGAAGTCCACAAGTGGGTCCATCATGACCCAAGGGCTGGCATGGGCTTAGGGGAGGCGCCCTGGACTTATTGGGCTAGGAGCACCAAGTCCTCAAAAGCCCATGTGGCTAGGGAAGGGGAAAAAAAGGGGAGTCCTATAGTGGGAATAGGATTGGACTTGGAGTCCAAGTCCTCTCCCCCTTGGCTGCACCCTAGGGCTTGGAGGGGTTGTTCCCCACGCCCCTCCACCTATATATAGAGGGGAGGGGTGCCCCAAGAGGGTACACCAAGCCCTTGGTACCCCTCTCTCTCCCGTTACTCCGTAGTTCCTCTGTCCTCGTTCTAGTAGCGCTTGGCGAAGCCCTACTGAACTAGCTCCACCACCATCACCACCACGATGTCATGCTTGTTGTGATCCCATCTACTTCTCTGACTTCTCTTGCTTTATCCATGAGGAGGAGACGTCATCGAGCCGCACGTGTGCTAAACTTGGAGGTGTCGTCCGTTCGGCACTAGATCGGTTGGATCGTGATCGGATCACGAAGTGTACAACTACATCAGCCATGTTATATACACTTCCACTTTCGGTCTACGAGGGTATGTAGACACACTATCCCCTCTCATTGTTATGCTTCTCCTAGATAGATCTTCGGTGTTCGTAGGAATTTTTTTGATTTTCATGCTTCGTTCCCCATCAGTGGTATCAGAGCCAGGTCTATGCGTAGATGTATATGCATGAGTAGAACACAAAGAGTTGTGGGTGTTGATGCTCAAATTGCTTACAACTCTTGTCTTATTTGGATTCAGCGGTATTGTGGGATGAAGCGGCTCGGACCAACCTTACATGTCCTCACACATAAGACCGGTTCCACTGACTAACATGCAACTTGTTTTGCATAAGGTGGCTAGCGGGTGTCTGTCTATCCTACTTTAGTTGAATCTAATTTGACGAAGGCGGTCCTTATAGAAGGTTAAAAGGCAACTTGATTATCACTGTTGTGGCTTTGCATAGGTAAGAATGGTTCTTGCTAGTTGCCCATAGCAGCCGCATAAAATTTGCAAAAACAAAGTAGAGGACGTCTAACTTGTTTTTGCAGGGCATGTTGTGATGTGGTATGGCCAAAATGTGATGTGATATATGTTGATGTATGAGATGATCATGTTTTGCAATAGGTTCACGACTTGCATGTCGATGAGTACGGCAACCGGCAGGAGCCATAGGGATGTCTTTAATTTATTAATCGCCATGTAATTGCTTTACTTTATCGCTATGCGTTAGTAATAGTTGTAGAAGAAATAGTTGGCCGAGACGACCACGTGACAACACTATGATGGAGATCATGGTGTCATACCGGTGACGATGGAGATCATGCCGGCGCTTTGGAAATGGAGATCAAAGGCACAAGATGATAATGGCCATATCATGTCACATATTGATTGCATGTGATGTTTATCCTTTTTATGCATCTTATTTTGCTTTGAACGACGGTAGCATTATAAGATGATCCCTTCACTTAATTTCGAGAAATTGTATTCTCCCTGAGTATGCACTATTGCAAAAGTTCATCGTTTCGAACCACCTCGTGATGATCGGGTGTGATAGACTCTATGTTCGCATACAACGGGTGTAAGCCAGTTTTACACATGCAGAATACTTGGGTTAAACTTGACGAGCCTAGCATGTACAGACTTGGCCTTGGAACACAGGAGACCGAAAGGTCGAACATGAATCATATAGTAGATATGATCAACATGAAGATGTTCACCATTGATGACTACCCCATCTCACGTGATGATTGGACATGGGTTAGTTGATTTGGATCATGTGTCACTTAGACAACTTGAGGGATGTTGATTTAAGTGGGAGTTCATTAGTAATTTGATTAATTGAACTTAATTTATCATGAACTTAGTTTTAATTGCCTTTGCAAAAATTGTGTTGTAGATCAATGGCCCACGCTGTAGTTCCCCTGAATTTTAATGCATTCCTAGAGAAAGCTAAGTTGAAAGATGATGGAAGCAACTATGCGGACTGGGTCCGTAACTTGAGGATTATCCTCATTGTTGAACAGAAGGCTTATGTCCTTGATGCACCGCTAGGTGACGCACCCCCTCCAGCGTCGTTTGTGGATGTTGTGAACATGTGGCAGGCACGTTCTAATGACTACTCAATAGTTCAGTGCGCCATGCTTTACGGCTTAGAACTGGGGCTCCAAAGACATTTTGAGCACCATGGAGCATATGGGATGTTCCAGGAGCTGAAATTGGTATTTCAAGCTCATGCACGGGTCGAGAGGTATGACATCTCTGACAAGTTCTTTAGCTGTAAAATGGAGGAGAACAGTTCGGTTAGTGAGCATATACTCAGAATGTCTAGGTTGCACAACCGCTTGACTCAGTTGGGAGTTAATCTTCCAAATGACTCAGTTATTGACAAAATTCTCCAATCACTGCCACCAAGCTATAAGGGCTTTGTGATGAACTATAATATGCAAGAGATGGAGAAAACACTTCCCGAGCTCTTCGCGATGCTTAAGGCCGCGGAGGTAGAAATCAAGAAGGAGCATCAAGTGTTGATGGTTAAAAAGACCACTAGTTTCAAGAAAGGCACGGGAAAGAAAGGGAACTTCAAGAAGAACGGTAAAGCAGTTGCCGCTTCCGTGAAGAAACCCAAGATTGGACCCAAACCTAATACCGAATGCTTCTACTGCAAGGGGAATGGTCACTGGAAGCGGAACTGCCCCAAGTACTTGGCAGATAAGAAGGCTGGTAATGTTGATATACATGTTATTGATGTGTACCTTACTAGTGCTCGTAGTAGCGCCTGGGTATTTGATACTGGTTCGGTTTCTCATATTTGTAACTCGAAACAGGAGTTGCAAAATAAACGAGGACTGGCTAAGGACAAGGTGACGATGCGCGTCGGAAATGGTTCCAAGGTTAATGTGATGGCCGTCGGCACGCTACCTCTACATCTACCTTCGGGATTAGTTTTAAACCTAAATAATTGTTATTTGGTGCCTGCGTTGAGCATGAACATTATATCTGGATCTTGTTTATTGCGAGATGGTTATTCATTTAAGTCAGAGAATAATGGTTGTTCTATTTATATGAGCAATATCTTTTATGGTCATGCACCCCTTGTGAATGTTTTATTCTTGTTGAATCTCGATCGTAGTGATACACATATTCATAATATTGATGCCAAAAGATGCAAAGTTAATAATGATGGTACCACATATTTGTGGCACTGTCGCTTAGGTCATATTGGTGTAAAGCGCATGAAGAAACTCCATGCTTTGGACTTTTGGAATCTCTTGATTACAAATCATTTGAGACATGTGAACCATGCCTCATGGGCAAGATGACTAAAACTCCGTTCTCCGGAACAATGGAGCGAGCTAGTGACTTATTGGAAATAATACATACTGATGTATGCAGTCCGATGAGTGTTGAAGCACGTGGTGGATATCGTTATTTTCTTACCTTCACAAATGATTTGAGTAGATATAGGTATGTTTACTTAATGAAACACAAGTCTAAAACATTTGAAAAGTTCAAGGAATTTCAGAGTGAAGTGGAAAATCATCGTAACAAGAAAATAAATTCCCTACGATCTGATCGTGGAGGTGAATATTTGAGTTACTAGTTTGGTATGCATTTAAGACAATGTGGAATTGTTTCACAGCTCATGCCACCTGGAACACCACAGCTTAATGGTGTGTCCAAACGTCGTAATCGTACTCCATTGGATATGGTGTGTTCTATGATGTCTCTTACCGATTTGCCACTTTCATTTTGGGGTTATGCATTAGAGACAACCACATTCACTTTAAATAGGGCACCGTCTAAATCCGTTGAGGCGACACCGTATGAGTTGTGGTTTGGCAAGAAACCTAAGTTGTCATTTCTTAAAGTTTGGGGATGCGACGCTTATGTCAAGAGGCTTCAGCCTGATAAGCTCGAACCCAAAGCGAAGAATTGCGTCTTCATAGGATACCCTAAAGAGACCATTGGGTATACCTTCTAGCACATACCCGAGGGAAAGATATTTGTTGCCAAGAACAGGTCCTTTCTAGAGAAGGAGTTTCTCTCAAAAGAAGTGAGTGGGAGAAAAGTAGAACTTGATGAGGTAATCGTACCTTCTCTCGAATTGGAAAGTAGCACATCACAAAAAGCAGTTCCCGTGATGCCTACACCAACTGAAGAGGAAGCTAATGATGATGATCATGAAACTTTGGATCAAGTTACTACTAAACTTTGTAGGTCGACCAGGGTACATTCCGCACCAGAGTGGTATGGTAATCCGATCTTGGAAGTCATGTTCTTAGACGACGACGAACCTACGAACTATGAAGAAGCTATGATGAGCCTGGATTCCAACAAATGGCTTGAGGCCATGAAATCCGAGATAGGATCCATGTATGAGAACAAAGTATAGAGTTTGGTGGACTTGCCCTATGATCGGCAAGCCATTGAGAATAAATGGATCTTTAAGAAGAACACATACGCTGATGGTAATGTCACCGTCTATAAAGCTCATCTTGTCGCAAAAGGTTTCCGACAAGTTCAAGGGGTTGACTACGATGAGACTTTCTCACACGTAGCGATGCTTAAGTCTGTTAGAATTATGTTAGCTATTGTCGCATTTTATGATTATGAGATTTGGCAAATGGACGTCAAAATGGCATTCCTTAACGGGTTTATTAAGGAAGAGTTGTATATGATGCAACCAGAAGGGTTTGTCGATCCTAAGGATGCTAACAAAGTATGCAAGCTCCAGCATTCCATCTATGGACTGGTGCAAGCATCTCGGAGTTGGAATATTCGCTTTGATGAAGTGATCAAAGCTTTTGGTTTTATACAAACTTATAAACAAGCTTGTATTTACAAGAAAGTGAGTGGGAGCTTTGTAGCATTTTTGATATTATATGTGGATGACATATTGTTGATTGGAAATGATATAGAATTTCTGGAAAGCATAAAAGGATATTTGAATAAGAGGTTTCCAATGAAAGACCTCAGTGAAGCTGCTTACATATTGGGCATCAAAATCTATAGAGATAGATCAAGACGCCTAATAGGACTTTTACAAAGTATACATACCTTGACAAAGTTTTGAAGAAGTTCAAAATGGATCAGTCAAAGAAAGGGTTCTTGTCTATATTGCAAGGTGTGAAGTTGAGTAAGACTCAAAGCCAGACCACGGCAGAAGAAAGAGAAAGGATGAAAGTCATTCCCTATGCCTCAGCCATAGGCTCTATAATGTATACCATGTTGTGTACCAGACCTGATGTGTGCCTTGCCATAAGTCTGGCAGGGAGGTATCAAAGTAATCCAGGAGTAGATCACTGGACAGTGGTCAAGAATATCCTGAAGTACCTGAAAAGGACTAAGGACATGTTTCTTGTTTATGGAGGTGACGAAGAGCTCGTCGTAAAGGGTTACGTTGATGCTAGCATCGACACAGATCCGGATGATTCTATGTCTCAAACCGGACACATATTTATATTAAATGGTGGAGCGGTCAGTTGGTGCAGTTCCAAGAAAAGCGTCATGGCAGGATCTACATGTGAAGCGGAGTATATAGCTGCTTCGGAAGCAGCGCAAGGAGTCTGGATGAAGTAGTTCATATCCAATCTGGGTGTAATACCTAGTGCATCGGATCTAATGACTATCTTTTGTGACAACACTAGAGCTATTGTCATTGCCAAGGAGCCCGGGTTTCACAAGAGAACCAAGCACATCAAACGCCGCTTCAACTCCATTCGTAGTTATGTTAAGGATGGAGACATAGAACTTTGCAAAGTACATACAGATCTGAATGTGGCAGACCCGTTGACTAAACCTCTTCCGCGGGCAAAACATGAGCTGCTCCAAGACTACATGGGTGTTAGATTCATAACTATGTAAACTAGATTATTGACTCTAGTGCAAGTGGGAGACTATTGTAAATATGCCCTAGAGGCAATAATAAATTGGTTATTATCATATTTCCTTGTTCATGATAAATGTTTACTATTCATGCTAGAATTGTATTGACCGAAAACTTAAATACAGGTGTGAATACATAGACAACACAGTGTCCCTAGTGAGCCTCTACTAGACTAGCTCATTGATCAAAGATGGTTAAGGTTTCCTAACCATAGGCATGAGTTGTCATTTGATAATGGGATCACATCATTAGGAGAATGATGTGATGGACAAGGCCCAACCGTAAGCTTAGCATCAGATCGTTTAGTTTATTTGTTATAGATTTCTTCATGTCAAGTATCTGCTCCTTAAACTATGAGTTCGTGTAACTCCCTGACACAAGAGGTATACTTAGTGTGTATCCAAATGTCACTTCGTAACTGGGTGATCATAAAGGTGCTCTACAGGTATCTCCGAAGGTATCTGTTGGGTTGGCATGGATCAAGACTGGAATTTGTCACTCCGTATGATGGAGAGATATCTCTGGGCCCTCTCGGTAATACAACATCTTAAAGAGCTTGCAAGCAATGTGACTAATGACATAGTCACGAGATCTTGTATTATGGAACGAGTAAATAGACTTGCCGGTAACGAGATTGAACTAGGTATGGAGATACCGACGATCGAATCTCGGGCAAGTAACATACTGCCGGACAAAGGGAATTGCATACGGGATTAACTGAATCCTTGACATCATGGTTAAACCGATAAAATATCTTCGTGGAATATGTAGGAATCAATATGGGCATCCAGGTCCCGCTATTGGTTATTGACTAGAGAGGTGTCTCGGTCATGACTACATGATTCACGAACCCGTAGGGTCGCACGCTTAACGTTCGTTGACGCTAGAGTAGTATTGGGATATTTGATGATTGGTAACCGAATGTTGATCGGAGTCCCAGATGAGATCCCGGACATCACGAAGAGTCTCGGAATGGTCGAGAGGTAAAGATTTATATATGGGAAGTCATATTTTGGGTTTCAAAAAAAGATGCAGTTTTTTCGGTATTGTACCGTGAAGCTTCTAGAAGGTTTCGGAGGATTCCGGATGGGTCCAGAAGTCCACAAGTGGGTCCACCATGACCCAAGGGCTGGCATGGGCTGAGGTGAGGTGCCCTGGCCTTCTTGGGCTAGGCGCACCAAGTCCTCGAAATCCCATGTGGCTAGGGAAGGGGAAAAAAAGGGGAGTCCTAGTAGGAATAGGATTGGACTTGGAGTCCAAGTCCTCTTCCCCTTGGCTGCGCCCTAGGGCTTGGAGGGGCTGTTCCCCATGCACCTCCACCTATACATAGAGGGGAGGGGGCGCCCCAAGAGGATACACCAAGCCCTTGGCGCCCCTCTCTCTCTCGTTACTCCGTAGTTCCTCCGTCCTCATTCTAGTAGCGCTTGGCGAAGCCCTGCTGAACTAGCTCCACCACCACGCCGTCGTGTTGGTTGTGATCCCATATACTTCTCTGCCTTCTCTTGCTGGATCAAGGAGAAGGAGATGTCATTGAGCCGCACATGTGCTAAAATCCGAGGTGCCGTCCGTTCAGCACTAGATCGGTTGGATCGTGATCGGATCGCGAAGAGTACAACTACAACAACCGCGTTATATACGCTTCCGCTTTCGGTCTACGAGGGTACATAGACACACTCTCCCCTCTCGTTGCTATGCTTTTCCTAGATAGATCTTGGGTGTTCGTAGGAAATTTTTTGATTTTCATGCTTCGTTCCCCATCATCTGATGCATAGCCTGCTTTTGTAACCTGCTGTTGTTACTTCACCTGTTATCCTATATGCTTAGTATAGTTTGGTTAGTGATCCATTAGTGGCCCCACACCCTTGTCCGTGTTGCCATGCTTTGCTTCCTGATGACTTGATCAACGTGATCGAGGTGCAGAGACCGACACATCACCGGCACCCCCTTTAGTTGTACGACTCTGCAGAGTTACTATCGAGTGGCGAGGGTGATACCTCGAATCTCACTCATGATGATATCTCTATAGTGTAGCTAATCGGTCATGGATTACTGAGGGTGATTCCTCATTCACCACTCCCGATGATGACTCTGTCGTGCAACACCTCAAGTGTGAATGCTTTGAGGGTGATTCCTCCACTTCACCTTGACGGTTACATCGAGTAGGAATCCATCGAGGTTGATTCCTCAGATCCCCCCTTGATGTTATGGACACACGAATACCTTGACCTTCACCTTAGTCCTTTGTTGAAGTCGAGTCGACCCAAGGGATACCCGCGGGAGTTATTGAAGTCGGGTGGACCATGAGGGTACTCGCGAGATAATGACGCGGCACGACCGGGCAGGCAGAGACTGCCCTAGAGAGGGATGGGCCTAGCCTTGTCGTAAGTCCACGAGACGGGGCGATAGGATCACTGATAGTTTCCATGAGCTACCTATACACTAACGGGTTTGGATATGTGATCTGAGTAGGCCTCTAGCCTTTTCACACTAACCACCATGTGGGAATAAGTATGGGCACTTGGTGTCCTACAATTCTCCCGAAAGCTTTGTCAGACGTCCAATTCAGCATTGTGGCACGGCCGGGCAGGTGCCATCTAGGACAGAGGTGGTGCCTGGACCCAACCCTGCTTGCAATGACCCGGAGTGCTTAGGGGTGAGCGGCCAAACAACCCCTTCACACTTAGGATGTAGACCGGCGGGGACCTCTCTGCGAAGCCTAGGTAGGACTACGGCGTGTTGACCGTCTGAGGCCGGGCATTACCCAGAAAGTGTGTCCACAACCAGAGGTAATCGAGTGTGTTGGGTAAGTTGGTCCCCCCTACAGGAAAGTATATCTATTCGAGTAGCCGTGTCCACGGTAACGGACGCTTGGAGTTGTCTCTCGATTTACTACAACTAGAATTGGATACTTGTGTTACTAAGCTGATATGATGGCTCCGGGATCACTTTCTCACAGGGAGTCGAGGAAGGATCTCTCGGCATTGCTAATACATACTTATTACTTTATGTTATGTTACCCTACTCTCTTCTGTTGCTGCAAGATGCTAGTCTTTGATAGGCTAGGCCTTCCCCCTCTACTCTGGCATTTCTGCAGTATAGTCCACAGATACAACCCCTTCCCCTTGATACTGATGCATACTTAGCATAGATGTGATGTAAGTCTTGCGAGTACTTTGGATGAGTACTCACGGTTGCTTTGCTACCTTTTTCCCCTCTACCCAGTTGCTGCAATCAGATGACGGAGCCCAGGAGACAACTGATCCCGTTGATGACTACTTCTACCCCGACAGAGCCAACTACTACGTGGATATCGACGACCAGGAGTAGATATGAGGCTCCCATGCAGGAGGCCTGCGCCTTTTGGATCTAGTTCTCGTTGTTTTGCTAGCCTTCTTGAGGCAAACTTGTATAATTATGTCTGTACTCAGATATTGTTGCTTTCGCTGACTTATGTTTTCGGTCCGCATGGCCCTGGCTTGTAATATAAAGCTTTATGTTGTGTTTGTGTCTTAGAGTTGTGTTGTGATATCTTCCCGTGAATCTCTAATCTTGATCGTGCACATTTGTGTGTATGATTAGTGCACGATCGAGTTGGGGGTGTCATGATATCCAATTCTAATGTAACCAACCAAAAACCAAGTTATCACTTACCAACCAAAAACCATCACCACTAACTGATTGGTGGCCCATTAGTGATGACTACACTAGCACAACCGGTTTGGTCGATCCCTTAGTGTTTGCACACATCACTTATAGGATGATAGGTCAATGGTGACTATTGACTGGGTGTTACAAGTTGATGAATACTTACGATTGTCCCACTTTGGCCTGCCCGTGGTGACTGGTGGTGGCTTTGACAAGTGGGAATGTACCGCCTCATACACAGATACATACACATGAAACAGTGTCTATAATGTATCAAACCTTGCATATTATCACAAACAAGCTATCAACATTGCATATCATCATATACACACATATATTCCATATCAGCATATACATGCATTTATCACTTATGTACATGCATTGCATATTGCACTTCATAGACTAGTTACAATCTTGTCGTCATAAAGTAGTCAAAGTCTATCTATCTCATCTCTTCATGTTTAGTTTTGGATCATCGTCGATCCTTTCCTTCGAGCAGAACTAGTCAATCCATCTCGCCTTTTCATGTCGAGACTTAGTTTTGGACCTATTATAGGGCCATGTGCACATCATGTTCTAGCACGATACGAATATTGTAATATGAATATAAACATGGGTATAAGTAAATTTAATGAAGCTATTTTACATTATTGTGGTAGAATAACACTATGCAAGGGAGATGGTGAGAATGTTTATATCACCGGCCTCTAGCCAACTTTTCGAGTAAATAGCCAATGCAAAGAATCTGAGCTACGGAAATAAAAGAACTGCTTTGGTTTTCTTATCTCTATTTTTTAGTCTCTTTCAATTTACCAACTAGAGTTGCTGCCATTGGTCTTTTTTTTGGTGCAATCAAAGTCTAGCAACTTCACGACGGTGCAATTTCGGTGGCACTACACAAAAACACTCTTTTAAAATAAAATGATTTGTTGCACCAAAATATCACAGTAGTCAGTAGCAACGAGGTGAAATACGTCACATTGTTGTATAAAATGGAAACCAGATTCAATGTACTAATAAAAGACAACACTCATTTCTTTACCAGCAAGTTTAGCAACCAACTGTCCCAGCTTTTCCAAGAAAATACATTCATCATGCCAAATCTCTTGATATCTCGAAAAAGGTGGTGAGGTAAAAGATATCATACTTTATTGGTTATGTTGATGCTCTTCTTATGAAAAAAGCTCGATCATGAGGCATCAAATCTGCAACCCAGTCTTTTTGTGCAGTGTGACTAAACTGAGTTATTTGCTTCAAAAGGGCACACTTATAAAGTTTTGATCAACAACTCTTTGGAACAAGTACCCTTAGATGATGCCCATGTTTACCAGAGCAGCGTAAATTTGCATATTTGGCTGCATTTACTAAACTTTTGTTAACACTCCCATCTCAAATGTTGATGCTAGACATGCTTCATGTGGAAGTCTTGAAGGGAGAATCGAAATCTCCCTTGGAATCTACAATTAGTCCATGATCTTCTTTTTCCGGAAAAAGGAGCCACTAAAAAATCCGAGGATCTTTGGAGCTTGATACGTCTAAAATGTATCCACATTTCTGACCACTTTGCTTATAGTCTCTCCTATATTTTTATTTATTTTCAATAATAGTTGTTGACCTTGCGCATTTTTGGCAATGTTGCATATGGTGTTACTTATTTGTGTAGGAATTAAACTCCATTAGAAAAAACTAAAAACACCATGAGGAAGTTTTGGATCAGAAAAAAGCCACACCCCAAGGAGGCATGTAGGGCCACACGCCTCGTGGCACACCCTGGCGCAGGGCCAATGGGGCCCACATGCACCTCTCACCATCATCTTCTTCTTAAAAATCTCCTTCGACCTAAAAACCCTCAAGAAATGCAGTTAAAAAATAAACCACAAGAAATTTTTGCATATTTTTTCACAGACTAGAGAGACGCCAACATCGTTGTTATCTGCCTTAGGGGCTGTGTGGAGGTTGATCTTGCCTCTGGAGAGCGGATTTATTCACCATCGACTCCATAAACCCCTTCTCCTTCATCACCATCATGTATCAAACATCCATGTGTGAGTAAATCACTATAGGGACATGAGATTGATGGATATTGTATGACGGCAATCATGTAGTAGTTCTAAGTTCTTTAGGGTTTTGATCCCAAGCACAATGATTGCTCTTGAATTGTTGGTGTATGACTATGTTATGTTTAATGTGTATTAGTAGGGCTCGAGTAATTTGATCTCTAATCTTAACAATATATGGTCCCATCTTGTTTATGTGTTTGGGTTATGCCTGCAAGTTGTATGCGCCTATTATTGTCTCAACTGATGGCCCCGAGGGTGAAAAGAATAAATGACATCTTAATTAAGTTTTGATGTCACAGACTAGAGAGAGCAAATGAATGTTCTTCATTTGATAATTCCACATATTCACAAAGTTTTAATGTGTCGTTTGAGTTGTCTGACAAAACGATATCTTAATTACCCTTAGTTTCAATAGTGACCCTGATGTGTGACAACCTAATTAAGAGGATTGATAGAATACTTATATCGACAAGATGCACTTCTTTTTAAAAAGCTCATCTCCAAAGAACCTCCAGGTCAAGCTTGCTTGGCCTAGGATAATTTGATGAAGCATGACCGATCAGGAAGTTGTTCACGGGTGCGCACAAGTGAGGACAAAGGGTGCATCACTATTAGGAAATACATTATAGGTAGAGGCTTAGCAGTAGCGATGGGTTAGTACCCCGTGCTTCTATTAAATAGCAGTAGCAAGGGTGAGGACCCCATGCTACAGGTACTGGGTAGTAGTAGCGAGGGTGGGCACACCCCACGCTGCTACTAAGTGGGACCCACGGTACCCCCTAGGTCGAGTCGTAGTAGCAGCGTTGGCTATATGCCCCGCGCTACAACTAATGGATGATGACATGTAGCAGGATGACCCTCTCCGGTACATCAGTATCAGCTATGATGACGAAGAACTGATGAGTCAGCCATATGACTCATGCTATGAGCATGAAGATGGGATGCATGATGTACCAAAGCCGGATCGTCCTTGGGTTGAGTGCAATAAGTCTCAGTTCATGCAATCCTCGCAGGACATGCCTCCAGATGCCGCCTCAACCCAGGGTCAACTAGCCGAGGGTCATGCAGTGCTGAGCCCGGCAACACTGGGGGCGGTGGTCAGGCAGGGTCTGATAGGCTCACTACTTGAGCCCAAGAAGAAGCACAGGAAGAGATCATCAAAGAAAGGCTTTGTTGCTGCCAAAGCTGCTTCTAGCAACCAGCCGCCTCCGTGACTAGGGTTGCGGACAGTGTACCGATCTGAGGTGCCCCATTACTCCCTGTCGCGAGCGAGCCAATTTTACCGCCGAACTCTCTCAAGGCCATATTGTTGGAAATATGCCCTAGAGAAAATAATATTCTATTATTATATTTCCATTATTCATAATTAAGAGTCTATATTTCATGCTATAACTACTATGATCCTGGAATATGCGATTCAGTGGAAAACTCATATGCACGTGTGAAGTAATAAATGGTAACATTAGGATTCTCGGTCTCGCCTCTAAGACTGGCTCAAGTGTTGTTGGCGATCATGTTTTCCGGATCTTAGGATATCGTTAAGTGTAACGATAGTCCTAAAACAACATTGAGGTTATGGCGTTAGAAGAACGATCATATTGAATCGACCTAATACTTGTCTATTATACTTTGTGATTATATCCTCTGAAATCATCTGTTATAACACGGATGTCGCGGGAAACCGCGGCCACCTATGGGACCAGGAGGCCCCTTGCTGGTTCGGCAGGGGGGCGTCGCGTTGCACAAAGAGCAGACGAGCGTGTGGCGGCATGGCAGAGATCACACAGGCATTTTTACCCAGGTTCGGGCCGCCGTGAGTCGTAAAACCCTACTCCTGCTTTGGTGGATTGATGGTGGAAAGGTGGTGGTGGAGCGTAGTACACTTGCCCGGCAAGGGTTGCCTCAGGGCAGCAGTGGCAACGCGCGTATGGGGGTCTGAGTTATCCACCCTTTTAACCCTCTCTACAGTCGCCATGGGCCTCCTTTTATAGATTAAGGGGTCACCACAATGGCAAAACAGTCATTAGGCACTGATAAGATAGCAAACAGTGCTATCATACCTAACTCTATGGGCTGACAGGGCGCATTAAATGCACCGCTCATCGTCATATCGTTGGTTGCCCGGCAAGGCTTGCCGGGCTATCTCGCCAGCTCCACGCCTGCTCGCTTGACACGCCGCAGGACGGGTGTCATCTGCAGGTGTTTCCTGTAGGGAGATGTAACACCCCCGGTGATTAGCAACAATAATCACTTTTGATAATGACATGTCAGCAAGCTTAATAGTGCATAATCATCATTAGCATCATATTGCATTTCAACTCCTAAGTCAAATTCAAATTTAAATGAAAGTGGAATATAAAAGTTGTCCAACATAGAAACTAAAATGTCAGATAAATAACAAATATTCCAGAGGCTATTCTAAAATTGAAACCAACATCATTGGAATTGGATAAGTGACTCGAACAACCTCAAACAGTGGATAAAGATAATATTTAATAACCATTTATTAAATCTGAAATAAATATGGAATTATATTTTGTCCAAACTAATTTTAGGTGTTAGGGAATAATGCACTGGTATTTATGAACTAGGTCTCATGTTTTACAAAAACCATTTTGAGGCCTAGCTATTTACTAAACAGAGTAAAGGAAATAAATAAAGAGAAAAGAAAGAGAAAAAGAAATCCCCCTCTCCCCTGGGCCAGGTGGCCCAACTAGCCAACACCCCAGCCCACCAACCGCCGCCCAAACCCCCCTCCATATCCCCACCTGTGGGAACCCAAACCCTAACCGACACCCCACTCCCCCCCCTCCCACTCGTTCGCCCCCCCCCCCCCCCCCGATCCAGAAACTGGATCGGCCGACGCCGCGACGCCGCCCCCTCGCCGCGCCGATCGGCCACGCCACGCCCCGCCACACCACGCCGCCCCTTCCTCACCTCTTCCCCCCAGCCTCCTCCCCTCTTCGGCCCCCCACCCCCTCTCTCTCTACGCGCCACCGGATCGCCCTCGCTGCCGTTCGCCGGGTCGCACGCCACCTCGCCGGCGCCCCCTCCCCGCCGGACTGCGTCGTCCTCGTCCCCTCCTCGAGCCGCTTCTCCGAGCCACGCCGCCCGTTCCCCTGCTGCGTGGGTGAGGAACCCTCTCGACCCGCCCCCTTCTCTGCCCGGTCACCGCGGCCGAGCCACGCTCACCCATCCCTGGACCACGCGCGCACGCACTCGGCCACGCCGGGCCTCGCTCACGCGCGCGCGTGCCCTGCCTCGCTACTGCCCGCGGACCTTGCCCCGCTTCGCCCCGCCGTGCCCGCTGTGCCGCGCCGCCTCTCGCTGCTGCTCCGGCCACCCCGCTGCCGCTGTTACTCTTCTCCGCCGCGCTCCGGCCCCGGCCGCGCCCAGCGCCCACTCGCCCCCTGCCACGCTCACCGCGCCCGCCTGGGCCGCTCGCCCGTGCCCCGGGTTCGCCCGACGGGGCGCCGCGCCCGCACGCCTGTGGCCCCTGGGCCACTGCCCAGTGGGGCCCGAACCCCCCCTGTGACGCTGACGAATGGGGCCCACCCCCTAAAAACGATTTAAAAGAAAGAAATAAAAATAAATAATTAAAATAATTAATTAATTAATTAGTTAATTAATCCTGATTAGGTTAATCTAATTAACTAATTAGTGTTAATTAAACAGTAATTAGTAATTAACTTAATTAACCTTGCTGACATCAGCTTGATGTCATGCTGATGTCATCGCAGCACTGTTTCGGATAATGTTGAATTAAATAATTAATTAAATTTCAGAAATTAATAAAAACTTTAGAAAATCATATTAAATAAACCGTAACTCCGATGAAAATATTTTATACATGAAACTTGCTCAGAACGACGATACGAACCCGAATACGTCCTCCGTATTCCTGTCAGACGCTCGCAGCTATAAGAACATTGAACTTTTAGACCGATTTCAGTAAATGAATAGTGCCCAACTTTAATTAAATAAATCCAAATAAATTCCTAAATTAACTAAATCGTTTAGTTAGGCAGTAGAACACCCCGACATATCATTTAGGCATGTCATACATATTGTTTGCATTATTGCCGTGAATTTATTGTTTCTCTCCCCCTCCTTCTCTCTCTCGATAGACGCTGAGACCGACGGCGTTGCACCTGGATACGACTACACTACCGACGAGCAGCCCGTTGACGACCTTCCCCTCTTGCCAGAGCAACCAGGCAAGCCCCCCCCCCCTTGAGCATTCCAGATATCGCCCATTCTATTCTCCTGCTTGCATTAGATTTCGCTACTGTTAATGTATGCTCCTATTCTGATGCATAGCCTGCTGTTGTAACCTGTTCATTGCTACCTTACCTGCCTATGATAAACTGATTAGTATAGGTTGGTAGTGAACCATCAGTGACCCCACCACCTTACCCTTGTTGCCCCTGCTTGATCATCGACGACTCGATCAACGTGATCGTCGACCAGAGACCGACACCTCACTTCACACCCCCTTAGTTGTACGACTCTGCATAGTTATTATCGAGTGCCGAGGGTGATACCTCGTAACGCACTCCTGATGAATACTCTGCAGTGTAGCTGTTCGGTCGTGGTCATCGAGGGTGATTCCTCCTTCTCCACTTCCGATACGACTCTGTCGTGCAACCCTCAGTGTGAACCTCGAGGGTGATACCTCATACGTTCACCCTGATGATTTCGTCGAGTGGAATCCGCCGAGGGTGATTCCTCGGGTTTCCCCCTTGATGTTATGACCACATGATTACTTGACCTTTGTTACAGGCGGGTCCACCCTGGTGGGTACCCGCTGGGGATCTATGATTTCGGGTGTGCCGGAAGGGCACTCGAGTGTGACATTGTGGCGGAGCATCAGAGACTCTGATTGTCTCCGCTTGATACTAATTGAGCCTATTGGATTTGGGTGTGTGATCTGAGTGGGTCGACGTGCCCTATACGCACTACCACCACGTGGGATAATGGTTATGGGACCCTCTGCAAAGTACGTTTCTCCGAAAGCTCGTCTGACGTCATGATTCACCGTGCGGGCTGATTGTCGGGATTGGGCTGGATACTTCACTGACGAGTTCAGTGTCGCGCCTGCACCCCGGCCAGTCTCGCAACGCGCAGGGTGCCCAGGGCGATGGCCCGAGACCTCTGGGTGCATAGGTTAGTCCGGCGTGCTGACCTCTCTGCCGAGCCTAGGTAGGGCGCTGCTTTGTGTTGATCTTCCGAGGACGGGCATTACCCAGCAAGTGTGTCCGGCCAGAGTTGATCGAGCGTGTTGGGTAACAGTAGTGCACCCCTGCAGGGATGAATCTTCTATCGATAGCCGGTCCTACGGTAAAGGACGCTCAGTTTGTGTATCCCGATCTACTACTTAAACTGGATACTTGTTACTTAATTGAAGCTTCGGGATCGCTTTCTCGCTTGGGAGTCGAGGAAGGATCTTTAAGCTGTACTACAACATGCTTTTTAAATAAAATGCTATTCTACTCTCTTCTACTGCTGCAAGATGATGGCCATGTGAAGATGTTTGAAGATGCTAGTCTTCGACAGGACTAGGCCTTCTCTCTATTCTGGCATTTCTGCAGCCCAGTCCAAATATACAGCCTTTCTCCATTGATAATGTTGCATATGTAGTATAGATCCTTGCTTGCTGAGTACTTCGGATGAGTACTCACGGTTGCTTTACTTTCTCTTTTCCCCATATACCCCACCTTGATGATACATCAGACGATGGAGTCCAGGAGCTAGATGCCACCACCGGAGCTTACTACCAGGAGGGTCCAGAGGGTACTTACTACTGGATTGAGCCAGATGACCAGGAGTAGGATCGGAGGCTCCCAGGCAGGAGGCCAACGCCTTTCGATCTAGTGTCGCTGTTTGTGCTAGCCTTCTTAAGGCAAAGCTTGTCTAACTATGTCTGTACTCAGATAATATTTGTATGACTGACTTATGTATTCGGATCTTCGGATCCCTGGTTTGTAATATTGTGGACCTCCGTTTAAATTGTGTTAGAGTTGTGTTGTGATATCTTCCCATGAGTCCCTGTGCTTGATCGTACACGTTTGCGTGTATGATTAGTGTACGATTGAGTCGGGGGCGCCACAGGAGAGGCTGCCATGTGGTGAATGGCTGCCACTTAGTCACTCCGCGGTTCGACACCGCACTGATTGACGACATGGGTCGTGGTGGAGTAGTTGGTGAGGTGGTTTCGCCTCCGTGTGCCCTAGCAGGCCCTGCCGGGACGTCTTGGACGTCATCTTCCGGGGATGGCCTCGCCCCTTGCCGAGCTCGTCTGCCCAGCAAAGGAGGCCCTTCTCCTGATGGTGCCTTGGCTCTTTGGCTTGATCTTGGTCCCTCTGATCTGTATGTTAGTCCTTTGAACCTCTTAGTCCCTTGTATTCTGACTTGGGTTGGTGCTTCAATCTCGTCCCCGTGCCTGCGCACAGTCTGGGCAACAGACCCAGGGTTTGTTGCATCGACAGAAGCCCTCGTGCCTGCCCCAAACGCGCTGCCGAGCGTTGTTGGGGTAGGGCCTAATAAGTGCACAAGCGGGGTCACTCCAGTGATGGCTCATGAATGACTTTAACGCGCGGGGGAGAAACCGCCAATTCACTCTTCCCACCACGCCCTTATCCTTAACCACGTATGCTGCATGCATCGCGCGGGGTAGGTAACGGAGGCGTGTGGCATGGGAGAGCGTCAAGGCGAGGGCCCGGTCGTCTTGAGTTGGCAGAGGAGGACGGTGGCCGCCTGTTGAGGGAGCGGCTCCCCTCCCCGATCCGCCTATAAAATGGAGGGGTGGAGGAGGGCGAAGTCATCCATCTCCGGATCCTTTCTTCCCCTGTTCCTGCCTTTCGTTGGTCATGTTGAAGAGAAAGGCCCGGGGCCAAGCTCCAGGCTCCATCTTGCGCCTAGAGTTGTTGAGTGCTGGCGTTCGGGGAGTGAGCCTGGTCCTTGCTATGACAAACCTCTCGGTTCCTTCGAGGCTCGGCCGGGAGGTGGGGATGGAGATCATTAGTAATCCCAGTACCGCCCCTCCCAGAGGTCTTGGGGCTGATGTTGATGAGAGGCGCGCCTTCCTGTCCGCCAAGGCGGGGAGCGGTGTGCCGCAAGCCCCCTGGCCATTCGCCGTCTCCCCGGGGAAGGCACCGGGCTGGAGTCCCGGCCTTCCCCCGGAACGGTGTTGATGAAGACGAAGCCAGGGGAGAAGGAGAATATGGGAGGCAGGCCGTCCAGTAGGAGCACGACTGCATCGACGCGTTCGTCTCGTACTGGCGACCTGCTGCCCGTCTGTCTGGCTCTCCCCCCTTTCCCCGGCGCCGTCATCACCGTTTTCCCGGGCCGCCGGGGAAAGGCTTGCCCCTCTGGCGCTTCCGCTTCCCCTGGGGGTCTTTTGGCTGGGCCCCGGCATCCTCCCCTGTCGGTGCCTGTGCTGGAGCCCCCCGCTTGGTCCTGGACACGGTGATCCTGGGGTCGCCAGGGCGCTCCGCACGTCTTCCTCCTTCGCAGCCTTGCCACTCCCGATCTTGTCAGGCTGTGTCCGACAGCTCCTGATGGGGATCGGGGTGGCGTTGTGCCGGCGCGTCGCCCATCCTCTTCTCTTCCCACCGCACTACCTGGGATAAGAGGGACAGGGAGAGGAGTTTACGGAGCACCTATCTTTTTTCAATCTTAAACTTGTAGGCACTTGCCAAATTTTAATTCAATAATGTAATCTCTCGAGTCCATGTTTGTGTTCTGTAATGCTTGCACTTGTATCAGCATATTAATGAAAAAGATGAACCTTGCCGGGAACCCGTGCATGTGTATGTCCATGCAGAGGTGAGATGCCTCTTTAGTGTAAATAAACGAGTTTCCCCTAGCAGGCTATCCTGCCGGCACCTTTTCTGTCCGCCGGAGAGCTGTGTCTACCGGGCAACAGGCAAAGGGGCCAGCCCCCCGCCAACTTCTTTTTACCAGAGGCCACTACGACCATCCTGTCCGAAGCAACGTTCAAGTCAGGGATGGGAGCACCTAAGTCTCAAAAGAGTGGCGGGGTTTTCTTATGTACAAGTTATAACTTACAGAACACTAATGGACAGGAGGTAGAACTTATCTATTTGGCTTGCCGGGGATCGCAGTGCCGGGCAATCTTCTCAACTCCTCATCAAAGCCAAGTTCACGGCAGGAACCTACAGCTTCATGCAGATGAGAATGAATGCAGGATGCGATCCTATCTATATGCATATGCAAATGCTCATGAAATGCTTATGCAGTGATCTTGGAATGCTCATGCATGCATGCAATCTAGGTCGGGGGCCCCCCACAACGCTTCTTTA
Source organism: Thinopyrum elongatum (assembly GCA_011799875.1). Taxonomy (NCBI): domain Eukaryota; kingdom Viridiplantae; phylum Streptophyta; class Magnoliopsida; order Poales; family Poaceae; genus Thinopyrum; species Thinopyrum elongatum. The sequence goes on along the minus strand of CM022300.1, from coordinate 552,719,980 downwards.
TTTTCTCTTGCACAGGGTCATCGCCCTGGCTTTGTACAAGGGGTTACATGCAGCTGAGGCAAGGCCTGTACAAAAGGGTGGCTGCTGGGTAGGGCCCGACAGCCACGCCTTACGGGTAGAACTTGCGGAGATGCTCAATATTCCATGAGTTTTGCAACTGAATGCCATCTCCGGTCTCCAGACGGACTGCGCCAGGTTTGGTGACTCGTACTACCCAGTAAGGGCCTTCCCACTTCGGTGACAACTTGTTTGCACCCTTGGCGGACTGAACGCGCCTAAGGACAAGGTCACCTTCCTCAAAACACCGGGCGTGAACCCTGCGGCTATGATAGCGACGCAGGGCTTGCTGATAGCGTGCAGCACGCGTAGCAGCCCGGAGACGGTTCTCCTCGAGTAGCACAGCATCGTCACGCCGGTGCTAATCTTGCGCTACTTCATCATAGGCAAGCACTCGAGGCAACCCGTAAATGAGTTCCGTGGGGATAACTGCTTCTGCCCCGTAGACCAGGGAGAAGGGAGTCTGCCCGGTAGCTCGGTTTGGTGTCGTTCTAAGGGACCAGAGAACTACCGAAAGCTCCTCAATCCACCGCCTGCCGTGCTTCTGCAGCGTATCAAAGGTTCTCGTGTTGAGTCCGCGCAGCACTTCAGCGTTCGCCCTCTCAGCTTGCCCATTGCTCCGGGGTGTGCCACAGAGGCAAATGAGATTTTGCATCCAAGGGCATGAACATATTGCACGAAGGCGCGGCTCGTGAACTGGGTGCCATTGTCGGTAATGATCCTTGCCGGAACTCCATAATGACACACCAATTCTTTCAAGAACTTGATAGCTGACTGAGCAGTCGCCTTTCTCACGGCAGTCACTTCCGGCCACTTTGTAAACTTGTCGATAGCAACGAACAAGAATTCAAAGCCCCCGATTGCTCGGGGGAAGGGGCCGAGGATATCGAGCCCCCAGACCGAAAATGGCCATGATAGAGGGATTGTTTGAAGAGCTTGGGCAGGCAGGTGGGTTTTCTTGGAATGGAACTGGCAGGCTTCACACTTGGTGACTAGCTCGACCGCATCTTGGAGGGCTGTGGGCCAATAGAATCCTTGCCGGAATGCTTTCCCAACTAGTGCCATTGATCCAATGTGGGAGCCACACATGCCTTTGTGTATCTCAGCCGGCAGTCCTTTCCTTCTTCCCGGCAGACACACTTTAATTTCACACCGTTGGGCCTCCTTCTGTACAGAGTGTCATTGACAAACTGATACATACTGGCCCTCCGGGCTACTTTTTCAGCTTCGTCTTTGTTGCCGGGAAGCTCTCCGGTTTGGAGGAAGTGGACAATGTGCCTTGCCCAAGTTGGAGCCTGGGGCTCGGCAACGAGGACTAGCGGCACCTCCTCTGCTGCGGGAGCACATGCCTCGTTCACGGGGTCCATGGACCCGACTGGAGGGGGTGGTCCGGCAGACTGCGAGGAGTTGTTTCCGGCAGGGTCTCTGCCAGGAGCGGACGGCTCTACCGGGAGAGGCTTACCGGAGTCCAACTTTCTCCTTTTCCGGGCCATTATTGCTGGGGATACGGAGGGCTGAGTGAGATGGAGAACAAAAGTCCCTGGTTCCACAGGGAGCTTCTGCGCAGCACACTTTGACAGATGATCAGCTATGTCGTTTTCCGCACGGGGTACGTGCTCTGTTTGCAATCCGTCAAAGTGCTCCTCCAATCTCCTCACTTCCTCGATGTATGCCTCCATCAATGGACTTTGGTAATCCTTGTTAACTTGTCTCACCACAAGCTGTGAATCTCCTTGAATGATCAGCTTCTTAATTCCCAATTCAGCTGCAATCCTGAGCCCGGCAAGGAGCCCTTCATATTCTACTGTATTGTTGGTTGCTTCTTCCTGGACAAAATGCATTTGGACGACGTACCTCAAGTGCTCCCCGGAGGGGGCAACAAGAAGCACGCCAGCTCCTGCACCTTGTAGGGAAAAAGCACCATCAAAATACATAATCCATTCTTGGGGCGATTCCTTGCCGGGGATAGCTGTCTCCGTCACTTCCTCATCAAGGGTTGGCGTCCATTCTGCAATAAACTCTGCCAATGCCCTGCTCTGAATAGTTGACGTTCTTTCAAACTTCAAACCAAAACTGGATAACTCCAAAGCCCACTCCACTATTCTGCCGGTAGCCTCAGGGTTTCGATGTATCCGTTGCAACGGGAAACGAGTGACAACCGTGATCTCATGGGCTTGGAAGTAGTGGCGCAGTTTCCTTGAGGCCATGATGAGACCAAAAATCAACTTTTGCATGCCAGAGTACCTCGATCTAGCCCCCTGTAATAAGGAGCTGATGAAGTACACTGGGCGCTGCACCACTTTCTTCCTTGCCGCGTCCTTGGGGTTGCTCTTGTTGCCGTGCTCATTGTAGTCCTGATCCTTCTCTGACTCTACCGGTCTCTGCTCACTCTCTGCCTCATCCACTTCCCGCTGCGCTACCAAAGCTGCACTGACTACTTGGTTGGTTGCCGCTAAGTACAGCAGCAACGGCTCCTAGGGTTTGGGAGCGACCAAGGTAGGGACGGAGGACAAGTAGGCCTTCAACTCTTGCAAAGCTGCATCTGCTTCCGGGGTCCACTTCATGGGTCCTGCCTTCATCAAATTTTTGAAGAACGGCAGGGCGCGCTCGGCAGACTTGGAGATGAATCTGCTTAGCGCGGCAATGCATCCTGTCAGACGCCTCACATCCTTAACTATCCTTGGTGCTTGGATCTGCTCGATAGCCTTGATCTTGTCGGGATTGGCTTTGATCCCACGACGGGATACAAAGAACCCAAGCAACTTGCCGGAGGGAGCACCAAATATACACTTCTCCGGGTTGAGCTTAAAATTGATTTTGCGTAGATTAGCAAACGTCTCCTCCAAATCTTGAATACGGGTGGCCCTATCCTTGGTCTTGACCACAATATCATCCATATAGGCTTCTATGTTTCTGTGCAACTGTGGCTCAAAACAAATCTGGACTGCCCTTGCAAAAGTGGACCCGACACTCTTTAATCCGAATGGCATGCGGACAAAACAGTACGTACCACATGGAGTGATGAACGACGTCTTCTCTTCATCTTCCTTGGACATGAAGATCTGGTGATACCCAGAATACGCATCCAGAAAGGAGAGCAAATCACAACCTGAAGTGGAATCCACAATCTGATCGATACGCGGCAAGGGAAATGGGTCCTTCGGGCAAGCCTTGTTGAGATCTGTGAAATCTATGCAAAGCCTCCACTTCCCGTTAGCCTTTCGGACTACCACTGGGTTTGCCAACCACGTGGGATGCAGTACTCCTCTGACCAATCCAGCTGCCTCTAGTCTCTTGATCTCTTCTGTAATGAACTGTTGCCTCTCCAAGGCCTGCTTCCAGACTTTCTGCTTGACAGGTCGGCCATGTGGGCAGACAGCAAGGTGGTGCTCGATTACCTCCTTGGGAACACCGGGGATATCAGATGGTTGCCAGGCAAACACATCAATATTCGCCCACAGGAAGGCAACGAGCGCGCTTTCCTATTTGTCATCGAGGGTGGCGCTGATAGTGAAAGTACCATCAACGCCAGCCAGCCTTGCCGGGACCTTCTTCACTTGGGGTGCAGCGACCTTGGATCTCTTGCCATTGGAACACTCCGGCACATCGTCAACGGGTGCCGTGCACTCGGTGGGGGCACGCTTCCCGGACTCTTTGCCAGAGTCCCTGCAATCCCTCTTCTTTCCTTTGCTTTCCTTAACGGGAGCTGCTGCTGCCGCTGTCTCTGCTGCGACCGCATCCCGGTACATCTTGTCCACACAAATAATTGCATCCTTCTCATCTGATGGGATGGTGATGACTCCCAGTGGCCCAGGCATCTTCAAGGTGTTCTAGGCATAGTGAGATGCTGCCATGAACTTAGCCAGGGCCGGGCGTCCAAGAATCCCATTGTATGGAAGGGGGAGATCAACCACATCAAACACCATCCTCTTAGTCCGGTAGTTCAGTTCTTCCCCAAACGTTACCGGCAACGTGATCTTTCCCTTAGGACGGCTCCTGCCGGGATTAACTCCTTGAAACATGCCGGTAACCTCTAGCTCTTCCTCTGCTATCTGAAGCTTGCTGATAACTGCTGGGGAAATCAGATTCAACCCAGCCCCACCGTCCACCAACATCTTCGTGACCTTGAGGTTGTGGATTGTTGGGGAGACCAACAATGGCAAACACCCTACCGCAGTGGTACGGCTAGGATGATCCTCCTCGTCAAAGATGATGGGCGTACAGGACCACTTGAGCGGCTTCCGGGCCTCGGGCGCTGGCTCCACGGCATTGACTTCTCGCGCCCACCGCTTGAGTTGGTGGTGAGAGGTGTGCAGAGATGCACCCCCGTCAATGCACAGGGCGTCGGTGCCCTTCTGAAACTCTTGCTCACTGGTTTCCTCTTCATCCCCTCCATCACTCTCATCACCACAGGCTTCCTTCTCTCGACCTCTGGTGGGTTTTCCTTGGTTCCGAAAGGGTTTGCCGGGGTGATTTACTTCACCACCTCGGCCCTTGCCGCCAGCAACATTCTGACCCTTTTCCTTGTCACGCTTCTCATACTCTGCTTTCTATCTTTTGACAAGCTGCTCAACCTGATAACACTCTTGAAGGTCGTGGCCCTTGGTCCGATGAATCTTGCAATACGGCCCATCACCTTTCCTGGCTTTCTCGGCAGCAGCGGCTTCCCGGCAGTCAGCGCACACGGTAGCTTCCTTGCTGGGGGCCTCACCTTTGGCCTTCTTGCCGGTACTAGGCGTACCCGATCCTTCAACCGTCATCACTGCCTTATCCCTTTGCTTCTTACTGTGCTTTGACTGGTTGATTCATCCTCATCCTCTGAATCAATATTGGTGCAATCTTCCTCTCCGGGCAACTTTCTTCCCTCCTCCATCCGAGCACACTTATCCACCAATGTGTAGAGCTCCTTCACAGTCTTGGGCAACCGTACGTTCATCATGGAACGAATCCGGCGGTTGTGCACATTGGACTGGAAGGTGGCTATCACGGCTGCCGGATGGATATTTGGGATATTTCGATGAACTTTGCTGAATCTCTGTAAATACTTACGGAGGGTCTCTCCTTCCTTTTGCTGGAGAAGCTACAAGTCGCTGGGTCGGCCCGGCTCTTGGTGGCTACCGGTGAAGGCACCGATGAACTCATGGCACAGGTCTGCCCATGACGAAATGGAGTTCTCCGGCAGGTGCATCAGCCAAGACCTCACATTGGACTTGAGGGCCAAAGGAAAGTAGTTGGCGAACACCTTCTCATCTCTTCCCCCAGCAGCCTGAATCAGCGATGGTGTAGATGCTCAGGAACTCTGCCGGGTTCAGCCTTCCATCGTACTTCTCAGGTATCTCTGGCTTGAACGTGCGAACGGACGGCCAACGGACTTGCCGCAGCTCACGGGTAAAGGCAGGGCAGCCAACCTCGAAAGGTAGGCACCCGCCAATACCGAGCGCGGGCTCGTCGACGCCGGGGCCGTCGCACCCATCGGTCCGGCGGAGGTCGTCGTAGTGTTGCTCGACAATGGCGCATGTGTCTCCTCTCCGCCTATCCTCCGGGGCTCGTTGTTGGCCTGGACGCGCTCGAGGGTCAGAAGAGGCCATTGAGATGTCGTCGGGGTCTTGATTCTGTTGTGCTCGCGCTGGCTGCCGTGGTGGGGACTACACCGTGGGGACGACCCCTTTTGTACGGTCAGCAGTATGAGCCATCGCTGTCGCTTGGGGCGGCCGTGGCGGGCCAGCTCGCCGTGAGCTCCCAGCTTCGGCGAAACCGAGCAGACTTTGGATGGTGGCACGCCATTCGTCCATTTGCTCGGCCGCTGGGGGAAACCTCAGTAGCAACTAAGCCCACGCCATGGCCTCCGAGGCTGTACTTGGCATGGGTGATGATGAAGTCGATCGCACCGTCGCTTGGCTCCTGACGGTGCCAGTGGCGGCAGCGCTGCGCCCCCGCTACTGCGGGGCGACCACCTGGATGGCAGGGTGGCGCGGCGAAGGCGCATGAGGGCCAGTGGTTCCGTCGGGCGCAGCAGCTTGGTCGACCCGTCTCGGGGAAGGTGCACCCGCTGCGACCGCACCCGTGGTGGGAGCGGTCGGAGGGCGGCGATTCGCTCTGGCTCGAGCGTCGTTGCTGCGGCTGTGCCCGTCGGGATGTTGCTGATGCCGCTCTCCTCCGATGTCTCCTACTCCTGCGTCGGCCGCGGGGAAGTGGTGACGGCGCTGCCTGCCCCGACAACATCCCCAGCAACATCCGTGTCCTCGCGTGTCTCCGCACCCCCCGTAGCGTTAGAGGCCGCGGGCGGCGGAGCCTTCGAGGTGGAAGGATGAGCCGAAGAACTGGGTTTCTTCTTGGGCGCCATGGTCGATGGCGTCGTCGATGATGCTGATGGTGATGAAGGTGGCGCGCTACACATGCCTTCAGGTTCGCGCAAGCGGTCCCCCTACCTGGCGCGCCAAAGATGTCGCGGGAAACCGTGGCCACCTATGGGACCAGGAGGCCCCTTGCTGGTTCGGCAGGGGGGCGTCACGTTGCACAAAGAGCAGACAAGCGTGTGGCAGCACGGCAGAGATCACACAGGCATTTTTACCCAAGCTCGGGCTACCGTGAGGCGTAAAACCCTACTCCTGCTTTGGTGGATTGATGGTGGAAAGGTGGTGGTGGAGCGTAGTACACTTGCCCGGCAAGGGTTGCCTCAGGGCGGCAGTGGCTACGCGCGTATGGGGGTCTGAGTTACCCAACCTTCTAACCCTCTCTATGGTCGCCTTGGGACTCCTTTTATAGATTAAGGGGTCACCACAATGGCAAAACAGTCATTAGGCACTAATAAGATAGCAAACAGTGCTATCATACCTAACACTGTGGGCTGATAGGGCGCATTAAATGCACCACTCATCGTCATATCGTTGGTTGCCCGGCAAGGCTTGCCGGGCTATCTCGCCAGCTCCACGCCTGCTCGCTTGACACGCCGCAGGATGGGTGTCATCTGCAGGTGTTTCCTGTAGGGAGAGGCTGCCATGTGGTGAATGGCTGCCACTTAGTCACTCCGCGGTTCGACACCGCACTGATTGACGACGTGGGTCGTGGTGGAGTAGTTGGTGAGGTGGTTTCGCCTCCGTGTGCCCCGGCAGGCCCTGCCGGGACATCTTGGACGTCGTCTTCCAGGGATGGCCTCGCCCCTTGCCGAGCTCATCTGCCCGGCAAAGGAGGCCCTTCTCCTGATGGTGCCTTGACTCTTTGGCTTGATCTTGGTCCCTCTGATCTGTATGTTAGTCCTTTGAACCTCTTAGTCCCTTGTATTCTGACTTGGGTTGGTGCTTCAATCTCGTCCCTGTGCCTGTGCACAGTCTGGGCAACAGACCCAGGGTTTGTTGCACCGACAACGGAGTGTTAGCATGTGTTTTAGTTCCTCAGACCATGAGAGTGTCTCAGTCACTTCCGACCAATATGGTGGGCTTTGGGGTTGCTCAAATGTCATCTGTAACAAGGTGATCATAACGACAACTTTCAAGCTCATCGGAAATTTGACAAGTGATCGGACAGCTCAAAAGTGGGATTTGCTCCTCCGATGATGGAGAGATATTCTTAGGGCCCTCTTAGTGTGACAGCATCCATCATCATCTGGCCAGACATAGGTGACTATGTGACAGGGATGTCGGAACACGTCAACGAGAAAGAAGAACAAAACCGGTAACGGAAGCATCGGTATAGTGAGCATGGTCATGACTCAGGAGGATACCAATACACACCGGGTTTTGTAAAGTATCATGAAGCAAAAGGAACATCACATGATAACCAAAGGTTCACTCGAATATCATTCGTGTAATCATAGGGACTGATATGGATGTCCACGGTTCCGCTATCGGTAATTGAACAAGGGGTTTCTTTCATGTCTATGATTTACCGAACCTATGGGGTCACAAGCTTAAGGTAATCATGCTCTACTGGGTGTTAGTAGGACGGGAGTAATGACAATATATTTTTGGAATTGTTTCATTAATAGCCAGAATAGTTCTGAGAGGTTCCAGAAGCATTTTGGGGTCACCGGAAGGGTCTAGGTGAATATCGGGTAATACCGGGTATTATCGATTATTTATATACAAGTGGGAAATGTTTCCTGGGATGTTAAATTATATATATAATGCTCTAAAAATTATTAGAACATTTTATATTTAATTTAAATATCAATGGGACTTAAAAGGCCAAGAGGTGGAAGGCAACTTGGGCCACAAGGGCCCAAGTAGGAAAGCGCCCCCCTTTCCTTGTGGGGGGGTGGCGAATTGGACAAGGGGAGGGAGTCCAACTCCCTCTCCCTAGGCCGGCGCCCCACGGGGGACTTTCCCCCTTGGTGGCTGCCCTCTCCCTCCCCTCTAACCTATATATACTACATGATTTCCACCCGATGAACATACAAGTTTTGGAGCCTCCTCTAGTTGATCTAGTTCTAGTTCTTGTTGGTCCTAGTTGACTAATTAGAGCTAGCCCTAGTGACCTCTAATCCTCATAATTAGAAGCCTCGTGCGGTTCTAATCTCCTCCCTCTAATTCTCCAGCGACGATTAGCTCTTGACGGCAAAGCAATGCCGGATCGTGAAGACCGTATGCTTGCAACCAAGAAGAGAGGTCGTGCTTTCGGTCTTCCGTTTGAGGGATTGTTCAAGGGTGGTTCACGGGATCGGCATCGACATTCGAGGGACTCCAAGTACGGTCAACACTGACTCATCTACTTCTGTTGCACTCCCGGAGTCGGTAACGATCGTTGATCCAAACCCGTTATGCATCTTCATATTGTTCCTGGGTGGTCGTAGGGCTAATTTTTTTTGTTTTCTACTATGTTTCCCAACAGTGGTATCAGAGCAATTCTATGAGTAGATGCAGGTTGCGATCTAGATCACATGTGGATGTGAGGGTGATGTTCTTACTATGCTTCCCTCGATTGTTGCTTCGGTTCAGTTCATTGACGGCATGGTGTCGCTTTTCACAAGGTTCGGACAATCACTCGGCTCTAGCTGTCCATGATCTGCTAATAGTTCCTTGGGCTTCACCATAGTGAAGAATAGTGAACCATTGTGTATGCAAGAGGGCGATGAAGTTGGATGATCTTCTAGGGGGTCACGCATATTAGACGAAGTTTAGTGTGGGGGAACAAGATTTTTAATTTAGTCTCTTCTTTCACACACCCCGAAAGTTAATCTAGCAACAAGAATTATCACTTCATGGTGTGCACGTAGGTGGCTAGGTTTATCCGGAAAACCTAGAAGCCACATAATTAAAAAAATTCAAACTGATTAGAGGACGTGTCACTTGGTTTTGAGGGTTTGCATATGATGTGGTATAGCCTTCGTCATGATAATGAGTTTATGTATGAGATGGTTATATGTTGTAATGTTAAGTGGCCTGCAGTCACAACATGATGGCTAGAGCCACGAGATTGCCACCTTAATGTAAATATCATAGAGATAGGTTATAGGTGATGGTGGCAAGACAAACACAGAGGACCCCAACGAGAAGAAGGTGTACCAAGCATGGGACGAGGAGCTATAATTTCATGCCACAACGGAATTTCATATTTTTGTGCCACGACAATGTTTTTGAAACAGCCGCCACTGCAACATTTTCTGAGATTGCTGCCACGACAATGTTATTGAAACGAGTGCCATGGCAACGAAATATTGGCCATCACGTCGCTTCAACTGAAAATTGAAGATGACCACGGAGAACTCCCGGTGCCCAGGGCTATACCATATGATGCTATTATGAATTGCCTAAGATGTTTATCCCTTTGTTGTTTGCACCCTTTGTTTGCGTAGTAGTCAATTATTAGGGTGATCTCTCATAGTAAATATCAAGTTAAAAAGTGCTCTTCCCAGTGTTGCAATCGTCTATAACACGTAGCATTCCGGAGTGTGTCATGTCCACATGAGTACAAACGGGACGTGAGGTGTAAGACCGGGATGGTTAGACCATGGATGCAAAAAGCACTCGGTTGTCTTGAAGTTCTAGCAGAATCGTTCTGAGCTCAGAGCATGAAGCATCAAAAGATGAACAAGATTCATATGGAGATATGATCCGCAATAGTTTGCCCACCGGCCAAAATTCTCGTCATCAGCGATGTCCACATCAATGGCCGAGAACTAGACCTGGATCTTGAATCACTCACTATTAATTATGAGAGATATTAATTTGAGTGGGAGTGCACTTTAAAATTAAAACTTGTTTTAATAACTAGTGCAATATTAATTCTGAATTGTGTCTAAAATTATTTGTGTTTATCGTTGTAGATTAAATGGCTCGCAAGATGTTCAACTTAGCCCCTGTGCTTGATAAAGAAAAGTTGGCTGCAAATGGTGGAAACTATGCGGATTGGATCCATGAAAGCACATTTGCCCCTTGGTGGTTTTGTTAATTAATGTCAACATATCCTTTTTTGGACTAATATTTTTATCTAGTATCTTTCAGACAAGTTCAACAGTGGCATGGCAAGACATGAGGACATGGACCCCTTCAAAATGTCAAGGACAATAATTGGCTACCCCAAGACTCTACATTTTTGGTTTAGTGATCCAAGATCACATTGAGTCCCTTAGGAAAGTCAATACTATTAAAAGGGGGTGAGGTATTGTTGATGAGGTTGTTGCTCACAGTGCTTAGTGACATTGCTCCAAAAACCCTCAGTTACTTTCCCAAAAACACATCTGTCCAAACCCTAATTCATCATTTCGGTCCCACCGATAGCATCCACTCTGGACCCACCACTATGATCCCTATAGTGCCATAGCCAAAACCCTAATGTTTTGGTCTAACCGAAATGGCTCTCGGCCCCACCGAGATGGCCTTGCCAAGTTTCTGTGATGAAATCGCTTCTTTTCGGAACCACCGGGTTGAAACGATCGGAATTCCCGAAACGTGGCTCTGCATTTGCCATTGCACTTCAGTCCCACCGAGATGGTATAATCGGTCTCACTGAAAAGCCTAATGGTCAAGCCTTTTGCACTAGTCGGTCTCACAGATATTATCATTCCGGTACCACCGAGTTTGGTCAAAATCTTGTAACAGTTGGATTTTTGGTGCTGCCTATTTATACCCCTCCAACACCACTTACTCTCTAAGAGAGCCATTAGAACGAACCAATACTTCCACCATTCATTTTCTGAGAGAGAACCACCTACTCATGTGTTGAGATCAAGAGATTCTATTCCTACCATTTGAATCTTGATTTCTAGCCTCTTTGGGTTGCTTTCCACTCCAATCCTTCTCCTACCCAAGCCAAATCTGTGTGAGAGAGATTGAGTGTTGAGGAGACTATCATTTGAAGCACAAGAGCAAGTAGTTCATGACCAACACACCATCTATTACCTTTTGGAGAGTGGTGCCTCCTAGATTGGTTAGGTGTCACTTGGGAGCCTCCAAGATCATGTGGAGTTGAACCAAGGAGTTTGTAAGGGCAAGGAGATTGCCTACTTTATGAAGATCTACCCGAGTGAGGCTAGTCCTTCATGGACGAAGGCCATGGTGGAATAGACAAGGTTGCTTCTTCGTGGACCCTTCATGGGTGGAGCCCTCCGTGGACTCGCGCAGCCGTTATGCTCCGTGAGTTCAAGTCGCCATCAACGTGGATGAACGATAGCACCACCTATCGGAACCATGCCAAAAATCTTCATGTCTCCATTGCGTTTGCTCTCTCCAATTCCCATCCCTTTAAATTCTTGCACTTGCATGGTTTACTCTTTCCGCTACATATACTCATGCTATGCTTGTGTAAAATGTCTTGTGTGCCATTAACATGTGAAAAACTCAACCATAACTTGAAGAATTCTAAAAACTGCTACTTTTGCTTGTTAATGATCTAATCACCCCCCTCTAGACCCAACTTCTCGATCTTTCAATCCGAGACCTGCGATTTGTTCTTAGGAGTGCTAAGAAGGAATATGTGCTGGATCAGCCCCTTGGTGATGCTCCCTCAAAAGATGCACCGCCAGAAGAAGTTGTTGTTTATGTTGCTCGTAGTGATGACTATGAGGCAGTCCAGTGTCTCATGTTAACTTGCATGGATCCTGAACTACAGAAGTGTTTTGAATGATCTACCACTCAATTTATAATTGTGTCACTGGAAGTTCTATATAAGAAACTGGCAAGGACCAAATGGTTTGAATTAACCAAGGCCCTGATTGAGTGCAAGACGAAAGAGGGTTCCTCAATGAGTGAGCATATAGTGAAGCTTGCTGGCTATGTTGATAGACTTGCTTCACTGGAATTTGGAATTCCGCCAATACTTGGTACAGATATTGTGCTTGCTTCACTCCCCCCATCTTATGATGGTTTGATCATGAATTACAACATGAACGGGATGGAGAAAAGTGCAAACGAGTTGTTTGCTATGCTCAAAACTACGGAAGCTGGGATGCAGACGAACAAAGAAATGTTGATGGTCAACAAGACTACCAGTTTCAAGAAGAAGGGCAAGTCCAAGAAGAAATCTACCGGTACCGGTAAGACCGTCTCTCAGAAGAAGAATAAGGGCAGAGCCACTAAGGAGACTAAAAGTTTCTACTACAAACAGAAGGGTCACTGCAAGCGGAACTGCAAGAAATATTCAGCGGATAAGAAGAATAGTTCTTCCTGTAAAGGGATAAAAGTTATACAAAGTTAATGTTATTTCTCTTGTTTCTATAAGTCAAAAGTATTTGATACTAATCGGTTGCTCTCGTTTGCAATCCGATGCAGGGACTACAGAAAGCTCACAAGTTGAGAAGAAATAAAGATGTGATGCTAATCAAGGATGGTGATGGGATCGCTACTCAAGACCGATGGAAGCATGGCTTTAGTTTGTCTTCAAGATTTATCTTAGGATTGAATAATAGTTATTACGATCCGGAGTTGTGTAAGACATTCTATTTTGGATTATGCAACAGATATTCTTATAAAATTTTGAACAATAGTTGTTGGAGTGATTATAAGAATATGTTTGGATTTACCTCAGATTTTGATGGTTTATTCATGAATCTTGATGTGAAAATTTATAACATTAATGCAAAACGTCTTGAGAAGACTAATGAGCTCCACTTAAATGTGGCACTGCTTGGTTATTTTGGGAAACAATCTTCATATAGATGAAGTATTGAATCATCTTGATCGAGAAATCAAATAAAAGAATACATAATGATGTATAATGTCCGTTGTATAACACAGGATGCAGTGGATAATTATGCTTCATTAAAGATTAGATAAATATGATTTACTTAACACAAAACTGAATTTTTTTAATAGTTCACAGGATTTTCAGAATATATTATTTGAAGAGTTCAAATATTTTATGATGAAGATAAGGATCATTATGACAAAAGATAAAGTAATTATTCAACATTGAAGAAAATTATCTGAGTCATAAGTTTAGCAAAAACACTTGAATAATTGTGGAATTATTTTATTACCAATCTGCTTTTATAAAATTTGGGGCATAATTGGAACAGCAAAATATACACTAAACAAGAGCACCACATATAAAACTGGCTAATAGAAATCATATGAGTTATGGATTTTATATAAACCAGATATATGCTGAATTGTAGATATCTCAAAAAACATGATTTGGATTCCTTCCATTAAAATGTTAAAAAAGGCAAAGTGTTTGTCACAAATGAACACTTTTTAGAAAGGGTTTTCTTGTCAAAGAAATAAGTGGGAGGATGTTACAAGTTTGAGAGAATTATTGATTCTCTAATGGTAACAAGTAGGATTAATTAACCAGAAGATTGTTCTGATAGATTGTCTGCAAAATAAACCATAAATTACTACATTGGATGTAGAAACTCTAAAGCTTGTAACAGGATTATGCAAATCAAGAATATCGTTGAATTTTCTAAAATTTCACGATGAGATATTCATCTTGGAAGAAGTTGAACTAGCACAATACAAGGAAGTGATGGCGGTGCCCAGCTCAAAAGAATAGCTCATAGCCATGCACACCAGAATGAAAATTCATATAAAATTAAGTTAAGAACTTAGTTATTAATTTTCATATATAATAAACAAGTTTAGAACTTGGATGATACTTCAAAGAGTATGAAGTAAATAGAATGGATATCAAAACAAGTTTCCTGAATAGGAAAGGATGTATGAATGATACAACCAGGAAAGTTTTAATATCCTCAAGACACCAGCTAAATGTGCAAACCTCAAAAGAGTTTTGAAGATTATAACAAGTGATCTGGCATTGAGATTTTGATCTTGTCAAAATAAGAAAAATACTTTGTGTATATAACTAAGTGGGAGGTATATAGTATTTCTGATCTGATATGTATGTGACATATTAAGGAATGGAAATAATATAAAGCTTCTAAGCACAAACAAAATGATTTTCCATCAAATTATAAGGAAAAATATTGGGCATAAAAGAATCTATGAAGATAGATCAAAATGTCTGATTGAGCTAAAATAAGTTTATATATTTTGACAAAGGTTTAAATAGAGAAAATGTTTTCTCTTAATGTCATATAACTATATGCTTATGGGAATCAATTGATAAGCATGGATAGATGAATGAATTCATCTTGATAGTTATGATATATAAAAGGGCCAAAGAATTTTACTAAGTGTTAATAACAGAAATCAAGGATCTCAAAAGAATAAATGTATTATTTTGAGAATGTGAAGTTAAAATTCATTATTGAGAATATATGAATATAAACTTCAAAACTTGATATAATAGGGATATTGATTTACTTAGAATTTTTTATGAAATATTGTTGATTCTATAATGATATATGTTTTAAAAACATTAGATGTTTCAATATTGTCTGGATCAAGAAATGTCTTGATCTAATTGGATATTACAAAAGTTGTAAGAATCCATAAACATTATATTGTGAATATAACTAATCAAGAAGAGTCTTGATTGGTGGATCCAAAGTATGATAAAACCAATTACAATATATTATGAATATAATCAAGAAGAGTCTTGATATAGTTGGTGTGATTCTGAGTGCATTGAGTCAAATAAAATTTTATTTTAAATAAAATATTATGGCTCAAAGCAAGATGGATTGAGATATTTAAAATCAGACAATGCTAACACAAATATTACAAGTGTTTTGAATATGTCAAAACTAATGACAATGGCTCTACTACAAGCAAAGCATGAGCAACACCAGATAAGCCATAGGAGTTTGGAGACTATGCAGCTAGATTATTGACCCTAGTGCAAGTGGGAGGCTATTGGAAATATGCCCTAGAGGCAATAATATTGTATTATTATATTTCCCTTATTTAAGATTTTATATTTTATGCTATAACTGCTATGATCCTGGATTATGCGATTCAGTGGAAAACTCATATGCACGAGTGAAGTAATAAACGGTAATAATAGGATTCCCGGTCTCGCCTCTAAGACTAGCTCAAGTGTTATTGGTGATCATGTTTTCCAGATCTTAGGATATCGTTAAGTGTAATGATAGTCCTAAAACAACATTGAGGGTATGACGTTAGGAGAACGATCATATTGAATTGACCCAATACTTGTCTATTATACTTTGTGATTATATTGTCTGAAATCATCTGTTATAACACAGAGTGTTAGCATGTGTTTTAATTCCTCAGACCATGAGAGTGTCTTGGTCACTTCCTACAAACAGTGGGCTTTGGGGTTGCTCAAATGTCATCTGTAACAAGGAGATCATAACAACAACTTTCAAGCTCATTGGAAAGTTTGACAAGCCACCGAACAGCTCAAAAGTGGGATTTGCTCCTCGAGCGATGGAGAGATATTCTTAGGGCCCTCTCGGTGTGACGACATCTATCATCGTCTGGCCATACATAGGTGACTACATCACAGGGATGTCGGAACACGTCAACGAGAAAGAAGAACAAAACCAGTAATGGGAGCATCGGTATAGTGAGTATGGTGATGACTCGGGAGGATACCAATGCACACTGGGTTTTGTAAAGTATCGTGAAGCAAAAGGAACATCACATGATAACCAAAGGTTCACTCGAGTATCATTCGTGTAATCATAGGGACTGATATGGATGTCCACGGTTCCGCCATCGGTCATTGAACGAAGGGGTTTCATTCACGTCTATGATTTACCGAACCTACGGGGTCACAAGCTTAAGGTAATCATGCTCTATTGAGTGTTAGTGGGAGGAGAGTAATGAGAATATATTTGTGGAATTGTTTCATTAATATCCGGAATAGTTCCGAGAGGTTCCAGAAGCGTATCGGGGTCATCGGAAGGGTTTCAGTGAATATCGGGTATTACCGATTAATTATATGTAACATCCCCACTATCACACTACAGTGATCTCTCTAATAGTCGCCATGTTATCATGATCATCATGCCAAAATGCCACTTGTCCAAAATCTGCTTCAAATTCAAATTCAAAATGCAAGTCAAATATTTATTTCTTCGATCAGTAAAACTAAAATGTTCACCTTATCCTATAAATTCCCCTGGTCTTTGTCAAGTTGAAACCAGCCTCATTTGAATTTCCAAAATGCCCATGGGAATTAATTTAGTGGTCCAACAACATTTAAATTGGCCTTTTCAATTTCTAAAATTGGTTAGACAACTCCTTTTGACCCCAAACTTTTTGTTCCATCTCAAGGTATTGTGTTAGATTTATGTGCCAAGTTTTGTTCAAAACAAAACTCTTTTGGTACAAAAAGAAATTGCAAAACAGAGACAAAAAAAAGGATAAACAAAAGAAAAGGGAAAAAGGAAAAGGCCCCACTGTGCACTTGGGCCACAAGAGCATAGTAACATGCCAAATCCACCCCAGCCCAACTTTCCCCCTGCCTTCTTCTTCCACTGTTCAACCATGCCGTGCTGGACGCCGGTCGATCATCCACCTACTGGATCGTCACGCATCGAGCATCCGACGCCTCCGCATGTGATAAGGACGCCAACGGATCCCTTGGGCGAACCCTAGCCCTCATTCCCTTTCCCCTCCGCGCCGCCTTCTTCCTCCTCGCGCAAAGCTGAGCGTAGACGCCGCCACGCCATATCCGTCTTCGCGCCCAGGAGCCACCCCGAGTCACGTAGAGATGTCGAGGAGCCGCGCCATCCTCGATTTCATACTCTGCACGCATGGATTCGAGCGGGACCTCACCGAGCTGCGGGATCGAGCTTCTTCTCCAGCTTCGGCCGCCGCCGCTGCATCCCGTCGATCTGTACCACTACGACCACCCCCGTCGCCAACGAGCTGCTCGTCCTCACCCCTGTGAGCACTACTGCAGATCCCCCCTCTACTTGACTCCTAGTTCGACCCTAGCTATCTCCCCCACCGTAACCGCCATGCCCGTGCGCGAGGCCGTCGGAGCTCATGCTCCCGCACGCCTCTGGTCGCGTTCCCGCGCCCGCGCTGCAGCGCGCGTCCCACGCCCGTCTGTCGTTGCTCGCCTGCGCCCCTGCCCGCGCGTGGCCGCGTCGTGACCCGCCACTTCCCTGCCCTCCCCTCGCCGCGTACTACCGCAGCTGCCGCTGCCCCGGTCACCCCACTGCGGCCGCGTTGCCGCCGCTGCCTAGCGCCTCCTCGCCGTACACCATGGCCCGCTCTGTTCCCCTCACTCGCCTCGCTTGCGCCACGCCCGTCGCTCGCCTGGTCCGCCTCCACCCACGCCTCCGTCTGCTGCCGCGCTCTCACGCGCCGTCGTGGCCTTGCCACCGCCCCTGGACAGCGCCCTGGCCGCCTTGTGCGTGCCCTGGGTTTGCACCTCGCCCCACGCTCGCTGCCGCTCGTCGCCGCGCAGTGCTGCTGCTGCCGCTGCTATAGTGAACTGAACTTCACTGTAGCGCTGGCTAGCTTTGCTGCTGCTACATTCCTTAGCCCTTTGGACCGCCATGAAACAGCAACAAAACAACAGTTTACATGAAAGAAACTTATATGTACCGAAAGTACACTTGACAAGCTCCAACTTACTCCATTGGACCAAATTCAAATAAGGCATGGATTAATTCCTATAAAAATGACAAAAGTCTATGTTCTGTTAACTGGAAGAACTGAAAAACAGATTATGGCCTTAGCCATTTTAGAGCTGAAGATGAACTAGCTGCAGGCACTGTTCATGCCATCAATTGGATGGCCTTGTAGTACTGTTGATGTAAAGTAAAACACCTATATGAAGTGTCTCCAATAGAACTACATAACAATAGCAATAGCCTCCGGAAAACAGCTAAGTGGTGTTTAAAACTGAGGGCTTCTCAGACTTGGCTTTCAGAGAGTTACCGGATATTGCTTAAACATCGGAAATTCTTAGTAATTCATCCGTAGCTCGGATGGAAAAACTTTATACATGAAAGTTGATTAGAAAAACGAGACGAATCGGGACACGCTATCCACATGCCTGTCAGGTGCCTCTAACTACCTAAACATGGAACCTTCCCCTCCGGTTCAGTAAACCGATGACTGTCTAAACACCGGGAAAATATCCCAGATATTTTCCCGCTTCGTCTGCAACGTGTAGCAGTGCGTTAGATCACCCCTAGCGTAGCCTTTTGCCATGTCTTACTTTGTGATTGCATTTGTATACTGTGTACTTATCTGTTTCCTCCCCCTCTTCCTCTCCGGTAGATCCCGACACTGACGTAGCCTCTGAGGACTACTTCATCACCGACAACTCTTCTTTTCCAGCAAAGCTTCCAGGCAAGCACCCCCCCTTTGAGCATGCCTATATCACATATTCTCTTCTATCTTGTGCTTGCATTAGAATTGCTGCTGCTACTGCTTTACCTATTATGATGCATAGCCTGTTTATTGTATCCTGCTATTGAAGCCTTACCTGTTTATCCTAAACTGCTTAGTATAGGCTAGGTAGAGACCTACCAGAGATCCCACTTTGTCCCCAGTTGCCCCGCTGGATTATCAGATGACTCGATCAACGGGATCGACAGCCAGACTCCGGCACTGCACAACACCCCCCTTAGTTGTACGACACTGCAGCGTCACCATCGAGTGCCAAGGGTGATACCTCGTATAGCACTTCTGATGTTAGCTCTGTAGAGTAGCTATTTGGTCATGGTCATCGAGGGTGATTCCTCCTTCTCCACTTCTGATACGACCCTGTCGCGCAACACTTCAAGTGTGAACCTCGAGGGTGATTCCTCCTTCGTTCACCTTGACGATAACATCAGGTGGAATTCCATCGAGGGTGATTCCTCAGGGTTCCCTTGGTGTTAGACACACGGTTACTATGGTTACTATGACTTTACAACTGATACTTGGAAAGGCGGGTCGACCCTGAGGGGTACCCGCGAATGATGGGATGTCGGGTTGACCTGGAGGTTACCCGTGTGATAAATATGAGGCGCGGCCGGGCATTCTTAGCCCTTGTAGCAAGTCCTCGAGATGGGGCGACGGGGTCACATCGATCATGAGTCTCTGCTCATTTCCGCAAGCCCCTAATCCACTAACGATTTGGATATTTGATCCGAGCCGGCCTTTGGCCGGATAGCACTAACCATCACGTGGGAAGAGTTATGGGCACTATGCATCGTAGCACTAGCCGA
Organism: Thinopyrum elongatum; assembly: GCA_011799875.1. Classification (NCBI taxonomy): domain Eukaryota; kingdom Viridiplantae; phylum Streptophyta; class Magnoliopsida; order Poales; family Poaceae; genus Thinopyrum; species Thinopyrum elongatum. Next base: position 552,700,440 of record CM022300.1, on the reverse strand, counting down.
AAGCTCTGTCAGATGTCCAGTTCAGCCTGGCGGCCGAGAAGGGCCGGTACCATCCTGTAGTGGTGGAGCCTGGACCCGCCCTGCTCGCAACGAGCCGGAGTGCACAGGGCGATGGCCCAACACCCCTGAGCGCTTAGGAGGTAGACCGACGGGGACCTCTCTGCTGAGTTGTAGGTAGGGTTACGGTGTATCGTTTGGCCGAGGCCGGGCATGAGCCAGGAAAGTGTGTCCGGCCGGAGTTAAGCGAGCGTGGTGGGTAAGTTGGTGCACCCCTGCAGGGAAGAAACAATCTATCGATAGCCTGTCCTATGGTAACGGACACTCGGAGTTGTATCCCGATCGATACAACTAGAACTTGAGATGATACCTGGATATGTGGCTCCGGGATCGCTTTCTCGCAGGGAGTCGAGGAAGGATCTCTGGGCGAGAGTGTTACTTGACACTACTACTACTTTACATTATGCTAATCTGCACTCTTCTAATGCTGCAAGACCGCTGAAGATGCTGAAGATGCTAGTCTTTGATAGGACTAGGCTTTCCTCTCTATTCTAGCATTTCTGCAGCCCAGTCCACATATACAGCCTTCCTTTGATAATGTTGCATATGTAGTGTAGATCCTTGCTTGCTGAGTACTTCGGAGTACTCACGGTTGCTTTGCTTTCTTTTTCTCCCCATATCAGTTTGTCGTGACCAGATGACGGGGCCCCTGAGACAGCTGCCCCCGCCGACGACTACTACTACCACCTCGAGGGTGGTTACTTCTACAAGCTGGCCGACATCCAGGAGTAGGATAGAAGGGTCCCAGGCAGGAGGCCTGCGCCTTTCGATCGTAGTGTTTTATTTTGCCCCGCCTTTCTAAAGGCCTTTCTGTTTTATCTTTCATATCTGTACTCAGATATTTGATGCTTCTGCTGACGCTTGTATGCCATCGAGCTATGTATTCGAGCCCTCGAGGCCCTGGCTTGTAATATAAAGCTTGTATGACTTTATTTATGTTTTAGAGTTGTGTTGTGATATCTTCAATTGAGTCCTTAGGCTTGATCATGTGCATTTGCGTGTATGATTAGTGCACGATTAAGCCGGGGGCGTCACATTATATATAGTTGGAAAAAAATTCCTAGGATGGTAAATTATATATATAATGGTATGAAAATGATTAGAACATTTTGTATTTAATTTAAATATCAATGGGCCTTAAATGGCCAAGAGATGGAAGGCAACTTGGGCCACAAGGGCCCAAGTAGGAAGGCGCCCCCCTTTCCTTGTGGGGGGAGCCGAATTGGACAAGGGGAGGGAGTCCAACTCCCTCTCCCTAGGCCGGCGCCCCAATGGGGACTTTCCTCCCTTTGTTGCTGCCCTCTCCCTCCCCTCTAACCTATATATACTACAAGGTTTCCACCCAATGAACATACAAGTTTTGGAGCCTCCTCTAGTTGATCTAGTTCTAGTTCTTGTCGGTCCTAGTTGACTAATTAGAGATAGCCCTAGCCACCTCTAATCCTCATAATTAGAAGCCCCATGTGGTTCTAATCTCCTCCCTCTAATTCTCCGGCGATGATTAGCTCTGGACGGCGAAGCACTGCCGGATCGTGAAGACCGTACGCTTGCAACCAAGTAGAGAGGCCGTGCTTTCGGTCTTTCGTTCAAGGGATCATTCGAGGGCGGTTTGCGGGATCGTCATTGATGTTCGAGGGACTCCAAGTACGATCTACACTGACTCGTCTACTTCTACCGCACTTCCAGAGTCAGTAATGATTGTTGATTCAAACCCATTATGCATCTTCATATTGTTCCTGCATGGTCGTAGGGCGATATTTTTTGTTTTCTACTACGTTTCCCAACACATAGATGGGGATCTCAGGAGACTGCATGACCATGTGCTGTCGACAGACAAAAGGCTTCTCGCCTCGGATGCTCCAGGATACCCGCTTTACGCAGTTCGTGCGCCGACAGGCAAGTGCTATGTCTAGAGATGCCCCGTGGTTCTGTTCTGCCTGCGGTTTGATCACATATTCGAGATGTATCTCCAGAGGCGGCTCAATTTTACACTTGTCCGCCTTTTTATGCTACATATGAACTATATCAGCAGGAGAGAGCAAATCTTGCAAATCGCGGTAGCGGATCCCTACTACATGCATGAGTTCTTCTCAGGAATCAGCAAAGTGGAACGTGAAGCTGTGAGGGAGTACATCGAAGACTTCCTTTTAATGAATAAGGACAAGGAAATGGTTCTCCTGCCTTATCATCCCATGTAAGTCATTCCTGGACAGCTGCTATATATAACACATCCTTTCATACATTTCAATCATTCCTTCGCACGTATGGAGGCTAATTTAAGGTGTATTAATTTTGCGCAGCGAGGGGTGCGCCGTGCTTATCGTTCTTTTCCCGCGAGTCTCCCATGTTGTGTATTTGGACTCGTCCAAAAACACGTAAAAGAAAGACTACACACACATAATGACTGTTCTTGATCGTGCTCTCCACGACTTCGGCATGAGGGGTGGCCACATCGAGATCAAGAAACAAAGGAAGGGCGGGCTGGGTTTCGGGCATAAAACTGACTTCTGCTCCGTCCAGCAACTGACGTCAAGTAAGAACGATGGATTCTATGTCATCCATCACATGATGGAGTTTAGAAGGGATCGCCAAAAATTTCGCATGACATCTAAACCCGATGCCCATATCCGCAAATGGGTCGAAGCCTTAGGAGCCGAACCAAATCATAAACTCGGAAATGACTTCTATCGCATCCAGCAGTACATTGTGACGATCATAATGAAAGACATCATTGAAGAGAAGGGGATGTTTCACGGCGGCCCTATATCGCGGGATGACGTCCGAACTCGCATAGGCCTACAGCGTATGGACATGATGCCTTTCACGAAGCTAGGGTGCATCCTCCCAGATCTGGACGGATGGAACTTCCCGTGATTGACGACGATGATGATGTGTTCATTGAATTTGTAATTTCTTTAATCGAGAAACTTTGAAATTTTGTGATGTAAACAATCATGGTCAACTTGCGTAGCGCTAGTTAATTAGTTTGGGTACGATGAACTTCGTTAATTATGTTTACTATATTTTGCTTTTGTTTGCTAACTCTTTCGCTTTTGTTGCTCAAGTATATTATGTTTCATATTATCGTTGAATTCGCCTATTGACGATGCATCTCTAGCAGGTACATAGATCATCGATGGCGAAGCAGTGCTATGCCGTGTACATAGGGAGGGTTTCAAGAGTGTACGATGAGTGGCCAGAGTGTCGGGCCCAAGTGTACCGCTTCCCGGGCGGTACCCAGAAAGGGTTTCAAAGCAGAAGGGAAGCCAAAGCTAGTTACTTGAGGATCACGCTAGCGCGAGGGAGGAATCAGAACTGGCTCAAGAACTACTACATAATCCCACTCTTGCTCATCGTGGTCGCTCTTCTCTTGTATGTGATCATATCATAGTTTAGATAGATGATAAACATGTGTATGTTGGAGCACTATGATGATTCTGATGATGATGATGAACATGTGTATGTGTATGTTGGATTATTATGATGATGATGTGACTATGTTCGAGCACTTTGATGATTGTTGTCTCATATAGTTTCACTGTATATATATGTGTATACTATATAAAACATGTATAACTATTATGTATGTGTGGACAGAAGAAAAAGATTTAAGAAAAAGTAGTAGCAGCACGGGCTAGGAGCATAGCAGCAGCGCGGGGAAGGCGTTGCTGCTACACAAAAATTAATAGTAGCGGTGGGTTAGGACCTGCGCTATAGGTAGTTTAGCAGTAGCGCTGGTCGACCCCACGCTACTGCTACCCTAAGTAGCAACAGTGCGGGGTTGCACCCCGCGCTGCTACAGCTAAAAGTTAGTTGTAGCACCCTAGCAGTAGCGCGGCCCCCCATGCTATTGCTAGGCCTTTACCCCGCACTACTTCTAGGGTTTTCCCTAGTAGTGCATGAAACACTAGTGTTGGTATGTGGGGCCAGTCTAGATCCTAGGAGGAAGCCATTCATAACTACTGGGAACTGATGCGGCTTGAAACTGCGTCAGTATTTCCCCAAAGAGGAAGGGATGACGCAGTACAGCTACGGTAGGTATTTCCCTCAGTTATGAAACCAAGGTATCAATCCAGTAGGACAACCAAGCAACTCTATGTAAACGGCAACTGCACACAAAGAACAAATCCTCGCAACCCAACGCATAAGAGGGGTTGTCTATCCCTCCTCGGTAAAAAGATAAATTGTTTTGTATGTGTTTGGATAAATAGATCTGAATAAAATGCGAAATAAAAGATGCAAATAAAAAGTGCAACAAAGTATTTTTGGGTTTTTGGAATAATAGATCTGAAAACAAATGTGATGAAAAATAGATCGGAAAGCAATATGATAAAAGATAGACCCGGGGGCAGTAGATTTCACTAGTGGCTTCTCTCGAGAAAATAGCACACGGTGGGTAAACAATTACTGTTGGGAAATTGATAGAAGATCGAATAATTATGACGATATCCAAGGCAATGATCAATATATAGGCATCACGTCGAAGATTAGTACACCGACTGCTGCCTGCATCTACTACTATTACTCCACATATCGAACGCTATCCAGCATGCATCTAACGTATTAAGTTCATGGAGAAACGGAGTAATGCAATAAGAACGATGACATGACGTAGACAAGATCTATTCATGTAGGAATAGACCGCATCTTGTTATACTTAATAGCAACGGTACATGCGTGCCTCGCTGCCCCTTCTGTCACTGGGAGAGGACACCGCAAGATCGAACCCATCACAAAGCACCTCTTCCCATGGCAAGAAAAATCGATCTAGTTGGCCTAACTAAAACAAAGATTCAAAGAAGAAATACGAGGCTATAAATAATCATGCATATAAGAGATCAAACAAAACTCAAATAATATTCATGGATATAGATCTGATCATAAACTCAAAGTTCATTGGATCCCAACAAACAGACCGCAAAAAGAGTTACATCAAATAGATCTCTAAGAGACCATTGTATTGAGAATCAAAAAGAGAGAAGAAGCCATCTAGCTACTGCCTACGGACCCTTAGGTCTATGGTGGACTACTCACGCATCATCGGAGAGGAACCAATGAGGATGATGAACCCCTCCGTGGTGGTGTTAGATTGGATCTCGTGGTTCTGGAACTTGCGACGGCTGGAATTGTGTTTCGTCGACTCCCATATGGTTTCTTGAATATTTGGGAATTTATAGGGCGAAGAGGTGATGCAGGAGACCTTCGTGGGCCCCACAACCCACCAAGGCGTGCCTGGGCTCCTGGGCGCGCCTTGTTGTATTGTGGTCCCCACGGGACTCCTTCCAGGTTCTTTCTTAGCCCCCAAGGTGTCTTCTGGTCCAAAAAAAATCTCCAAAAAGTTTCGCTGCGTTTGGACTTCGATTGATATGGATATTCTGCGAAGTAAAAAAACAAGCAACAAACAGCAACTGGCACTGGGCACTATGGCAATAGGTTAGTCCCAAAAAATGATATAAAGTTGCTAGTAAATGAATGTAAAACATCCAAGAATGATAATATAACAGCATGGAACAAGCAAAAATTATAGATATGTTGGAGACGTATCAGCATCCCCAAGCTTAATTCCTACTCGTCCTCGAGTAGGTAAATGATAAAAATAGAATTTTTTGATGTGGAATGCTGCCTAACATGTTCGTCACATATTCTTTTCTTTTGTAGCATGGACATTTGGACTTTTAGATGGTTCAAAGCAATAGTCTATATTTGACATGATAACTTCAATACTCAAGCATATCAACAAGCAACTATGTCTTTCAAAATATCAACACTAAAGAAAGTTATCCCTAGCCCATCATGCTCAATCATTGATCCATTCATGAAACACGCTCGAATATTAGCTACATCCAATGCACAAGTATGATCATAGTGCTCCCTAGTTGGTGCTTTATAAGATAAGATGGAGACTCAAATAAAAATTGCATAAAGTAAATAGATAGGCCCTTCATAAAGGGAAGTAGGGATTTGTAGAGGTGCCAGAGCTCAAAGCTTAAATTGAGAGATAAATTTTTTTGAGAGGCATGCTTTTTCCGTCAACGAAAACGACCGAGTAATTCCCAACACTTTCCATGCTAGATATACCATAGGCGGTTCCCAATCAAAAAAATAAAGTTTATTCCTTTTTCCACCATACTTTCACATTCCAGGGCTAGCCATATCCACGTGTACCATCCATACCAACACTTTCCAAGAAATTTATTATTTGAAAACATAAAGTAAATTTCTTTGTCATTTCAGGAATGGGCATCCCTATTACCACCATACTCTTGTGCAATGACAAGTGAATAAACACTCGTCTTGAGAATAACACAACTAGCATGGAAAATATTGGCCACCCCCTGCCGCTTCATGAGCGGTACGGGCACACAAAAAGGAAATTCATTTTGAAAAAATTAGAGTTGGCACATACAAATTTGCTTAGAACGGCACGGAAATACCGCATATAGGTAGGTATTGTGGACTCATATGGCAAAACTAGGTTTAAAGAGTTTGTATGCACAAGTAGTATTTCTACTTAGTAAAGTGAAGGCTAGCAAAAAGATTGAGAAGCAACCAACCAAGAAACAAAAATTCACATAAGCGAGCATTGAGCATAACTAACACCGAATAATGCACCACAAGTAGGATGTAATTTCATTGCATAACTATTGACTTTCGTGCTTGCATAGGGAATCACAAACCTTAACACCAATATTCTTACTAAAGCATAATTACTCACCAACATGACTCATATATTACTATCATCATATCTCAAAACTCTTACAAAGAATCAAATTTATTTTGTCCAATGATCTTCATGAAAGTTTTTATTATATCCCTCTTGAATATCTATCACTTTGGGACTAGTTTCATATGTTCCAATTTCTTTTGACAAGCTCAAATAAATTTAAGTGAAGAACATGAGCATAAAAAAAATTCTTCTCTCAAAATAATATAAGTGAAGCATGAGAGAATTTCTTCAAAAATTTACTAACTCTCAAATTAATGTAAGTGAAGCATGAGAGCATTTCTTTGAAAATATTACCACATACCGTGCTCAAAAAGATATAAGTGAAGCACTTAGAGCAATTCCATTGCTCAAAAAAATTTAAGTGAAGCATATAGAGCAATTCTAACAAATCATAGCATAATTTTGGCTCTCTCAAATAGGTTTGTCTAGCAAGGATACTTGTGACAAACTAAAAGGCAAAACAAGCAAAGAATCATATAATACAAGATGCTCCCAGCAAAACTCATGATATGTGATGAATAAAAATATAGCTCCAAGTAAAATACCGATGGTCGTTAGAAGAAAGAGGGGATGCCTTCCGGGGCATCCCAAAGCTTATTTGCTTGGTTCTCCTTGAATATTAACTTGGGGTGCCATGGGGCGTCCCCAAGCTTAGGCTCTTGACGCTCCTTATTCCTTCATCCATCGTGATCTCACCCAAAACTTGAAAAAGTTCAATCACATAAAACATAACAAAACCTTCGTGAGATCCATTAGTATAAGAAAACCAATCTTTACTTTAAGTACGTATGCAAACCCATTCAAATTTTGTTATTGCATTATATCTACTGTATTCTAACTTTGCCATGGCTTATACCCCCCGATACATTCCATAGATTCATCAAAATAAGCACACAATGCAAAGAAAACAGAATCTATCAAAAACAGAACAGTCTATAAAGACTCGAATTTTACTCATACTTATGTAACTCCAAAAATTATGAAAAATTAGGAAAACATAGGCAATTTGTATATAAATCCTGTGTAAGAAATTCAGAATGTTTCATCACTTCTATGAATTTAAACAATTCTGTTACTGGACGCAAAAGTTTATGTTTTTCAACAGGATCAAATCAACTATCACCAAAGCTATCCCAAAGGTTCTACTTGGCACAAATACTAATTAAAAAATAAAAAACACAATTATAACAGAGGCATAATTGTGCAAACACTCAAGAACAGAAATAAAACGGCAAAAAGAAATTTTATTCATTGGGTTGCCTCCCAACAAGCACTATCGTTTTATGCCCCTAGCTAGGCATAATTCATAGATTCAATTATTGTCATCTTTAGTTTTTGATCCATAGGATGCCCTCATGATTGATTCATATGGTGGCTTAATTCTTGTTCTAGGGAAGTGTTACATACCCTTTCTTAGTGGAAATTGAAATTTAATATTGCCTTCTTTCATATCAATCATGGCACCAATAGTACGTAAAAACGGTCTACCAAGTATAATTGGACAAGATGGATTGCAATCAATGTCAAGAACAATAAAATCTATGGGCACATAGTTCCTATTTGCAAGAATAAGAACTTCATTAATTCTTCCCAAAGGCTTTTTAATAGTAGAATCCGCCAAGTGCAAATTAAGAGAACTTACTTCAATATCGGTAAGACCAAGCACATCACATAAAGATTTTGGAATTGTGGAAACACTAGCACCCAAATCACATAAAGCAAAGCACTCATAATTTTTAATCTTGACTTTGGTGGTAGGTTCCCATTCATCATGTAATATTCTAGGAATTGAAATCTCTAATTCCAACTTTTCTTCTAAAGCTTTCATCATGGCATCTACGATATGTTTAGTAAAAGATTTATTTTGTTCATAAGCATGGGGTGAATTTATCATGAATTGCAACAAAGAAATACATTCAATCAAAGCGCAATTATCATAATTAAGTCTTTGTAATCCAAAAGAGTGGGCACATCACTAGTTAAAGTTTTGACCTCTCCAAACCCACTTTTATCAAAATTTTCATCAAGATTTTCACCCTCCAAATTATCGGGACGCCATCTAGCTAAAGTTTACTCTTCTTCAATCCCTTTATCATCAATTTTAATTTTACTAAACAAGGAATCAATAGAAGAAACACCAATTACTTTAAGATCTTCATCATTTTTATGAAAGCAATCACTAGAAAACGCTCTTTCTAAAAATTCTCTTTTAGCTCTAAGCATAGCGGTTCTTTTCTTACTTTCATCCATAGAAACATATAAAGCTTTAATTGATTCATTAATATCAACCTTGGGTGGAAAAACTTTAATCTTGAGATTTTCTACATCATGACAAATTCTATCAATGCTTCTAGACATATCATCAATCTTATTCAACTTTTCTTCTATCGTAGTATTGAAAACTTTTTAAGCATTGATAAATTATTTAATATTACTCTCAAGATCAGAGTGGTTCCTATTATTATTGTAGGAAGAATTACCATAGGAATTACTATAATTATTAGAGGAATTTCCAGGAAAAGGCCTAGGATTAAAATTACCTCTATAAGCATTGTTATTGAAATTATTTCGTGAGACAAAATTCACATCTACGGGATCACTATTTTGTTCAATCAAAGTAGACAAAGGCACATCATTAAGATTAATAGGAGCACTTTTACTAGCAACCAATTTCATAAGAGCATCAACTTTTTCACTCAAAGTACTAATTTCTTCAACCGAATTAACTTTTTTACTAGTAGGTGCTCTTTCGGTATGCCACTGTGAATAATTTGCCATGATATTATCTAGAAATTTAGTAGCTTCACCCAAAGTAATTTCCATAAAAGTACCTCCCGCGGCGGAATCTAAAAGATTTCTAGAAACAAAATTCAATCCCGCATAAATTTTTTGTATGATCATCCAAAGATTTAAACCATGAGTAGGACAATTTCTTAGCATCAATTTCATTCTTTCCCAAGATTGTGCAACATGTTCATGCTCAAGTTGCTTAAAATTCATGATTTGAGTTCTAAGGGAAATAATTTTCGTGGGCGGAAAATACTTAGTAATAAAAGCATCTTTGCACTTGTCCCAAGAATTGATACTATTGCGAGGCACAATCCCGCAAAGAGAAAGGAAATAATTTCAACTTCACAATATCATTGTCCACATATTTTTTTCTTTTGCATATCACACAATTCTACGAATGTGTTTAGATTGGACACGGCATCCTCATTAGGAGTACCGGAAAATTGATCTTTGATAACGAAATTCAACAAAGCGACATTACTATCACAAGATTTCGCACTAGTGGCGGGAGGAGCAATCGGAGTGCTAATAAAATCATTGTTATTCCTATTGGAAAGATCACACAACTTGATGTTTTCTTGAGACATCGTAACTACGCAAACAAGATTGCAAACAAAAAGATAGATCTGACGAGAAAAAGGCGAACAAAAAAGAGAAGGCAAAAAAACGGCAAATTTTGTGAAGTGGGGGAGATGAAAATGAGAGGCAAATGGCAAATAATGTAAATTGCAAGGAGATGAGATTTGTGATTAGGAACCTGATAGATGTAAAAGATGCCTCCCCGGCAACGGCGCCAGAAATTCCTTTTGATGCGGCTTGAAACTGCATCTGTGTTTCCCCAAAGAGGAAGGGATGATGCTGTACAGCTACGGTAGGTATTTCCCTTAGTTATGAAACCAAGGTATCAATCTAGTAGGAGAACCAAGCAACACTATGTAAATGGTACCTGCACACAAAGAACAAATCCGCGCAACCCAACGCGTAAGAGGGGTTGTCAATCCCTCCTCGGTAAAAAGATAAATTGTTTTGTATGTGTCTGGATAAATAGATCTGAATAAAACGCGAAATAAAAGATGCAAATAAAAAGTGCAGCAAAGTATTTTTCGGTTTTTGGAATAATAGATCTGAAAACAAATGTGATGAAAAATAGATCGGAAAGCAATATGATAAAAGATAGGCCCGGGGGCCGTAGATTTCACTAGTGGCTTCTCTCGAGAAAATAGCACATGGTGGGTAAACAAATTACTGTTGGGAAATTGATAGAAGATCGAATAATTATGACAATATCCAAGGCAATGATCAATATATAGGCATCATGTCCAAGATTATTGCACCGACTCCTGCCTGCATCTACTACAATTACTCCACACATCAATCGCTATCCAGCATGCATCTAGTGTATTAAGTTCATGGAGAAACAGAGTAATGCAATAAGAATGATGGCATGATGTAGACAACATTTATTCATGTAGGAATAGACCCCATCTTGTTATCCTTAATAGCAATGATACATGTGTGCCTCGCTACCCCTTCTGTCACTAGGAGAGGACACCGCAAGATCAAACCCATCACAAAGCACCTCTTCCCATGGCAAGAAAAATTGATCTAGTTGGCCTAACTAAACCAAAGATTCGAAGAAGAAATACGAGGCTATAAATAATCATGCATATAAGAAACCAAAGGAAACTCAAATAATATTCATGGATATAGATCTGATCATAAACTCAAAGTTCATCGGATCCCAACAAACACACGGCAAAACGAGCTACATCAAATAAATCTCCAAGAGACCATTGTATTGAGAATCAAAAAGAGAGAAGAAGCCATCTAGCTACTGCCTACAGACCCTTAGGTCTATGGTGGACTACTCATGCATCATCGGAGAGGCACCAATGAGGATGATGAACCCCTCCATGATGGTGTTAGATTGGATCTCGTGGTTCTGGACCTTGCGGCGGTTGGAATTGTGTTTCTTCGACTCCCCTAGGGTTTCTAGAATATTTGGGAATTTATAGGGCGAAGAGGCGGTGCAGGAGACCTCCATGGGCCCCAAAACCCACCAGGGCGCGCCTGGGCTCCTTGGCGCGCCCTGGTGTAATGTGGTCCCCACGGGACTCCATCCAGGTGCTTTCTTGGGCCACAAGGTGTCTTGTGGTCCAAGAAATCTCCAAAAAGTTTCGCTGCGTTTGGACTCCATTTGGTACTGATATTCTGCGAAGTAAAAAATAAGCAAAAAACAACAACTGGCATTGGGCACTATGTCAATAGGTAAGTCGCAAAAAATGATATAAAGTTGCTATAAAATGATTGTAAAACATCCAAGAATGATAATATAACAGCATGGAACAAGCAAAAATTATAGATACGTTCGAGACGTATCAGGAACCGATGGTTGTGTTGTTCGAAATATGCCCTAGAGGCAATAACAAAAAGGTTATTATCATACTTCCAGTTCATGATAAATGTTTATTATTCATGCTAGAATTATATTGACCGGAGACTTAAATACATGTGTGAACTACACCATGTCCCTAGTAAGCATCTACTAGACTAGCTCATTGATCAAAGATGGTTATGGTTTCCTAACCATGGACATGATTTGTTATTTGATAATGGGATCACATCATTAGGAGAATGATGTGATGGACAGACCCAATCGTAAGCTTAGCATCAGATCATTTAGTTATTTGCTATAGCTTTCTTCATGTCAAGTATCAGTTCCTTAGACCGTGCGATCATGCCACTCCCGGATACCGGAGGAATGCCTTGTGTGCTATCAAATTTCACTTCATAACTGGGTGATCATAAAGGTGCTCTATAGGTATCTCTGAAGGTGTCTGTTGGATTGCATGGATCGAGACTGGGATTTGTCAATCTGTGTGATGGATAGATATCTCTTGGCCCTCTCGGTAATACAACATCATAAGAAGCTTCATGTGACTAATTGATATGTCTCCAACGTATCTATAATTTTAGATTGTTTAATGTTGTTATATTATCAATCTTGGATGTTTTACATTCATTTACTAGCAACTTTTTATCATTTTTTTGGGACTAACCTATTGACATAGTGCCCAATGCCAGTTGCTGTTTTTTTGCTTGTTTTTTACTTCGCAGAATATCCATATCAATCGGAGTCCAAACACAGCAAAACTTTTTGGAGATTTTTTTCTGCCCAGAAGAGACCCATGGAGCCCAGGAGGTGTCCCAGAGGAGGCCCGTGGGGCCCACAAGACACCAGGGCATGCCCTGCTGCCTTGTGGGGCCCACGGTGGTCTTTTCCACTGCCTCTCAGCTCTATAAATACCCAGATATTCCAGAAACCCTAGGGGAGTCGACGAAAAACAATTCCAGCCGCCGCAAGTTCCAGAACCACGAGATCCAATCTAGAGCCCTTTTCCGGCACCTTGCCGGAGGGGGAAACGATCACGCAGGGGTTCATCATCCTCATTGGTGCTCCTCCGATGATGCGTGAGTAGTTTATCACAGACCTACGGGTCTGTAGGCAGTACCTACATGGCTTCTTCTCTCTCTTTGATCTTCAATACAGTGTTCTCCTCGATGTTCTTGGAGATCTATTTGATGTAATGACTTTTTGCGGTGTGTTTGTTGGGTCCGATGAATTGTGAGTTTATGATCAGTTCTATCTATGAATATTAGTTCAGTCTTCTCTGAACTCGTTTATACATGATCTTCATAGCCTCGTATTTCTTCTTCGAAACTTTGGTTTGGTTTGGCCAACTAGATTGATTTTTATTGCAACAGGAAGAGGTGATTTGTGATGGGTTCGATCTTGCGGTGCTTAATCTCAGTGATAGAAGGAGAAGTGACACACATGTATCATTGCCATTAAGGATAAAAAGATGGGGTCTATTCCTACATGAATAGATCTTGTCTACATCATGTCATCATTCTTATTGCATTACTTCATTTTTCCATGAACTTAATAAACTAGATGCATGCTGGACAGCGGTCGATGTGTGGAGTAATAGTAATAAATGCAGGCAGGAGTCGGTCTACTAATCTTGGACGTGATGCCTATATACATGATCATTGCCTTGGATATCGTCATGCTTATTTGCTTTTCTATCAATTGCCCAACAGTAATTTGTTTACCCACCGTATGTTATTTTCTCGAGAGAAGCCACTAGTGAAATCTACGTCCCCCGGGTCTATTTCCTATCATATTATTTCCAGATCTATTATTCCAAAAACCCAAAATTACCTTGCTGCACTTTTTCTTTACTTATTTTATTTTGTGTTTTTGTCAGATCTATTTATCAAATCTCATACAATTTTATCTATCTCAATACCGAGGAGGGATTGACAACCCCTCTTATGCGTTGGGTTGCAAGTATTTGTTATTTGTGTGCAGGTGTTGTTTATATAGTGTTGCTTGGTTCTCCTACTCGATTGATAACGTTGGTTTCATAACTGAGGGAAATACTTACCGTTGTTGTGCTGCATCATCCTCTCCTCTTCGAGGAAATACGAACGCAGATACAAGCAATCAGGAAGAATTTCTGGCACCGTTGCGTGGGAGACATCATCAACATCTATTAGGTTCCTAATCACAAATCTCATCTCCTTGCAATTACTTTATTTATCATTTGCCTCTCATTTTCATCTCCCCCACTTTTAAAATGTTTTTGCGAAAAGCACAAAAATATTTGCCTTTTTATTTGCCCTATTTTTCGTTTTCCTTTTTCTCGTTCGATCTTTTGTTTGCTTGCGATCTTGTTTGCTATCTTTCCTTGTGTTGCCATCTGTCTTCTATTTGCTTGCATGTTCGCTTGCTAAAAATCTATTGATATGGATCCTTATCCACTTGCTAATCTTTTCAAAAGATCCAATTATGATGAACCAATTGCTAGTGAATTGAGTTCACTAGATTATCTTTATGAAGTTTTGCTTGAGATTCATGAATCTGAAAATTGTGATGAAGTGTTAAAAGAAGAAATTCATAAAGTGATTCATGATAACTCTTAGGATGAAAAGCATGATTGCAATGATATTATTATAAATTCTATTAATGCCAATTGTGCTAATAATATGCAAAACCCCAAGCTTGGGGATGCTAATATTGCTATGTGCACTACTTATTGCAATGATCATGATTGGGGTGATAATGATTCTTATGATTTTGAAAATTTATTTAAACCTCATGATGAATATGCTTGCGATAATATTAAAAGTGGGTTTGGAAGAGCATCAACTTTATGTAAAAATAATCCCACATATTTGGAGAGTGTTCAATCTCATGAAATTTTTGATAAAAGTGGGTTTGGAAAGGTCGTGACTTTAGTTGATGTTAATCCCGCTATCTTGGAAGGTTATAAGACTTTTATGCATGTGGATCATGAAGATAAAATTTTATATGATAGCTATATTGTTGAATTTGATTATGATCCTACATGTAATTATTATGAGAGAGGAAAATATGGTTGTAGAAATCTTCATGTTATTAAATTTCCTCTCGTTATGTTGAGATTGTCAATGTTTTATTCCTCTCCTTTGCATATGTTAGATATTTCTTGTCCTAATAATTTGTTTGATTATAAAATTTCTATGCATAGCAAGTATGTTAGACTTAAATGTGTTTGTCACATGTTTTATGATGCTCTCTTTGCGATTCAATTCTTATCTTTTATGTGAGCATCATTGAAATCTCAATGCCTAGCTAAAAGGCTTTAAAGAAAAGCGCTTGTTGGGAGACAACCCATATTTTTCTTTTCTGTTTTTCAATAAATACACAATTATTCCTCTGTTATGATTGTGTTTTTTATGTTTTAATTAGTGTTTGTGCCAAGTAATGCCTTTAGGATGGCTTTGGGTGATAGTTGATTTGATCTTGTTGAAAAACAGAAACTTTTATGTCCAGTAGCAAAATTGTTAAAAATCACTGGAGAGAAGAAAAAATCTGAATATTTTACACAAGATTTATATATGAATTGCCTCCGTTTTCCTAATGTTTCAGAAATTTTGGAGTTACATAAGTATGAGTAAAATTCTAGTCTTTACAGACTATTCTGTTTTTGACAGATTCTGTTTTCGTTGCATTGTGTGCTTATTTTGATGAATCTATGGACTATACCGGGGGGGTTTTAGCCATGGTAAAGTTAGAATACAGTAGGTATAATGCAATAACAAAATATGAATGGGTTTGCAAAAGTACTTAAAGTTAAGATTGGTTTTCTTATACTAACGGATCTCATGAAGGTTTTTGTTAAGTTTTGTGTGATTGAAGTTTTCAAGTTTTGGGTGGGATCACGATGGATGAAGGAATAAGGAGTGAAAAGAGCCTAAGCTTGGGGATGCCCATGGCACCCCAAGGTAATATTCAAGGATAACCAAGCAACTAAGCTTGGGGATGCCCCGGAAGGCATCCCCTCTTTCTTCTAACGGCCATCGGTAATTTTACTTGGAGCTATATTTTTATTCGTCACATATCATGAGTTTTGCTTGGAGTGACTTGTATTATATGAGTCTTTGCTTGTTTTTCTTTTTAGTTTTGTCACAATTATCCTTGCTGGACACACCTATTTGAGAGAGCCATAATGATGCTATGATTTGTTAGAATTGCTCTATGTGCTTCACTTAAAATTTTTTTGAGCTATGGAATTGCTCTAGTGCTTCACTTATATCTTTTTTTAGCACGGTGGTGTTTTAATTTTGAAGAAATATACTCTCATGCTTCACTTAGACAATTTGAGAGTTAGTAAATTTTTAAAGAAATTCTCTCATGCTTCACTTATATTATTTTGAGAGATGAGAAAATTTATTTATGCTCATGTTCTTCACTTAAATTTGTTTGAGAGCTTGTTATAAGCAACGGTAAAATATGAAACTAGTCCCAAAGTGGTAGATATTCAAGAGGGATATAATAAAAACTTTCATGAAGATCATTGGATATTATAAACTTGATTCCTTGTAATAGTTTTGAGATATGAAGATAATAATATGTGAGTCATGTTGGTGAGTAATTATGCTTTAGTAAGAATATTGGTGTTAAGGTTTGTGATTCCCTATGCAAGCACAAAAGTCAATAGTTATGCAATGAAATTACATCCTACTTGTGGTGCATTATTCGGTGTTAGTTTTGTTTAATGCTCGTTTATGAGAGTTTTTGTTTTTTGGTTGGTTGCTTGTCAATCTATTTGCTAGCCTTTCCTTGTACTAAGTGGGAATACTACTTGTGCATCCAAACTCCTTAAACCAAGTTGTGCCAATGAGTCAATCATACCTACCTATATGCGGTATTTCCATGTCGTTCCAAATAAATTTGTATGTGCCAACTCTAATTTTCAAAATGAATTTCCTTTTGGTGTGCCCGTACCGCTCATGAAGTTGCAGGGGGTGGCCAATATTTTCCATGCTAGATGCGTTATTCTCAAGATGAGTGTTTATTCACTTGTCATTGCATGAGAGTGTGGCAAGGTAATAGGGATACCCAGTCCCGAAATGAATTTTTTTATGTTGTCAAATAATAAATTCCTTGGAAAGTGTTGGTATGGAAGGCACTCATGGATACGGCTAGCCATGGATTGTGAAAGAATGGTGGAAAAAGGAATAAACTTTATTTTATGTTTGGGAACCGCCTATGATGTATCTAGCATGGAAAGTATTGGGGATTCTCGATCGTTTTTGTTGACGGGAAAAGCATGCCTCTCAAAATATTTTATTTCTCAATTTAAGCTTTGAGCTCTGGCACCTCTAAAAATCTCTGTTTCCCTCTGCGAAGGGCCTATCTATTTGCTTTATGCAATTTTTATTTTTATTTGAGTTCCATCTTCTTTTATAAAGCACCAACTAGGGAGCACTATGATCATACTTGTGCATTGGATGTAGCTAATATTCGAGTGTGTTTCGTGAATGGATCAATGATTGAGCATGAAGGACTAGGGATAGCTTTCTTTATTGTTGATATTTTGAAAGACATAGTTGCTTGTTGATATGCTTGAGTATTGATCTCCTCATGTCAATTATAGACTATTACTTTGAATCATCTAAAAGTCCAAATGTCCATGCTACAAAAGAAAAGAATATGTGATGAACATGTTAGGCAGCATTCCACATTAAAAATTCTATTTTTATCATTTACCTACTCGACGACGAGTAGGAATTAAGCTTGGGGATGCTGATACGTCTCCAACGTATCTATAATTTTTGATTGTTTCATGTTGTTATATTATCAATTTTGGATGCTTTACATTCATTTACTAGTAACTTTATATCATTTTTTGGGACTAACCTATTGACATAGTGCCCAGTGCCAGTTGTTTTTTTTTTGCTTGTTTTTTACTTCATAGAATATCCATATCAAATGGAGTCCAAACATAATGAAACTTTTTGGAGATTTTTTTCTGCCCAGAAGAGACCCATGGAGCCCAGGAGGTGTACCAGAGGAGGCCCATGGGGCCCACAAGACACCAGGGTGCGCCAGAGGCCCCAGGCGCGCCCTGGTGCCTTGTGGGGCCCACGGTGATCTTTTCCACCGCCTCTCAGCTCTATAAATACGCAGATATTCCAGAAACCCTAGGGGAGTCGACAAAAAACAATTCCAGCCGCTGCAAGTTCCAGAACCATGAGATCCAATCTAGAGCCCTTTTCTGGCACCTTGTAGGAGGGGGAAACGATCATGGAGGGGTTCATCATCCTCATTGGTGCTCCTCCAATGATGCGTGAGTAGTTTATCACAGACCTACGAGTCCGTAGGTAGTAGCTAGATGGCTTCTTCTCTCTCTCTTTGATCTTCAATACAATGTTCTCCTCGATATTCTTGGAGATCTATTTGATGTAATGACTTTTTGCGGTGTGTTTGATGGGATCTGATGAATTGCGAGTTTACGAACAGTTCTATCTATGAATATTATTTGAGTCTTCTCTGAACTCTTTTATGCATGATCTTTATAGCCTCATATTTCTTCTCCGAAACTTTGGTTTGGTTTGGCCAACTAGATTGATTTTTCTTGCAGTGGGAATAGGTGCTTTGTGATGGGTTCGATCTTGTCTCAGAGACAGAAGGAGAAGTGGCACGCATGTATCGTTGCCATTAAGGATAAAAAGATGGGGTCTATTCCTACATGAATAGATCTTGTGTACATCATGTCATCGTTCTTATTGCATTACTCCATTTTCCATGAACTTAATACACTAGATGCATGTTGGATAGCGATTGATGTGTGGAGTAATAGTAGTAGATGCAGGCAGGAGTCGGTCTACTAATCTTGTACGTGATGCCTATATACATGATCATTGCCTTGGATATCGTCATGATTATATTTGCTTTTCTATCAATTGCCCAATAGTAATTTGTTTACCCACCGTATGCTATTTTCTCGAGAGAAGCCACTAGTGAAATCTACGGCCCCCGGGTCTATTTCCAATCATATTATTTTCAGATCTATTATTCCAAAAACCCAAAAACACCTTGCTGCACTTTTTCTTTATTTATTTTATTTTTTGTTTTTGTCAGATCTATTTATCAAATCTCGTACAATTTTATCTATCTCAATACCGAGAAGGGATTGACAACCCCTCTTACGCGTTGGGTTGCAAGTATTTGTTATTTGTGTGCAGGTGCTGTTTACATAGTGTTGCTTGGTTCTCCTACTAGATTGATAACCTTGGTTTCATAACTGAGGGAAATACTTACCGTTGCTGTGCTGCATCATCCTCTCCTCTTCGGGGAAATACCAACGCAGATACAAGCAATCTCTAATGAGTTTAGTCACGGGATCTTGTATTACGGAATGAGTAAAGAGACTTGTCGGTAACGAGATTGAACTAGGTATGGGGATACCGACGATCGAATCTCGGACAAGTAACATATCGCCGGACAAAGGGAATTACATACGGGATTGACTGAATCCTTGACATCACAGTTCAACCGATAAAGATCTTTGTTGAATATGTAGTAACCAATATGGGCATCCAGGTCCCGCTATTGGTTATTGACCGGAGAGGAGTCTCGGTCATGTCTGCATATTCCGAACCCGTAGGGTCGCACGCTTAACATTTGATAGCGCTAGGGCAGTATTGAGATAATAATAGGAAAATCTGAAGGTTGTTTGGAGTCCCGGATGGGATCCGGGATGTCAGGAGGAGCTCCGGAATGGTCCGCAGGTAAAGATTTATATATGGAAAGTTGTTGTCGGGGTTTCGGGAAAAGTCCGGTTTTTTCGGTATTGTACCGGGAAGCCATCGGAAGGTTCCGGAGGGTTACGGAGGGGTCTGAAAGTCCTCGGAGGGTTCCACCATGTCCCATACAGTAGCATGGGATGTAGGGGGCGCCCTGGCCTTAATGGGCCAGGGGCACCAGCCCCTCCAAGGCCCATGCGCATGGGGAAGGGGAAACCCTAAGGGGGAGGGCCTCCACTTGGCTTGGAGTGCACTCCTCCCCCCTTGGCCACCGCCCCCTGCCTTGGGAGGGGGGCTAGGGCTGCCACGCCCTTCCCTCACCCCTATATATAGTGGGGAGGTGCAAGGGGAAGCTAGCCCTTCCGTGCTTACCTCATCTCCCTCCCGTTACTTCTCCTCCATGTTCCGTCAGCGCTTGGCGAAGCCCTGCCGGAGTTCCGCTGCCGCCACCACCACGCCGTCGTGTTGGTTCAGATCTCATCTACCTCCTCTCCCTCACTTGCTGGATTAAGAAGGAGAGGACGCCGCCGAGCCGTACGTGTGCTAAACTCGGAGGTGCCGCACATGCGGTACTTGGATTGGATTGGATAGCGACGCGAGTACGACTACGCCAACCACGATCTCTAGATTGTTAACGCTTTCAGTCTACAAGGGTATGTAGACACCACTCCCCTCTTGTTGCTATACATCTCCTAGATTGGATCTTGGGTGCTTCGTAGGAAATTTTTTGATTTTCATGCTTCGTTCCCCATCAGTGGCATCATGAGCTAGGTTTATGCGTAGATGTATATGCACGAGTAGAACACAAAGAAGTTGTGGGTGTTGATGTTCAAATTGCTTACTTCCCTTGTCTTATTTGGATTCGGCGGTATTGTGGGATGAAGCGGCTCGGACCAACCTTACATGTCCACGCACATGAGACCGGTTCCACTGTTTGACATGCAACTTGTATTGCATAAAGTGGATTTGCAGGTGTCTGTCTCTCCCACTTTAGTTGAATCTGATTTGATGAGGGCGGTCCTTGTAGAAGGTTAAAAGACAACTTGTATATCACTGTTGTGTTTTTTCATAGATAAGAACAGTTCTTATAGTTTGCCCTAGCAGCCACGTAAAATTGCAACAACAAAGTAGAGGACGTCTAACTTGTTTTTGCAGGGCATGTTGTGATGTGGTATGGCCAAAACGTGATGTGATATATGTTGATGTATGAGATGATCATGTTTTGTAATAGGTTCATGACTTGCAAGTCGATGAGGATGGCAACCGGCAGGAGCCATAGGGTTGTATTTAATTTATTGTATGACCCGCGTGTCAACAAATAACACCATGTAATTGCTTTACTTTATCGGTATGCGTTAGCAATAGTTGTAGAAGCAATAGTTGGAGAGATGACCATGTGATGACACGATGATGGAGATCATGGTGTCATGCCGGTGATGATGGAGATCATGCCGGTGCTTTGGGGATGGAGATCAAAAGCACAAGATGATAATGGCCATATCATGTCACATATTTTGATTGCATGTGATGTTTATATTTTATGCATCTTATTTTGCTTAGGACGATGGTAGCATTATAAGATGATCCCTTCACTTAATTTCAAGATAAATGTGTTCTCCCTAAGTATGCACTGTTGCGAAAGTTCGTCCTTTCGAAGCACCTCGTGATAATCGGCTGTGATAGACTCTACGTTCGCATACAACGGGTGTAAGCCAGTTTTACACATGCGGAATACTTGGGTTAAACTTGACGAGCCTGGCATGTACAAACATGGCCTCGGAACATGGAAGACCGAAAGGTTGAACATGAGTCATATAGTAGATATGATCAACATGGAGATGTTCACCATTGATGACCACCCCATCTTACGTGATGATCGGACATGGGTTGGTTGATATGGATCATGTAAACACTTAAACAACTTGAGGGATGTTGATTTAAGTGGGAGTTCACTAGTAATTTGATTAACTGAACCAATTATCATGAACATAGTCTTAATGTCATTGCAAATTAATGTTGTAGATCAATGGCTCGTGTTGTAGCTCCTATGAATTTTAATGCATTCCTAGAGAAAGCTAAGTTGAAAGATTATCCTCACTGCTGTGCAGAAGGCTTATGTCCTCGAAGCACCGCTAGGTGTGCCAACCGCTCCCGCAGACCTAGATGCTATGAACGTCTGGCAGACCAGGAATGATGACTACATGAAAGTTCAGTGCGCCATGCTTTACGGCTTAGAACCGGGGCTCCAAAGACGTTTTGAGCACCATGGAGCATATGAGATGTTCCAGGAGCTGAAATTGGTATTTTAGGCTCGTGCCCAGGTTGAGAGGTATGACACCTCCGACAAGTTCTTTAGCTGCAAGATGGAGGAGAACAGCTCCGTTAGTGAGCATGTACTCAGAATGTCTGGGTACTACAACCGCTTGAATCAGTTTGGAGTTAATCTTCCGGATGAAGTAGCGATTGATAGAGTTCTTCAGCCACTACCACCAAGCTACAAAGGCTTCGTGATGAACTATAACATGCAAGGGATGGAAAACGATCCCTGAGCTCTTCGCGATGCTTAAGGCCGCGGAGGTAGAAATCAAGAAAGAGCATCAAGTGTTGATGGTCAATAATACCACCAGTTTCAAGAAGGGCAAGGGAAAGAAAGGGAACTTCAAGAAGAATGGCAAGACAGTTGCCTCTCCCGTGAAGAAACCCAACGCTGGACCCAAACCCGAGACTGAGTGCTTCTATTGCAAGGGGAAGGGCCACTAGAAGAGGAACTGCCCCAAGTACTTGGCAGATAAGAAGGCTGGCAATATCAACAAAGGTATATTTGATATACATGTTATAGATGTGTACCTTACTAGTGCTCGTAGTAGCATCTGGGTATTTGATACTGGTTTGGTTGCTAATATTTGTAAATCGAAATAGGAGTTGCGAAATAAACGGAGACTAGCTAAGGACGAGATGACGATACATGTCGGAAATGGTTCCAAGGTTGATGTGATCGCCGTCGGCGCGCTACCTCTACATTTACCTTCGGGGTTAGTTTTAAACCTAAATAATTGTTATTTGGTGCCTACGTTGAGCATGAACATTATATCTGGATCTTGTTTATTGCGAGGCGGTTATTCATTTAAGTCAGAGAATAATGGTTGTTCCATTTATATGGATAATATCTTTTATGGTCATGCACCCCTTGTGAATGGTCTATTCTTGTTCAATCTCGATCGTAGTGATACACATATTCATAATATTGATGCCAAAAGAGCAAAATCAATGATGATAGTACCACATACTTGTGGCACTGCCGCTTAGGTCATATTGGTGTAAAGCGCATGAAGAAACTCCATGTTGATGGACTTTTGGAATCACTTGATTATGGATCATTTGATACATGTGAACCATGCCTCATGGGCAAGATGACTAAAACCCCGTTTTCCGGAACAATGGAGCAGGCAAGTGACTTATTGGAAATAATACATACCGATGTATGCGGTCCGATGAGTGTTGAAGCGTGTGGTAGATATCGTTATTTTCTTACCTTCACGGATGATTTGAGTAGATATGGGTATATTTACTTAATGAAACACAAGTCTGAAATAGTTGAAAAGTTCAAGGAATTTCATAATGAAGTGGAGAATCATCATCACAAGAAAATAAAGTTTCTACGATCTGATCATGAAGGTGAATATTTGAGTTACGAGTTTGGCAATCATTTAAGACAATGTGGAATTGTTTCACAACTCACGCCACCAGGAACACCACAGCGTAATGGTGTGTCCGAACGTCGTAATCGTACTTTATTGGATATGGTTCGTTCTATGATGTCTCTTACCGATTTGCCACTGTCGTTTTTGGGTTATGCATTAGAGACAGCCGCATTCACTTTAAATAGGGCACCGTCTAAATCCGTTGAGATTACACCGTATGAATTATGGTTTGGCAAGAAACCTAAGTTGTCATTTCTTAAAGTTTGGGGATGCGACGTTTATGTCAAGAGGCTTCAACTTGATAAGCTCGAACCCAAAGCGGAGAAATGCGTCTTCATAGGATACCCTAAAGAGACCATTGGGTATACCTTCTATCACAGATCCGAGGGCAAGATTTTTGTTGCTAAAAATGGGTCCTTTCTAGAGAAGGAGTTTCTCTCGAAAGATGTGAGTGGGAGAAAGTAGAACTTGATGAGGTAATTGTACCTTCTCTCGAACTGGAGAATATCACATCACAGAAAGCAATTCCTGTGATGCCTACACCAACTGGAGAGGAAGCTAATGATGATGATCATAAAACTTCAGATCAAGTTACTACCGAACTTTGTAGGTCGACCAGGACACGTTCCGCACCGGAGTAGTACGGTAATCCCGTCCTAGAAGTCATGTTGTTAGACAACGGCGAACCTATGAACTATGAAGAAGCAATGATGGGCTCAGATTCTGACAAATGGCTTGAGGCCATGAAATCCGATATAGGATCCATGTATGAGAACAAAGTATGGACTTTGGTAGACTTGCCCGATGACCTGCAAGCCATTGAGAATAAATGGATCTTTAAGAAGAAGACAGACGCCGATGGTAATGTCACCTTCTATAAAGCTCGAATTGTCGCAAAAGGTTTTTAACAAATTCAAGGAGTTGACTACGATGAGACTTTCTCACCCATAGCGATGCTTAAGTCCGTTAGAATTATGTTAGCAATTCCCGCATATTATGACTATGAAATCTGGCAGATGGACGTCAAAACAGCGTTCCTTAATGGGTTCCTTAAGGAAGAGTTTTATATGATTCAACCAGAAGGTTTTGTCAATCCTAAGGATGCTAACAAGGTATGCAAGCTCCAGCGATCCATCTATGGACTGGTGCAAGCATCTTGGAGTTGGAATTTACGCTTTGATGAGGTGATCAAGGCTTTTGGTTTTATACAAACTTACGGAAAAGCTTGTATTTACAAGAAAGTGAGTGGGAGCTCTGTAGCATTTCTAATACTATATGTGGATGACTTATTATTGATTGGAAATGATATAGAATTTCTGGAAAGCATAAAGGGTTATTTGAACAAGAGTTTTTCAATGAAAGACCAAGGTGAAGCTGCTTACATATTGGGCATCAAGATTTATAGAGATACATCGAGATGCTTGATAGGACTATCACAAAGCACATACCTTGACAAGATTTTGAAGAAATTCAAAATGGACCAGTCAAAGAAGGGGTTCTTGCCTGTGTTGCAAGGTGTGAAGTTGAGTCAGAATCAAAGCTCGACCACAGCAGAAGAAAGAGAAAGGATGAAGGTCATCCCCTATGCCTCAGCCATAGGCTCTATAATGTATGCCATGTTGTGTACCAGACCTGATGTGTGCCTTGCCATAAGTCTGGTAGGGAGGTACCAAAGTAATCCAAGAGTGGATCACTGGACAACGGTCAATAATATCCTTAAGTACCTAAAGAGGACTAAGGACATTTTCTCATTTACGGAGGTGACGAAGAGCTCGTCGTAAAGGGTTACATCAATGCTAGTTTTGACACTGATCCAGATGACTCGAAATCACAAACCGGATACATATTTATTTTGAATGGTGGAGCAGTCAGTTGGTGCAGTTCCAAGTAGAGCATCGTAGCAGGATCTACATGTGAAGCAGAATACATAGCTGCTTCGAAAGCGATGAATGAAGGAGTCTGGATGAAGGAGTTCATAACCGATCTAGGAGTTGTGCCTAGTGCATCGGATCCGATGACTCTCTATTGTGACAACACCGGTGCCATTGCGATAGCCAAGGAGCCAAGGTTTCACAAGAAGACAAAGCACATCAAGCACCGCTTCAACTCCATTCGTAATAACATTAAGGATGGAGACATAGACATTTGCAAAGTACACACGGATCTGAATGTGGCAGACCCATTGACTAAACCTCTTCCACGAGCAAAACATGATCAGCACCAGAACTCTATGGGTGTGAGATTCATTACTATGTAACTAGATTATTGACTCTAGTGCGAGTGGGAGACTGTTGAAAATATGACCTAGAGGCAATAATTAAATGGTTATTATCATATTTCCCATTCATGATAAATGTTTATTATTCATGATAGAATTGTATTGACCGGAAACTTAAATACATGTGTGAATACATAAACTACACCGTGTCCCTAGTAAGCCTCTATCAGACTAGCTCGTTGATCAAAGATGGTTATGGTTTCCTAACCATGGACATGAGTTGTCATTTGATAACAGGATCACATCATTAGGAGAATGATGTGATGGACAGACCCAACCGTAAGCTTAGCATCAGATCGTTTAGTTATTTGCTATAGCTTTCTTCATGTAAAGTATCAGTTCTTTAGACCATAAGATCATGCCACTCCTGGATACCGGAGGAATGTTTTGTGTGCTGTCAAACATCACTTCATAACTGGGTGATCATAAAGGTGCTTTACAGGTATCTCCGAAGGTGTCTGATGGGTTGCATGGATCGAGACTAGGATTTGTCGCTCCGTGTGACAGAGAGGTATCTCTGGGCCCTCTCGGTAATACAACATCATAAGAAGCTTCATGTGACTAATGAGCTTAGTCACGGGATCTTGTATTACGGAACAAGTAAAGAGACTTGTCGGTAACGAGATTGAACTAGGTATGGGGATACCGACGATCGAATCTCGGACAAGTAACATATCGCCAGACAAAGGGAATTACATACGGGATTGACTGAATCCTTGACATCATGGTTAAACCGATAAAGATCTTTGTTGAATATGTAGGAACCAATATGGGCATCCAGGTCCCGCTATTGGTTATTGACCAGAGAGGAGTCTCGGTCATGTCTGCATGTTCCGAACCCGTAGGGTCGCACGCTTAACGTTTGGTAGCGCTAGGGTAGTATTGGGATATTAATAGTGGAAAATCTAAAGGTTGTTATGAGTCCCGGATGGGATCCGGGATGTCACGAGGAGCTCCAGAATGGTCCGGAGGTAAAGATTTATATAAGGAAAGTTGTTGTCGGGGTTCCGGGAAAAAGTCCGGTTTTTTCGGTATTGTACCGGGAAGCCACCGGAAGTCCTCGGAGGGTTCCACCACATCCCATACATTAGCATGGGCTATAGGGGGGCTCCCTGGCCTTAATGGGCCAGGGTCACCAACCCCTACAAGGCCCATGCGCATGGGGAAGGGGAAACCCTAAGGGGGAGGGCCTCCACTTGGCTTGTAGGGCACTCCTCCCCCCTTGGCCGCCGCCCCTGCCTTGGGAGGGGGGATAGGGCTGCCACACCCCTACCTCACCCCTATATATAGTGGGGAGGTGCAAGGGGCAGCTAGCCCTTCCGTGCTTGCCCCGTCCCCCTCCCGTTACTCCTCATCCACGTTCCGTCAGCGCTTGGCGATGCCCTGCCGGAGTTCCGCTGCCACCACCACCACCACGCCGTCGTGTTGGTTTAGATCTCATCTACCTTCTCTCCATCACTTGCTGGATCAAGAAGGAGAGGACGCCGCCAAGCCATACGTGTGCTAAACTCGGAGGTGTCGCACGTGCGGTACTTGGATCGGATTGGATCGCAACGCGAGTATGACTACGCCAACCACGATCTATAGATTGTTAACGCTTTCGGTATACAAGGGTATATAGACACCACTCCCCTCTCGTTGCTATACATCTCCTAGAATGAGTCTTGGGTGTTTCGTTGGAAATTTTTTGATTTTCATGCTTCGTTCCCCATCATGTGTCTGGGGCGTTACACGGTGACACAAGAGTGTAGGGCAAGTTTTTACAAATTAGCATGTTCCAGTAAGTACAAAATACGTGCCTACAATAGTGATGAAATATGAGATAGGAATTATGATTTATTATTTGCAGCATGTTATGATCGATGCTATCCATGCAAGTTCCAATATTCATCGCCATGTATAAGTTGTCCATAATTGTTTTCTCTCTCTAGTGCTTCATAGTTGACAATTTTTGGGTATTTGCTTCTCTTATTTTCTTTATTAGGGTGAAACAAATCATATCATTTTCATTGCTGCTATAAATTATGTTGAACAAATACTTAATTCGGGTGTGGTTGAATTAATAACTTAGTTGCTAAGGTCTTATCAATATTATTTTTCTTTTCATTGTGTCGAATATAAATTAGGGTTGTACTACTTCTCAGCAAAGACTACTATGATCCCTTGCACATGTGGGATATCACAGCCTTTTTATTCAAGTGTACACAAAGAAGAAATTTAATGTGAACACATGGATGAAAAGTGTAACTAAACTTTGAGAAACTGAGTTAGAATCCACAATTTTACACAATATTGATAAAAGTAGAGCAATGAATCCCGCTACCCATGACTTACTTGCTTTAATGAAATTATAACCAAATCCAAAAAATGCAAGATATAAGTTGTCTCAGATATTACCAACATAATACCATACATTAGCTTCTTCATCCACCCAGTTTCGCCATAGAATAACTCATACCAACATAATTCTGACGATGATGGTGCTTGTGGGTGGCCTCCTCCTCCTCCTCATCCTCCTTGGAGGCATTGTCAAAGCATACTTCCTTAACATTGGGCCATGTCTGGTCGGAGTTGGAGCGGCGTCGGAGGCTGTTGGCAAGGCCAGACCGTTCCCAGAGTTTGGTTTGGGCGGCCGTGTGTGATTCCGGGCGTAAGATTTATGATTTCCAAGGGTTGATGCTAGCGGCGAAGACATACAAAGGCGATGTTTCTCTTCTTCAAGCTGTTTTCGAAGATCTCATTTATAACCGCTCCGGGTAGAGGTCATCTAGGCACTGGTCGGTGGTTTGTTTGGGGCAACGGTTGTGTTTTTTTTCTACATGAGAAATTTATGTTTTCTATTGTAAATGCTTGGTCTATTGTTTCTCTTTTTAATTTCTCTATTACAACAAAATGGACAGAGCTCCTGATTTCACGTATCTATACTAATATAAAAAAAGCGAGCCGTGGAGATCCAACAAATCTCACACATTCAACCACATATATTCAACAACGTTGCCTCAATGTTTAGTGTTAAACATGTTTATACACTATAAACACATTTAGCACTCTCTACTAATTAATATCAAGCATAATATTAGCATCGTCATTCATCAAGTAATTATATCCTACCTAATATTAGCATGCAATTTATATTTTGCATAATATTAACATGCAACACAATTAATATCTTTTCTACAATTAATGTGCATTGCACATACACAATTACTAGTAAGATAAAAAAAAGTAGTAGTTTCGGTTGCACTCGAGTTTCGACAGTGGTTAGGCTTCCCAAGACAAACAAAGAGAAGAGCGCTTCCTGGGCTGAGCTTCGACAACAACGGTTGCGTTTCGACCATGTTAGCTGGTGGTGGTTGGGTCGACATCGGTGTTGTTTCTTCTATTTTTATTTCAAATGTTTGTTGAATTATCTCTTTTAATTTTTTGTGTCATAACCAAAGGACATGCCCCTACAGCTTCACGATGGCGATGGTCACCGAAAGATCTTCGGGAGTGTTCATCTCTGAAGATCCAGTGGCTGACTTCGGCGGTGAGATGCAAAAAATGGACGATGACTAGATACAGAGGGATGTTGTGTAGCGACGGCGGTCGCATCACATGTAGATGCTGGGATCACGAAAAATTGGTGGCGACAACACTTGAGTGACTTTGATGTTGGTACCACTCGAGCACCCGGGCTCGAGCTCCGGGGTGAAAGCCTAGGTCTAACCCGAGCTGATTAACCTAGCAATGGCGATGTTTTTACGTTGTTACCTTGTTGAAGACATTGCTCAAATCTGCTCGGATTGATTCTTTAGGGTGAAAACCTAGATTCTGGCCTTGATAGTTGGATCCGCTAATGGTGATGCTTGAGTGTTGGTCCCTTCTTGAAGGCATTGCTATTGAAGAATCTCGTTGTCTGTATGGTGTCATGAGATGGTTGGTGCGAATATGGTCATTGTTGTAGTTTGCCGATCACATATCTGATCGCTTGGATTTTTTAATTTTCCTCGCCCATGCATAACTTTGGTCTTATAAAACTTTGCTATTTGATCGCGTGTTTTTCGTGTGCATGTGTTGGTATTGGCTATGTGCATCCTAACCATGCATAGGCTAGGTGTGTGCTCTTTGGGTTTGTATCGTCTTGATGCTCTTTTTGAGCCAATAAAATCCACACTTTGTCGTAACCAAAGGACCGCGCTACAAATCTCTCGAAACAGGCTTGTGCCCCTCTTTATATCTTCTATATCTAAATACCTAGCCCCCACTAAGCTATTTCTCTCAACATGCAAGCATAACACCTCATCAAGCAACATGCATTAGAAAAGGCCCACCTAAACATTCAATGAGTCATAGGAAATGGTCCATCTCAACATGCAAACATGCATGCGATAGATATTTAATAAATATTACAAAAATACATTAATCAAACACAATAAAGCATATGTATTTTTAGTTTTAGCTCTCATATTATTTTTCTGAGTATTCATATTCCATAAAATGAAGTATCTTTGAAATATATTGCAGAATATTCCCGCAACAACGTGCGGGGTATCATCTAGTATAAAGCAATGACCACATACAACCATCCACATACAAACACCAACCCATACACCCCGAAAGCTGGATACTAAGATGTTGATCAACTACACCCTATACACCACCAAGCAATGAAAGATAAGCAATATAGCATCACTTGAGGTAGACGGGGACAAGATGAACATCGACGAGCCGAGGCCTCCAAGGCGGTGCATTCATGAAGGGCATGACATCGGAGTGCCGGCACCGCCCGATCGAAAAGATCTAGGATTTCACCCAAAGTGTCTCGGGTGGATAGGAATAGCCGTGATGGCCCCTTCAAGGAGGAGACGACGGCCACTGGCGCCGCCACCATCTACCTGCCTAGAGTTAGACAAGGTTTTTGTTGGAAATATTCCCTAGAGGCATAAATCATATATTGTTTATTTCCACATTTATAATTAAGAGTTTATATTCTATGCTATAACTGCTATGATTCTGGAATATGCGATCCAGTTGAAAACTCATAAGCACGTGTAGAATAATAAACAGTAAAATATGATTCCTAGTCTCGTCTCTTGTACTAGCTCAAGTGTTGTTTGTGACCATGTTTTCCAGATCTTGAGATATGTTAAGTGTAACGATAGTCCCAAAACAACTTTGAGAGTATGACGTTAGAAGAACAATCGCACTGAATTGACCCAACTTGTTTGTTATACTTTGAGATACTATCGTCACAAGCCAATCGATATAACATAGAGAGTTAACGTATGCTTTAGTTCCTTGTCACTTCTTACCGTACCATGGACTTTGGGTTGCTCAAACGTCATTTGTAACACGGTGATCATAATGATAACTTACATGTTCATCGAAAAGTTTGGCAAGGGGCTAGATAGCTCAAGAGTGGGATTTGCTCATATGACGATGGATAGATATTCTTAGGTCCCTCTCGATGTGACGGCATCCATCATCATCTGGCCAGACACAGGTGACTAGGTCATAGGGATGTCAGAACATGTCAATGGGAAAGGAGAACAAAACCAGTAACGAGGAGACCGGTATAGTGAGCATGAGAATGACTCAAGAGAATACTGATATATCTCACCTTTAGTTTTGTAAAGTATCGTGAAACTAAAGGGAATAGCACATGATAACCAAAGGTTCACTCGAATGTCATTCATATATTCATAGGGATGAATATGGATCTCCACGGTTCCGCTATTGGTCACTGAACAAAATGAGTTTTGTTCATGTCTATGTGTTTCGGAACCTACAGGGTCACAATTTTAAGGGAATCATGGTCCATGAGTGTTAGTGGCGTAAGATTTATTAGAAAATATTTATGAAATAGTTTCATGAATATTAGAAATAGTTTCAAGAGAAACCGGAAGCATTTCGGAGTTACCGGAAGAGTTTCGGGTTTTACCGGGTAATACCAAAAATTAATATATAGGTGGAACATGTTTCCAAAGATATTAAATTAATGATAAAAGGTTCTAATATTGATTATAAGATTTTTGAAATTAATTTAATATTAACAGGGCCAAGGAAAATATAAAAAGGCCAAGTGGTGGAGAGTTATTGGGCCCTAGGCATAAAGGGGCGCCCCACTAGCTTGTAAGACAAGCTAGAGGGGGCGAATTGGAGTGGGGGGAGGACTCTTCCTCCCCCTAGGGCCGGCGTAAGGGGGGAGGGGGTTCTCCTCCCCCCTTGTGGCGGCCCCTCCCCCCTCCAACCTATATATATATATGGCCCTTGGAGAGATACAAGTTTTGGAGCCTCCTCTAGTTCTCTAGTTCTAGTTCTAATTTGGAGTTGATCTAATTAGAGATAGACCTAGATCTCGCTAATCCTCATAATAGAGAAGCCCTGTGCGGTTCTCTTCTTCTCTCTCTAATTCTTCGGCAACGATTAGCTCTGGACGGCGAAGCGCTACCGGATCGTGAAGCCTATACGCTTGTAAACTGTAGAGAGGTCGTGCTTTCGGTCTTCGGTTTGAGAGATCGATCATGAACAGTTCGAGGGACTTCAAGTACGATCTACACCAACTCTTTTTCCGCGGCAACTCGAAATTGGTGATCCGATCTAAACCTCTAATGCAACTTCATAGTGTTCCTAGTTCGATAGTAGGACAATTTTTAAAATTTTCTACTATGTTTCCTAACATTTTTCACCCCAGCTCACACGATTCACGTCCAAAACATGGTACGGGTAGATTGTCGCACGACCATCAACCGCCAATAGCCAACAACCACGCCACACTCACAACCATGGTAGTCAGCCAACACCCAAGCCGCAGGCTCCGCCCATAAGCACTGTGGCTCCAATCTCCAGGGTCGCCGCCTCGGCATCCACAGCCATTCCACCACCCTCGCCATGACCCCTCGACACCGCTGACTGGCAAAGGAGCAAAAGAATGCTCCTTCAACCCCAGAACGCGCCCTTTGGCAGGACCAGAGCACAGCCGACCAAATCTGGGCAGAGGGAAGTCATCGGTGGCCATCAGCCACCCAAACCGGGGACTAGGGGTGCCATTGCGCTCTATCTGTCACCTCCAGATCATGACAATGCCAAGGCATAGAGGCCCGTGTCTCCTTCCCTAGAGTCCTCCTGCCACACCTCCAGCCCGCCACGCACGCCTCAAGTTACGAGCAGCCAATCCCCACCACCAGACACACCAGCAGACACAGCAAAGCCCCAGAGCAAAAGAATGGGTAGAGAACAAACCCCCGCCACTGCGCCGCCCCTCCACCAGCCGAGATGGCCACAACAGAGGCCACAGGCTGCCACTCCCAGCCCCGCCACCGCACGCACACACGCCGGGGCGCCACCAGTCACCAAGGACCGCCGCCTGCACTAGATCCATGACACATGCCTGCGCAGTCGCCGCGCCACCAGCAGCCTTCCTCGCTACCGCACCACCACCACCACAAGCGCGTGTCGTCGGGACGCGGGATGGCTGCCGCGCCGCCAAGCCCGTGCGTACTCAGCAGCCCCGCCTGAGCCAGCAGCCCTGTCCCGGCCGTCCATGCATGAGGGGAGAGATGTGATGACCCACAAGTATAGGGGATCTATCGTAGTCCTTTCGATAAGCAAGAGTGTCGAACCCAACAAGGAGCAGAAGGAAATGACAAGCGATTTTCAGCAAGGTATTCTCTGCAAGCACTGAAATTGTCGGTAACAGATAGTTTTGTGATAAGATAATTCGTAACAGGTAACAAGTAACAAGTGTAACTAAAGTGCAGCAAGGTGGCCCAATCCTTTTTGTAGCAAAGGATAAGCCTGGACGAACTCTTATATAAAGCAAAGCGCTCCCGAGGACACATGGGAATTATTGTCAAGCTAGTTTTCATCATGCTCATATGATTCGCGTTCGTTACTTTGATAATTTGATATGTGGGTGGACCGGTGCTTGGGTGCTATCCTTACTTGGACAAGCCTCCCACTTATGATTGACCACTCTCGCAAGCATCCGCAACTACGAAGAAGAATTAAGATAAATCTAACCATAGCATGAAACATATGGATCCAAATCAGCCCCTTATGAAGCAACGCATAAACTAGGGTTTAAGCTTCTGTCACTCTAGCAACCTATCATCTACTTATTACTTCCCAATGACTTCCCCTAGGCCCAAACAATGGTGAAGTGTCATGTAGTCGACGTTCACATAACACCACTAGAGGAAAGACAACATACATCTCATCATAATATCGAACGAATACCAAATTCACATGATTACTTATAACAAGACTTCTCCCACGTCCTCAGGAACAAACATATCTACTCACAAAGCATATTCATGTTCATAATCAGAGGGGTAATAAATATCATTAAGGATCTGAACATATGATCTTCGACCAAATAAACCAACTAGCATAAACTACAAGGAGTAATCAACACTACTAGCAACCCACAGGTACCAATCTGAGGTTTTGAGACAAAGATCGGGTACAAGAGATGAACTAGGGTTTGAGAGGAGATGTTGCTGGTGCAGATGTTGATAGAGATTGAACCCCTCTCGATGAGAGGATCGTTGGTGATGACGATGGCTTTGATTTCCCCCTCCGGGAGGGAAGTTTCCCCGGCAGAACAGCTCCGCCGGAGCCCTAGATTGGTTCTGCCCAAGTTCCGCCTCGAGACGGCGGCGCTTCATCCCGAAAGTTCTCTTCTGATATTTTTCAGGTCAAAACCCTCCATATAGCAGAAGATGGGCACCGGAGGCCTGCTAGGGGGCCCACAAGCCACAGGGGCGGACCCCCCAGGCTTGTGGCCTCCTGGTGGGTCCCCTCTGGTATTTTCTTCGCCCAATATTTTTTATATATTCCAAAATAATTCTCTGTAAATTTTTAGGACTTTTGGAGTTGTGCGGAATAGGTCTCTCAGATTCACTCTTTTCCGGTCCAGAATTCCAGCTGCCGGCATTCTCCCTCTTCATGTAAACCTTGTAAAATAAGAGAGAAAAGGCATAAGTATTGTACCATAATGTGTAATAACAGCCCATAATGCAATAAATATCAACATAAAAGCATGATGCAAAATGGACATATCAACTCCCCCAAGCTTAGACCTCGCTTGTCCTCAAGCAAATACCGAAATCGATAATCATGTCCATATGTTTAGCGATAGAGGTGTCGATAAAATAAAATACGGACATGAAGGCACCATGATCATCTTTAGAACAGCAACAAATATTGTCATATAATTTCTTATGCCAAAGTAACAATTCATTCACAAGGTAAAGTATGAAACAAGAACTTTATTGAAAACTAACAAACTATTATTTCAGTCATTGGAGCAATTGCAATTTATCATAACGTAGGAAAGAGTCATTGTAAGAGCTTTTCAGCAAGTTCACATACTCAACTATCATTTAGTCTTTCATAATTGCTAACACTCACACGATACTTATGAGATCAAAGTTTCAATCAGACACAGAGAAAGATAGGGGCTTATGGTTTCGCCTCCCAACCTTTTACCTCAAGGGTATTGTCAACAATAATAGCTTATGAATATCTACATCCGAGTGGATATATATATATATCTGGATCTCCCCCCAACATATAGTGCTTGCCAAAAAGAAAAAGTGTAAAAAGGAATAGGTGGTGATCACCATGACTCGTGTATAAGGGTAGAAGATAAAAGTAAAAGATAGGCCCTTCGTAGAGGGAAGCAGAGGTTGTCATGCGCTTTTATGGTTGAATGCACAAAATCTTAATGCGAAAGAACGTCTCTTTATATTGCCGCTTGTGATAAAGAACTTTATTATGCAGTTTGTCGCTTTTATTTCTTCTATATCACAAGTTCGTATAAAGCTTATTTTCCTCACACTAATAGATCATACATATTTAGAGAGCAATTTTTATTGCTTGCACCGATGACAACTTGCTTGAAGGATCTTACTCAATCCATAGGTAGGTATGGTGGACTCTCATGGCAAAACTGGGTTGAGGGATGTTTGGATGCACAAGTAGTATCAATACTTGGTGCAAAAGATTTGGCTAGCATAGGATGAGAAGCAAGCTCAACATGTTGGAGGATCCATGACAATATAACTTCTATTTGGATATAAGAAAACATAACCCATTATGTTGTGTTCCTTGTCCAACATCAACCTTTTAGCATATAATATTTTAATGAGTGCTCATAATCACAAAAGATGTCCAAGATAGTATATTTATATATGAGACCTCTCTTTCTTCATTACTTCCTATTAATTGCAACAATGACCAAAACTATGTTTGTCAACTAACAACAAGTTTCATGCGACATACTTCCTATATGTGAAGTCGTCACTTCCCATAAGATCGTTATACAATCTTTTTATTTATTTAATTTTTTTATTTCTTTTTCTCATGATCATAGCAAGAAAGCAAAGCCCTCAACTCAAAACTAATCTTTATTCACTACTGCAGGATGCTGCTAACGCGACACTACGATCAGAGACCCTTCGACGAAACTGTGTGCGATGCATTAATCGCAAACGGTGATGTAAAAAAACCGTCAAAAAAGATGCAAAATGTTTGCGATGGCGGATACATCAAACACGGTTCAGAATTTAGTTGCGTGTGCGATGCGGGGCATACGGTTTAGTCCAGTGAACTGTTTGCGATGAGGCAGAAGAACAGAAATGGGCAGCCAGATGAAGGTGTGTGCGATATACGGCATACGGTTCACTCGGATGAACTGTTTGTGATTAGGCGGAACAAAAGAAACGGTCAGCCAGATCAAGGTGTGTGCGATAGAGGGCAAACAGTTCACTCGGATGAACTGTTTGCGTTGAGCCAAGATAACAGAAACGGTTCAATTTAACAAGATGTGTGTGATACGCGGCAAACAGGTCTGTAATCAGAAATGTGTGTGAAGACCGATAATAACACAGACGATTGCTGCTAATAAGACGTGTGTGTTGTGCGTTGGGATTGCATACAGAACAACAACATATATATATATATATATATACATGGTTGCATAACCAAATTAAACATCCAATTACATAGGTGGCTACTACACACATGATATTTACACACACCAAAGTAAACTATTACATGCATAATTACATAGGTGGCTACTACACACATGACATTTCCACACACCAAAGTCAACTATATATTACATGCATAATTAACTAGGATAAACAATCATTTGATCACCATCTACTTCTTGGGACGCTTGCCGCTACTGCTCTGCTTGTGGCTCGATCTGGCCTCGTCGATTTCGGTAACGAGGCAGTTCCTCAGGTCAACAATCCGCCTGTGCATCTCGTAGCATGTGTACATGCTCTTGGCCGCGAACCTGAGGTGAGGTTCATCCAGTTTCCGCGTCCAGGCCCCGTGTCAGGATACGGGATTTGTTCTCTTGACATCCTGCTTCATCATTTCGTAGTAGGGGTCGATGATGGCCGAGGCGAGTTCAACCAGGGAGTCCTTCCTGCTGCCCCAGACCCTGTAGTGGTCACAGATTTCGACAAGGTTCTTGCAGGCCAAGCCCGTAACCTTGAGCGCCTTTACATCGTTGCAGGTTTCCACCGTAGCGAACTTGAGGTCAGTGTTGTTGACAAACCTGGCAAAACGGTCGCAAGGCTCTGTGGCCATGCAGTAGTGGAAGATGAGGACATGATTACGCACGCACAACTGGGCGACGGCAACCTTCTGATCTTTGCCGGGATGACCATCGGTGTACTGGAGGTCGATGCCGACCACCTTGTACTTGTCTCGAGCAAGCAACTACTCCACGGTGTTGATGTAGTCGTCCACCATGGCCCGGTCTTTGGTGTACACCACCGAGAGATCCGTCTCCCTTGCGTGGGTCTCCACTTTATCCTCGCTGAACTCCATTGGAGTGCCGCTAGATATCCTCTCTATATGTGTCATCGTGGGTGTGCTTGTTGTGTTGTGGGACGAGATTGAGAGGTTGAAGAGACTAAGGTTATAATGGCCGCGGGAATTAATGGGGAAGCCGGACGGCCTGGAATATCTGCACCCCCAGATGGCAGTTCTAAATTGCAGCGTGTAACTCCATCGTGCCGCACGTAACTGCATCGTGGCGATGCGCGTGGCGCAACCGCATGCATATGGGGCCCCCAACATGATCGTGCGCAGGCCCCAACTGCTGGCAGAGCGCGCGCGCAGGGACGCGAGCAGAGCGCTCTGCGGTCGCCTCAACGGCGAGCAACCATATATATGCATATAACAGTTGAACACGCAAGGAAAAGCTGTCCACAAGCTGAGTGCATGGAGGTACGCGAGCAGAGCGTGCCGACGGACGCGAGCAGAGCGCGCCGCGGCACCTAACGGCGAGCAGAGCGCACCGAGGGACGCGAGCACAGGCCGGCACAGTGATACGTGGCAAAATAAGATGAACTGTGCGAGCGATGTCGGAGACATCAAGCACGAATCAGATTAGAGTTGCGTGTGCGATACGTGGCATACAGTTGATCCACCCGAGCTGTTTGTGAAGGAATAAGCTGTGTGTGTTGTGGGCATACGCTTGCTGGTATACAACCGTCTGCGATTGATGAATTCATGACCGACGGGTTCCCTAGTGTAGTCCGTGTGCGATGCGATATGCTCTGTCTACAGAACATCAACATATATACTTATAAGAACAGCATTGCATAACCAAATTAAGCATACAATTACATAAGTGACTACACACATAACATTTCCACACACCAAAGTAAGCAATTACATGCATACTAAACTAGGAGAAACGAGCATCTAATCATCTACATCTTGTTGCGACAACGTTTGCCATTGCTCTGCTTCCGGCTAGATCCCTGGTCCTGAATGGTTAATAAAATCTAAGTCAATTGCATATTAAGGTCAAATAGTACTACCAATATACGAGTCTCATACGATGCCATTTCAACGATTGTACCACAAAAGCTCGAAATATTACAAGGTTCAAATTCTAGAGTTACATGGCTCAAATTTAAAGATTACAAGGTTCAAACTGATATTTGAAATGAAATTCAGCTCATTCAGCTACAAACGCCCATGCTGATCAGCTGAACATGGATATAAGAGAGGTTCAAACTAAAATTACCAATAGTAAGGCCGGTTTTGAAACCTCATCATTTCTGCAAAGGGATCAGCCGCTGACAAGTCATGTATGGGGTTGACACAATGACTTCCAATTACTCTGTCATATGCAGTTCCAATACGAAGTTTAGCTTTTTTTGGAGCCTCTTCCATTCTGCATGTGCTGCTGGCTCTGATCAACAAACCATTCATAATTTCTACGTAAATGCATGTTCAACCTCATTACCTTCAGCACCCTTGCTCTGGCAACAAAGAACCTGGCGAGTATAATCTCTGGTAAGGTCCCTCGGTAGGAGTTCAAAGTAATTTTTGAGAGATGCAGATCTAGGCATTCGATGTGATTGCCGTTATATTGTATCACATTATCCACCACCAGGCCTATTATTATCTGCAAAAGAAGAGAACGTGTTAGTGCCTACATGCAGTTTTGAACACTACTACAGGGCTATTTGGTTTGCAGGATTTGTAAAATGCACCAACGTGCCATCTTCGATCTGACATGAGTAACATGGGCATTTGATTACAATCTAGAAAAATGTAGCCTTCTTCACAAGAGGTTGGAGTGGATGAAAAATTCCCTAAGAAAACTAGTATAGATGAATCCAAAGGAGAAATGCTTATGGATTGTAACCATATGAATCAAGCAACCAATATGGGGTGGGGGTGGGGGTGTATGTCCTGAAATCCTCCAAAATTCCTTCAGAAATCGTAGTACATTGTCATTGTAAACTTGGGAAAAGGAGCCAAAAATTGAACTCCCTTATGGTTAACATTTAACAGGAAAGGAACATCACCGCGATATACAGCTTCTTCAGGCACGGAAAGCATCTCAGGAAACTGACAACTTGGTCCAGGTTGGGGCCGATAGATTCTAGTGCCAAGACCTTCGCTGTGCGTAGAATCTGGGTGAAGCTTTTTTGGATGACAGACGAACATACATCTTCAAAATTAGAAATAATGTTGATATCAAGAAGGAGAGGTAGAAGGCGACTGTTGTACCTGAAAGTAGGAGTATTTGACAGACGAGTAGCCCACCACTGTCAATTTCGGCGTAGAAATGACATTGATTCTTGTTGGACCTTGTTGATCAACTACAAGTAATCTCTCAAGTGAAGATGTTTCCTCAATGACCATATTGTGGTCCACCTTTTGTGATCTCTTGTTGCAGCACCAGCAACACACATAAATAGTCCGGAGAGTCCTGGAGGTGATGTGGAAGCTACTCGACCAATTCATCGCCTGAAGACGAAGGAACTCTAGTGCAGTATAGACGTGGAGCAGGCGCTCCATGTCATCCTTTGGGATGCAGACGGTGACAAGCTCGAGGTGCTTCAGTCGTGGTAGAAAAAGAGCGGGCGCGTCATTAAGGGGGGATGGCAGTTCATGAACTTGGTGAGGCGCAGCGTGGGCGCAAAGCGGAGCACGGACATTGGCAGCGAGCGCATATGCCCATCATTAAAACTGAGCTCCTCGAGATGATCTAGGGCGGGGGATCGGAACCACTCGTCAAGCTTGGCTCGGTCCTTGCCGTTGGAATGAAACTTGCCCGTGATAAGGCCTCTGATTGGGCCATGGTGACTGCCGAGGATCTGGGAGAACGCATCCAAGCTTTTGCGATAGCCATGGCAGAGCTCATGGGCGTCGAGGAGATCGAGAGGGGTGGAGAGCCATAGGTGGCGCCACCGCCGGGAAAGGGCGGTTGTACTCGCCCCATATTTGATTGGGAGGAGGGATATGATGACTGTCAACATATCATCGGGGAGGCTACTGATGAAGTCTAGGCCTGCTGGAGTCACTTGCGATTCTTTCTTGACCCATGTCCGCTTGTTGGCAGCCTCGTTCTCCACCTCGTCGGCGATGACGGAAACCTCTGTCTCCATATTCACGCCGTGCTCCGGTGCTTCAACAGCCCCAGCGTCGTCACTCCCTTTGATGGGGAGCTTCGGCAGCATCCTCATACACTGATGGCTTTGAGGACTGAGAGCGGCGTCGAGGATGCGGGCGAAGAGAGAGGATTGTGTGTGTGGCGAGGATGGGGGTGCCAGCTTTGAGGACTGAGAGCGGCGTCGAGGATGCGGGCGGAGAGAGAGGATTGTGTGTGTGGCGAGGATGGGGGGGTGCGGCCGCTCGGGCGCGCCATTAATACGGACCAGTGGGGGCGAGGCGGGTGGCGGTCAAAGGCTGTCTCGCTTCCCGGTGAGCCTGCGCGGCGGACTTCTGGCATTCCTATACCATCATTTCACACAGCTACTCTTATGCCTCCCGGTGACACTGAGCAGCGAAAACGCCTCCCGTCAATTCACACGCCTGCATGCAAGCCTCCCGGTCTGCCTGCGCGGCGAACTGCTCGCATGCGTCTCGTCAACTCACGCCTGCTTGCACGCCACACGGGGCGCGTGGCATGTATAAATTTTTTGTTTTTTGATGATTCATTCTGCCGCTTTACAGCTTAACCGAAGCATGGCATGGTCTAACGCACACGGTCCGAATAAATATTTCGTATGAGATATTGGTTGCCAGTTATTAACAATCTCCCATTTGTAAGTAGATTATATCCAAACTTGTCTCAAATTTGATGAAAAAAATACAATATCACAGTCTACTGGTGTCCATATATGACACCATGATAAGTTTCATGAATTTCAACTAAGTTTTGGATTTACTGAATTTTAAAAATCAATATTCTCAATGTTTTGAAATTTCTTTCACAGGGAAACATGCACCGAGGGACACAAATATAATTTTGCAATCCATTTTGGTGCACATGTAGCTCAAATTTGATTTTTGCACATTAAATCCCTAGGAAATCCATCAATGTATAAAACGGGTCGAATGATCTCTGTTTTTTTAAACTTTAACACGACACTCCTTTGGTCACATGTTCACTGCAGAAAAAGTTTGACATCCCTCAGAATGGAGGTGGTGGTGCGGGATGTGTGTGTGTGTGTGTGTCATAACCTCGCTCCATGTGGGGACTTTCCGGTTCCCGAGGCAGGTGCCACATCAAAGTTGTGCATTGATATTCAAACATCACGCAATACCATGCAGGTGGTGGTTGCCCTATAGGAACTCACTCGCATGCGGCGCTTCCATCTGTGGGCCCGCGAGAGGTCGTCCTCCATCACTTTGACCCAACGAGAGAGAGAGGCACATTTGACGAACAAGGAGGATTAATTCTTTTAGGGATGTGTTAGGGTAGGAGTATATATATATATAGTACGTGTCGAAGGGGAGATGGGACCAACATATACTAGGTGTCACACATGAACCTCACTCTGTGTGGGGACTTTGAGGTTTTTGAGGCAAATGTCACATCAAAGGTTGTGCATTAGGTATTCAAAACATCACAACCACACACCTCTCCATATATATGTTTTGGCACACATGCAAGCGATGGTGGTTGTCCTGTGGCACTAACTCGTGTGGTTATCAGCGATGCTTCCATCTGTCGGCCCGCTTGGTCCATCACTTTCACCGACAATGAGAGAGGTTAATTATTTTGACTTAGGAGGGGATTAATTTTTTGCTTGTCTCGCGATATAGGTGAGATTACATATATAATAGCACATGTGTACACATGAATCCATCCCGCTGGATCGAGGGTGGCGAGCACACGATACGTCATGAACCTCTTGCTCTGTGTGGGGACCTATGAGATTTTGAACGCATGCACCACATCAATGTTGTGCATTAGGTATTAATTCAACACATATGCATGCATCACGCACCTCCATAAATATGTTTGGGACACATGCATGCAATGGTTATCTTTGCACACTCTCACTCGCTTGGTTATATATGGGCGGCAAGCCTATATATATTTGTGGGCCCGCATGGACGTCCAGCATTTCGACCGACGATGAGAAAGGTTACCAGGGTGGATTCTTCTTCTTTGGTTCATGTTACCATATAGTAGTAGGTCGATCATTCTAGGCCTAATTAAGTTTGAGCGCATACATGCTACGCATCGTGAACCCTCGATCAGTGTGGGGATTTTATGGTTCCAAAGCATGGTGCCACATCAAATTTGCGCATTGCGTATCCAAACACCAGTACCACACACACCACTTCCATACACAATTGGGCCACATGCACAGAGTGGTTTTTGTCTTCAGACAATACTCCCTCACGAGTTTATCGGCGACAAGCTAGCCCATTTCGCGGGGACGTGTGGACGTCCATCACTTTGACCAACAACGAGCGAGAGAGGTTGTACGATCAAGTTGGATTCTGTTTGGTCCGTGTTACAGTACGTCTTGGTGAGATGCCCTCCCCCCGACACATGTGTGTGTGTGGGGGGGGGGGTACTTCGCACTACCTGCAACCTCCGTGGGGTTGGGGAAGTTCGGTTATTTTGCGAGGCACACGTGCCACATCAAAGTTGTGAATGGTATAGTTAAATATGACACCACACCCTTTTCATACATATAGTATAGGGCCACCTGTAGGTGGTTCGTATGTGGTCTCACCCATCTCCCGCCACAAGCACACATTTGTGGGTCGGGACACGGTCCACCTTTGTCCGGAAGCGAAAGGGGAAGTTTGACCATATATATGATGGACTCCTATAGGTTTTGTGTTACGGTAGGGTGAGATTTCAAACCTAACTATATGGGGGGCATGCATTCGTAGCCAGGATTCCCTTACCGCCGACACGAAGTGGGGTTCATAGGGGGTGGCTGACTAGCAATACTCTGCGCTTTGTATGACAGGTGCCACATCAAAGTTGTGCATTGGGTATTCGAACATCAAACCACCCTTTTCATACATATATTTGGTCCACATGCAAGTGTGTTCGTGTTCTGACCCTTTCTCGCGTTATTCTTTTTGCCAAATTTATAAACAACACACGAGTTGGATGCAGAAACCGTCTGCGGTTGGGTACGCAATAGACACGGTTCGGTCAGACTACCCGTGTGCCACGCCCGTGCCCCTGCAGTCACTCACATGAGCATAGTAGATTGGGCTCCACGAGGCTTGCCTCCCGCTCTCGAAAATATCTACTGCCTCGTAATCTCAAAAATATCTACCCGCGTAGAGGGTTTTTCTGTTTGATACCACACGATTCGTATGTGTGGACCGTGTGCGATGTCTATTACTCCTGCTCTGCTTCAATCAGTTGATCCAAATTTTTAGTAGCCCTAGATTTTTTTTGAACTGGAGCCCCGACATTTTACTCCCGCCTGCATCCCTCGCAATCTCAAAAATATCTGCTCGGTTGGAGTGGTTTTATGTTTGATAGCACACGACTATTATGTTTTAACCGTGTGTGATGTTCGTTACTCCCGCCCTGCTCTGCTTCGATCCCATGATCCAAATTTTCGGTAGCCCCGCCATTTTACTCCCGCCTAGTAAAATTTTTAGTACCCGCGGCATTTCCTCAAACATCTCCTTGGGCCCCCTCCACACACACACCCCAAATCCTTCGCTCACCCCAAATCCCCCCCGCTCACACACATACACACCACCCCTCCCTCGCTCCAAACCTAGCTAAGCTCACCGCCGCCGCCGCTGCGCCGCCTCCATCGTCAACCTCTACCGGTCTGCCCGTGCAGTTTACCCACCGATATACATACCCTCGCCGCCCTGAGTTTCTTAGGTGACGCCTGCAAAACGCCCCCTTTCCCAGAGATCCCCATCCCCACCCCCTCCCCCACTCCAGAGCGTCGCAACTTAAGCCCGGCTATGCTTCCCGGGGAGCTCGAGGAGCGAATGGCCCAAAAGAGCTTTACCGCGGCCTCTTTGCCTGACGTCGGCGAGGTGGCCGCCGAGGAAGCTGACAACGATGACTGGACCTGGATTGAGCCTTTCAATCAGTGGGCTAGAGTATTCTAGCATGTCGCGGACGCCGGCTAGGACATCGAGGTCGTCGACACCGACGGCTTAACATGGGTTATGTCACAGGTTAAGTTGCCCACCCCCAACCCTTCGGGTTCGACAGTCATCGATCTCATCGATGGCCCTGCCGCTGATCTCCTGCGGCTTGTTATGAACAATTTGCCATCCTTCATCACCATGGAGCCCCTTTTGTCATTTCTGAAGGACACGTTCTGCGATGCTGGCTTGGGATCCTCAGCTAGCAAGTCAGACCTCATCGACAGCGACCACGAGGAGGAGCC
Source organism: Thinopyrum elongatum (assembly GCA_011799875.1). Classification (NCBI taxonomy): domain Eukaryota; kingdom Viridiplantae; phylum Streptophyta; class Magnoliopsida; order Poales; family Poaceae; genus Thinopyrum; species Thinopyrum elongatum. Next base: position 552,655,590 of record CM022300.1, on the reverse strand, counting down.
AATCTGTGACAAGTGAGGAAACCCATGATTTGTTTTCTCGAACCCCTTTTGTAGTGAGAACCTGTCCAGTATTTATTGCTATATTTGGTTGTTTGCATTATGCCTTGTTTATTTCTACGGTTTACGGTTGTTCGATTGTTTGTAGTTAGCATATGTCCAGTTTCAATTGCCATCTTTGGTTGTTCGTAGTATGCCTTGTTTATTTCAGCTATTAACAATGTGATGTTCTATATGTGCTAGTATGAACTATTCAGCTCAATTTCATCAATACCAAATTTAACAATAGCTCTATGAATGACTATATTTGGCTGCTGTTAAGCATGTTGTACTCCCTCGGGATCTTTTTAGTTCGCATATAAGATTTGTCTAAAGTCAAGCCTCGTAAAGTTTAACCAACTTTATAGAACAAAATACCAACATTCACAATATGAAATAAATATCAGTACATGTGTCATGACTTAAATTTTCATATTCTATTCCATCCATCCGAAAAAGCTTATCCCAAGCTTGTTCCTCAAATGGATGTATCTAGCACTAACTTGATGCTAGACACATCCATTTGAGGGACAAGTTTTTTCAGACGGAGGGAGTATAACTTTAGCATGGTAGATGTTGATATATTTTCATATAAATAAGGTCAAACTTTATGAAGTTTGACTTCAGACAATTCTTATATGCAGAGTAAAAAGGACCGGAGGGAGTATTAAACACGCCTTTCCATTTGATTTAACAATCGCACTGTTTGGATACTCTAACTTAGCTAGTGGTTAGAGTTAGTTTCTAGCTCATGACAGTTAAAAGGGAGAGAGAGAGAGAGAGAGATTGGTGGAATAGTTGATTGTATTGCTTGAGCCTCGTGGGCATATATAGGAGTACATGGTCATCTTGGAGTACAAGTCAAGGTAGAATAAATCCTACGCTATCCTATGTTTCCTAAATAACAATGATACTAAACAATGACTAACCCTGAACTAACTCTAGCCAAAGAGGTGTTTGGATGACAGTGTTAGATTGACAATAAATGCACTAGGATAACTAGCCCCAATCAGCACCACTTGGGTGGGATAGTTGTTTTGGGTGGGTTTGACGTAACTAGCTCAAACTAGCGCTCATGTTTGGATACTTTAGGGCTATTTGAGCCCAAACTAGCTCAAACTAACTCTAACCCATGGATCCAAACAGGGCCAATAACTAGTGTACTTAGACCTGCACATTACAAGTTTGAATGACTACGTTTGCTTGTTTTTAAATATTAGGCCTGTTGCAGTTAATAACACACCTTTCCACTTCTTGTTTTTAAATATTAGGTTTTTAACAATTTGGTCTTGCACATGTAGGTCCTGCTGTCAGAGGTTTTGACCCATTGTTTGACCCTTTTTGCATATGTGGAAATGAGTTGTCATGAATATCAGTCAAGTCAAGAAACTCAGAAAGATTGTTACGATAAAGAAATTAGCGACAAAAAACAACAAGATTTTTGTCTGCACAATGAAGAAGACATCAGTTCACTACGGGATGGTACTAACTATTATACCTTGTCTTTTTAATTCCTTTGCACCATTTCAAATCTAGAGAACATATTTATGCATATCCTTGTTTTCAGGCCTTTCCAAAGCAGTTCACTGATGATTACCTCTCAAACCACCTGTATGGTCAGGATGCAAGGAAGGTATTCATACAACACCCACGATTCAATATTGAAGTGTTCCTGAAGAGGACGAAGGATGGACAGGCACTGGCCTAAAGTTGCAAAGACCTTCAACATCAATAAAGGCTCAATATTCGCCTTCCGCTTCAGCAGTTTTCCAGATGAGATCCATCTGTCTATGTACCGTCTATGATGCTAATTTTGAAAGGTTATAGATGTTGCATGTGAAACTTGGTGCTGGTGCAGTTGTGTAATGGGGTAGCTGAGTGCCGAAGCTATATGATATTGTACTCTGACATATTTCAATTATGAAATCCTGCTTCCTTAATATGAAAATGAAATATATTGTGTGCTTAATATGAAATGTCAGTTAGATTAATAAATGGATTATTAATAATAGGGCAATTAGCCTGCTAATGGCCAATTAGCCTGCTAATTGGGTTTTTCTATTGCAAATGGTTATTGAGAAAACACCGTGGGCGATGACCTTAGGCAATGCACACAGTTTCTAGGAATAAACCGTGTTGGATCAATGAACAATCACACACGACATCCTCTTGAAAACTGTTTGCGTTAGGCCACCTTGCGCAAATGTTTGCCACATAAAAAGTGTGTATGATGGACAGCCTTTGCCACACAGTTTCTTCAACGCACCGTGTGTGATGCATTCAATAACGCAAACGATAAAATTGTTAATATCGTATGCAATGGCAACGCTATCACAAATGATTTAATGGGGAAAATTGTGTGTGATGTACCTGCGAACGGAAAAGTTTTCCTTGGAGTGACTGTGTGAGATGTATATACGAATGGAAACGTACTTCTTAGATTAACTGTGTGGGATGTACATACTAACGGAAACGTATTCCTTGGATTGACTTTGTGGAACATACATATGAATGGAAACGTTTAGCCGGGACTGACTGTGTGGGATGTACTTACGACCGGAAACGATTTGGCCTGTATAATTGTATTTTTTTAGTACAACTATACGTATAACCGTATTTGATCGCTCGCCCGTCGCACACGACCTCATTTTGCCGAGCGTGTGTACCAGGAGGGCCTATCCCCGACGGTTTCTGGGTCGTGTGGGAAGGACCCCCCTATCGCAGTCACTCACTAGGCGACGGTTCAGAACGCCGTCGTGGAAAGGGGTTAAAAACCGTTTGTATAGCACCTCACTGTACCAGTGATTATATAACTCTCGGACTCGATTACATAGAGGGAACATAAAGAAAAACTCAAAGCTAGATCACACTAAAACTTTATTCTACTAAATCGAGATATAATCAAAAGGATCGAACTAAGAAAAATGATAAAGATAAGGATGCGATGGTGATACGATACCAGGGCACCTCCCCCAAGCTTGGCAGTTGCCAAGGGGAGCGCCCATACCCATGTATTTTTAGGTCTCTTTCTTCAGAGGTGGTGATGGTGGAGTTGTTGTTGATGAAAGAATTTTATCCTCCATCTTCCAAGGCATAGGTTCACCATCGTAAAAAGATGAACGAGTCTCCGGGATCATCAAATCTGCAGCCAAACTCATCCTCTTAAATCTGTATTCATACTCACAGTTCTGGTTTTGCAGGTCATAGATCTGGGCTTGGAACTCGATTTTCTCATGAAGCTTGAAGATGGCCTCCCCAATGTTCTTGGCATCCAGCTTGTGATCATGGGTGAATTCAGCGATCATCAAGTGATTGTTGTTGAATCCATGTTCCACCATCCCTTGGCACTTGAAGACTTGCTGCTCCATTGCTTCGAGCCTTGTCTCCATGCTTCCGGTCCTCTTTGGTCCTTCAACATCGCGGATGTGCAGCACACCCTCACGCATCTCAATGGTTTGAGGGTGTTGCAGCACCTCCGCGAGGTAAGGGTTGATGACCTTCTCGAAAAACTTATCCTTGGGGGCGCTTGGAGACGTCATGGCGATCTGGATCTGTCAGGAAAAACAGCTCAAAACAGGAACAGGAGATATTGCCATGGTACGGTAGTCAAAACCTTCGGGAGAAAATGGAGTCCGGAGGGCACACGAGGTGGCCACAAGCCAGGGAGGCGCGCCCAGGGGGGTAGGGCGCGCCCCTAGGGCTTGTCGCCTCCTCGTGCACTTTTCGGACTACTTTTAATTTTCCTAATTTTTTAAATATTCCAAAACGGAGTAAAATTGACATTGGAAAAGTTTTGGAGTCGGTTTACTTACCGTACCACATACCTATTCCTTTTCGGAGTCTGAAATGTTCTGGTAGGTTTCCCTTATGTACTCCTCCGGTGTTATGGTATTAATAATATTGGTCTCAACATTTATGGGAGTACCTGAGATATAATGTTTGATTCTTTGCCCATTCACCACCTTTGGGTTGGTGCCTTCGGCGTTGTTGATTTTGATGGCACCGGAACGGTAAACCTCCTCGATAATATAAGGACCTTCCCATTTAGAGAGAAGCTTTCCTACAAAAAATCTTAAACGAGAGTCGTATAGCAAGACAAGGTCACTGACGTTAAATTCACGCTTTTGTATCCTTTTGTCATGCCATCTTTTAACTTTTTCTTTGAACAACTTAGCATTCTCATAGGCTTGGGTTCTTCATTCATCAAGTGAGCTAATGTCAAATAACCTCTTTCCACCGGCAAGTTTGAAATCATAGTTGAGCTCTTGAATTGCCCAATAAGCTTTATGTTCTAGTTCAAGAGGTAAGTGACATGCTTTTCCATAAACCATTTTATATGGAGACATACCCATAGGGTTTTTATAAGCGGTTCTATAAGCCCATAATGCATCATCAAGTTTCTTAGACCAATTCTTTCTAGATCTATTGACAGTCTTTTGCAAGATCAACTTTATGTGACGCCTGGGTAATTAAGCTACAGTAATTCCCTGCTAATGATGCCATGTCACCACGATTACTGTTGTTAAACTCGTGACGACATAGATCCTATTCAAATTCATATTCAAATTTAAAGTCAAGATTTAATTTTTTTCAGACGTGAAAACAAAAAAATGTTCGAAGTGTGGCAAATATTCTCTGGATATTTGTCATGTTGAAACCACATTTTTAAAAAGTGTTTAAATGCACTAAAATAATTAAAGCAGCAACAAAACATTTAACTAACTACCCTTTTCAAATTGATAAAATATTAAACTATTTGTTTTATTGCCAAAAACTTATGGGGCAGTGGCATACTTATTAAAACTAAATTAGGAACCAGTTGTGTATTTTATAAAACCAAATTTAAAAGGAAACTAAAATAAAAACAGTAAGACAGAAATATAAAATAAAATAAAATAAAACCCACCCCCTCAACTGGGCCTCAGCCCAGCTAGCGGCCTACCAGGCCGGCCCACCCCCGCCCCCCTATATGGCCTCCCCTGGCCAAACCCAAACCCACCGACACCCCCCACTCTCCCCACCACTCGCTCTCCCTCACCCCCCCCCCCCGATCCAGATCGGATCGGGGCACTGGACGTTGCCGCCCGGAGACGCCACCCCGTTGCCGCCTCGGCCACTCCGTCGTTGACCCCGTCGCCCTCGTCCTCGCCTCCTTCCTGCACCGTCCTCGCGTCGTCGCCTCTCGGGAGCTCATCCCATCGCCGCCGCCGCCTTGCCATCCGGCACTGCCCCACCGTCTCCATCGCCGGCCCCACCGACCCTCGCCGCCCCTCATCCCGGCACCGCACGTGAGCATCGCCCCGTGCTCCCTCTCTTCTTCCCCCTCCCCCCCTCCCGTGGTCACCTCGCCTGCAGCCTCCCTGTCCCATCGTGCCGCGCCGCTCGCCTGACTTCGCGCGCTCGTGCATGCACGCGCCGCACCTCTCCGCGCCCAGCATCGCTGCTCGCCGCGCATCGCAGCGCTGCTGCGGCCGCGCCCCATGGCACCGCGCCCTCGCATCGCCACCGCACCCCGCGGGCCGCCGCTTCCCTGCTGCTACCGCTGTTGTGCTGCTGCTCCTGCCATTGCACTGCTGCTGCCGCGCGTCATTGGCCGCCGCTGCCTGTGCCTGGCCGGCCGCGCTCGCCTCCCGCCTCACTCGCCGCCGTCCTTGGCCTCGCCCCGGCCACCGCGGCTTGTCCCCCCCACTTGGCGGCATCGTGGCTGTCGGCGCCCGCTCGCGAGCCGCGTCCGGGGCCAGCCCGGCACGGCCTCGCCCGTTCGGTTGCCCACGCCCGGCGCCCGTAGTGCCTGCCCCGTTAAGGCTTGGCCCTATGACAGAGGGGCCCCACCCCCAGAACGATTTAAAATAAAAAAAGAATAATAAAAAAATGTTAAAATAAATAAATTAGTAATTAATTAATGAGTTAATTAAGTTAATTAATCATGTTTAACTATTCTAATTAAAATGAATTAACCTAATCACTTAGTTAGTCTAATTAACATGTTTAGTTAGTCTGAGACAATGACGAATGGGACCCACACGTTAGTTTAACTAAGTCAACTGACTGGTTGACTGCTGACATCACCCTGACCTCATGCTGACGTTCTAATTACATTTTCTAATTAAATTAATTCTATTAATTCTAAAAATGAATTAAATTTTTATAAATTAATATAAAATAAACCGTAACTCGGATGAAAATACTTTGTACATGAAAGTTACTCAGAACGACGAGACGAATCCGGTTTCGTAGTCCGTTCGTCCGTCACGCGTCCCTAGCATAGCGAACATGCAACCATCCCCCTCCGGTTCGTTTGTCCAAAAATGCCAAACTTTGGGAAAACATTCCCGGATGTTATCCCTCTTCGTCTGTATCACCTATCCCTGCGTTAGATCACCCCTGGAACCGCGTATTGCCTTGATATATTTTGTGATGCTTTGTTTGCTCCGTATTTACTGTTTCTCCCCCCTCATCTTCTCTATAGACGCCGAGACCGACGCCGACACAGCAGAGTACGACTACGCTCCGGACGAGCAGCCTTCTGACGACTAGCCCCTCTCAGCAGAGCTTCCAGGCAAGCCCCCCCCCCCCTTGAACAATCCGATATCGCCCATTCCATTCTCTCATGCTTGCATTAGATTTTGCTACTGTAATTGATTGCTCCTATCCTGATGCATAGCCTACTTTTTGTAAACTACTTATTGATACCTACCTGCTTAACCTAAACTGCTTAGTATAGGTTGGTTAGTGATCCATCAGTGACCCCACTTTGTCCTTGTTGCCTCTGCTTCATCATCGATGACTCGATCAACGTGATCGATGACCAGAGACCGACACCTTACTTCACCCCCCCCTTTGATTGTACGACTCTGCATAGTTACTATCGAGTGCCGAGGGTGATACCTCGTAATGCACTCCTGATGATAAACCTGCAGTGTAGCTGTTCGATCGTGGTCATCGAGGGTGATTCCTCCTTCACCACTCCCGATACGACTCTGTAGTGCAACCCCTCAAGTGTGAACCTCGAGGGTGATTCCTCCTATGTTCACCTTGCTAATTTCATCGAGTGGAATCCACTGAGGGTGATTCCTCGGGGTTTCCCCCTTGATGTTATGACCACACGGTTACTTTAACCTTTGTCGCAGGCGGGTCGACCCTGAGGGGTACCCACGGGGAAATTATGCAGTCGGGTTTGCCAGGAGGGCACCCGAGAGAGATATTGTGGCGGAGCATCAGAAACTCTGATCGTCTCCGCGAGTTATTAAATACGCCTAACGGATTTGGGTAATTGATCTGAGTTGGCCAATGGCCTATACGCACTACCACCACGCGGGATAATGGTTTATGGGGCCCTCTACGTAGTACGTTTCTCCCGAAAGCTCATCAGACATCACAGTTCACCGTGCGGGCTGATTGTTGGGGTTGGGCTGGATACTTCACTGACGAGTTCAGTGTTGCGCTTGCTCCCCGACCAGTCTCGCAACGCGCAGGAGCGCCCGGGGCGATGGCCCAAGACCCCTGGGTGCATAGGTTAGTCCGGCGTGTTGATCGATCTCCTGAGACCGGGCATTACCCAACAAGTGTGTCCGGCCAGAGGTGTTCGAGCGTGTTGGGTAACAGTAGTGCACCCATGCAGGGAAGTGACCTATTCGAATAGCCGTGTCCACGGTAACCGGACGCTCAGTTTGGTATCCCGATCTATTACTTGAACTGGATACTTGTTTAATTAATTGAAGCTCTGGGATCGCTTTCTCGCAGGGAGTCGGGGAAGGATCTCTAGGCTTTGCCTCAACATGCTTGCTTAATAAAATGCTTTTCTGTACTCTTCTAATTGCTGCAAGATGGTGGCTTCGTGAAGATGGTAGTCTTCGATAGGACTAGGTCTTCTCTCTATTCTGGCATTTCTGCAGCCCAGTCCACATATACAGCCTTTCTTTGATAATGTTGCATATGTAGTGTAGATCCTTGCTTGCTGAGTACTTCGGATGAGTACACACGGTTGCTTTGCTTTCTCTTTTCCCATATCCGTTTGATGCGACCAGATGACGAAGTCTCGGAGACAGCTGCCCCTGGCGATGATCACTACTACTACCCCCGAGGATGGCTATTACTACGAGTTGGCTGACGACCAGGAGTAGGTTCGGAGGGTCCCAGGCAGGAGGCCTGCGCCTTTTGATCGTAGCTTTTGTTTTGCCCCGCCTTTCTAAAGGCTTATCTGTTTCTGTTTCATATCTGTACTCAGATATCTAACACTTCCGCTGATGCTTGTTGACATCAAGCTTATGTATTCGAGCCCTCGAGGCCCTGGCTTGTAATATAATGCTTGTATGCCTTTATTTATGTTTTAGAGTTGTGTTGTGATTCCTTCAAGTGAGTCCTTAGGCTTGATCATGTGCATTTGCGTGTATGATTAGTGCATGATTAAGCCGGGGGCGTCACAGGTTGGTATCAGAGCCGACTGCCTGTAGGAAGCCCCCTTCCAATTCCTTGGACGAAGTTGAGTCTAGACATCGAAAAACTAATTTACTAACTTGGCTATGTGGCTTACGGGCCCACGTCGCCAACTGGGTGGTATTAGTATCTTTTATTCGTCGTCTATACTCTGGGATTCTGATCTCTCTTCTATTCGGGTTAAATGATTTTGATAATTCTAACTCTAGGTCCTCGTAACCACTTCTTGCCGGAGGGCCCAGATGATCGACTGCTTCACCAGAAGATTTTGAAGATACTCTTCAATGCTTCCCGAGACCCTTGTGCCCTCTGTCTTTTCAATTCCCTACTACCGATATATCCATATGGATAACGACATACACTTGTCGTTCATACAATTACTCCCAGTTGCTCTTGTTATTACAAAATACATCAAATTGTTCTCCGACTTTTAAGAATCCTTTGAGCTTACTGCCTTGCAGTTCTTGCCTCATGAATACGCCCTATGGATAATTCCTCACACTTACCGAGTATCCGTTCTTCCCCCGTTGTTCATATGATTCGCCAGATACATTGAAATACTATCCGATCCTCCGGTAATCCTCTGCCCGCTATTGCTCTTCAAATACCTGTCTGCTTGCATTATGGTTGCGTTCCATATGACTAGCAATATTCATAGTAACCTTCGTCATTATCATTTCGAGTCCCTTGATTCAATATGTTGCAAATGCTCGCAATCCTCAATCAGATCCTAGAATTCATCCTTCCGGATCAGACGTCATTTTAAACATGAGCTGGATCTCGACGAATCAAATTGCCATCGATTGTACCCCAAAGCCTACTCAACTTATCCATCCTTAAATCAGAGTGTTTGCTTCTGATCCCTTGATTTGAAAATCATAAATCCTTTGCGTTTGAGCTTTGAATTAGTCAGTTGTTTCTATAATCCCATGCCTTTGCATTGTTTCTTCCTCTGATTGTGAGCCGATGCTCACATCAGCTCCGTTATGGACCGTCGGATCCTTTGTTGAATTATCATCCGTCAGTGTCCTTGGTATACAAAAAAACCCTCAAGAAGTTCTTTCCCTGATACACAATGCCATTGGTAAGTCATACTCTCTGATTTGGCCAACCAGGCTCTGCCTTCGAGCTGGTGATATTTACTCTTGAAGTTTGTGGTATATGTTTCTAAGATGCCCCGATGGGTTGAACCTATGCCTTCTTTAATCTGTGTGAACCCAAAAGATTTCACGGGTCATACTCCTCTGGTAATTCACGAGGTAGGTTTTCACACTGAAATCATTTTTATTAGAGCAGTGAATGAATGGTCATGCATTGGAGAAGTGGGAGTTGACCTTGAACTTTGAGTTCATGCCCATGGACACTATGTAGATCTTATCATGGAAGCTTCTCTTAAAGTAATTATTCCCTTGGTATAAGTTCATCTTATATCTTGGATCTGGTCTTTTGCAATCATGGTTCCGGCCATATTATTATTCCTTGATTCCTTTTCTCGGACAAGTTAAAGTACTTGTCTTCTGTAGATTGATACACCTGTCCAACCTCTATTCTGCTCTACCTTCGAGTAATACCCTCTGGTATCTCGAGAATATCACGGAACTGCTATACTTCTTATGAGTTTTCGTCCAGTATTGCTTCTCACTAATTCAGTTTGACCACCGGTTCTAAGTTGTTAGTCACTTGAGAACACTGATAACTACGTCGAGTCCGCGCTGCAAATTCTACAACTCTTAGCAATCTTCTTTGCTTACGAGTTTAATAATCCTTCAAGTCATTCCTATGCCTGATCGGCTACACCATTATCATGCTAACTTTAACTGTGCTACCTGGTCCTTCTTCCCGAAGCACAATTTTTGACGCTGAGCTAAGCTTACGTCAATTTCCTTGTCTTCTCGTTCCACCTCGAACAACAAGCTTGATTCCGAGTTGGTGTCGTATTCGTAGACCCAATAATCTTTCACTGCATCAGTCCTTTTGCTTGATGCAGTCATTGTTCGATTGCTTCTTTATGGAGCCTCTCGATAAAATGTGTCATGATCATCATCAACATTTTGACTTCTTCCTAGATATCAATCAAATTCATGATGAGAAATACCATCCTTGCCCCTCGATGATTTGTGTTATCATCGACAATCTTATTGCCTTCCCCTCCAACACAAACTTGTTCATGTTTGGTGTCGTAACCTGAGTTCCTTGCTATCCGATTTATGTTACGTTCTACCTTGTAGTATTCCCATCTTTCATGTCAAGGAGGTCATGAGGATTGCTCCACCTCTTAAGAATTCCTGATATAGTGATACTTCTCACAATCACCATTCTTTCTTGGTCCCCGTGTTGATTCTAATCAGGGTACCAACAAGTGAATGGTGCTGCTTGGATTCTGTACTTCTAGCAACCCTATTGCTTTGAAGTTAATGGTCGACATTTCATTCTTAGACCATTGGTTATCGAATCACCATTCTAACATTGATCATGCTACCTAAGCCCATATTTCGGGTGCACCGTTCAACCAGTGATTAATTGTGTATGTTTTCCTCGAGCATACATCATTACATCATTTGATCTGATAAATGTTATCTCCTTGTTCACATGATTGAGGAAATCCATCTTTTTGGAGATCTCGAGGAATTGTCGCTGAGTCCATCAGCCACCCCCTCATCCTCTCCTTGGTTTAATGATGAACTCTTGTTTCGGAACTCGCTTCCATAGTTCATTTCCTAAGAATCTTAAATTGTCATCTCGTAAATTTGTGTTGCACTATTTTCTTCTCAGGCATCCTGACCCCAATCAGAACTGAATCTCGGTCAGATATGATGTTTGGAACATATTTCCAAGAGTTATAACGCTGGTCTTTATATGAGCCGGTAAGGTGATGTCATGCCTAGCACACCTGGCCGGAGGTCCTATTGTTATAGTTTCCTTTTTAGCAAGGTTATCTGTTCTTCCATGAGGAAATTATAAGACTTATTCTACAAGTCGATCCTGATGGATCCTTCCTGTATCCGAAGTCCGACCTTTGTTTGAAGACCATGTCAATGCTATCTCGAAGCATGTCTATGGTACTCCGATTTTCAATAAGAACATTTGAAGCACAATACTAAATTCTCTTTATCAATTATCCAAACACCGCTGTATGGGTAACGTCATGAAATTCCTCTCCACTTACCTAAAGGGTTTTCTACTTCATATCCTGTCATGGTTATCTTGCTCTGCTTGTCCTTGGGAAGGAAATACCCCTGAAATATGTGTTTAAACACATTTTCCTTTCCATTGCTCTGTTTAATCTGATAATCGCATTTTCCTTTCCATTGTTTTGTTTAACCTTTCCTATAATCTGACTTCGCTGAGTAGTGATAATTCCCTGCTTAGGTAAGCACCTCGTTGTGCCACTCTGTCAGTAAGACCCTGTTACTATTGGTGATGACATTCCGGTAACCACCGATGGACGAGAACTTTGCCTATTGGTTCGCCTCGTTCATCGAGCAGGGAAAATGGTTCTCTTCGTCCCTCGCCCTTGGTACCAACATTGTTACCGACATAACTGACAGGTTATTCTCTGACATGCCTTGCTATCATGATCGTGCAAGATGACGTCGCCCTCCTACATGAGGTCGGGCATTACCCAGCAAGTGTGTCCGGCCAGAGGTGTTCGAGCGTGTTGGGTAACAGTAGTGCACCCATGCAGGGAAGTGATCTATTCGAATAGCCGTGTCCACGATAACAGGACGCTCAGTTTGGTATCCCGATCTATTACTTGAACTGGATACTTGTTTAATTAATTGAAGCTCTGGGATCGCTTTCTCGCAGGGAGTCGAGGAAGGATCTCTAGGCTTTGCCTCAACATGCTTGCTTAATAAAATGCTTTTCTGTACTCTTCTAATTGCTGCAAGATGGTGGCTTTGTGAAGATGCTAGTCTTCGATAGGACTAGGTCTTCTCTCTATTCTGGCATTTCTGCAGCCCAGTCCACATATACAGCCTTTCTTTGATAATGTTGCATATATAGTGTAGATCCTTGCTTGCTGAGTACTTCGGATGAGTACTCATGGTTGCTTTGCTTTCTCTTTTCCCATATCCGTTTGATGTGACCAGATGACGAAGTCCCGGAGACAGCTGCCCCTAGCGACGATCACTACTACTACCCCTGAGGATGGCTATTACTACGAGTTGGCTGACGACCAGGAGTAGGTTCGGAGGGTCCCAGGCAGGAGGCCTGCGCCTTTCGATCGTAGCTTTTGTTTTGCCCCGCCTTTCTAAAGGCTTATCTGTTTCTGTTTCATATCTGTACTCAGATATCTAACGCTTCCGCTGATGCTTGTTGACATCAAGCTTATGTATTCGAGCCCTCGAGGCCCTGGCTTGTAATATAATGCTTGTATGCTTTTATTTATGTTTTAGAGTTGTGTTGTGATTCCTTCAAGTGAGTCCTTAGGCTTGATCGTGTGCATTTGCGTGTATGATTAGTGCACGATTAAGCCGGGGGCGTCACACTTTATTTTTCGGTTACTCAATTCTACTTGACCACTAGACTAAGGATGATAAGGAGATGCAATTCTATGGTTGACATCATATGTAGCAAGCAATTTACGGAAAGCACCATGAATAAAGTGTGAACCACCATCAGTCATTAAATATCTAGGGACTCCAAACCTCGGGAAAATAACTTCTTTAAGTATTTTAATGGAGGTGTTATGATCATCACTACTAGTTGGAATAGCTTCTACCCACTTAGTAACATAATCAACAGCAACCAAAATATGTGTATACCCATTAGAGGAAGGAAAACGTTGGTATCGGAGTGACACTTGCGTAAGATTTGTTCCTGTTCATGCTCAGGTACACAACATCTAATAACACCTTCTACTCCTTCTTTATAAAGGTGTGGGTCATCCCAAAAGTAATGTCTTAAATCATAGAAAAACTTTTTCTTTTTCTGGTATGTGAAACTAGGTGGAATAAATTTACCAACAATGTAATTAGCATAATCTGCATACCATGGAGCATTACGAGAAGCATTTATGACAGCTAATTGTTCATCAGGAAAACTATCATCAATAGGTAGTGGGTCATCAAGAATATTTTCTAATCTAGAAAAGTTGTCTGCTACGGGGTTCTCAGCTCCGTTTCTATCAATAATATGCAAATCAAATTCTTGCAGCAAGAGAACCCATCTAATAAGTCTAGGTTTAGCATCTTTCTTTTCCATAAGGTATTTAATAGTAGCATGATCGGTGTGAACAGTAACTTTGGAATCAACAATATAAGATCTGAACTTATCATAAGCAAAAACAACTGCTAAAAATTCTTTTTCAGTAGTAGCATAATTTCTTTGAACACTATCTAGAGTTTTACTAGCATAATGGATAACATTTATTTTCTTATCAACTCTTTGTCCTAGAACAACACCTACAGCATAATCACTAACATCACACATAATTTCAAAGGGTAGATTCCAATCAGGTGGTTGAACAATAGGAGCAGAAATCAAGGCTTTCTTAAGAATTTCAAATGCTTCTACACAATCATCATCAAAAATAAATGGAACATCTTTTTGCAAAAGATTAGTGACAGGCCTAGAAATTTTAGAGAAGTCTTTAATAAACCTCCTGTAGAAACCAGCATGACCAAGGAAACTTCTTATACGTTTGATATCTTTAGGACACGACATCTTTTCAATAGCATCAACTTTAGCTTTATCAACTTCAATACCTCTTTCAGAAATTTATGCTCCAAGACAATACATTCATTAACCATAAAGTGGCACTTCTCCCAATTCAAGACAAGATTGGTTTCTTCACATCTCTGCAAAACTCGATCAAGGTTGCTTAAGCAATCATCAAAAGAAGTTCTGTATACGGAGAAATCATCCATGAAAAACTCAATAATCTTTTCACAAAAGTCAGAGAATATAGCAGTCATACATCTTTGAAAGGTAGCAGGAGCATTGCACAAACCAAAAGACATTCGTCTATAAGCAAAGGTACCGAAAGGGCAAGTAAAAGTAGTTTTTTCTTGATCCTCTTTTGACACAGGTATTTGCGAAAAACCAGAATAACCATCTAGAAAGCAAAAGTGTGTATGTTTTGATAGTCTTTCTAGCATTTGATCAATAAAAGGTAGAGGATAATGATCTTTCCTAGTAGCTTTATTCAACTTCCTAAAATCAATAACCATTATATAACCTGTAACAATCCTTTGTGGAATCAATTCATTCTTATCATTAGGAACAACAGTAATACCTCCCTTCTTAGGGACACAATGAACAGGACTTACCCATCTACTATCAGCAATAGGATAAATTATACCTGCCTCCAGAAGCTTTAGTATTTCATTTCTTACCACTTCTTTCATCTTAGGGTTTAACCGTCGTTGGTGATCAACAACTGGTTTAGCATCTGGCTCCATATTAATTTTGTGCTGACATAGAGTGGGACTAATGCCCTTAAGATCATCAAGAGTATATCCAATAGCGGCACGATGCTTCTTCAGAGTTTTCAATAATTTCTTTTCTTCATGCTCTGAAAGGTTAGCACTAATAATAACAGGATATATTTTATTTTCATCAAGATAAGCATATTTCAGGGTATCGGGTAGTTGTTTAAGCTCAAACACGAGATCACCCTTGGGTGGAGGAGGATCCCCAAGAATCTCAACATGCAAGTTGTGTTTCAAAATAGACATTTGGTTAAAGAATATTTCATCTAATTCCTTTCTTTCTTTCATTCATGAACATACCATTTTCATGGTCTAGCAAATATTGTTCTAAAGGATCAGTAGGAGGCACAACAATAGAAGCAAGACCAATAATTTCATCTTTATTAGGCAATTCTTTATCATGGGGTTGTCTACGAAATTTAGAGAAATTAAAATCATGAGACACATCCCCAAAACTTACAGTAACAGTTTCTTTTTCACAATCTATTTTGGCATTAATAGTGTTCAAGAAAGGTCTACCAAAAATAATGGGACAAAAATCATCTTGTGGGGAACCAAGGACTAGAAAATCAGTAGGGTATTTTATTTTCCCACACAAGACTTCAACATCTCTAACAATCCCAAGTGGTGTGATGGTGTCTCTATTGGCAAGCTTAATAGTAACATCAATATCTTCTATTTCAGCAGGTGCAATATCATTCATAATTTCTTGATATAAAGTAAAGGGAATTGCACTCACACTAGCACCCATATCACATAAGCCATGATAACAATGATCTCCTATTTTAATAGAAATAACAGGCATGCCAACAACAGGTCTATGATTATCTTTATCATCGGGTCTAGCAATTCTAGCAGCTTCATCACAAAAGTAAATAACATGCCCATCAATATTATCGACCAAGAGATCTTTAACCATAGCAATACTAGATTCAACTTTAATTTGTTCAGGGGGTGTAGGTGTTCTAGTATAACTCTTATGAACCACAGCTGAAGCTTTAGCATGTTCCTTTATTCTAACAGGGAAAGGTGGTTTCTCAATATAAGCAGTAGGAACAATAGGATCAACATTATAAGTAATAGTTTCATCTTCAGCTTTAATTGGTTCTACTACTTTCACTTCAATGGGAGGATGATATTTAAACCACTTCTCCTTGGGGAGATCAACATAAGTAGCAAATGATTCACAGAAAGAAGCTACTATCTCAGAGTCAAGTCCATATTTAGTGCTAAATTCACGAAAAGCATCGGTATCCATAAAAGATTTAACACAATCAAACTTGAGGTTTATACCTGACTCCTTACCTTCGTCGAGTTCCCAATCTTCAGAGTTGCGTTTAGTTCTTTTCAATAAATCTCATTTGAATTTAATAGTCTTCTTCATAAAAGAACCAGTACAAGAAGTATTGAGCATGGATTGATCATTATAAGAAAGCCGAGCATAAAAAATCTGAATAATAATTTCTCTTGAGAGCTCATGATTGGGGCATGAATATAACATTGACTTAAGCCTCCCCCAAGCTTGAGCGATACTTTCTCCTTCACGAGGCTAAAAATTATAAATATAATTCCGATCACGATGAACTAGACGCATAGGATAAAACTTCTGATGAAATTCCAATTTCCATCGGTTGTAGTTCCAAGTCCCAATATCATCGCATAGCCTATACCATGTCAATGCCTTCATCTTCAAAGATAAAGGGAAGACCTTCTTCTTGACTTCATCCTCGGGCAATCCTGCAAGCTTAAATAATCCACAAACTTCATCCACATAGATTAGATGCATATCAGGATGTAATGTTCCATCTCCTGCATAAGGATTAGCTAGCAGTTTCTCTATCATACCCGAAGGAATTTCATAATAAATATTTTCAGTAGGTTCAGTAGGTTGAGGGGCAATTCTTTGCTCTTCCGGTCGGGGTGAAGATACCCCGAACAAACCCCTCAAAGGATTATTTTCCATAGCAACAAGTGACAGTAAATTTCAGCACACTATATAAATGTTTCCTTACCAAATTCCACTTACCAAAGGCGCTTCACTCCCCGGCAACGGCACCAGAAAAGAGTCTTGATGACCCACAAGTATAGGGGATCTATCGTAGTCCTTTCGATAAGTAAGAGTGTCGAACCCAACGAGGAGCAGAAGGAAATGACAAGCAGTTTTCATCAAGGTATTCTCTGCAAGCACTGAAATTGTCGGTAACAGATAGTTTTGTGATAAGATAATTCGTAACGGGTAACAAGTAACAAGTGTAACTAAAGTGCAGCAAGGTGGCCCAATCCTTTTTGTAGCAAAGGACAAGCCTGGACGAACTCTTATATAAAGCAAAGCGCTCCCGAGGACACATGGGGATTATTGTCAAGCTAGTTTTGATCATGCTCATATGAATCACGTACGTTACTTTGATAATTTGATATGTGGGTGGACCGGTGCTTGGGTGCTATCCTTACTTGGATAAGCCTCCCACTTATGATTAACCACTCTCGCAAGCATCCGCAACTACGAAAAAAGAATTAAGATAAATCTAACCATAGCATGAAACATATGGATCCAAATCAGCCCCTTACGAAGCAACGCATAAACTAGGGTTTAAACTTCTGTCACTCTAGCAACCCATCATCTACTTATTACTTCCCAATGCCTTCCTCTAGGCCCAAACAATGGTGAAGTGTCATGTAGTCGACGTTAACATAACACCACTAGAGGAAAGACAACATACATCTCATCAAAATATCGAACGAATACCAAATTCACATGATTACTTATAACAAGACTTCTCCCATGTCCTCAGGAACAAACATAACTACTCATAAAGCATATTCATGTTCATAATCAGAGGGGTAATAAATATCATTAAGGATCTGAACATATGATCTTCCACCGAATAAACCAACTAGCATCAACTACAAGGAGTAATCAACACTACTGGCAACCCACAGGTATCAATCTGAGGTTTTGAGACAAAGATTGGGTACAAGAAATGAACTAGGGTTTGAGAGGAGATAGTGCTGGTGAAGATGTTGATAGAGATTGACCCCCTCTCGATGAGAGGATCGTTGGTGATGACGATGGCTTCGATTTCCCCCTCCGGAAGGGAAGTTTCCCCGGCAGAACAGCTCCGCCGGAGCCCTAGATTGGTTCTGCCCAAGTTCCGCCTCGAGAGGCGGCGCTTCGTCCCGAAAGTTCCCTTCTGTTTTTTTCAAGTCAAAGCCCTCAATATAGCAGAAGATAGGCACCGAGGCCTGCCAGGGGGCCCACAAGCCACAGGGGCGCCCCCTAGGCTTGTGGCCTCCTGGTGGGTCCCTCTGGTATTTTCTTCTTTCAATATTTTTTATATATTCCAAAATAATTCTCCGTAAATTTTCAGGACTTTTGGAGTTGTGCAGAATATGTCTCTTAGATTCACTCCTTTCCGGTCTAGAATTTCAGCTGCCTGCATTCTCCCTCTTCATGTAAACCTTGTAAAATAAGAGAGAAAATGCATAAATATTGTACCATAATGTGTAATAACATCCCATAATGCAATAAATATCAACATAAAAGCATGATGCAAAATGGACGTATCAAGATGCCCCGCCGCCAGCCACTGCGAGGGGCTTTGCACAGGCAGCTCCGGTCGGCGGCGGCGGCGGGGGAGAGAGGGAGAGGTGGCGCCGCCACCTGTGTCGCCCGCGGGGGGACGACGCGGGGCTAGGGTTGCCAGACTTGTGTCCCGCGCTATAAATCCGATGTCGGACTTTTTTTTTACGGAAAAAACTTCCAATCTATTCATCTTCGATCATGATAGTACAACGAATACTAGAACTAATAAAAATTACATTCAGATCCGTAGACCACCTAGCGACGACTACAAGCACTGAAGCGAGCCGAAGGCGCGCCGCTGTCATCGCCCCTTGCTCGCCGAAGCCGGGCAAACCTTGCTGTAGTAGACAATCGGGAAGTCGTTGTGAGCTTTTTAAACATGGCAAAATCGAAAGTTTTTAATGACAAATTACGTGTCGCGAGCTTGTCAATTCTCTTCCGCAAGCATGACAAATCCTGACATAGTCAGTTTTTTTTGCCAGAATTTGCCATGTTTACCGAAGGGAGTTGCCATGCTCGCGACACGTAATTTGCCATAAAAAATATTTGATTTATCATCCTTAAAAATCCGACGTCAGAATTTTAGCATTTCCGTAACCAAACGGGCAGAGCTTCCGCCTTTTCCCGTAAAAAATTACGAGTAATTTCAGCGGCACCCGGTTTCGACGGCGGTTGGGCTTCCCAAGACGAACTAGGAGAAGAGCACTTCGTTCTCCGCGGAGGCCAGGCCACCCACACCCACACCCACACCCACACCCACTGGAGGAGGCAGACGGCGCCCCGTCAATTTGGTCGGGTCACGGCAGCAACCCTAGCTGACGCCGCGGTGAGAGCGAGCCCAGCCCCCACCCCCCACCCCCCACAGCAAGCAGAGCTCGGACCCGAGAGGAGCCACCGCACCACACCACGCCACGCCACGCCACCAGAAAATTCCCTCCCCCCTTCCCCCCTCCCTCTCCCTCTCCCTCCCCACGCGGTGCTGCTCCCCCCAAAATTCCCCACCCCTCCGCCCCGCCGTCTCACCCCCGCCCCCGCGGCCACCGCCATGCGCATCCGGCGCTACGCCGCGCGCCTGCTCGCCAACTCGGCCCCCGCCGCCGCCTCCGCGGCCCCGTCCCAGCCCGCGCCCTGGCTCCACGCCGCCGCCGACGACTGCGCCATCTGCGAGCTCACCCGCGGCTCCGACCCGCAGGTACCTACTCCCCCCTCCCCCATCCGCATTACATCGCCCTGCCTGCCCTATGGGGGAAAGTGGCGATTTTGACTCGGCTGGAACGGGAGTCCTCACGGTCGGTCGGTTCTGTGTTCCGCGGAATCGCAGGTTGCTCCGGACGGGATTAAGCACAAGGGGCACATTGCCGGCCTGGAGCCGGAGGGCGAGCGGCTCAAGAGCGACGAGGACCGCCGCGCCCGCGTACCTCAGCGACCTCCTGTCCTTGAAGGTGCGTGCGTTCTACGCTGCCACACCCTACTACTTTAGGGGCTCACTTCAGTACTTAAAACGTGTAGCTTGCTTCTATTCTCGAAATATGAATTCTTGGCTTTTTATTCAAAAAAATGATTGGCTTGCTACGAATGTTTGAAATATTTGTTTTCTTGGTGTTTGACAAATGATTCCAGCTCAAGAATGCGAGGTAGACCATGACCACTGTGTGAGTAAAGGTTCTGCGAGGCTGGAAGGTATGGAGGAGACTACGCTTGTCAGCGAAGCTGCCACTGAGCCAGTAGTCATGGAAGCAGCCCTTGTTGATGAAGCTGTTGCTGAGCAGGAGGTTGGAGTGGCAACTCCTCTTGTGAATGGCTCTGTCACCGACCCCGAGATTATCGGGGGAGCTTCTCTTGTGAGTGGATCGATCACTGAGACAGAAGTTATGAGTGGAGTTTCTCTTGCTGATGAAGCTGTTGGGGAGCGAGACGTTTCAATGGGAGTTTCTCTTGTGAGTGGATCGATTGCTGAGCCAGAGGTTGTAAGTGGAGCTTCTCTTGCTGATGAAGCTGTTGCCGAGCGAGTTTCAGTGGGAGTTTCTCTTGTGAGTGGATCGATCGCTGAGCCAGAAGTTATAAGTGGAGCTTCTCTCGCCGATGAAGCTGTTGCTGAGACAGAAGTTTCAGGGGGACTTTGTCTTGTGAGTGAAGCTGCACCTGAGGCAGCAGATGTAGCCACCGCATCGGGAGTTACAACTGGGGCTCCCCTTGACAACAAAGGTGTTGCAGTTCCAGATACTGAAATGGGAGCTCCTACTATCCATGAATCTGCTTCTGAAGCTGCAACTGAGGGAGCAGATGTAGCCATCGCATCGGAAGTTACAACTGGAGCTCCCCTTGACAACAAAGGTGTTGCAGAGCCAGATATTAAAGTGGGTGCTTCTCCTGTCGACGAATATGCTTCTGAAGCTGCAACTAAGGCAGCAGATGTAGTCACTGCACCAGGAGTTACAACTGGAGCTCCCCTCGACAACCAAGGTGTTGCAGAGCCAAATATTAAAATGGGAGCTTCTCCTCTCAATGAATGTGCTGCTAAAACTGCAACTGAGGCTGCAGATGTAGTCACCGCTCTGAGAGTTACAACTGCAGCTTCCTTCGACAACAAAGGTGCTGCAGAGCCAGGTATTAAAATAGAAGCTTCTCCTGCCCACGAATCTGTTGCTGAAATGGATTTTGTACACTCAGGTTCCCTTGTTACTGAAGCTGCAACTCATCCAGGACTACCAGAAAGAATTTATCTTGCTAATGAAGCTGCTACTGAGCGAGAAGTTTCAGAGGCAGGTTCACTTGTGAGTGAACCTGCAGCTGAGGCAGCAGATCTAGTCTCCGTGTTGGAAGTTACAACTGGAGCTCCCCTTGACAATGAAGGCACTGCAGAACCGGAAATTAAAATTGGACCTTCTTTTGCAAATGAATCTAGTGCTGAAATAGATTCAGTACTGTTAGGTTCACTTGGTACTGAAGCTACAACTCATCCTGGACTTATAGGAAGAGATTCTCTTGTCACTGAGACAGGAGTTACAGGAGCTGCTAACCTCGACACTGAAGTTTCTATGGAACCGGAAGATACAGGCCGACCTTCTCTTATAAATGAATCTACCGAATTGGAAATTTCAGAGGGGGTTTCTATTGCTACCAATGCTGCTTCAGAACCAGAAGTTACTGGTCGAGCTTCTGCTTGTAGTGGAGATAGTGATGCTGCTTTAAATGAGCCAGAGACTCTTGACTGCGATTTGGATAGTGCCAGCGTGCAGATTGAAAATGCAGGAGAGTCTGTTGCCACCGAAGTGCAGCCTTCTAGAGATGATGGGGGAGATGTTGTTGGTTCTGTGAATGCCATGAACACTTGTCCTGTTACAGACAAGAGTCCAGCTTTTGATGAAGTAAGACCACAGGATGACGCACCCAGTGTTTCATGTGCATCAGGCATAGTTGTTAGAAGTGTTGGTAAATCAGGGAGAAATGATGTCATATGTTATGCTAGGCGCACAGGTAAAAGAAAGCTGGATATGGAAGAAACAAAGACAGACCAACTTGAAATGGGTGATGGTGACATCTATGGTCAGTGTGAAGAAAAGGCGACATTTGACATAACTGTTCCTTGTGAGGGTGCGATGTCAACCACTGGATCTGCAGACATTAAACTCGCCGACATAAAGAGAGGTCTCGTAGACAATTCTGCCTCAAGCAAGGGTAAAAAGAGGAAGGGACGATTTGAATGTGACATTGACTACTGCCACATGACATTCAAGAAAAGAGCCGAACTTTCTCTCCACAAAAAGAACATGTGCACGATTAAGTCATGTGGCAAACATTTCAGATCCCACAAGTATCTGAGACGCCACCAGAGCATTCACAACGAGGAGGCACCTTACAAGTGCCCGTGGGAAGGTTGCGGTATGGCTTTCAAGTGGACATGGGCTCTGGCTGATCATTTCCAAGTTCATACAGGGGAAAAGCCCTATAAATGCAGGACACCTGGGTGTAGCAAGATATATAAGTATGTTTCGGACTTTACCCGGCATAGGATGAGGTGCAAACCGCAGAGGTAAATCTTGCTCAAAATTGCAGAGTTAGGATAGGAGTAAAGCTTGTGCTTGCTACTGTAGATGGTTTTATTATTTGCTGGAAGTTCCTTGGCCCAATTGTTCTGAGTTCCTACAACTTATAGCGGGATTGTTGTTTCTTTATTGGAGAAAAAATGTCACAATCTTTAGTTTAGAAGCTTTAACTACGCTTTTCTCGAACATCGGTGTACATTTCCAAAAGCTGTTTGATAAGATCCGCAGTGTTTGTTTCTTACATTGGTGATGTATGTCCTTCACAGGAGTGATATATCAAATCTGAAGAGTTGTAAATAAGAAGTTATCTTGTTCTGTTTCAGGATACTACTCCAATGCCTATCGATTTACAGATTTACATGCTTGAACATTTGCAGCAAAATACAAAATGACCTGTTTATTTTGTTTAGTTATTCACCCGCCATATGAAGTTATCTTCCTGGATGTCTAATATGCCATGAAGTTGTTCAATCATTAACTGCTGCAATGCTTGCACTTCCATGGAGAGCTTTGAAAATAAATACTGCACATCTCTATTTAAAGTGCTTCTTCTGTGCATTTCTAGTAGAAAAACTATACGTAAATCATAAAGAATTGGATGGTATCAACCAAACTGGTAATGACCGCAACCTAAGAATACTTGCCTTTCATATGGTAAAGCACAGCTGCACAGGAGTAGTTTCTTAGATTATTCGTTCATTGAAACTAGAATTTGTTGTGTTCTCTGATTGGGCATGTCCGCTGTTAAGGCTTTGATATTCACGGCACCTTCGATCCCACATGATTCATTCCTTGTCTTGGGAACATGTTCTAAATTTGCTTTAACACATAAATTTGTTCTTCTGCCTTGCTAGCAATGTAGTAGAAATGAGCATGACCTAAATCTGTTTTTTCTGCTTCACAATTATCAGCGATCTTCCTGGTTTCTGCATAAAGGTAAAAGTTAGTGCATTTGGTAGATTTCAACTACCTTGGAAAAGGCAAAACCATATGCTTGAGCTTCAGCATTCAGCAGTACATAAATGCATCCTGTGATATTTTTTGTATTGATTGCAAAAGAAAAACCTAACCACATTTGAGCTTTTGGACGAAGGGGAGCCTTGGCGCAGTGGTAAAGCTGTCGCCTTGTGACCTGTCACGGGTTCAAGTCCTGGAAACAGCCTCTTGTAGAAATGCAGGAAAAGGCTGCGTACTATAGACCCAAAGTGGTCGGACTCTTCCCCGGACCCTGCGCAAGCGGGAGCTACATGCACCGGGCTGCCCTTTTTTTTTTATCTGAGCTTTTGGACCCTGGGGTAGTTACCTACAGTATATGTTACTGATGGTATTAACGACCTTCCCTCCCAGTTTGACATTTGGTTTCTCATACGGGGAGCTGTTAATAAGCTGCAACTGATGAGATGGAACGAGCGCCTGTTTTCTTGTTTGTTTAGTACTTAACCGTAAACAGAACTGCTTTGTAAATAGTGGCATCGAATCAAAACGAGCGAAGTAGCGTAACTGGGAAAATGGATAGACAGGAGCCTCTGACAGATGTTACCATATATTATTGCCTCTCAAGATAGGCAAGTATCTCTGACAGATGTTAGCATATATTCTTGCATCTTGAGATGATCTGGATAGCTTGCGTATGCATATATACTCAAGGATAATTGATTTATGTTAAAGGCTGCAGTCATGCTTGCATTAGCATCAGTTCATGTTATGTGACTATTCTTTTTGGTTGACCCATGGTCTTCGTGTGATGTAATAATAATCCAGAGCTAATTAGGGCACCGGTTCATGTCTCATTATCTATTCACTATCCACAGTAATTCAGAGCTGTAGATAGAGACTGAGCGGTGAGAACTAACTTGTCCTTTACTCCTTTTTGTATGTTGGATTGAACACATGATCTCAAAACAATATCACTTCGATTAACTTATCATGTGATAGTTTTTTGTATTGGTTGCAAAAGAAAAAACAAATGCCCATTTGGGCTTCTGGGGCATGGAGTAAGAGTTACCTCTATACCACTGATGATATTAACCACCTTCCCTGCCCAGTTTGATATTTATTTTTTCATACAGGGAGTTGTTAATAAGCTGCAACTGATGAGAGGGAACGATCTTGGCTTATTTTCTTGTTTGTTTAGCACTTAACCACAGAAAGAAACTGTTTTGTGAATATCGGCATCGAATAGAAACGAGCGAAGTAGCGTTACTGGGGAGATGGGTAGGCAGGTGTCTCTGACAGGTGTTAGCATATATTCTTTGCATCTCAAGATGATCCGGTACACAAATTTTCTTTCTCCCTTTGGGGTACGATGATTTTAATAGATGAGCAACCTGTATGAGAAATAGTATGTTAGTGATTTTTTTTTTTTGAAGGGAAGTATGCTAGTGATTTTGGTTATCATGATGATAGTCAGGTACCAGTGTATCTTTTGGACGCGGTTTTTTCTTCGATCGAAGTGAAAGGCTTGCGTCTCATAAAGCTGTATGTTTGTTACTTTGTCAGTATTACGTGCATATATACTCAAGCTGCGCTGGGATCAGCAGTTGGGGTGATGAGTCACTCTCTTGTTTAGCCTGGGTACTGGGCTTTATGTTATACTCCCTCTGTTCCTAAATACTGTATAAATCTTTGAAGAGATTCCACTATAAACAACATACGGAGCAAAATGAGTGAATCTACACTCTAAAATGCATCTATATACATCCGTATGTGATTCATAGTGAAATCTCTACAAAGACTTATATTTAGAAACGGAAAGAGTATATATTAGAGTTGCAGGCACGGCCAACGGGCTGCCCTGCAGGTCCAGCTCGGCTCAGAGCCTGCAACTCAGGTTCGGGTGATGCTCTGCACAGGAAGCGGTCTCCTGCAAAAGAGGTAGCTGCTCCATGAGAAAAGCTAGAGAAAAGAGGAAAAAATGGGGGAAGAAGGTGGAAGAAATAGATGGGGACAAAAGAATTGAGATGGGTCCACTATGATGACATCACCTATGGCTGTCTCCGTTGGGTGAAGAGAAGTGTAAATTAGCGGTTGGGACGCGCCAATGGCGCGCCACCTAAGGTGTTCCCGTGAGTCACTAAAAGTAGGCTGCCGTCCAGTCTATCTAAGAGCATGGTTAATAGTATAGCCAGCTGCTGGCTATAAGCCAGTGCCATGTCATCTACAGCCCATATTATAGCCAACATGTACAATAGTAGATCAAAAGAGTGTACTATTTTTTTATTATGTGGCCCACATTTCATTCTCACAAAGTGCCTAGGAGCACGTGCTAGAGCTGGCTTTTCACGAAGAGCCCGCTTACCTTCTCTCTCCACTTCTCTTTCCTCCAACTAAGCAGAAATATACTAATTTATTCCTTATAGCCGGCTGACTCAGCTCTATTGTACTTGCTCTAAGACATGTTCAGATATATCATATTCTATTGGGAGTACCTGTGAGAGAGAAAGTAAGTTACAGGAACTGACATCTTGACATCCATCGGATGAATATATACAGGAGACTTAGCGTGTTTGTGCTGATAACAAGTAACAGTGCGTTGCCAATTATGCTGTCGTTCTTGTTTGCATGTATGGCAGTCAACTGCAGTCTATGCCGAGCACTACACATGCATATAACAGAGCTGCTTAGAAACTGAGATGGGACCAGCAAACATGGAAATGACACTGATACCTTCGTATTAACAGAGGCAACATGCTTGTAACATTGATGATTGATCACACATACATAGTGAGTTGTTCGAAACTAAAAGAAGGTAATTTTAGAAAGTAGAGAACAGATCCTCGCAGGCAAGGCAAAGCTAACAGAGATCCATGTGAAACCTCAGCCGAGCTCCTTATTTAATCTCCAAATCTTGGACATGGCGTAGCTGATTAGTTTCCAAGAAGAGAAGATCCAACTTCAGCCTAGCACCTAGTCAGATGTTAATTCTGCTAGCTAACCACTTGTATAATAACTATTCCATCCAAGTTAACAGCTAGCCTAGATAATGGCATTCAATTACACACAATTCTTCCTGTAAAAACATAAAACATACTCCCTCCATTTTTATTTACTCCGCATATTAGAGTTGATTGAAGTCAAACTTCATAAAGTTTGACCAAGTTTATAGAGAAGAATATAAATATTTACCATACAAAATCTATATGATGTGAAAGTACATTCAATAATGAATCTATTGGTAATGATTTGTTATTGTACATGTTAATATTTTTGTCTATAAACTTTGTCAAAGTTTACAAAGCTTGACTTTGACCAAAGCTAATATGTGGAGTAAATAAAAACGGAGGGAGTACAACTGTGTCAATTAAGTGTTTTTGGCCAAAGCTAATATGTGGAGTAAATAAAAACGGAGGGAGTACAACTGTGTCAATTAAGTGTTATTGACTGCTAAGAACAAATGGCCCTCGACCAAACTGAACATACATATACTACACTGCTGACATATAGCCATACAGGGGTATCAGAGGGTCGAAAGATGCCCAAATTTTCCTAAATGTCAATCTAACATCTCAGATGTATGGAGAAACAGAAAGGTAGTGTTGTTGATTAAGCTGCAATAGGCACCCCCGATCAAAAAGATAAATAAGAAAACAAAGCTATAATGCCCTAGGAGTCATCAGGAGACGACATCAATGTATTACTGCTGTAATTGAGAGAAGAAGGCGTCATATGTTCACTTTAGGAGATCCTCACACAAGAGGCATGTTGACTTCCTACATTATCATAGGTTCTTTGCAAGAGCATATGCCCATCAGGTGCTAAGTATGCCACCAGCAACTACACTGCAGATTAGTTCCGAAATTTTGTCAAAACAATGAAGGGCGGGAATTAGGGAATATGCATATATTACTGCCGTAGTAAAGGAGGAATACATAATTAATAACAAGATGCAAGGACCATAAATCACACAGATGTCTTCTAATTTAACTGCTAGGCACAACAAAATGTATATGTACTTACAGGCAGTACAACACTTCACATCTCGTCAATTCGTCAGTGGAAGCGACATCAGATCAGATCAGATCAGATCAAACAAATTCAAAGCAAACAACTCAGGATGGCAATGCTTAACTAAGGATTGAGCTCATGTACACGGAGGATAAATCATATTGTCTGGTTGGCTTACATCGTCGTTGCCACAAGGGGTCTACTTCGCCGCGGCCACGACGAACAAGGAGGAAACATGGCACGGGCGCTGGACAGGGAGGCACCATCGCCCCGCACACCGCCGGGTAGGGTGAGTTTGGCCGGAAGCGAATATCCTAACTTCCAAATTAACAGCTGGCCTAGATGATGGCATTCAATTCCACACACAAGGCTTCCTGTAAAAACATAAGGCATACTATTAACAGACGAGTGTTTGTACTAACCTGAATTCAATAGCTTTCCATTCATAGACGTAGTAGGAAATAACATCAAGGTGTGATCATCTAACACACCAACACATTCACTAATACAACCCTCCTCAGCTTAAAAGTTAGTGTCAATATTCTGATGAGGATGTCATATAAACTATGCACATTGACCAATACAACCCTTCTGAGCCTAAAAATGAACAATCCTTTTTGGAGCAATCAATCCCATAAGTGAAACATAATCGAATCTATTTATTTTGTTCATAAATATTCTGACGGGTATTTTTAAAAATGAGGGAGCTTGTATTTCATGCAAATTTTAGTACTAATCACCATGCCTAAAAAAATGGCATAAATTACATGATCCGGATTTTTTTTTGCAGTGTTCTCGTGATTGTTGGCACAGACTAACCAGTAACCATTAAGAAACAGAGTTTGACGCGCAAAGCTTGATATAGTTGTTATGACCGGCGTTCACTATAGCCGGAGGAGGCCCAATGGCGCGGCCAGTTAGGGGCCTGGCCCAACCTATCGTTACTTTTATTAGCACAATAGGAGGATTATATAAACACTTGTAAGGACTCGTTTTGGAATTAAGCAATAAATCATCTCTATTGCCCAGTTCCCTTCAGGAGCCGGAAACCCTAAACCCTAGCCGCACCCCCCTGCGCCTCCTCTCTCCCCCGCGCGACCACGGCGCCACATCATCGCCGCTCGTGCCCCTCGCCTCGACAGCCTTCCTTCCACCCCTACAACCTGAGGGCTCGGCCTGGTAGGAACCCAGCTCCTATCAATCTGGTATCAGCTGTCTCTGGTTCGATCATGTCCACCCCTCTGCCCACCGCCACCCTCCCGCTGCCGGTAACCACCGCGCCGCCGATGACCACCGCGGCGACCGCGCCGCCCTTGTCGGGGCCGATCTCCTCCGCCACCTGGACGCCGCCAGTTACCGCCCCCATCGTCTTCACCCCGGAGGAGATGACGGCGGCGCTACAGGAGCTCGGGCAGGCGGTCGCGAGCATGCGCTCGTTCCTCTCGGGTCCCTATGGGCCGCCGCCGCCAGCCCCCTTCGCCACCACCCTAGCGCCGCAGCCGCACAAGTGGCCGCCGCCGCCACCGCCGACCTCCTTCGCCACCACCTTGGCACCACAGCAGCCACAGCTACAGCCGCAGCAGCCGCTGCCCCCGGCGTCCTCGTTCCAGGGCGCCACGACGACGGCCCAGGGTGTGCCCATCCACCAGGTCCGGTTCCCCCCATCGCCGTCACCGCTACCGGCCTGGCTCCCCGGGTCCCTCGAGCCGGTCTATACGACGGCCTCGGGCTAACCGTCCTTGCCGCCACCGACGGTGCCGCACCCTGCCACGCAGTACAGCGGGCCCTCGGGTTCCGCCGGCCCCTACGACGGCGTTGATGGGCCCCTGTTCCACGGCGGCACCCTGATGCCTGCCTACTCGGCTCTGTCGTCCTCGCTCTTCCCCACAGACGAGGCGCACCTGCCCCTCGTCCTGAAGGAAATGTGCCCTAGAGGCAATAATAAAGTTGTTATTTATATTTCCTTATATCATGATAAATGTTTATTATTCATGCTAGAATTGTATTAACCGGAAACTTGATACATGTGTGAATACATAGACAAAACACAGTGTCCCTAGTATGCCTCTACTAGACTAGCTCGTTAATCAAAGATGGTTAAGTTTCCTAACCATAGACATGTGTTGTCATTTGATGAACAGGATCACATCATTAGGAGAATGATGTGATGGACAAGACCCATCCGTTAGCTTAGCATAATGATCATTGAGTTTTATTGCTATTGCTTTCTTCATGACTTATACATATTCCTTTGACTATGAGATTATGCAACTCCCGAATACCGGAGGAACACCTTGTGTGCTATCAAACGTCACAACGTAACTGGGTGATTATAAAGATGCTCTACAGGTGTCTCCGAAGGTGTTTATTGGGTTGGCATAGATCGAGATTAGGATTTGTCACTCCGAGTATCGGAGAGGTATCTCTGGGCCCTCTCGGTAATGCACATCATATGAAGCCTTGCAAGCAATGCGACTAATGAGTTAATTACGGGATGATGCATTACGGAACGAGTAAAGAGACTTGCTGGTAACGAGATTGAACTAGGTATGAGGATACCGACGATCGAATCTCGGGCAAGTAACATACCGATGACAAAGGGAATAACGTATGTTGTCATTGCGGTTTGACCAATAAAGATCTTCGTAGAATATGTGGGAACCAATATGATCATCCAGGTTCCGCTATTGGTTATTGATCGGAGATATGTCTCGGTCATGTCTACATAGTTCTCGAACCTGTAGGGTCCGCACGCTTAACGTTCGATGACGATTTGTATTATGAGTTATGTGTTTTGGTGACCGAAGATTGTTCGGAGTCCCGGATGAGATCACGGACATGACGAGGAGTCTCGAAATGGTCGAGAGGTAAAGATTGATATATTGGAAGGTAGTATTCGGACACCGGAAGGGTTCCGGAGTGTATCGGGTACATACCGGAGTACCGGAAGGGTTACCGGAACCCCCCGGTGGAAGATATGGGCCATATGTGCCAGAGGAGGGAGGCTAACCAGCCCACAAGGGGCTGATGCACCCCCCACAAGGGAGGAGGCCGAATTGGACTAGGGAAGGGGGTGGCACCCCCCTTTCCTTCTCCCTCTCCCTCTCCTTCCCTCTTTCCACCTCCGGAGAAAGGAAAGAGAAAGAAAGGAAAGTGGGGGGGGGGGGGGCAAATCCTACTAGGAGTGGAGTCCTAGTAGGACTCCCCCCCATGGCGCGCCCCCCTTGGTGGCCGGCCTCTCCTCCCCTCCTTTATATACGGGGGCAGGGGGGCACCCTAGAACACATCAGGTATTCTCTTAGCCGTGTGCGGTGCCCCCCTCCACAGTTTACTCCTCCGGTCATATTGTCGTAGTGCTTAGGCGAAGCCCTGCGCGGATCACATCACCATCACCGTCACCACGCCGTCGTGCTGACGAAACTCTTTCTCGACACTTTGCTGGATCAAGAGTTCGAGGGACGTCATCGAGCTGAACGTGTGCTGAACTCGTAGGTGCCATACGTTCGGTGCTTGATCGGTTGGATCACGAAGACGTTCGACTACATCAACCGCGTTAAGCTAACACTTCCGCTTTCGGTCTACGAGGGTACGTGGACACACTCTTCCCCTCTCGTTGCTATGCATCTCCTAGATAGATCTTGCGTGAGCGTAGGAATATTTTTGAAATTGCATACTACGTTCCCCAACAGTGGCATCCGAGCCAGGTCTATGCGTAGATGATATGCATGAGTAGAACACAAAGAGTTGTGGGCGATAATAGTAATACTGCTTACCACCAACGTCTTACTTTGATTCGGCGGTATTTTTGGATGAAGCGGCCTGGACCGACATTACATGACCGCGTTCATGAGACTGGTTCTACCGACGTGCTTTGCACACAGGTGGCTGGCGGGTGTCTGTTTCTCCAACTTTAGTTGAATCGAGTTTGACTATGGCCGGTCCTTGTTGAAGGTTAAAACAGCACACTTGACAAAAAATCGTTGTGGTTTTGATGCGTAGGTAAGAACGGTTCTTGCTAGAAGCCCGTAGCAGCCACGTAAAACTTGCAACAACAAAGTAGAGGACGTCTAACTTGTTTTTGCAGGGCATGTTGTGATGTGATATGGTCAAGACATGATGTGATATGGTCAAGACATGATGCGATATACGTTATTGTATGAGATGATCATGTTTTGTAAAAGTTATCGGCAACTGGCAGGAGCCTTATGGTTGTCGCTTTATTGTATGAAATGCAATCGCCATGTAATTGCTTTACTTTATCACTCTGCGGTAGCGATAGTCGTAGAAGCAATAGTTGGCGAGACGACAATGACGCTTCGATGGAGATCAAGCTGTCAAGCCGGTGACGATGGAGATCATGACGGTGCTTTGGAGATGGAGATCAAAGGCACAAGATGATGATGGCCATATCATGTCACATATTTTGATTGCATGTGATGTTTATCTTTTATGCATCTTATTTTGCTTAGTACGGTGGTAGCATTATAAGATGATCCCTCGCTAAATTTCAAGGTATAAGTGTTCTCCCTAAGTATGCACCGTTGCTACAGTTCGTCGTGCCGAGACACCACGTGATGATCTGGTGTGATAAGCTCTACGTTCACATACAACGGGTGCAAGACAGTTTTGCACACGCGGAATACTCGGGTTAAACTTGACGAGCCTAGCATATGCAGATATGGCCTCGGGACACTGAGACTGAAAGGTCGAACTTGAATCATATAGTAGATATGATCAACATAGAGATGTTCACCATTGAAAACTACTCCATCTCACGTGATGATCGGACATGGTTTAGTTGATATGGATCACGTGATCATTTAGATGACTAGAGGGATGTCTATCTAAGTGGGAGTTCTTAAGTAATATGATTAATTGAACTTAATTTATCATGAACTTAGTCCTGATAGTATTTGCATATCTATGTTATAGATCAATAGCTCTCGTATAGCTCCCCTGTTTTATTTTGATATGTTCCTAGAGAAAACTAAGTTGAAAGATGATAGTAGCAATGATGCGTACTGGGCCCGTGATCTGAGGATTATCCTCATTGCTGCACAGAAGAATTATGTCCTTGATGCATCGCTAGGTGACAGACCTATTGCAGGAGCTGATGCAGACGTTATGAACGTTTGACAAGCTCGATATGATGACTACTTGATAGTTTAGTGCACCATGCTTTACGACTTAGAACCGGGACTTCAAAAGCGTTTTGAACGCCATGGAGCATATGAGATGTTCCAAGATCTGAAATTGGTATTTCAGGCTCATGCCCGTGTCGAGAGGTATGAGACCTCTGACAAGTACTTCGCCTACAAGATGGAGGATAATAGCTCAACCAGTGAGCATGTGCTCAGAATGTCTGAGTACTACAATTGCTTGAATCAAGTGGGAGTTAATCTTCCAGATAAGATTGTAATTGACAGAGTTCTCTAGTCACTATCACCAAGTTATTGGAACTTCGTGATGAACTATAATATGCAAGGGATGACGAAAACGATTCCCGAGCTCTTCGTGATGCTAAAATCGACGAAGGTAGAACTCAAGAAAGAGCATCAAGTGTTGATGATTGACAAGACCACTAGTTTCAAGAAAAGGGCAAAGGGAAAGAAAGGGAACTTCAAGAAGAATGGCAAGCAAGTTGCCACTCCCGGGAAGAAGCCCAAAGCTGGACCAAAGCCTGAAACTAAGTGCTTCTACTGCAAAGGAACTGGTCACTGGAAGCGGAACTGCCCCAAGTATTTGGCGGATAAGAAGGATGGCAAAGTGAAAGGTATATTTGGTATACATGTTATTGATGTGTACCTTACTAATGCTCGTAGTAGCGCCTGGGTATTTGATACTGGTTCTGTTGCTCATATTTGTAACTCAAAACAGGGGCTACGGATTAAACGAAGATTGGCTAAGGACGAGGTGACGATGCGCGTCGGAAATGGTTCCAAGGTCGATGTGATCGCCGTCGGCACGCTACCTCTACATCTACCTTCGGGATTAGTTTTAGACCTGAATAATTGTTATTTGGTGCCAGCGTTGAGCATGAACATTATATCTGGATCTTGTTTGATGCGAGACAATTATTCATTTAAATCAGAGAATAATGGTTGTTCTATTTATATGAGTAATATGTTTTATGGTCATGCACCCTTGATGAGTGGTCTATTTTTGTTGAATCTCGATCGTAGTGATACACATGTTCATAATATTGAAGCCAAAAGATGCAAAGTTAATAATGATAGTGCAACATATTTGTGGCACTGCCGTTTAGGTCATATTGGTGTAAAGTGCATGAAGAAACTCCATGCAGATGGGCTTTTGGAATCACTTGATTATGAATCATTTGATACTTGCGAACCATGCCTCATGGGAAAGATGACTAAAACTCCGTTCTCCGGAACAATGGAGGGAGCCAATGACTTATTGGAAATAATACATACCGATGTATGCGGTCCGATGAGTGTTGAGGCTCGCGGCGGGTATCATTATTTTCTGACCTTTACAGATGATTTGAGCAGATATGGGTATATCTACTTAATGAAACATAAGTCTGAAACATTTGAAATGTTCAAAGAATTTCAGAGTGAAGTGGAAAATCATCGTAAAAAGAAAATAAAGTTTCTACGATCTGATCGCGGAGGCGAATATTTGAGTTACAAGTTTGGCCTTCATTTAAAACAATGTGGAATAGTTTCGCAACTCACGCCACCTGGAACACCACAGCGTAATGGTGTGTCCGAACGTCGTAACCGTACTTTATTAGATATGGTGCGATCTATGATGTCTCTTACCGATTTACCACTATCGTTTTGGGGTTATGCATTAGAGACAGCTGCATTCATGTTAAATAGGGCACCATCTAAATCCGTTGAGACGACACCGTATGAACTATGGTTTGGCAAGAAACCTAAGTTGTCGTTTCTTAAAGTTTGGGGTTGCGATGCTTATGTGAAAAAGCTTCAGCCTGATAAGCTCGAACCCAAATCGGAGAAGTGCGTCTTCATAGGATACCCAAAAGAAACTGTTGGGTACACCTTCTATCACAGATCCGAAGGCAAGGTTTTTGTTGCTAAGAATGGATCCTTTCTAGAGAAGGAGTTTCTCTCAAAAGAAGTGAGTGGGAGGAAAGTAGAACTTGATGAGGTAATTGTACCTTCTCTCGAATTGGAGAATAGCTCATCACAGAAAACAGTTCCCATGATGCCTACACCAATTAGTGAGGAAGCTAATGATGATGATCATGAAACTTCAGATCAAGTTACTACAGAACCTTGTAGGTCAGCCAGAGTACGTTCCGCACCAGAGTGGTACGGTAATCCTGTTCTCGAAGTCATGTTACTAGACCATAACGAACCTACGAACTATGAGGAAGCGATGATGAGCCCAGATTCCGCGAAATGGCTGCATGGTACTCCGGGGAGCAGCTCAGACGTGGTACTACGCCCTCGAACAGGATGAGGGCGGCATGCCCCCTTGGGAGCGCTTCCATGAGCTCTGCCTCTTATGCTTCGGACCGCCGATTCGCGGGAACCGGCTGGTGGAGCTTGGGCGCCTGCTGTTTCTCTCCACGGTGCAAGACTTCACTGACCGCTTCCAGGCCCTGGCTTGCCACGCGCCCGGCGTCACGGCTCGCCAGCTGGCCGAGCTCTTCGTTGGCGGTCTGTCGGATCATATCCGCGTGGACGTGGAGATGCGCGGGCCACAGGACCTCCAGACGGCCATGTACTATGCCCGCGCCTTCGAGCGCTGCGTGGTGGCCATGATGCAGGCGCCACTGCCCCGGGCCGCCCGACAGCCCCCCCGGCCGACACCGACACCACCAGCGCCGGGGCGTCCTGCCCAGGCCCCCGCGGCGCCCAACGCCCCGGCCGCGGCGCGCCCCTTCCGTCAGCTCACCTCAGCCGAGTAGCTCGAGCGCCGTCGTCAGGGGCTGTGCTACAACTGCGATGAGCCCTACGTCCCGGGCCACGTTTTCCCGCGCCTCTTCTACTTGGAGGCCGCGTACTACATCGAGGAGGACGCCGCTGCCGCCGGGCTCGGCGACCCGGCCGCCCCATTGGCCGACGAGGTTCCCCCAGGGCCCGCCCAGGCGAACGCCCTCGTGGCCTCCCTCCATGCACTCGCGGGCATACGGACGGAGAAGACTATGTTGCTGCCGATGACGATCAACGGAGAGCGGTTCCTCACACTACTGGATACGGGCTCCACCCACAATTTCCTGCCTGGGGCCACCATGCGCCGCCTGGCGCTGCAACTGACCGGCAGGGAGCAGATACAAGTTACCGTGGCCAACGGTGATCGTCTACACTGCCAGGGTATTGCTCAGCATGTCCCCATCGTCATTGGCGACGAGCACTTCACCGTCACCTGCCTCGACATTGACTTGGGCTGCTTCGACTTCATCCTCGGCGTTGACTTTTTACGGACCCTGGGTCCCATCCTCTGGGACTTCGACGCCATGACGATGATCTTCTGGCGCCTGGGTCGCCGCGTCCGGTGGGAGGGCGTGGGTGGCGCCGCCCCGGCGGTGTCCCAACCCCAGCTAACGGTGGTCGCCGTCGACGTCGAGCACCCCCTGTTGGCTAGCCTGTTGCAGCAGCACAGTGACCTCTTTGACGAGCCACAGGGCCTCCTGCCAGTCCGGCCCTAAGACCACCGCATCCACCTGCTGCCAGACACAGCTCCCGTCACCGTGCGACCGTACCGCTACCCCAGCTGCAGAAGGACGAGCTGGAGCGGCAGTGTGCGATCATGCTTGCCCAGGGCATCATCCAGATCTCGACATCACCGTTCTCCGTGACGGTGCTCCTTGTGCGCAAGGCCGATGGCTCGTGGCATTTCTGCATCGACTACCATGCTCTCAACGCCAAGACGTCCAAGGACAAATTTCCTATCCCCGTCGTGGATGAACTCCTGGACGAGCTACACGGGGCACGCTTCTTCACCAAGCTCGACCTCCGTTCGGGATATCACCAGGTGCTGATGCACCTGGAAGATGTCGCGAAGACGGCCTTTCGCACTCACCACGGCCACTTCGAGTTCTTGGTGATGCCCTTCGGCCTCTCCAACGCCCCGATGACATTTCAGGCCTTGATGAACGACGTCCTTCGCTCCTACTTGCGCCGGTTTGTGCTCGTTTTCTTTGATGACATTCTTTTCTGTAGCTCGTAGTGGGCGGAGCACCTGCAGCACGTGGCCATCGTCTTCAACGAGCTTCGAGCGCACCATCTGCACCTCAAGCGCTCGAAGTGCTTGTTCGGCATGACATTCGTTGCCTATCTTGGCCACATCATCTCGGCGGAGGGTGTCGCTATGGATGCCGACAGGGTCGCGGCTGTCGTGGCTCGGCCAATGCCACACTGGCCGCGGGCCCTCCGTGGCTTCCTGGGCCTCGCGGGCTACTACCGGAAGTTCATCCAGGAGTTCGGCCTCATCGCGGCTCCGCTCACGCGCCTGTTGCGCCACGGCACCTTCTCCTGGGATACTGAGGTGACCGAGGCGTTCCAGACCCTCAAGCAGGCTCTCACTATGGGGCCGGTTCTCCAGATGCCTGACTTCGACAAGCTGTTCATGGTGGACTGCGACGCCTCGGGCGTGGGGTTTGGCGCCGTCCTTCATCAGGGCGATGGGCCGCTTGCATTTTTCAGTAGGCCCTTCGTCGCGCGCCATCACAAGATCGCGGCCTACGAGAGGGAGCTCATCGGCTTGGTGCAGGCTGTGCGCCATTGGCGGCCGTATCTATGGGGGCAGCCGTTCTGTATTCGCACGGATCATTACAGCCTCAAGTTCTTGTTGGACTAGCGCCTCTCCACCGTGCCGCAGCATCAGTGGACCGGCAAGCTCTTCGGATTCGACTTCACCGTCGAGTACTGTCCGGGTCGCCTCAACACCGTGGCGGACGCGCTGTCCCGCCCCGATGCCTACCCCGACACGGACGCTGTCGACACCGAGGGTGCGGTCCTCTACACCCGCTCGGGGCCTTCCTTTGCCTTCATCAATGACATCCGCCGAGCCACCGCGAGCGCCACGGATGCGCATCACCTCCATCAGCGCCTCGAGGCCGGCGACCTGGAGGAGCCGTGGCGCCTGGACGATGGCCTGCTCCTGCACGGGCGGCGGCTCTTCGTGCCGGATCACGGCGACCTCCGCCACCAGGCCCTGCTGCTGGCCCACTCGGCCGGCCACGAGGGTGTGCAGAAGACCCTCCACCGTCTCGAAGCAGATTTCTACATCCCCGGCGACAGTGCACTGGTACGGGACTGGGTGCGGTCTTGCGTGATGTGCCAGCGCAACAAGACGGAGACACTGCAGCCGGCGGGACTGCTACAGCCCCTTGAGGTGCCCTCTCAGGTCTGGGCCGACATCTCCATGGACTTCATCGAGGGTCTTCCTAAGGTGGGCAGCAAGTCTGTCATCCTTACGGTGGTCGACCGCTTCTCCAAGTATGCACACTTCATCGCGCTCGGCCATCCCTACACCGCCACCTCCGTCGCGCGGGCCTTCTTCGACGGCATTGTCCGCCTCCACGGGTTTCCCTCCTCGATCATCAGCAACCGCGACCCGGTGTTCACTGGCCATGTCTGGCGCGATCTTTTTCGGATGGCAAGCGTGAAACTGCGCCTGAGTACGACATTCCACCCCCAGACGGACGACCAATCCGAGGTGGTCAACAAGGTGATTGTTATGTACTTACGCTGTGTTACAGGTGATCGTCCACATGCTTGGGTGGACTGGCTCGCTTGGGCGGAGTACTGCTACAACACCTCCTATCACTCTGCCCTGCGTGCCACGCCCTTTGAGGTGGTCTACGGCCGTCCTCCACCACCCATCCTACCATTTCAATCCGGGACGGCCCGGACGGAGGCGATAGGCGACCTTCTCCGCAGCCGGGATGAGATCCTTGCCGAGGTGCGCCAGAGTCTTCTCCAGGCCCAGCAGTTGTCCAAGAAATACTACGATGCCTACCACCGCGAGGCAGAGTTTGCGGTGGGTGACTGGGTGTGGCTACGGCTCCTTCACCACACCACGGAGTCACTGGACTCGCGCGCCAAGCGCAAGCTGGGCCCTCGCTACGCAGGACCGTTCCCGGTGTTGGAGTGCATCGGCAACGTCGCCTACCGACTTCAGATTCCGCCTAGCGCCCGCATCCACGACGTCTTCCATGTGGGCTTGTTGAAGCCCTTCCGCGGCGATCCGCCGGCGGCCGCGCCGGCTCTCCCTCCAACCTCCGATGGACGTCTGCTTCCGGGTCCAGAGAAGGTGTTGAAGGCCCAGCAGAGCCGAGGTGTTTGGCGTTTGTTGATCCAGTGGCAAGGCCTTATGGAGGAGGACGCCACTTGGGAGCAGCTCGAGGAGTTCCGCCAGCACTTTCCCGACTTCCAGCTCGAGGACGAGCTGTTTGCGCAGGCGGGGAGAGATGTTATGACCGGCGTTCACTATAGCCGGAGGAGGCCCAATGGCGCGGCCAGTTAGGGGCCTAGCCCAACTTATCATTATTTTTATTAGCACAATAGGAGGATTATATAAACACTTGTAAGGACTCATTTTGGAATTAAGCAATAAGTCATCTCTATTGCCCGGCTCCCTTCAGGAGCCAGAAACCCTAAACCCTAGACGCACCCCCGTGCGCCTCCTCTCTCCCCCGCGCAACCACGGCGCCACAGCGCCGCCGCTCGCGCCCCTCGCCTCGACAGCCTTCCTTCCACCCCTACAACCTGAGGGCTCGGCCTGGTAGGAACCCAGCTCCTATCAATAGTAGTCATGTCTTACATAAGTACAGAAAGGATAAGAAGGTGATCGAAGACTTGATTATAACACAAGGAATGGCTTTTACAGCTTGAAGCAAGTCCAAGAATTAACCTGGAGCTGAACGACACCATCATAGACAAACCAAAAGGACCTTTCTCGAGATATATCCCTTTTGCCAAACAAAAATTGATACTACATTAGTTCTTGTACCATTCTAGTGGATTACATCTACTTTCAAGATTCTTACATGTCAAAAAAAATCCTGCATCAGCAAGACATTTAGTTGAAACATCCTGAGAAAATCTTGCACTAAAATCATTGCAGTGCAGTATCGTGGCTAGACCACCAGTTAGAACACCGTAAAGAGGGCCTGAAATGTGTAGAAATACAATTTGAACTCAATAAATTAGGTATGACCTGTGTAGAATTGGCAAGTCCCTTTTCCGTGAGCTGATAAGTAACCGCTTCATAGATGCACAACCCTATGAAGTAATGTGTACTTCCATCCTACTGTTTTTGCTCACTTTTACTACATGCTACCTTTTTGTATTTATATTTTCAGATTACAAAAACCTATATCTACTATCCATATTACACTTGTATCACCATCTCTTCGCCGAACTAGCGCACCTATACAATTTACCATTGTATTGGGTGTGTTGGGGACACAAGAGACTCTTTGTTATTTGGTTGCAGGGTTGTTTGAGAGAGACAATCTTCATCCTACACCTCCCACGGATTGATAAACCTTAGGTCATCCACTTGAGGGAAATTTGCTACTGTCCTACAAAACTCTGTGCTTGGAGGCCCAACACGAGTCTACAAGAACAAGTTGTGTAGTAGACATCAAGCTCTTTTCTGGCACCGTTCGCGGGGAGGTGAGTGCTTGAAGGTATATCTTTAGATCTTGTAATTGAATCTTTTAGTTTCTTATTTTATCACTAGTTTGGTTTATAAAAAGAAAACTAAAAAAATGGAAGTGAGGTTGCCTCATATACTTCATCTTTATAATGTATTTTGTGAAAATGATGGAAAGGAAAATTGATAGAAGAAGAATTCAATAAAATGTTTGGCATAAAATCCTTGAATGATGAGCATGATTGCAATGTTGTTAGTGTGAATTCTATGAATATCCATGATGCTAATGATATGCAAAGCCACAAGCTTGGGGATGCTATGTTTGATGAAGATGATATTTTTAGTCCCCCAAGTTTTGATGTGCAAATTTGTTATAATGATTGCATACCTCCTATTTATGATGACTATATTGATGAAAGTGGGTTTGGAAGAGTGTCAACTCTAGCTAATGATCCCACTATTTTGGAGGGTGTTGAATCTTATTACCATATTGATAAAAGTGGATTTGGTGAGGTCATGACTTTATTTAATGATGAATCCACTATTTGGGAAGAGGTTTCAATTGACTATGATAACAAAGTTGCTATCTATGATGATTATTTTGATGACACTTATGATATAAAGAATAATGATCACCATGAATCTTGTCATCATCATTTTAATTCTCAAGTTGATTATGTCAATCAAGTATCACATGATAGTTATTTTGTTGAGTTTGCTCCCACTATTATGAATGAGAAGGAATTTGCTAAAGGAAATATGCCCTAGAGGCAATAATAAAGTTGTTATTTATATTTCCTTATATCATGATAAATGTTTATTATTCATGCTAGAATTGTATTAACTGGAAACTTAATACATGTGTGAATACATAGACAAACAGAGTGTCACTAGTATGCCTCTACTTGACTAGCTCATTAATCAAAGATGGTTAAGTTTCCTAGCCATAGACATGAGTTGTCATTTGATGAACGGGATCACATCATTAGAGAATGATGTGATTGACAAGACCCATCCATTAGCTTAGCACGATGATCGTTTAGTTTGTTGCTATTGCTTTCTTCATGACTTATACAAGTTCCTATGACTATGAGATTATGCAACTCCCGAATACCGGAGGACACTTAGTGTGCTATCAATCGTCACAACGTAGCTGGGTGATTATAAAGATGCTCTACAGGTGTCTCCGAAGGTGTTTGTTGAGTTGGCATAGATCGAGATTAGGATTTGTCACTCCGATTGTCAGAGAGGTATCTCTGGGCCCTCTCGGTAATGCACATCATATGAAGCCTTGCAAGCAATGTGACTAATGAGTTAGTTATGGGATGATGCATTACAGAACAAGTAAAGAGACTTGCCGGTAATGAGATTGAACTAGGTATGATGATACCGACGATCGAATCTCGGGCAAGTAACATACCGATGACAAAGGGAACAACGTATGTTGTTATGCGGTTTGACCGATAAAGATCTTCGTAGAATATGTGGGAGCCAATATGAGCATCCAGGTTCCGCTATTGGTTATTGACCAGAGATGAGTCTCGGTCATGTCTACATAGTTCTCGAACCCGTAGGGTCCGCACGCTTAACGTTCGATGACGATCGGTATTATGAGTTTATGTGTTTTGATGTACCGAAGGTAGTTCGGAATCCCGGATGTGATCACGGACATGACGAGGAGTCTTGAAATGGTCGAGACATAAAGATTGATATATTGGACCATGTTATTCGGACACCGGAAGTGTTCCGGAAGG
Organism: Thinopyrum elongatum; assembly: GCA_011799875.1. Taxonomy (NCBI): domain Eukaryota; kingdom Viridiplantae; phylum Streptophyta; class Magnoliopsida; order Poales; family Poaceae; genus Thinopyrum; species Thinopyrum elongatum. Next base: position 552,613,757 of record CM022300.1, on the reverse strand, counting down.
TTTCGGATAAAACCGGAGTGCCGGAGGGTTACCGGAACCCCCCCGGGAAGTTATGGGCCCTTAGTGGGCTTTAGGGGAGAGAGAGGGCAGCAGCCAGGAGGTGGCGCGCCCCCCCCCAAGGGGAGTCCGAATTGGACTAGGGGAGGGGGGCGTAACCCCTCTTTCCCTCTCCCTCTCCCTTCCTTTCCTTCTCCTCCTAGTTGGACTAGGAAAGGGGGAAACCTACTCCTACTAGGAGTAGGATTCCTCCCCCCTTGGCGCGCCCTATGAGGGCCGGCCGGCCTCCCCCTTGCTCCTTTATATACGGGGGCAGGGGGGCACCCTATGACACACAAGTTGATTGTTTTTAGCCGTGTGCGGTGCCCCCCTCCACAGATTTCCACCTCGGTCATATTTTCGGAGAGCTTAGGCGAAGCCCTGCCGGAATCACTTCATCATCACCGTCACCACGCTGTCGTGCTGACGGAACTCTCCCTCGGCCTCAGCTGGATCAAGAGTTCGAGGGGCGTCACCGAGCTGAACGTGTGCAGATCGCGGAGGTGCCGTGCGTTCGGTACTTGATCGGTTGGATCGCGAAGACGTTCGACTACATCAACCGCGTTACTAAACGCTTCCGCTTTCGGTCTATGAGGGTACGTAGACACACTCTCCCCGCTCGTTGCTATGCTTCTCCTAGATAGATCTTGCGTGATCGTAGGATTTTTTTTGAAATACTACGTTCCCCAACATTTGCTTATGTGGAGAGTAATAAATTTTCTATGCTTGTGGATCATGAAAATGATGCTTTATGTGATAGTTATATTGTTTAATTCATTCATGATGCTGCTGAAAATTATTATGAGAGAGGAACATATGCTTTTACATGTCTCACTAATATCAAGTTTCCTCTCTATGTGTTGAAAATCTTGAAGTTTTGCTTGTTTTGCCTTCCTATGCTAGTTGATTCTTGTTCCCATAAGTTGTTTGCTCACAAAATCCCTATGCATAGGAAGTGTGTTAGGCTTAAATGTGCTAGTCATATGCTTCATGATGCTCCCATTATGTTTCAATTCTTATCTTTTATGTGAGCATCATTGAAATCATCATGCCTAGCTAAAAAGGCATTAAAGAAAAGCGCTTGTTGGGAGACAACCCAATATTTTTTCCTCTTGTTTTTATGTGTTCACATGATTAAGCTAGTGTAGTAATCATGTTTTATAGCTTTTGTTTCAATAAAGTTCCAAGTAAAGCCTTTGGGATAGTGTGGATGATAGTTGATTTGATTCTGTGCAAAAAACAGAAACTTTTGCGCCTAGTAACATAATTGTTTAAAATCACTAGAGAGTCTAAAAATTCTGAATTTTTTACACATTGTTGATATAAAAATTTCCTCACTTGTCCTAATTTTTCAGAATTTGGGAGTAAAAGAATTATAGTAATTATTCAGATCTTTACAGACTGTTCTGTTTTTCACAGATTTTGTTTGCCATGCATAGTTTGCTTGTTTTATAGTTTCTATGGCTTATATTTCTTAATATAAATTGTGGAAATTAGAGAGTACAGTAGGCATTATGTGGAAACAATATGAATCTTGACTTTGACAGTACCCAAGTGAATGATTTGTTTTACTATACTAACGCATCTGATGAAGTTTCGTTAAGTTTTATGTGATTGAAGTTTTCAAGTTTTGGGTGAGATATCGATATGAGAAGAATGAGGAGTGGCAAGAACCCAAGCTTGAGGATGCCCAAGGCACCCCAAGATAATATTCAAGGAATACCCACGCAACTAAGGTTGGGGATGCCCCGGAAGGCATCCCCTCTTTCGTCTCCTATATCATCGGTCACCTTACTTTGGGCTATATTTTAGTTCGTCATATGATATGTGTTTTGCTTGGAGCATCATTTTATTTTATTAGGATTTGATTGCTTTTATTTAGAACAATGTTTTGTATCTTTTATTTCAATACAAATCTCAAGGATAGCCTTTACCATGCTTGTTTTGCAAGTCTATATGTTGCTATTTGAAAACAGAAAGTTTTCTATGATTATCTGTATTCTTGAGATAAGTCAGAACGTGATAAAATCTTGAAATTTTTACACACTAATCTATAAAAAAATTCTACAGTGTGGTAATTTTTTAGAATTTTTGGAGTTAGGTAAGTATGAGTATTATTGCACTCTTTACAGACTGTTCTGTTTAGATAGATTGTTGTTATGTTTGCATATGTTTGCTTGTTTAATGATTTTATTTGAGGATAGGAGTATTAAATATGTAGAGGAATTTAGTATGAAATGTCAAATTATAATTTTAGTGATTTTGTACAGTAGATAATGATAAGGTTTTGCATTGATTTATACTAACTTATCTCACGAGTTCTGGTTGAGTTTTGTGTGGATGAAGTTTTTAAGAATTAGGGAAACCGTGATATGTGAGGAATTAAGGAGACACAAGACCTCAAGCTTGGGGATGCCCAAGGCATACCTAGTTAATATTTCAAGAAGTCTCAAGCATCTAAGATTGGGGATACCCCGGTTGGCATCCCACCTTTCTTCTTCAACAATGATCGACCAGTTTTGGTTGAGCCTAAGTTTTTGCTTCTTCACATGATATGTGCTATCCTTGGAATGTCATTTTATTTTTTTTGCTTGCTGTTTGAATAAAATACTTAAGGTCTGAAACTTTTAAATGAGAGAGAGTCTTCACATAGCCACTTAATTATTTGACTACTCATTGATCTTCACTTATATCTTTTTTGAGAAGTTTGTCATTTACTCTCATGCTTCACTTATATCATATGAGTAAATGGTTGAATGAATTGAATATCAGAAATCTGAAATTATATATGCTTCGTATGCTTATCCCATGGGGAGTAATGACTTCACATATAAGAGGTACAAGTGGTAAAATTTATTGAAAGTTAGCAAACACAGCATTGGTCACTTGAACAATTCATGAAAGAATATTGAAGGAAGAGAGATTTCACATATAAATATACTATCTTGGACATCTTCTATGATTGTGTGCCCCATTAATTATTTTCAAACTTGAGCAAATTAGTTGAAGTTGGACAAGGAAGACAACGTAATGAGTTATATTTGGGTATATTTGTATAGAAGTTATATTGTTATGGATCCTCCAACATGCGGTGCTTGCTTAGGATCTTTTGCTAGCCAAAAATTCGTACTAAGTAGAGATACTACTTGTGCATCCAAAAACCCTTAAACCCAGTTTCTTGCCATAAGTATCCACCATATCTACCTATGGATTGAATAAGATCCTTCAAGTAAGTTGTCATCGGTGCAAAAAGCAATAAAAATTGCTCCTAAATAAGTATGATCTTTTATTGTAAGGGAAAATAAGCGTTGCATGAACTTGTGATGGTAAAGAAATAAAAGCGACAGACTGCATAATAAAGGTAGCTATCACAAAGGGCAATATAACATGACGTTCCTTTGCATTAAGGGTTTGCACATCCAAAAATAAAAAGCACATGACAACCTCTGCTCCCCTCTGCGAAGAGCCTATCTTTTACTTTTATGTATTTACTTTTATTCAAAAGTCAATAGTATTCCTTCTCATTTCAACCTCAATTATTCTCTAGTTGGCAAGTATCATGTGGTGGGGAAAGATCCAAGCATATATGGCCATTAATTTTTTTTGAGGAATGGACAATAGGAGAGGCTCCTACTGTGTTTTCATATATATGTAAGAGATGTTACACAATTACATCTTATATACAAGGTTTTCATCCACAACCCCAGACGACAAGTTTGGGCTTTGGATGGAAGGGAGTGACAGTAGCAACTATCTAATGTAGCCATTAAAATATATTTGATCATGAGTTATTATTGTTGACAATTATCTGTATGATAAATAAGTTGGGAGGTGAAACATTAAACCCCTATCTTTCTCTGTGTTCGATGGATGCTATTTGTTCTAGAAATATGCTTAGAGTGTTAGCACTCATGGAAGACTATATGATAGTTGAGTATGTGGAATTTGCTAAACCAAAGCTCTTACATAGACCCTTCCTGAAAATAAGATGAATTGCAATTGTTTGATGACTGAGAACATAGTTTGTTAGTTTTCAAGAAAGTTTATGGTCTATACTTTAACATGTGAATAGCTTGTTACTTGATCATGAGAAGTTTTATGAGATGAGCTACTGTTTATGATATATAATTATGCTAGAAAAAGTGTTTGGAACTATCATTGATCAAATTTATGCACTGTGCTAACATTCACACTTCATAAATTATTTCTTTTATCATTTACCTACTCGAGGACGAGCAGGAATTAAGCTTGGGGATGCTGATACGTCTCCAACGTATCTATAATTTATGAAGTATTCATGCCATGTTTACAACAATTTTATATGGTTTTGGTATGATTTGATTAGAACTAACCCGGACTGACGCTCTTTTCAGCAGAACTACCATGGTGTCGTTTTTTGTGCAGAAATAAAAGTTCTAGGAATGGGCTGAAAATTTATGGTGATTTTTTATGGACCAAAAGAGACCCCCGAAGCTTCGTGGGAGGACCAGAAGACCCATGAGGACACGCCAAGCTCGCTAGGCGTGCCCTACCCCCCAGGGAGGGGCGCCGAGCTTGTCGCTACCTCGTGGACCCCCTTGACGTGAGACCAACGCCAAAATTCCTATAAATACCCAAACCCCCGGAAAGAACCTTAGATGAGAAGTTCCACCGCCGCAAGCATCTGTATCCACGAAAACCCAATCAGGACCCCGTTTCGGCACCCTGCCGGAGGGGGAAATCATCACCGGAGACCATCTTCATCATCCCGACGGCCACCATGATGAGGGAGTAGTTCACCCTTGGGGCTGAGGGTATGTACCAGTAGTGATGTGTTTGATCTCTCTCTCTCTCGCGTGTGTTCTTGATTTGGCACAATCTTGATGTATCGCGAGCTTTGTTAATATATTTGGATCTTATGGCATTCTTACCTCTCTACCTTCTTGTGATGAATTGAATCTTTTCCTTTGAGGTTTTGTTATGTCGGATTGAATCTTTTGAGTGTGAGAGCACTTGATGTATGTCTTGCGATGGGATATCCGTGGTGACAATGGGATGTTCTATTGATTCACTTGATGTATGTTTCGGTTATCAACTTGTAGATTCCTGTGGTGACATTGGGGTAATCTATGCATAGGGGTTGATACGTGTTTTCATATTCCTTTCTCCGATAGAAATCTTGGGGTACTCTTTGAATTTCTTTGTGTTGGATTGAATATTATGAATCTGAAGTTGTTTGATGCATATTATATAATCAACTCACGGATACTTTTGGTGACATTGGAGTACCTAGGTGACATTAGAGTTGGTTGATGTGTATCATATGGTGTTATTTTAGTACAAACTCTAGGTCTGTTTGTGACACTGATACGAATAGCTCAATGGATTGATCGAAAAGAATAACTTTGAGGTGGTTTCGTACCCTACAAATAATTTCATCTTATGTTCTCCGCGATAGGAACTTTGGAGTGATTCTTTGTTGCACGTTGAGGATTATTATATGATCCAATTATGTTATCATTGTTGAGAGATTTTGCACTAGTGAAAGTATGAACCCTAGGCCTTGTTTTCAAGCATTGCAATACGGTTTTTGCTCACTTTTACTACTTGCTACCTTGCTGTTTTATATTTTCAGATTACAAAAACCTATATATACTATTCATATTACACTTGTATCACCATCTCTTCGCCGAACTAGTGCACCTATATAATTTACCATTGTATTGGGTGTGTTGGGGACACAAGAGACTCTTTGTTATTTGGTTGCAGGGTTGTTTGAGAGAGACAATCTTCATCCTACACCTCCCACAGATTGATAAACCTTAGGTCATCCACTTGAGGGAAATTTGCTACTGTCCTACAAAACTCTGCGCTTGAAGGCCCAACATGAGTGTACAAGAACAAGTTGTGTAGTAGACATCAGGAGGCGAGGAGGGGCTCTAATTAGTGAAGGGCGGCGGGCGAGGGCGATGGGAGAAGAGCGGGTGTGGCGGCGGAGGGATGTTTCCCTACGCGTGTGATGGGTCGCTAGGTTTTCCTCCGGCTGATCAGAGCTATGTGGGCCAGTCAGAAAGACAGACGAGTGCTGTAAAAAAACTTGCGACCGTGAATGTGCCGGTGTGGCATAGCCCTGCGGCGGCACTTTGCGCAATGCTTATTGGGTTTGATGATAGTGTTAATACTTTAGGTCTAAACAAATGCATGGAGCAACATCTAAGGTGATGCCTTCATGGCTCATGCCCTTAATGCATTGAGTTTTTCCACTATCCACAACACTCGGCAGTAGATAGAGATGGGGCAGTGAGAGCTGTAGATAGAGACAGGAAGGAGAAACAGAGACGGGGAGGATGAAAATGGAACAAAGAGGTTGAGAGGAGGGATAAATGGTAATCATATTTTGGTTACTAGCAAACCAGCCTGTGCGTTGCAATGGGTGATGCCAAATTCCTAGTGTCGATGGCCAGCTCTACACCGGTGAAGAGCAGTAGCACACTGAGCAGCCTCTGTCGTTGGCTTAAGAAATTTAAATGCAAAGTACTTAAAGCATCAATGCCAGTGTTAAAGAACCATGAAGACATCAAGCTTATTACTGTAAACCATAATATCATCATATAAAATGTTATGAACTGCTTATGAGTTGCAAAATAAGTACACAATTACATGTTTTAATGTTTTCCAATGACAACTGAAGGAATGAATTAAAATTGTAAAAATCAAACTGGAAAACTTAACATTAATATTTTTGATATATGCTACTCCGCATATTGTTTGCTCATTATTAAATATAAGCCAAATGCAACCCAATATGTTGATCTGCTATGAAAAAAGGACTGTGATCTGCAATGCTACTCAACTAAAAATACTAAGCTTAGAATTGTGATCGTACAATGCAAATAAGAGATATACTTGACAGAATTATGAAAAACAACATCCTAGTTTTAAATTTTGTAGCGCTGCTGTTCCTTCTAGCAAGTAGCAGGGTAAAGCGTTCGTACCTATTTAATCAATCATGACAAAGTTTACACCCCTAAACAACATTATCATGGAAATTTTGAATCATGAAGTTGCTTGCAAAAAAATTGTAGCACTACCGGAGTTCTTCGTGTGAGTCCGTTGCATTTGTCACTTGCTTCGATTTAGCGCGCTCTTCGCTCACCCTTGAACTCCGCCATCGCTTCGTGTCGTGGCTAGATCCTCCGGCAGCAGCCCAGCCTTGGTTGTCCCCGCCATGGAGCGTTGTCACCGAACCAAGGCATACAGATGAGTATTTATATGCGTATAAATGGATGTGTTGTTGTTAATTCTGCTCCCACACGTCTCTCCTGTGTGGGAAACCACTTCTCTCTCTCTTGTATGTACGAGAGGCCTGGTCGACTCCTCGAACCAGGTTTATTCTTGTGCATGCCTCATATGCTCTCAATATCTTTTTTTTACCTTGACTCTGTATCTTCTATTGTGGCTTATCGATTTTAATTCACTTCCATATATAAATTGGTCTGGTGGGTCATAAAAAAGCAATGTGGTACTATTTAATATAAGTACGAACCCCTTGTAAATTCTGAACACACCACACTTTCTTGTAAATAATGGTTAAGCCGTAATATGAGATAAAAAAAGAAAGCTACCAATTTTGAGCACACCACGATGAACCTATAAATAAATAAAGCTTCCAATTTTGAGCACACCACAATGAACCTATAAATAAACAAAGCTTCCAATTTTGAACACACCACGTTTTGTAGTATGGTGGCAAGGCAGGCCTTGTGCACCCAGGAGGTCATGAGTTTGACTCATGGAGAAATTTTTTTATTTTTATTTTTATTATTAAACGAAGGGTCAACGATGAACCTATAAATAAAGAAAGCTTCCAATTTTGAGCACACCACGCTTTGTAGTGTGGTTGCAAGGCAGGCCTAGTTTGCTTAGGAGGTCATGAGTTCGACTCATGGAGAAACCTATTTTATTTTACTTTTTTATTATTGAACCGACAAAAAAATTGACAGACGAGGGTACGTAAGAAATAGAAAAGAAAAGGCATACAAAAGAAAGAAAAGGCATACGAAAGAGACAGGAGGACGAAAAAAGTGGAGAAACAATCCTGCCTTTAATATTAGGTATAGATATAGATGTGGAGAGACCACTTGTACGTCACGTCACAGGAAAACATTTTTTGCTTAACAGTGTGGCCAAAATATGTCTGCAATTTACTTGTGATCGTTGTGTGGGTAAATATGTCAGCAACTTACTTGTGATGGTTGATCTGTAAGTTCTTTCTGTCTTGAAATGGATTGATAAGTCTATAGCTTTCAAATGACAAACATGGAATTTCTCCCAAGCTGGAACTCTTGCCAAAACAACCAAGTCCAATTCCCTGCATAATATGTAAAAACAGATATATGATACAACACACTCAGAGTTCACACGATCATCGCAAGTAAATGCCGCAAACAAGCAAACACGAATGATCAATGGAACCAAGTTAGGTTGGCATCATAGCACCTGGATTTTGATCATCGGTTTTGTTCTTCTCTCGGACTTGGCGCTCCTTCTAGCGGAATGGGCCGAACAATGTGTAGTAGTGGTGATCCTCTCCCCAACCCTCACACACATTCTTCTTGCATATATTGGAGGCTTTGGAGCAGCTTCCCACCTTGGAGCTAGATGCGATACTCAATTGAGCTAGCTCAGAGGAGGCATCCTGGTCCATCTGTGCAACAACCTCATATTTCTTGGGCTTTTCCTTCATGATTGGCTCATCGAATATCTCTACGACATTACAGTTGCATAGGTCGGCTCTGCAGGCAATAGGCACAACGTAATTTTCAAAGGTGCCCTCCTGAAATTCCACCCTTATAAATCCCTCATGTGTGCGTGAACTCGAGCGTAAAGTATAAATGAATTCAATTGCAAGAAACTAACCACTTAAGCGGTTAAAGTGTAAATCACGTTAAATTGCAACAACTAACCACATATATGTTGAAAATGTAACGCCGTAAATTGCAACAAGCTAGCAGCATAAATGTCGAAAGTGTAAATGATTCTAAATTGCAAGAGGTTAGTCACATAAATGTAAGAATAAAAATGATGCTAAACTGCAAGAAGCTAACCATGTCAAATAAACGAGAGCTAGAGGTTGGAAACAACAAACTTAGTGGGACATGATGGCCTATGTATGGAGGTCCAGCTCGCTAGGCTGAATTGATTGTGTCATAGCAAATAAGCATTGTGATGTATGCCACAATGAGCATTGCTCGAATCAAGCCACCGATAAGTGGCATGCATGAGAGCCGCATGTGTATCCAATAAGGTGGACTTTAAGAAAAATGATAGCTAAGAATGTGCCACCCATATAGCGCCGGAGCGGTAGAGAGATGGAGATGTGGGGTTTTACTATTTGTGTGTAGTGGAGCAAAATGCACCATCACACCCATGAGAGAATGCCAATAGTTCTTACGATATATGTATTTTATCCTGTGGCATTTTTCTAGATGCTTCATAGTTTTTTCGTGTTTAATTTTCTAAACTATTATGCCAACCATTGACAATGGTGCACACAAAACACCTAGAATGTAAGATATACTTTTTCTAAAACATGTCAGATAGTTTCTTCGAACCATGCAAGAGAGTTGCATGTGATTGCACTAAGAAAGAAGATGATACCAATCCAAAGAAAGAACGTACCATACAACATACCAGAGAGGCGCGACACTGTTGGAAATATGCCGTAGAGGCAATAATATTCGTATTATTATATTTCCATATTCACAATTATTGAGTTTATATTCTATGCTATAACTGCTATGATCCTGGAATATGCGATTCAATGGAAAAATCATATGCACGTGTAGAATGATAAACGATAAATAAAAGGTTCTTAGTCTTGCCTCTAGGACTAGCTCAAGTGTTGTTGGTGATCATGTTTTTCGGATCTTAGGATATTTTTAAGTGTAACAATGATCTTAAAACAACAATGAGATTATCATGTTGGAAGAATGATCATATTGAATTGACCCAATATTGTTTGTTATGAATTGAGTCAATATCGTCTTCAATCAGTTGTAATATAACACGGAGTGTTAACATGTGAATTTTATCCTTGGATCATGAGAGTATCATAGTCACTTCCTACCGTACGGTGGGCTTTGGGGTTGCTCAAACGTCACCTGTAACACGGTGATCATAACGATAACTTACATGTTCATTGGAAAGTTTGACAAGGGACTAGATAGCGCGAGAGTGGGATTTGCTCCTCTGATGATGGAGAGATATTCTTAGGGTCCTCTTGGTGTGATGGCATCGATCATCGTCTGGCCAGACACACATGACTTCGTCACGGGGATGCTGGAACACAATAACGAGAAAAAAGAACAAAAATGGTAATGAGGATTTTGGTATAGTGAGCATGGTGATTATTCAGGAGCATACCGATGCATCCCGGGTTTTGTGAAGTATCGTGAAGCAAAGGGAGCATCACATGATAACCTAAGGTTCACTCGAATATCATTCGTGTGCTCGTATAGGGACCGATACGTACGTCCACGGTCCCGCTGCCGGTCATTGAACGAACGATTTCGTTCATGTCTATGGGTTACTGATGGCTCCATATTTTACGCATCTTTAGAGCTCATTGGTTGCACATTATCTCTGTATATCAAGTCATATCATGTTCCATTGAGTCAATTATATGTCCATATGCATGATTTCAAGTTTTTATCCCTTTCATCGCGAGCATTGCATAATCTTTATTCTTAGTTGGTTTTTATTAGTTTTCCTTGTCTTTTTGTGTCTTGTAGGTGATGCGGACTTCCCAAGCAATTAGCACGATGAAAGGACCAAGGATGTGTTCAATATGGAGTCAGCCAAGGGTCAGACATAGCCATTTCGAAGGTCGGGAAAAGTCATTTTACCAAACTGCTCCAAATCAAGATCTAATACCATAAATGGATCGGCGTCGTTCATACAAATCCAACGAGCCCAAGAACGTCAAATTCTGAGTTCGTATGAAGAAATGGCGGCCGTTACGGTAAACAGAGTGAAAGACGACCTTCCATGCGACCGCACGCGGTCGTTTCGACGGTCGTTTGACATGCACACAACTCCAAAAGTTGCCCTCCAATTGTTCCCACGAGATCCTTGGCTCTTAATGAAGGGATTGGGAGATGATAAGGCTAATCTAGAGCCCTTGGATCAAAGGAGAGAGGCCACATCAAGGGAGGAGGCATTGAGAGAGCTCTTATATAAACACCCTCAACCCTAGCCACCGCCGCCATCATCAATTTTTCATTCATCATTCTCATATCCAAGTCCAGCTGCCATCCACATCAAGAACACCAAGGGGATAACCAAGAGGGAGACCGGAAGGGAGCCGCCGCTGGTGGGGCGCGTCCATGGGCCGCCGCCGCCGTGCAATCACCACCACCATCCGCCGCTGCGCCGCCTCCATCACCATCACCATCATCACCCCTTCTTCCTCCCCCATGACGGTCCTCGTGATGGGTTGCAATAACTCTTGAGCCCCTTTATATGTGATGTTATTTGAATAATTGATGGATATTTGTCAGTCGATTAGTAAGTGGTTATTTGATATGTGTTGTCTAATTATGTGTGTTGCTTCATGTTGCATATTTACCTTCGGTAATTTAGTGATCGGAGATGTCCTATCCATTGGCGTAGTTGGAGACATCCAACTTCCCAGGCCACACATGAAGTATATAGATGGTTGTGCGAACCGATTAACCTGTGATGTGACAGGTGCAGATATCTTGAGGGAAAACATGATTATTCTAGGAGCACGGTTGTCCATAGAACTTAATGCCTTCGTTCGGTCCTCAAACCACGAGGATCTTAATATCTTTGTGTTAGCCGCCTCCAGAACATGATGAATGAGTTATCTCAATATGGCTCGTTGATACGTCTCCAACGTATCTATAATTTTTTATTGTTCCGTGCTATTAATGTATTAATCTTGGATGTTTTATACTCATTTACTAGCAACTTTATATCATTTTTTGGGACTAACCTATTGACATAGTGCCCACTGCCAGTTTTTCTTTTTTGCTTGTTCTTTACTTCGCAGAAAATCAATACCAAATGGAGTCCAAATGCCACACACCTTTTTGGAGAATTTTTTCTGCCCAGATGACACCCAGGAGGCCCAAGAAGTGCACCAGAGGGGGCCAGTGGGGCCCACTAGGCAAAAGGGCGTGCCCTGGTGGGTAGTGGAGCCCACAGGCACCCTCTCCACCGACCTCTGCCTCTACATATACTCTAAAATCCCCAAAACCCTAGGGGAGTCGACGAAACACAACTCCAACCACCGCAAGTTCCAGAACCACGAGATCCAATCTAGAGGCCTTTTCCGGCACTCTGCCGGAGGGGTCAACGATCACGGAGGGGTTCTTCATCATCCTTGTTGCCCCTCCGATGATGCATGGGTAGTTTACTACAGACCTACGGGTCCGTAGGTAGTAGCTAGATGGCTTCTTCTCTCTTTTTGATCTTCAATACAATGTTCTCCTCGATGTTCTTGGAGATCTATTTGATGTAATGACTTTTTGCGGTGTGTTTGTTGGGATCCGATGAATTGTGAGTTTATGATCAGATCTATCCATGAATATTATATGACTCTTTGCTGAACTCTTTTATGCATGATCTTTATAGCCTCGTATTTCTTCTCCGAAACTTTGGTTTGGTTTGGCCAACTAGATTGATTTTTCTTGCAATGGGAAGAGGTGCTTTGTGATGGGTTCGATCTTGCGGTGCTCAATCTCAGTGACCGAAAGAGACATGACACACATGTATCATTGCCATTAAGGATAAAAAGATGGGGTCTATTCCTAGATCTTGTCTACATCATTTCATCATTCTTATTGCATTACTCCATTTTTCCATGAACTTAATACACTAGATGCATGCTGGATAGCGGTCGATGTGTGGAGTAATAGTAGTAGATGCAGGCAGGAGTCGGTCTACTAATCTTGGACGTGATGCCTATATACATGATCATTGCCTTGGACATCGTCATAATTATTTTCTTTTCTGTCAATTGCCCAACAGTAATTTGTTTACCCACCGTATGCTATTTTATCGAGAGAAGCCTCTAGTGAAATAAATGGCCCCCGGGTCTATTTTCTATCATATTAAAACCAAAAAATACCTTGCTGCACTTTTATTTATTTATTTTATTTTGTGTTTTAGTTAGATCTATTTATCAAATCTCATACAATTTAATCTATCTCAACAGCGAGGAGGGATTGACAACCCCTCTTACGCGTTGGGTTGCAAATTTTTGTGGTTTGTGTGCAGGTGTTGTTTACATAGTGTTGCTTGGTTCTCCTACTGGATTGATGACCCTGGTTTCATAACTGAGGGAAATACTTACCGTTGCTGCGTTGCATCATCCTCTCCTCTTCGGGGAATTACCAACGCAGATACAAGCAATCAGGAAGAATTTCTGGCGCCGTTGCTAGGGAGGATCAAGTCAAGATAGTCTCCCGTCAACTTGCCAATTTCTGGCGCTGTTGCCGGGGAGACATCATCAACATCTATCAGGTCCCTAAGCACAAACTCTCATCTCCTTGCAATTTACTTTATTTTCCATTTGCCTCCCGTTTTCATCTCCCCCACTTCTAAAACATTTTTGCAAAAATACAAAAATATTTTTCGTTTGCCTTTTTCTTGTTTGATCTTTTATTTGCTTGTGTTCTTGTTTGCGTAGTCACGATGTCTCAAGAAAATACCAAATTGTGTGATTTTTCCAATACTAATAATAATGATTTTATTAGTACTCCGATTGCTCCTCCCACCGCTAGTGCGGAGTCTTATGATATTAATGCTGCTTTGTTGAATCTTGTTATGAAAGAGCAATTTTCCGGTAATCCTAATGAGGATGCCGCGTCCCATCTAAACACTTTCGTAGAATTGTGTGATATGCAAAAGAAAAAAGATGTTGACTATGATATCATGAAATTGAAATTATTTCCTTTTTCTTTGTGGGATCGTGGAAAATTTTGGTTTCCATCTTTGCTTCGTAATAGTATTGATTCTTGGGACAAGTGCAAAGATGCTTTTATCACTAAGTATTGTCCTCCCATGAAAATTATTTCCCTTAGAAATCAAATCATGAATTTTAAGCAACTTGAGCAAGAACATGTTGCCCAATCTTGGGAAAGAATGAAGTTGATGAAAAGAAATTGTCCTACTAATGGTTTAAATCTATGGATGATCATACAAAATTTTTATGCGGGATCGAATTTTGTTTCTAGAAATCTTTTAGATTCCGCCATGGGTGGTACTTTTATGGAAATTACTTTGGGTGAAGCCACTAAATTGCTTGATAATATTATGGCTAATTATTCACAATGGCATACTGAAAGAGCTCCTACTAGTAAAAAGATCAATTCTGTTGAAGAAATTAGTACTTTGAGTGAAAAAGTTGATGCTCTTATGAAATTGGTTGCTAGTAAAAATGCTCCTATTGATATTAATGATGTTCCTTTTTCTACTTTTATTGAGCAAAATAGTGATCCCGTAGAGGTAATTTTAATCCTAGGCCTTTTCCTGGAAATTCCTCTAATAATTCCTATGGTAATTCTTCTAATAATAATAATAGGATGCCCTCTGATCTTGAGAGTAATATTAAAGAATTTATCAATGCTCAAAAAGTTTCCAATACTACGATACAAGAAAAATTGAATAAGATTGATGATATGTCTAGAAGCATTGATAGAATTACACATGATGTGGAAAATCTCAAGATTAAAAATTTTCCACCTAAAGTTGATATTAATGAATCAATTAAATCTTTATATGTTTCCATGGATGAAAGTAAGAAAAGAACTGCGATGCTTAGAGCTAAAAGAGAATTATTAGAAAGAGCGTTTTTGCCCCATTGCTTTCATAGTAATGATGAAGATGCTAAGATGATTGGTGATTCTTCTATTGATTCCTTGTTTAGTAATATTAAAATTGATTGTAAGAGGACTAAAGAAGAGTCAACTTTAGTTAGAAGGCGTCCTCATAATTCGGAGGGTGAAAATCTTGTTGAAAAATTTGATAAAAGTGGGTTTGGAGAGGTAAAAACTTTAGCTAGTAATGTGCCCACTATTTTGGATTGCAAAGATTTTAATTATGATAGTTGCTCTTTGATTGAATGTATTTCTTTGTTACAATCCATGATAAATGTACCCAATACCTATGAACAAAATAAAGCTTTTACTAAACATATTGTAGAAGCGATGATGAAAGCTTTAGAAGAAAAGTTAGAATTAGAGATTTCAATTCCTAGAAAATTATATGATGAATGGGAACCCACTATTAAAGTCAAGATAAAAAATTATGAGTGCAATGCTTTGTGTGATTTGGGTGCTAGTGTTTCCACAATCCTGAAATCTCTATGTGATGTGCTAGCTTTTACCAATATTGAAGAATGTTCTCTTAATTTGCACTTGGCGGATTCCACTATTAAAAACCCTTTGGGAAGAATTAATGATGTTTTTATTCTTGCAAATAGGAATTATGTGCCCATAGATTCTATTGTGCTTGATATCGATTGCAATCCGTCTTGTCCCATAATACTTGGTAGACTGTTTTTACGAACTAGAGGTGCCGTGATTGATATGAAAGAAGGAAATATAAAATTTCAGTTTCCGTTAAGAAAGGGTATGGAACATGTGACGCCCCCGGCCCAATCGTGCACTAATCATACACGCAAATGCACACGATCAAGCCTAAGGACTCACGGGAAGATATCACAACACAACTCTAAAACATAAATAAAGTCATACAAGCTTTATATTACAAGCCAGGGGCCTCGAGGGCTCGAATACATAAGCTTGCGTACAAGCGTCAGCGGAAGCATCAGATATCTGTGTACAGATATGAAACAGAAACAGAAAGGCCTTTATAAAGGCGGGACAAAATAAAACACTACGATCGAAAGGCGTAGGCCTCCTGCCTGGGACCCTCCGATCCTACTCCTGGTCGTCAGTCAACTCGTAGTAGTATCCATCCTCTGGGTAGTAGTAGTAGTCGAACGACGGGGCATCTGTCTCAGGGGGCTCCGTCCTCTGGTCACGACAAACTGATATGGGGAGAAAAGGAAAACAAAGCAACCGTGAGTACTCAGAAGTACTCAGCAAGCAAGGATCTACACTACATATGCAACATTTTCAACGGGAGGCTGTATATGTGGACTGGGCTGCAGACATGCAAGAATAGAGAGAAGGCCTAGTCCTATCGAAGACTAGCATCTTCAGAGGTCTTGCAGCAATAGAAGAGAGCAGAACAGTACCATATAATGTAGCAGTATCATTAAGTCTCAACCTCACCCAGAGATCCTTTCTCGACTCCCTGCGAGAAAGCAGTCCCAGAGCCATACAGTCATCAACCTCGTCCTGAGATCCCTTCTCGACTCCCTGTGAGAAGCAATCCCAGAGCCATAGTATCCAAGTATTCAGTTCTAAAATTGTATCAATCAGGATACAACTCCGAGTGTCCTTTACCGTAGGACCGGCTATCGATAGAAGTTTTCTTCCCTGCAGGGGTGCACCAACTTACCCAACACGCTCGATTAACTCCGGCCGGACACACTTTCCTGGGTCATGCCCGGCCTCGGCCAAACGACACATCGCAACCCTACCTACAGCTCAGCAGAGAGGTCCCCACCGGTCTACATCCGAAGCGCTCAGGGGTCTTGGGCCATCGCCCTGAGCACTCCGGGTCGTTGCGAGCAGGGTGAAGCCAGGCACCCGGAGGGCGCCGGTCCGTCCCGGCCGCAAGGTTGAACTAGACGTCTGACAGAGCTTTCGGCTGATGCTACGATGCAGAACGCCCATACTATGCCCACGTGATGGTTAGTGCTATCAGGCCAGAGACCTGCTCGGATCAAATATCCAAATCGTTAGTGGACTAGGGCTTGCGGTAACGAGCAGAGACTCATGAAAGATGTGACCCCGTCGCCCCGTCTCGAGGACTTGCTGCAAGGGTTAAGAATGCCCGACCGCGCCTCGTATTCATCACTCGGGCACCATACAGGCAACCCGTCTTCACAACACTCGCCACTTAGGCGCACGCGGGTACCCCTCAGGGTCGACCCGCCTTTCCAAGTAATCAACAGTATAGTCCAAGTATCCGTGTGTCCATAACATCAAGGGAATCTGAGGTGTCACCCTCGTTTGATTTCCCACTCGATGTATCCGTCAAGGTGAACTCGGAGGAATCACCCTCGCTGGGTTCACACTTGAGGTGTTGTACGATAGCGTCGTTACCGGAAGTGGTGAAGGAGGAATCACCCTCGATGACCACTACCGAATAGCTACTCTACAGAGTTAACATCAGAAGTGCTACATGAGGTTTCACCCTCGGCACTCGATAGTAACGCTGTAGTGTCGTTACCACTAAGGGGGGGGGGGGGGGGGGTGATGTGCGGTGTCGGGGCCTGGTCTTCAATCCCGTTGATCGGGTCTTCTGACGATCCAGCGCGGCAGTCGGGATAAGTGGGGTCACTGATAGGTCTCTACCCAGCCTATACTAAGCAGTTTAGGATATGCAGGTAATTATCAACAGCAGGTTACAATAAACAGGCTATGCATCAGAATAGGTAAAGCAGTAGCAGCAGCAATTCTAATGCAAGCATGAGAAATAGAATGGGTGATATCGGTATGATCAAAGGGGGTGCTTGCTTGGTTGCTCGGCGGCAAGGGCAAGGTTGTCAATGGTGTCTTCGGGCTCCGGAGCTGCGTCGGCCTCGGGGACGACGTCGGTGTCAGGGGGCTACCAAGAGAGAAGAGGGGGGGGAAACAGTATAAATATAGAGCAAACATGAGCAACGCAAAGTACGGCATGACAATATGCAGTGCCGGGTGTGTCCTAACGTATGGTTGCACGTCACCGAGGAAGGGGGAATCCATCCGGGAATGTTTTCCCGGTTCCGGACATTTGTCAGACAGATGACCAGAGAGGAACGGTTGCATGTTCGGACAGGTAGGGACGTGTGACGGACGAACGGACCGCGTTTTCGAATTTGTCTCGTCGTTCTGAGCAACTTTCATGTACAAAGTTTTTCCATCGGAGTTACGGATTATTTAATATGATTTTCTAAAGTTTTATTAATTTTTGGAATTTATTTAATTAATTAAATTCGAATTATCCAAAACAGTGCGGGGGTGACGTCATCATGATGCAGTGCTAACGTCAGCAGTCAACAGTGCATTGACTGGGTCAAACCTGACGTGTGGGTCCAGTGGGACCCACCTGTCATTGACACAGTGTTAATCAGAGTTAGTTTAAACTTAATCTAAACTAAACAGCGGGGGTGGCCCACACGTCAGTGAGACATACTAATCAAAATTAATAAAATTAAACATTTTAATTAGCAGTTAATTAACAGGGCCGTGGGGCCCACTAGTCAGACCAGTTGACCAGGTCAATGGTCAACAATGGCCCCACGGGCCCACCGGTCGGGGGCACAGGGGTGGGCCAGGGGGATGCCCCCGTGGCAGCCACGCCGGCAGGCCGGCCGGAGCGCCCCGGCGGGTGCCAGGGACGGCGGCAGAGCGCCGGCGAGCCGCGGGTTTCGCCTGTGGCCGGCCATTTGCGACGCCGCGGGCACCGTTGGGACCGCGCGAGCGCCGCGGTTCGGCTGGAGGTGGTGGCCGGGCCGGGGAGTGGCCGGAGCAGGGCCAGCGGCGAGCAGGGCGGAGCAAAGCTCCGGTGAGCGATGCGGGTGACGACTCGGTGCGAGTTAGCACGTGATCTGGGCGTCGTTCGATGCAGCGAACTACGGCGGTTCGAACAGAGCGAGTGCGACATCAAGACGGCGACCGAAATGGCCGGGCGACGAGCGACCGTGGCGGCCGGAGCATGCGTACGCGGCGGAGCAGCTACGGCTACCGAGCGGGCGAGCAAAGAGCAGGGGAGGAAGGGGGGAGCCTCACAGTGGTTGTCGCCGTGTACGCGTGCTCGGGGGAGGGCCGGTGCAGCCGTTGGCGAAGAAGATCGCCGGCGGGGATCTGAGAAGGGGGCGGAGCAGCTGCAGTGGAGAAGGGCCCCCGGGCATCGAATGGTGGTGCGGGGCGACGTAGT
Organism: Thinopyrum elongatum; assembly: GCA_011799875.1. Lineage (NCBI taxonomy): Eukaryota > Viridiplantae > Streptophyta > Magnoliopsida > Poales > Poaceae > Thinopyrum > Thinopyrum elongatum. Next base: position 552,594,659 of record CM022300.1, on the reverse strand, counting down.
CGTGCGCGACAGAGCCGCCGGACAACACGGCGGCGCGAACAGGCGACGGTGGCCACGCCTACCACGGCCCCTTGGACATGGCCACGTCGGGTGCGGTGGGGAGGCGACGAAGAGGGAGAGGGAGGCAGCTAGGGCGTGTCCGCGGGGTCGGGGAGGGGTTCTTGTAGGCGCGGGTGGGCGCTGTCGACCGGGTAGAGGGGGGGGGGCCTGGCGCGGGCGTGCGCGTGCGGTGACAGCGGCTCGGCGGTGAACAGCGCGAGGTGGGAGGAGGCGCCAGGCGGGCTGGGCCGGCCACTGTGCTGGCTTAGGCCCAGCACAGTGGGCCTTTTCCCTTTTTCTTTTCTGTTTTCTCTTTTCTTTCTCTATTTTCTCTTTTCTTTTTATTTCAAAACTCTTTTGTAAAATATGAAAACTATCCCAATATTACCAGTGCAATATTAGGCACTGATATAAAAAGGTTTTGAGTCAAACATTTTCACATGGATTATATTTAATTAAAAAGGCATTAGATAGTGCTGTTTTGCTGCTGTTTCTATTTGTTTGAGTCATTTAAATATTTTAGTTAACACTGCTGCTAATTTTTTATTTGCCTCTGGATTATTTGCAACATGATGAGCATTTTTGTTCCTGGATTTGAACAACTTTTATTTTGCACTTTAATTTTAATTTTGAAATTGACTTAGGAGTTGAAATGCAATATGGTGCTAATGATGATTATGCACTATTAAACATGCTGACTTGTCATTATCAAAAGGGTGATTACTGTGGCTAACCACTAGGGGTGTTACAAATCTCCTCCACTAACAAGAATTCTCGTCCCGAGAATTAAGAGGTAGAAGGAAAAAGTTCGGGGTATTCCGCACGAAGATTATCCTCGCGTTCCCAAGTGGCTTCATCTTCAGTATGATTTGACCACTGCACTTTGAGGAACTTGGTAACCTTCTGACGGGTCCGACGTTCAGCTTCATCGAGAATGCGGATCGGATGCTCCTTATAAGATAGGTCATCTTGCAATTCGAGCACCTCGTGATCCACTGCTCGGTGCGGAGATTCCTTGAAGCATTGACGAAGTTGCGACACATGGAAGATGTCGTGGATATGGGAGAATTGCGGCGGCAATTCCAATTTATACGCCACCTGACCACGTCTAGCAATAATGCGAAAAGGACCAATGTAGCGTGGAGCTAGCTTGCCCTTGATTCCAAAACGGTGAGTGCCCTTCATAGGAGTGACGCGCAGATAAGCTTGATCACCAGGTTGATAAGTCAAACCCCATCGTTTGCGATCATAGTTGCTCTTCTGGCGGTCCTGAGCCGCCTTGAGATTTTCTCGGACAATTCGAACTTGTTCTTCGGCGTGTTGAATAATATCCGGACCCACGAGCGGTCGTTCCCCAGTTTCTGACCAATTCAGAGGGGTTCGACACTTATGTCCATAAAGAACTTCAAAGGGAGCCATTTTCAAACTGGCTTGATAGCTGTTGTTATAAGAGAACTCGGCATACGGGAGAGATTCTTCCCACTTCTTACCGAACGATATAACACAAGCCCGAAGCATGTCTTCAAGCACTTGATTGACTCGTTCGACTTGGCCTTGGGATTGGGGATGATAAGCTGAACTCTAGGTATATGAGTTCCCATAGCTGTTTGGAAACTTTCCCAGAATTTGGAAGTGAAAAGGCCGCCACGGTCCGAACTGATCTCCTTCGGAATACCGTGGAGTGATACAATTCTGGAGATATACAACTCTGCTAACTGACTAGCAGTGATAGTTTCTTTGACAGGCAGAAAGTGTGCAACTTTAGAGAGTTGGTCGACGACGACAAGAATAGCATCGTGACCCTTCTGTGACCTGGGAAGTCTTGTAACGAAATCCATCTGAACCTTATCCCATTTCCATAGAGAATAGGAAGTGGTTGCAGAATTCCAGCTGGTTTCTGATGTTCTGCTTTAACGCGACGACACACATCACATTCAGCAACATAACAAGCAATGTCCTGCTTCATTTTAGACCACTAGTACCTTTGACGGAGATCACGATACATCTTGGTGCTACCCGGATGAATAGACAATGGTGTGTCATGTGCTTCCTTCATGACCTTATCAGTCATAAGCTCGAAGCGAGGTACCACAATGCGGTCTCTGAAATACAAGGTTCCATCTTCAGACAGCGAGAAATCCCTGTACTTTACAAGGTGAAGGTCTTTCTTCATCAGATCAAATTCAGCATCTTTAGCTTGCGCATCCTTAACAGCTTTCTCAAGATCTGGTTGTATCACAAGGTTATTTAGAGAGCCCTGTGGGACAATAAGCAGATTCAGCTTGCACAGTTCTTCAAAAAGACGAGCTTGTGCTCGCCTAACCATGAGGTTGTCGCAATAGAACTTGCGGCTTAAGGCATCAGCCATCACGTTAGCCTTGCCAGGGGTATAGGAAATACCCAAATCATAGTCCGCAATGGCCTCCATACATCTTTGCTGATGGAGGTTTAGAGATGGTTGAGTGAACAAGTACTTCAGACTTTTATGATCTGTGTATATCTCGCAACGATTACCGAGGAGGTAATGTCGCCACAACTGCAATGCATAGATCACAGCAGCTAGTTCTAGATCATGTACCGGATAGTTCTCTTCATGTGGGCGCAACTGACGAGAGCCATAGGCAATCACTTTGCGCTCTTGCATTAGGACACAGCCTAATCCTTCACGGGATGCGTCACAATAAATCACAAAGTCTTTGCAGGTATCTGGAGGAGATAGTACTGGGGCAGATGTCAGCTTGTCTTTGAGTGCTTGAAAACTTTCCTGACATTTTTCTGTCCATTCGAACTTAACGCCTTTGTGAAGCAGATCAGTAGGGGGCTTAGCAATCTTATGAAAATTCTCGACAAAACGGCGGCAATAACTTGCAAGGCCGAGAAAACTTCTGACTTGCTTGGCATTCTTTGGAGGAGTCCAGTCAAGAATAGCCTGAACTCGTTCTGGGTTAACGGCGATGCCATATTTGGAAATCACATGACCAAGGTAAGTTACTTCAGAAAGCCAGAATTCACATTTGGAGTATTTGGCATACAACTGGTGTTCTCGGAGCCTTTCTAGTACAAGACGGAGGTGTTCGGCATGTTCTTCCTTATTCTTCGAATATACCAGAATATCATCTAGATAAACCACGACGAACTTGTCGAGGTAATCCATGAAGATATAATTCATCAGACGGGAGAATGTGGCTGGAGCATTGGTTAAGCCGAAGGACATGACCGTGTACTCGTAGGAGCCATAACGAGTAACAAATGCAGTCTTCGGAATATCCTCTTCGCGAACACGGATCTGATGGTATCCCAATCTCAAATCAAGCTTAGAGAATACTGAGGAACCGGCAAGTTGATCATACAAATCATTGATCCGAGGAAGCGGTTATTTTTTCTGGATTGTAGCTTGGTTAATGGGCCGATAATCCTGAACCAATCGGTTAGTTCCATCCTTCTTCTTAACGAAGAGTGAAGGTGCTCCCCAAGTAGAGGAACTGGGGCGGATGAAACCTTTCTTAAGTGACGTGTCGATTTCTTCCTTAAGTTCGAGAAGATGATGCGGAGGCAACTTATAAGGGCGCTTCGCAATAGGGGTAGTGCCAGGCTTCAAGTCGATGACGAACTCAACAGCTCTAGCAGGGGGTATTCCTGGAAGTTCTTCTGGAAATACATCTTGAAAATCATGAACAACTGGTACGTTCTCGATGCCTTCAAGAGGTGAAGCGTTCAATGCATTCAGAACATATATCTGGCTTTCAGCATCTTGAGCTATTCGGGCTGAGTAATTGATCACCTGACCAGAAGGGTGTGTGAGCTGGACTGTCTTAGTAGCACAGTCAATCAAAGCATTATGGGCTGTCAACCAGTCCATACCGAGAATGATGTCTATGTCGGAAGGTCCAAGAGCAATAAGGGAAGCAGAGAACATCAACCCTTCAATTTTGATCTGATTGTTGTGACTTACCATCTTGGTTTGCCACCGGGAACGGGGAGTGATGATTTCTAAAGGAGTGGGTAATGAGCTCATAGCTAACCCATGCAATTGTGCAAATTGCTGTGACACAAAGGAATGTGATGCCCCGGAATCAAAGAGAACAGAGGCTGCAACTGAATTAACTGTCAGAGTTCCCATCACGATTTTAGGTGACTCACGAGCTTCTCCCATATTGACATGAGTGACCTGGCCACGACCCATAGCAAGCGGCCTGGCCTTACGACTTCTGGAATGATGGGTTCGATGGCCCTTCGTACGACCATCCGGAGGACGTGGTGCATCCTGAGGAGAAGCCATAACATTGGACTGTCCATCATGAACCGTTAGCTGTCTTGGCGGTGAAGGCAGTCGAGGTGCAACATAAGACAACCTTGGTGTTGGAGCAGGCTGATGATGAACATTGTGTGGGATCCAGACTCGACGTTTCTGAACAGGCTGACCCGAGGATGAGCCAGCTTCATGAGTGCGCTTGAGTGACTCCTAGTACTCAGTCAGAGCTGTTTCAACTTGGAAAGATTTGCTGACAAGCGTTGCGAAATCTGTGAAATCCTGGACAGCAAGTGCAAGTTTTATATCCGTACACAGTCCTTCACGGAATTTCTCCTGCTTGCGTGTGTTGGTGTCGACGTCATCCGCAACATAGCGGGACAATTCAAGAAATTTCCTCTGGTATTCATCCACAGTCATTGTGCCCTGTGAGAGTATGCGGAACTCCTGCTTCTTCTGGTCGATCAGACCTTGAGGAATGTACCATGCACGAAAAGCTGACTGAAATTCCTGCCAAGTGGTTACAGTCTCTGCAGGCAACTTAGCCTTGTGGCTTTCGCACCATTGAGCAGCGGGACCCTTCAAGTGGAATGTCGCAAAGGTGATGTAACTGTCAGGGGCAACATTAGCTGACTCCATCTCAAACAGGATGTCACGAAGCCAATCATCAGCATCCATAGGATTGGTGGAGTTGCGGAAAACGGATGGATTGAGGCGCACAAATTCTGGCAGCGAGATCGGTCCAGGCTCTTGGCGGGCCTCGTTGCGTTCCAAACGTCTTACCAGACTCTCGTTGAGCTGACGGTTCAATTCAAACTGCTGCATCATTGCGGCAATATAGGGTGGAGGTGGAGGATCGTCAGCCATCCTGCCAAATCAACAGGGGCAGTTTAGCAAGTAAAACTGCAGGTATACGGAATGATTCATGAAGTATCACGCACAACAGAAGGAAGTGCAATAGATAATTCAACATATTCGCACCAGATATTCAAAGCCACACATAGCCTTGGTTAGTATCCGGCATTACGACAGTTAAAAAGGGGAGGGCTAGACATCTAGGCGGCGCGCAGGCACGCGGTAGGGAAGTACACAACGAGACATAGCAAAGGCTACATCAACGTCAGAGAAAACTATTGGAGCGAGGAATCTGCAAGTGAAACACAGGGTGCCCCCGATAAAAGGATCCTGTAAGCAGAACCTGGTCCACAATCTTGGAGCAAGGGGGGAATATTTCAGAACACCGGGTGGATGTGATTACGAGAACCTAATGTTGGAGTTAGTAAAATTTTATTTAACCCGAATAGAAGAGAGGTCAGAGTCCCAGAATAAAGGTCGAGGAGTAAAAGATCCTAATACCACCCATTCGGCGACGTGGGCCCGTAAGCCACACAGCCAAGTTAGTAAAGTAGTTTTCGGTTACTAGACTCAACTTCGGCCAAGGAGTTAGAAAGGGGGGTTCCTACAGTCAGTCGGCTCTGATACCAACTTGTGACGCCCCCGGCCCAATCGTGCACTAATCATACACGCAAATGCACACGATCAAGCCTAAGGACTCACGGGAAGATATCACAACACAACTCTAAAACATAAATAAAGTCATACAAGCTTTATATTACAAGCTAGGGGCCTCGAGGGCTCGAATACATAAGCTTGCATACAAGCGTCAGCGGAAGCATCAGATATCTGTGTACATATATGAAACAGAAACAGAAAGGCCTTTATAAAGGCGGGACAAAATAAAACACTACGATCGAAAGGCGTAGGCCTCCTGCCTGGGACCCTCCGATCCTACTCCTGGTCGTCAGTCAACTCGTAGTAGTATCCATCCTCTGGGTAGTAGTAGTAGTCGAACGACGGGGCATCTGTCTCAGGGGGCTCCGTCCTCTGGTCACGACAAACTGATATGGGGAGAAAAGGAAAACAAAGCAACCGTGAGTACTCAGAAGTACTCAGCAAGCAAGGATCTACACTACATATGCAACATTTTCAACGGGAGGCTGTATGTGTGGACTGGGCTGCAGACATGCAAGAATAGAGAGAAGGCCTAGTCCTATCGAAGACTAGCATCTTCAGAGGTCTTGCAGCAATAGAAGAGAGAAGAACAGTACCATATAATGTAGCAGTATCATTAAGTCTCAACCTCACCCAGAGATCCTTTCTCGACTCCCTGCGAGAAAGCAATCCCAGAGCCATACAGTCATCAACCTCGTCCTGAGATCCCTTCTCGACTCCCTGCGAGAAGCAATCCCAGAGCCATAGTATCCAAGTATTCAGTTCTAAAATTGTATCAATCAGGATGCAACTCCGAGTGTCCTTTACCGTAGGACCGGCTATCGATAGAAGTTTTCTTCCCTGCAGGGGTGCACCAACTTACCCAACACGCTCGATTAACTCAGGCCGGACACACTTTCCTGGGTCATGCCCGGCCTCGGCCAAACGACACATCGCAACCCTACCTACAGCTCAGCAGAGAGGTCCCCGCCGGTCTACATCCTAAGCGCTCAGGGGTCTTGGGCCATCGCCCTGTGCACTCCGGGTCGTTGCGAGCAGGGTGAAGCCAGGCACCCGGAGGGCGCCGGTCCGTCCCGGCCGCAAGGCTGAACTAGACGTCTGACAGAGCTTTCGGCTGATACTATGCCCACGTGATGGTTAGTGCTATCAGGCCAGAGACCTGGTCGGATCAAATATCCAAATCGTTAGTGGACTAGGGCTTGCGGTAACGAGCAGAGACTCACGAAAGATGTGACCCCGTCGCCCCGTCTCGAGGACTTGCTGCAAGGGTTAAGAATGCCCGGCCGCGCCTCGTATTCATCACTTGGGCACCATACAGGCAACCCGTCTTCACAACACTCGCCACTTAGGCGCACGTGGGTACCCCTCAGGGTCGACCCGCCTTTCCAAGTAATCAACAGTACAGTCCAAGTATCCGCGTGTCCATAACATCAGGGGAATCTGTGGTGTTACCCTCGTTTGATTTCCCACTCGATGTATCCGTCAAGGTGAACTCGGAGGAATCACCCTCGCTGGGTTCACACTTGAGGTGTTGTACGACAGCGTCGTTACCGGAAGTGGTGAAGGAGGAATCACCCTCGATGACCACTACCGAATAGCTACTCTACAGAGTTAACATCAGAAGTGCTACATGAGGTTTCACCCTCGGCACTCGATAGTAACGCTGCAGTGTCGTTACCACTAAGGGGGGGGGGGTGATGTGCGTGTCGGGCCTGGTCTTCAATCCCGTTGATCGGGTCTTCTGACGATCCAGCGCGGCAGTCGGGATAAGTGGGGTCACTGGTAGGTCTCTACCCAGCCTATACTAAGCAGTTTAGGATATGCAGGTAATTATCAACACAGTTTACAATAAACAGGCTATGCATCAGAATAGGTAAGCAGTAGCAGCAGCAATTCAATGCAAGCATGAGAAATAGAATGGGCGATATGGTATGATCAAAGGGGGGCTTGCATGGTTGCTCGGCGGCAAGGCAAGGTTGTCAATGGTGTCTTCGGGCTCCGGAGCTCGCCGGCCTCGGGGACGACGTCGTTGTCGGGGGCTACCGAGAGAGAGAGGGGGGGGGGGGGAAATAGTATAAATATAGAGCAAACATGAGAAACGCAAAGTACGGCATGACAATATGCAGTGCCGGGTGTGTCCTAACGTATGGTTGCACGTCACCGAGGAAGGGGGAATCCATCCAGGAATGTTTTCCCGGTTCCGGACATTTGTCACACAGATGACCGGAGAGGAACGGTTGCATGTTCAGATAGTTAGGGACGTGTGACGGACGAACGGACGGCGTATTCGAATTCGTCTCGTCGTTCTGAGCAACTTTCATGTACAAAGTTTTTCCATCGGAGTTACGGATTATTTAATATGATTTTCTAAAGTTTTATTAATTTCTGGAATTTATTTAATTAATTAAATTCGAATTATCCAAAACAGTGCGGGGGTGACATCATCATGACGCAGTGCTGATGTCAGCAGTCAACAGTGCATTGACTGGGTCAAACCTGACGTGTGGGTCCAGTGGGACCCACCTGTCATTGACACAGTGTTAATCAGAGTTAGTTTAAACTTAATCTAAACTAAACAGTGGGGGTGGCCCACACGTCAGTGAGACATACTAATCAAAATTAATAAAATTAAACATTTTAATTAGCAGTTAATTAACAGGGCCGTGGGGCCCACTAGTCAGACCAGTTGACCAGGTCAACGGTCAACAATGGCCCCACGGGCCCACCAGTCAGGGGCACAGGGGTGGGCCAGGGGGATGCCCCCGTGGCAGCCACGTCGGCAGGCCGGCCGGAGCGCCCCGGCGGGTGACAGGGATGGCGGCAGAGCGCCGGCGAGCCGCGGGTTTCTCCTGTGGCCGGCCATTTGCGACGCCGCGGGCACCGTTGCGACCGCGCGAGCGCCGCGGTTCGGCTGGAGGTGGTGGCCGGGCCGGGGAGTGGCCGGAGCAGGGCCAGCGGCGAGCAGGGCGGAGGAAAGCTCCGGTGAGCGATGCGGGTGACGACTCGGTGCGAGTTAGCGCGTGATCTGGGCGTCGTTCGATGCAGCGAACTACGGCGGTTCGAACAGAGCGAGTGCGGCATCAAGATGGCGACCGAAATGGCCGGGCGACGAGCGACCGCGGCGGCCGGAGCATGCGTACGCGGCGGAGCAGCTACGGCTACCGAGCGGGCGAGCAGAGAGCAGGGGAGGAAGGGGGGAGCCTCACAGTGGTTGTCGCCGTGTACGCGTGCTCGGGGGAGGGCCGGTGCAGCCGTTGGTGAAGAAGATCGCCGGCGGGGATCTGAGAAGGGGGCGGAGCAGCTGCAGTGGAGAAGGGCCCCCGGGCGTCGAATGGTGGTGCGGGGCGACGTAGTCGTGCGCGACAGAGCCGCCGGACAACACGGTGGCGCGAACAGGCGACGGTGGCCACGCCTACCACGGCCCCTTGGACATGGCCGCGTCGGGTGCGGTGGAGAGGCGACGAAGAGGGAGAGGGAGGCAGCTAGGGCGTGTCCGCGGGGTCGGGGAGGGGTTCTTGTAGGCGCGGGTGGGCGCTGTCGATCGGGGAGATGGGGGGGGGGGCTGGCGCCGGCGTGCGCGTGCGGGCTGGGTCGGCCACTGTGCTGGCTAAGGCCCAGCACAGTGGGCCTTTTCCCTTTTTCTTTTCTGTTTTCTCTTTTCTTTCTCTATTTTCTCTTTTCTTTTTATTTCAAAACTCTTTTGTAAAATATGAAAACTATCCCAATATTACCAGTGCTATATTAGGCACTGATATAAAAAGGTTTTGAGTCCAAACATTTTCACATGGATTATATTTAATTAAAAAGGCATTAGATAGTGCTTTTTGCTGCTGTTTCTATTTGTTTGAGTCATTTAAATATTTTAGTTAACACTGTTGCTAATTTTTTATGTGCCTCTGGATTATTTGCAACATGATGAGCATTTTTGTTCCTGGATTTGAACAACTTTTATTTTCCACTTTAATTTTAATTTTGAATTTGACTTAGGAGTTGAAATGCAATATGGTGCTAATGATGATTATGCACTATTAAACATGCTGACTTGTCATTATCAAAAGGGTGATTACTGTGGCTAACCACTGGGGGTGTTACAGAACACTTCCCTAGAACAAGAATTAAGCCACCATATGAATCAATCATCAGGGCAACATATAGATCAAAAACAAAAAATGACAATACTTGAATCTATGCATTATGCCTAGCTAGGGGCGTAAAACAATAGCGCTTGTTGGGAGGCAACCCAATATTTATCCTTTAAATTTTTGTTTCTTTTCTGTTTTTCAATAAATACACAATTATGCCTCTGTTACGATTGTGCTTTTTATGTTTTAATTAGTGTTTGTGCCAAGTAATGCCTTTAGGAAGGCTTGGGTGATAGTTTATTTGATCCTGTTGGAAAACAGAAACTTTTACGTCCAGTAGCAGAATTGTTTAAAATCACCGGAGCAACACAAAATTCTGAATGTTTTACACAAGATTGATATACGAATTGCCTCTGTTTTCCTATTTTTTCAGAATTTTTGGATTTACAGAAGTATGAGCTTAATTTGCTTCTCTATAGACTGTTCTGTTTTTGACAGATTCTATTTCGTTGCATTGTGTGCTTATTTTGATGAATCTATGGAGTGTATCAGGGGGTATAAGCCATGGTAAAGTTACAATACAGTAGGTATAATGCAATAACAAAATATGAATGAGTTGTACAACACTTAAATTAGTGAATTGTTTTCTTATACTAACAGATCTCACGAAGGTTTTTGTTAAGTTTTGTGTGATTGAAGTTTTCAAGTTTTGGGTGAGATCACGATGGTTGAAGGAATAAGCAGTGAAAAGAGATTAAGCTTGTGATGCCCATGGCACCCCAAGGTAATATTCGAGGTGAACCAGGCAAGTAAGCTTGGGGATGCCCTGGAAGGCATCGCCTCTTTCTTCTAACGACCATCGGTAATTTTACTTGGAGCTATATATTTATTCGTTACATATCATGAGTTTTGCTTGGAGCGTCTTGTATTATATGAGTCTTTGCTTGTTTTTCTTTTTGGTTTGCCACAATCATCCTTACTGGACACACCTATTTGAGAGAGCCATAATGATGCTATGATTTGTTAGAACTGCTTTATGTGCTTCACTTAAATTTTTTGAGGTATGGAATTGTTCTAGTGCTTCACTTATATCTTTTTGAGCATGGTGGTGCTTTAATTTTGAAGAAATATCCTCTCATGCTTCACTTATATTAATTTGAGAGATGAAAATTTTGAAGAAATATTTGTGCTCTTGTTCTTCACTTAAATTTGTTTGAGAGCTTGTTATAAGCAATGGTAATATGTGAAACTAGTCCCAAAGTGATAGATATTCAAGAGGGATAATAAAAACTATCATGAAGATAATTGGATATTAAAACTTGATTCCTTTCAATATTTTTGCGATATGGAGATAGTAATATGTGAGTCATGTTGGTGAGTAATTATGCTTTAGTAAGAATATTGGTGTTAAGGTTTGTGATTCCCTATGCAAGCACGAAAGTCAATAATTATGCAATGAAGTTACATCCTACTTGTGGTGCATTATTCGGTGTTAGTTATGCTTAATGCTCGTTTATGATCGTTTTTGTTACTTGGGGCATTGCTTCTCAATCTATTTGCTAGCCTTTCCTTGTACTAAGCAGGAATACTGCTTGTGCATCCAAAATCCTAAACCAAGTTGTGCCAAATGAGTCCACCATACCTACCTATATGCGGTATTTCCGTGCCGTTCCAAGTAAATTTGTATGTGCCAACCCTAATTTTCAAAATGTTTTTCCTATTTGTGTGCCCGTACCGCTCATGAAGCGGCAGGGGGTAGCCAATATTTTTCCATGCTAGATATTTTATTCTCACGATGAGTGTTTATTCACTTGTCATTGCATGAGAGTGTGGCAAGGTAATAGGGATGCCCAGTCCCAAAATGAAAAAGAAATTTACTTAATGTTGTCAAATAATAAATTTCCTGGAAAGTGTTGGTATGGAAGGCACCTGTGGATATGACTAGCCATGAATTGTGAAAGAATGGTGGAAAAAGGAATAAACTTTATTTTATGTTTGGGAACCCCCTATGATTCATCTATCATGTAAACTATTGGGAATTCTCGGTCAGTTTTGTTGACGAAAAAGCATGCCTCTCAAAATAGTTTTTATCTCTCAATTTAAGCTATGAGCTCTGGCACCTCTACAAATCTCTGCTTCCCTCTGCGAAGGGCCTATCTATTTACTTTATGCAATTTTTTTGAGTCTTCATCTTCTCTTAAAAAGCACCAACTAGGGAACACTATTATCATACTTGTGCATTGGATGTACCTAATATTTGAGTGTGTTTCATGAATAGATCAATGATTGAGCATAATGGGCCAGGGATAGCTTTCTTTAGTGTTGATATTTTGAAAGACATGGTTGCTTGTTGATATGCTTGAGTATTGAGGTCTTCATGTCAAATTATAGACTATTGCTTTGAATCATCTAAAGTCCAAATGTCCATGCTACAAAAGAAAATAATATGTGATAAATATGATGGGTAGCATTCCACATCAAAAATTCTGTTTTTATCATTTACCTACTCGAGGACGAGCAGGAATTAAGCTTGGGGATGCTGATACGTCTCCAACGTATCTATAATTTTTTATTATTCCATGCTATTAAAGTATGAATCTTGGATGTTTTATACTCACTAGCACATATGCCCGTGTGTTGCAACGGGAGAAAAATTATTATGCATTTAAAGTTAGTGAGAATTATATGTGGAAGTAAAACCTTGTGCGCACGTGATAAAGGAACATTTAGCTTCTTGGTTTCGCCGGGTGTGAAGTAATCAATCCGCTATTTTTTCATTCATTGATCAAGGGCATTTACGACTTTTGTTATGTCATCATACGCCAAAGAAGCCCCATGAATTATTCAATCTACTTTTCCTTTCAATCAAGGAGATTTTAAGGTATGAAGTTTTTGAATATTGTAGGAAACATGAAGCATTTTTTAAATCTTGAACAGTTTTTGAAAATTATGTACACTTTCAGAAAAACATGAACAAAATTTGAAACGGAACATATTTTAAAATTCACATTTTTTTTGAAAACACCAACATTTTTTATAAAAACATGAACATAATTTGAATTTGTGAACATTTTTTTAGAACGGTAACGTGTGTTGAAAATTCATAACATATTTCGAAAATGTGTATCTTTTAACATTATTTTGAATTGTGAAAATTTCACTAAAACAAGAATATATTTTGAGTTTGGAGCATTTTTAAAATTGCCATTTTCTTTTTAGAAATCTCGAACAATTTTGAAAAACAATAAAAGTTTTTGACAAAATGGGAAACTTTTTTCAATTCCGAATATTTTTCAAAATAGCAACAAAATTTTGGAATTATGAACATTTTCTATAATTGGATTTTTTTTGAAATTCTGAAGTTTTTTGAGAATTTGAATTTATGAAATAAATTCTTTAAGAAAAATAAACTTGGAAGTGAAAAAAGAGATAGGAGAAGGAGAATAAAAATAGAAATAAAACACAGAAACAAAGAAAAATGGGCCAGTCCATTATTGTTTGTCGTAAGCTCTGACTATTTGTCACCCTGTGCGGCAAATAGATTTTTCATAGTTGCGTGGGCAGAAAAATAAGTGGGCTGGCTTCCCTGGGCCACAGGGTCATCCCATTATTGTTTGTCCTGTGTGAAGCTCTGACTATTTGTCGCCCTGTGCGGCAAATAGAATTTTCACAGCTGCGTGGGCAGAAAAATAAGTGGGCTGGCTTCGTTGGCCATAGCACGCGGTCCACGTACGAAATTCTGAAAAAGCCTTTTTTTTCTAGGAGTGAACGCATAAGAATTTAGTACCACCTCGGATAGAAAAAAATTCTTTTCGACGGTGAACGAATGAAAAAATTGGTGAAACACACCTTGCTTTATTAGTAGGTATAGATTTACTAGCAACTTTGTATCATTTTTTGGGACTAACCTATTGACATAGTGCCCAGTGCCAGTTGCTGTTTTTTGCTTGTTTTTACTTCGCAGAAAATCAATACCAAACGGAGTCCAAATGCCACAAAACTTTTTGGAGAACTTTTTCTGCCCAGAAGACACCCAGGAGGCCCAAGAAGTGCACCAGAGGGGGCCTATGGGGCCCACTAGGCACCAGGGCGCGCCAGGGCCCCCAAGCGTGCCCTTGTAGGTAGTGGAGTCCACAGGCACCCCCTCCACCGACCTTTGCCTCTATAAATACTCTAAAATCCCAAAAACCCAAGGGAGTCGACAAAACACAATTCCAGCCGCCGTAATTTCCAGAACCACGAGATCCAATCTAGAGGCCTTTTCCGGCACTCTGCCGGAGGGGTCAACAATCACCGAGGGGTTCTTCATCATCCTTGTTGCCCCTCCGATGATGCATGAGTAGTTTACTACAGACCTACGGGTCCTTAGGTTGTAGCTAAATGGCTTCTTCTCTTTTTGATCTTCAATACAATGTTCTCCTTGATGTTCTTGGAGATCTATTTGATGTAATGACTTTTTTTGGTGTGTTTGTTGGGATCCAATGAATTGTGAGTTTATGATCAGATCTATCCATGAATATTATTTGGGTCTTTGCTGAACTCTTTTATGCATGATCTTTATAGCCTCGTATTTCTTCTCCGAAACTTTGGTTTGGTTTGGCCAACTAGATTGATTTTTCTTGCAATGGGAAGAGGTGCTTTGTGATGGGTTCAATCTTGCGGTGCTCAATCTCAGTGATAGAAAGAGACATGACACGCATGTATCGTTGCTATTAAGGATAAAAATATGGGGTCTATTCCGACATGAATAGATCTTCTCTACATCATGTCATCGTTCTTATTGCATTACTCAGTTTTTCCATGAACTTAATACACTAGATGCATGCTGGAAGTCGGTGCAACAAACATGAGTGTTTGCCGCCCTGACTTATGCACAGGTGCGCTGCAAATTCTTGTGTCAAGTGCCAAGTCTCATATACAACTAAGCCAGAGAAACCGCTCTTCGTGAGATCAAGGAGTGAATTAAGAAGATCAAGCATTGGAACAAGACGCAAGTTTCATAACAGGAGCAACCAACTCCAGCAGGAACGAGCCAGAAAGTCAAGCCCCGGTAAGCCTTTCGGGCATGGGTTTCCCGCCAACACCAGCGCTCTGCCTCCGTGAGCAGCTGGCCGCTGATTAGTGAGGTGTCGAGCCCGTAGATGCTTAGGTGGGCATAACCCATGCGTGTCAGCTTACTGGAGGAGTAAATCACCTTTATTGACACCCGTCTTGATGGCGTGTCACGCTAATAGGAGGTAGCTGGATAAGTGGCGCGACGACCTTGCCGGGCTTCAACCTCCACATGACACCTAACAGCGCATTTAATGCGTTTTGTCCTAACTGCCAGAGTTAGGTATGATAGCTCTGTATCAGTCTAATCACCCCTGTAATGACCTTTTTGCCACTGTGGTAACCCCTTAAGCTATAAAAGGAGGGCCAGGGCAACATTAGAAGGGGTTCTAATCATTGCAACCCTCACACATAGGCATTCTTGCAGCTGCTCTCTTCCCACCACTTGCTGGGGGAGAGCGCTCCGGGTACTTGTGCTCAACACCACTAATTCACCCAAAGGCAGGAGTAGGGTTTTATGTCTGCGGGCGGCCCAAACCTGGGTAAAATCGTGCGCTCCTCGTTGTGTTCGCTCTTTGCGTCGATTGCCACCCCTCGTCGAACCAGCAAAGGGGCTCCTCGCCCCATAGATCTGAAGGAAATATGCCCTAGAGGCAATAATAAAGTTGTTATTTATATTTCCTTATATCATGATAAATGTTTATTATTCATGCTAGAATTGTATTAACAGGAAACTTGATACATGTGTGAATACATAGACAAAACACCGAGTCCCTAGTAAGCCTCTACTAGACTAGCTCGTTGATCAAAGATGGTTAAGTTTCCTAACCATAGACATGTGTTATCATTTGATGAATGGGATCACATCATTAGGAGAATGATGTGATGCACAAGACCCATCCGTTAGCTTAGCATAATGATCGTTAAGTGTTATTGCTATTGCTTTCTTCATGACTTATACATATTCCTTTGACTATGAGATTATGCAACTCCCGAATACTGGAGGAACACCTTGTGTGCTATCAAACGTCACAACGTAACTGGGTGATTATAAAGATGCTCTACAGGTGTCTCCGAAGGTGTTTGTTGGGTTGGCATAGATCAAGATTAGGATTTGTCACTCCGAGTATCGGAGAGGTATCTCTGGGCCCCCTCGGTAATGCACATCATGATAAGCCTTGCAAGCAATGTGACTAATGAGTTAGTTACGGGATGATGCATTACGGAATGAGTAAAGAGACTTGCCGGTAACGAGATTGAACTACGTATGAAGATACCGACGATCGAATCTCGGGCAAGTAACATATCGATGACAAAGGGAATGACGTACGTTGTTGTGCGGTTTGACCGATAAAGATCTTCGTAGAATATGTAGGAGCCAATATGAGCATCCAGGTTCCGCTACTGGTTATTGATCGGAGATATGTCTCGGTCATGTCTACATAGTTCTCGGACCCGTAGGGTCCTCCCGGTTGAGATCACGGACATGACGAGGAGTCTCGAAATGGTCGAGAGGTAAAGATTGATATATTGGAAGGTAGTATTCGGACACTGGAAGGGTTCCGAAGTGTATCGGGTACATGCCGGAGTACCGGAGGGGTTACCAGAACCCCCCGGTGGAAGATATGGGCCATATGGGCCATAGGAGGGAGGCTAACCAGCCCACAAGGGGCTAGTGCGCCCCCCACAAGGGAGGAGGCCGAATTGGACTAGGGAAGGGGGTGGCACCCCCCTTTCCTTCTCCCTCTCCCTCTCCTTCCCTCTTTCCACCTCCGGAGAAAGGAAAAGTGGGGAGGGGGGGGGGGGCGAATCCTACTAGGAGTGGAGTTCTAGTAGGACTCCCCCCATGGCGCGCCCCCTTGGTGCCAGGCTCCTCCTCCCCTCCTTTATATACGGGGGCAGGGGGTCACCCTAGAACACAACAGATATTCTCTTAGCCATGTGCGGTGCCCCCCTCCATAGTTTACTCCTCCGGTCATATTGTCGTAGTGCTTAGGCGAAGCCCTGCGCAGATCACATCACCATCACCGTCACCACGCCGTCGTGCTGACGAAACTCTCCCTCGACACTTTGCTGGATCAAGAGTTCGAGGGAGGTCATCGAGCTGAACGTGTGCTGAACTCGGAGGTGCCGTACGTTCGGTACTTGATCGGTTGGATCGTGAAGACGTTCGACTACATCAACCGCGTTAACCTAACGCTTCCGCTTTCGGTCTACGAGGGTACGTGGACACACTCTCCCCATCTCGTTGCTATGCATCTCTTAGATAGATCTTGCGTGAGCGTAGGAATTTTTTTGAAATTGCATGCTACGTTTCCCAACAGTGGCATCTGAGCTAGGTCTATGCGTAGGTGATATGCACGAGTAGAACACAAAGAGTTGTGGGCGATAATAGTCATACTGCTTACCACCAACGTCTTACTTTGATTCGGCGGTATTGTTGGATGAAGCGGCCCGGACCGACATTACATGACCACGTTCATGAGACTGGTTCTACCGACGTGCTTTGCACACAGGTGGCTGGAGGGTGTCTGTTTCTCCAACTTTAGTTGAATCGAGTTTGACTACGGCCGGTCCTGGTTGAAGGTCAAAACAGCACACTTGATGAAAAATCGTTGTGGTTTTGATGCGTAGGTAAGAACGGTTCTTGCTAGAAGCCCGTAGCAGCCACGTAAAACTTGCAACAACAAAGTAGAGGACGTCTAACTTGTTTTTGCAGGGCATGCTGTGATGTGATATGGTCAAGACATGATGTGATATACATTATTGTATGAGATGATCATGTTTTTAAAAAGTTATCGGCAACTGGCAGGAGCCTTATGGTTGTTGCTTTATTGTATGAAATGCAATCGCCATGTAATTGCTTTACTTTATCACTATGCGGTAGCGATAGTCGTAGAAGCAATAGTTGGCGAGACGACAACGACGCTACGATGGAGATCAGGTGTCAAGCCGGTGACGATGGAGATCATGACGGTGCTTTGGAGATGGAGATCAAAGGCACAAGATGATGATGGCCATATCATGTCACATATTTTGATTGCATGTGATGTTTATCTTTTATGCATCTTATTTTGCTTAGTACGGCGGTAGAATTATAAGATGATCCCTCACTAAATTTCAATGTATAAGTGTTCTCCCTGAGTATGCACCGTTGTGACAGTTCGTCGTGCCGAGACACCACGTGATGATCGGGTGTGATAAGCTCTACGTTCACATACAATGGGTGCAAGCTAGTTTTGCTCGTGCAGAATACTCGGGTTAAACTTGACGAGCCTAGCTGTCGGGGACGAATCCACGATCACCTATGGGACCCAGGGAAGGACCCCTTTTACGTTCGGCAGGGAGAGACGGTCGCACGAAGAGCAAATCTAGCGAAGAACACGACAGCGCACGGGAGAGATTTACCCAGGTTCGGGCCGCACGGATGCGTAAAACCCTACTCCTGCTTTTTGGTATATTATCTGGATGATTGTTCTAGCTCCAGGAGCGCTACAGTACAGAGTAGCTGCGTACAATACTGGAGTTCTCAATCTCTAAGTTCCTAACCCCCCTCCACGTTGCCTATGGGCCTCCTTTTATATGCACAAAGGGGTCACCAACAGGTGGCAAACAGTAAAGGTAGAGGTGGAAAGTTGCTACAGTAAGGCTATTATTACTAGGATGACATGTCCTACCTACCACTGACGGCAGGGGACAAGGGCATTAAATGCCCATGCCTTAGCTGTCCAGATACATGTATCTGGACGTCTTGGACGTGGGAAAAGCCTATCCCACCTGCTCCTGCACCGCTAGCTACAGAGTACCGCCGTCTACACAGTGCCCTGCCACGCACGCTTGGAAGGACCCAGAGCACCACGCTGGCAGAGGCACTGGAGCAGCAGCACAGTAGCACCGTGGTACAGTAACGCTTGCCGCGGCAAGACCTTGCCGCACTTGATAGCTTGCTGCAACCAATAGCTTGCCGCGCAAGGTAACTTGCCGGGGCAAGTACCTTGCCGCAGCTGCTATCTTGCCGCAGCCAATACCTTGCCGCAGCCAATGACTTGCCAGGGCAAGTACCTTGCCGCGGCAAGTACTCTGCTACAGCAAACCTCAGGCTGGGCCTCAACTGTCCCTCCCGGCAAGCTCCTCTTGCCGGGGCCTTGACTCTTGCTTTGTATACTTTGTTCTTGAATGGCTTAATAATCTTGAGCTTCTCTCTGGCTGTCCTCCCGTAAGCCTGGCCGCGGGATGCTGCTACTGCCCAGGCACAAGTACGGGGTACTAGGGTACCCCTATTCTAGTACACCGACAGGAGCCCCCGGGCCTGGGCCACACACGGTGCCGGGCGTTGTTGGGCCAGGCCCAAACAGTGCACGGGCACGCGTGGCTGGGATAAGCCGAAGCGTCTCTACGCTGTTTAATTGCATGCTCTCCCACGCGTCGCGCGTTGAATGCGGAGCGTGGGAAGCGTGCGCAGTTATCTCGAATGACGAAGAGGCGGATGGTTCCGCATCTTTCCCCATAAAAGGAGGAACCTGCAGAAGCACTCACACACTCCTCTCACCATTCTCGATCTCCAAATCTCCGCCTTCTTCTTCCTCCGCTCCAAAACAAAGCGGTTTCCCAATCCTCCGCCACCGCGCGCGTCCGCATCTCCCTCGGACCTCAGCTCCGCCTTCGCCATGCCTCCCAAAGGAGAAAAGGGGAAGACAGGGAAGTCCTCAAGTACGGAGACCCAGGCGCAGTTGAAGAGGCAGAAGTACGCGCTCTTCGCTCCGACGCTCACGGGGGCGGATCTGAAGGCCAAGTTCCAAGGCATGTGGGCCGTGAGGACCAAGGCGCATCCGGCCACCCGCGTTCGTCCAGCCACCGATGAGAGCGAAGTGAGCAAGTACCCCTTCTTCGCTTGCTACTTTTGGTGCGGGCTCTGCCCGCCGTACTCGGATTTCTTCAGCGACGTCATGTACACCTTCAATCTCCGTCTGCTGGATCTCACACCGAATGCCGTATCCACCATGGCAATATTCGCGCATCTGTGCGAGAACTTCGTCGGCGTCGCACCCAACACCGCGCTGTTCAGGCATTACTTCACTCCCCGTGCTGAAAAGGGGGAGCCTCTCACTGTCGGCGTCTCGTTCGTTTCAAGATTGGGCGCCAAGGAGCATTATCTGAAGGGGGATCTCCGCCCAAGATGGGGAGAAATCCGGTCTGAATGGTGTTGGATCATTGACGACGACCCGCCACCATACTGTGAGCTTCGTAAGACCCCAGCAGCGCGTGGCACGGACTGGAGCGATCTGGATCCCCAGGACAAGAAGCTGGAGATTGCCGCTACCAGGATCATACGGCTCAGGGAGGCCGGGCTCACCATAGGGATGGTTGGCGCAGACTTCCTCCGCCGCCGCATTGCTCCTCTGCAGCAGAGAGGAAGGCCGGCCTCTGATTGGAAGAACCCAGCCGATATCATGCGGCTGCGCCCTGGACTGATCAACAACTTCACAGTTCTGCAGCACGACTTCTTCATGCGAGAACTGTTCAAGCAAGAGACAGATCCAGAGAAGCGCGACAAGGCGTTCATGCTGCCGAAGCACATCGTGCCCCTTTGCAACAACTCCGCATTGAGTGCAATCATCGCTATGATGCCGCTCTGCAATGCGCACAACGTTGAAGCAACTTGGGACGTGCTGCTCGAAGAAGACGTGCGGCGATTCTTTGACTCCACGGTCGAAAAGCAGGTCCGGGTGGAGGAGTGGCTCGTCCGCAACACCACTGAGCAAGAAATAGAATTCATTGCTTGAAGAGTGGAGGAGGACAGGCTCGCCAGGGAAGCTGGCGACTTTGGTTATACTTTGGCGGAGCTCGACGAGGCACAAAAGGAGAGCTTTGCCGAGCAGGGGATGGTTGCCGGGAAGGGCGAGCTCGCCGCACCCGGCAAGGATGTCGGGCCAGGCCAGCTTGCCGACGAGTCAGGCAGCTTGGAGGATGAGGGCTCCTCTTCCGAGGAGGGCATCGAAAGCCCACCGCAATCAGAGTCCCCAGCCCCTTTGAGGAGGAAACGCCTCCGCAGGCTTGGCAAAGTGGCTGAGCGGCAAGAAGTTCTACAATCGCCGGAGCGCCTTTCGACGCGCTCGACCGCGGCAAGGGCTGGTGCTGCGGGAGCGTCTCACGCGGCCCCGGCAACTGGAGCAGGGTCATCAAAGACCGCTGCTACTACCTCCGCCAAGCGGCCAAGGAGCCCAGCTCCCCCTCCTCCCCCTCCTCACACGGAGGCGGACTTTGATTTTTCCGCTCTCAGCGAAGAGGACGACGAGGAAGAGTAAGTTCCCTTGCCGCGACCCTCAATCTTTGTAAGATTTGGTTTCTGTCTTCACTTGTCGCACTCCGGCCTTGCTTCCGCAGGGAGGAAACCTTGGCGGAGAGGATGAGGAAGAGAGCTAAGGTCTCGACGAGCAAGGCCGTGGTGGTCGTCGAAGATGAGCCCACGGCAACCACCAGGGGAGCGTCTGAGACCATCCCGACCAGTTCGGAGCCCAGCCCTCGTCGCAGCCCCCAGCGTAAGTATTCCAACTACCTTTCGCTGGCGGTCGCTGAGGAACAAGCATTTGTCGCTGACATCCTTGGGCGTGTAGGAGAGGAGCAGCAAGTGGAGCCATCTGAAGGTACTCCAGAAGTACCACCCCCCTCGACCACACCGCCAAGGAGAAGATCTCCGGTAAGGGCTCCCACTAGCGAGCTGAGCCATGAAGAGGAGCCGGCAAGCGCCGAAGCGCCAAGCACCAACGCTGGCGACTCCACCCCAATGACAAACATTGACGGGGGAGGGGAGCCCACCGCTCCTGAGCTCAACACGGGAAAACCCACTTGCCGCAAAACTCTTTCTGCTTTCTTTCTTTTGTCTTCTTGAATTTGTTCCTGAAGCTCTTTTTTGCTTTACTTCTCGGGTTGGCAGAGCCCTCCTCGGTAGAGCCAATGAACATTGACTCTTCTGCCGAGGAGAACACCGCAGGGGCCGTCGACGACGAGGCCGCCAAGGCCGCCGCTGCCAAGGCCGACAAGCTGGCAGCCGACAAGCTTGCCGACGAAGAAGCTGCCAGGGCTGCCGAAGAGGCCGGCAAGGCCGCCGAGGATAATACCGCCAAGGCGCCCACCGATGAAGCCGCCAAGGCTGCTGAAGCTGAGGCCGCCCAGAAGGCTGCTGAGGAGGCCGGCGAGGGAACCGGTGGTCGTACTGATGGCCCTGAGGCCACAGGAGCGCCAGACGCTACTCCGACCACGGGTCCCTCAACCACTGAAGAGGCGGCAGCGCCCAACTCGCCTCCGCCAAGCAAATACATCCGGGTCGGCGAGAACGTCTACGTCAGGCTCCCCTGGACGGCGGGCTCCAGAGCGCCAACCGAGGAGGATGTTGTGGACGAGGAGATCCTTGCCGCTGCCGGGCTCCAGCTTGTGGATGTGCCAGGCGCCAGCAGCAGCAGCACGTCTGAAGAGGAGCAACTGCTCCAAAAGCTGCTGAATCTTCATCACGCCCGACGGGAGAAGCTAGCTTCCAGGGAGGCGCTCATCGAGAAGGCCGAAGCTGACATGTTGAGGTGCGCGGAGATCTTGGCGGACGTCCGTGCGCGATCTCTTAATGCGTTAGAGGTCAAGCGGGCACAGCTGGCCGAAGAACGGCAGGCCCTCCTCCTGATGAAGCAAGACATTGAACAAAAACAGGAGGAGACCGCCAAGGAGTTGTCTGCTCAGGCCGGTGATCTGAACCAGCGGAAAGTGGACCTCGATGCCCATGAAGAGGAACTTGCCGAGCACAAGAAGAAACTTGCCAAAACCCTCCAGCAGAAAGACGAGGAGGTGGCAAGACTTGTCGCAGAGCGGACCCAGGGGCAGGCACAAAAACACCAGAAGGAAATCGAAGCCTTGGCCCAAGAGTACGCCAGCAAGTTGGTGGAGGCCACCAACAGTGTCGCTGCTGCAGAAGTGAGCAGGAAGGAAGTGGAGGAGAAGGTGCCAAGACTAGAGGCCGCCCTCAAGGCAAACGGTGACAAGCTCTCAACGCTTGAAAGTGAGAGGGCAAAGGTGACCCACACTTTGGCGGAGATGCAAGTTACCATAGCCAAGAAGAACAATCTGCTTGCCGCCGCCAACGACTCCATAGCAGACCTGAAGCTGAAGCTGACCACGCTGAAGGAGACGCTCGACACCACCAGAAAGCGCGAAGGGCTTCTAATGACAGAGCTCCAGAAGGAAAAGGGTCTGCTTCAAGATGCTATTGCAACCCACAAGAAGTTTAGGGATAACGTGGGGATCTTCACAGACAGGCTTGCCAGCGCCGCCGAGAGCATCGACAAGGAGCTGACTGCCCTGAAGGTGCCGGACTTCGGGTACTCCACCGACAAGAACACGCAAACTAGCGTCAAGCTAGCCGAGTTCTTCGACGGAGTAGTAGAAGCACTCCAACAGCTCCAAGTCAATCAAAAGGCTCAACTGGCCGACGAGTCATGCAGGCTTTGCCGTGGAGTTCTCCGGAGGTTGTTGGTGAAGATAGCATACAGAAACCCGGGCGTCGACTTCAGCAACATCTTCAAAAGCTTGCCGAAGGGATACGACCCCGCGCCACTAGAGGCCCTTGTCACGCCCATCGTGGAGAGGGTGGACCATATCCAGAGAGTCGAAGGCGAGCACCGCAATTAGAGAGCCCATTCTTCTCCCTCCTTGCCGCCGCTAGACATGTTAAAGAACAATCTGTTTAAGCCACGGCAACTTATCTTGTAATATAACTTGCAATATTTTGGAGTTAATGCATGTCATCTCCCTTGAGCAATTTTTTCTTTGTGTGTATTTGCCCTACGCTTATAGGGAACTTGCCGGTGCGCGCACCATTGCCGCGAGCGCTGGGTGCGGGACTTCAGCAGCCTGCTGGTGGTGCCGCTGCCGGCAAGCAACCTTGTCGCGCTCAGTGCAGCCACTTAGGTTGTTGAGCGGACTCAAAACAAGATAAGGGCGCGACCGATTACGCTTAGGTTCCGTCGCGCACAGGTTTTCCATACAAAGAGTAGTATCGTTTAAGGAAAATAACCTTGAAAATAAAAAAGAATTTGATTGCTCAAACTTCGGCACTTAGCTTTGTCGTTGATCTCTCCGCGGCAAGGTCTTGTCACTGCTCGCCGCTGCCTTCTTCCCGGCAAGGCAAAGTTTCTTTGAACGACGCCTGGTCCATATCATTATCCCATCCCCCCCGGCAAACTTGTGCGCGAGGGAAGCTTCTGTCTCTTTGAGAAAAAGAAAGAAGAGAAAATAACGATATAGGAGCTTGGTGGCTCGTTAATGCTTACCGGGGAGGCTGTACTTCACAGTATGTCAGATAATCATGCAAAATAAAAGTAAACATGAAATTGTCAAAAACTGCGAAATACAAAAGCTTTATTTATGCACAGGGTCTGCGCCTGGCTTTGTACAAAGGATTACATGCAACAGCGGCAAGACTTGTACAAAAGGTGGTTGCCAGGGAAGGGTCCGGCAACCGCGCCTTATGGGTAAAACTTACGAAGATTCTCAATGTTCCAAGAGTTGATCACTGGAATGCCATCCTCGGTCTCCAGGCGGACAGCGCCAGGCCTGGTGACTCGTTTCACCCGATAAGGGCCTTCCCACTTCGGCGTCAACTTGTTTGAATTCATGGCCGACTGAACGCGCCGAAGAACAAGGTCGCCTTCCTCGAGACTTCTGGCATTAACTTTGCGGCTATGGTAGCGACGCAAAGCTTGCTGGTAGCGAGCAGCTCTCACAGCAGCCTGAAGACGATCCTCCTCGAGGAGCACAGCGTCATCTTGCCGCAGTTGCTCTTGCTCAAGCTCATCGTAAGCGAGCACTCGAGGTGACCCGTATACGAGTTCTGTGGGGAGAACTGCCTCTGCTCCATAGACTAGAGCAAAAGGCGTCTGGCCAGTAGCTCGATTTGGCGTCGTCCTGATCGACCAAAGAACCACTGGCAGCTCCTCGATCCAGTTCTTGCCGCACTTGCGCAGCCTGTCGAAAGTTCTCGTCTTGAGCCCACGCAGCACTTCAGCATTTGCCCTTTCAGCTTGACCGTTGCTTTGCGGGTGAGCAACAGAAGCGAAACAGACCTTGGCGCCAAGGTCTTCGACATACTGCATGAAGGCGTGGCTCGTGAACTGGGTACCGTTGTCGGTGATGGTCCTGTTAGGAACACCAAAGCGACAAACAATTCCCTTGAAGAACTTGATGGCTGATTGTGCTGTCACCTTCCTCACTGCTTCCACTTCCAGCCACTTCGTGAACTTGTCGATGGCCACATACAAGTACTCGAAGCCCCCGGTGGCACGGGGAAAAGGGCCGAGGATGTCGAGCCCCCAGACCGAAAATGGCCAGGAGAGAGGGATTGTCTGGAGAGCTTGAGCTGGCTGATGAATCTGCTTGGAATGAAACTGGCACGCTTCACACTTGGTTACTAGTGCAGTTGCATCCTGGAGGGCGGTGGGCCAAAAGAAACCTTGCCGGAAAGCCTTTCCAGCAAGGGCTCTTGACCCTATGTGGTGACCACATATGCCTCCATGAATCTCCGCCAATAGCTCCTGTCCCTCTTCCCGGGGAATACACTTCAATTTCACACCGTTTGGTCTTTTTCTGCACAGCATGTCATCGACAAATTGATACATATTGGACCGACGGGCTACTTTCTCCGCTTCTTCCTGCTCTTCGGGAAGTTCTCCTGTCTGAAGGAAACGGACGATCTGCTGCGCCCACACTGGAGCCTGTGGCTCGACAACGAGGACTAAAGGCATTTCTTCTGCTGCGGGAACATCAGGCCCTGCGGCAAGAGCTTGTCGCTCTACCAGAGCCGGCCGTTCCCCGACGAGCTTGGCGGGAACAGCTGCTTCAATGACAAGAGCCTGGGGCCCTGCTGGAGCGTGCTGTCCTTCAACAAGCTCGTCGGGAGCAGTTGCTTCAACGACGGAAGCCCAAGGCCTCGTCGGAGCATCTTGCTCCTCAGCGCTTTGATCAGGAGCGCCTGCTTCAACGACAAGGAGCCGAGGTCTTGTCGGAGCAAGTTGCCCCTTTGCATCTTGCCTAGGAGCACCCGCTTCAACGACAAGAGCGTGAGGCCTTGTCGGAGCAAGTTGCCCCTCTGCATCTTTGACGCTGGCTTTGGCAGCCTTCTTGCCGGCGGCTTCGGGGAGCTCTGCCGGGAAGTAGTCGCCAGAAGCCAACTTCCTCTTCCTGCCTTGCCCAACTGATGGCGTCACGGATGGCTGAGTTAGTTGGAGCACAAAAGTGCCTGGTTCCACAGGCAATTTGAGTGCGGCGCGCTTTGACAAACCATCGGCAATGTCATTCTCAGCACGTGGGACGTGCTCCATTTGTAGGCCGTCAAAGCGTTCTTCCAACTTCCTCACCTCATCTACATAAGCTTCCATCAATGGGCATTGGTAGTTCTTGTTCACTTGCCTGACGACAAGCTGCGAATCTCCCCTGACAATAAGCTTCTTGATCCCAAGGTCTGCCGCGATCCTGAGACCGGCAAGCAACCCCTCATACTCTGCAGTATTGTTCGTCGCCTGTTCCTTGGGAAAGTGCATTTGGACCACGTACTTGAGGTGCTCTCCGGTGGGTGCGACAAGCAGTACGCCAGCACCGGCGCCTTGCAGCGAAAAGGCACCATCAAAGTACATAAGCCACTCTTTGCTTGTCTCCTTGCCGGGGAGAGTCGTCTCTGGGATTTCTTCGTCTGGCGTTGGTGTCCATTCTGCGACAAACTCTGCCAAAGCTTGGCTCTGTATGGTTGATGTACTCTCAAACTTGAGACCAAAGCTCGACAACTCCAACGCCCACTCGACAATCCTGCTTGTCGCTTCTGGATTTTGCAAAATCCTTTTCAGCGGGAAGCGAGTAACGACGGTAACTTCATGTGCTTGAAAGTAATGGCGCAGGTTTCTCGAGGCCATGAGAAGGCCGAAAAGCAGCTTCTGCACACCAGAATACCTTGACCTAGCTCCCTGCAGAAGAGAGCTGACAAAGTAGACCGGGCGCTGCACCATTTTCTTTTTTTGTATCACTTCGCCTGACTGCGTAGACGAATCCTTGTCGGCACCAAAACTTGTCGGGGGAGCCCCCAGCTTGTCGCTGGACGTGCTTGCCGCAGTTACTGCCTCCTCATCCACCTCTCTCTCCGCTACTAGCGCAGCACTAACCACTTGATTGGTTGCCGCTAGATACAGTAACAACTTCTCTTGTGGTTTAGGTGCGACAAGTATTGGAGGAGAGGAGAGGTATCTCTTCAAGTCTTGCAGCGCTGCCTCCGCCTCCGGAGTCCATTTCAATGGACCTGCCTTTTTTAAGATTTTGAAAAATGGCAGGGCGCGCTCAGCTGACTTGGAGATAAACCTACTGAGAGCAGCAACACAGCCGGCAAGTCGTCGTACATCCTTGATGCGCTTCGGTGCCTCAATTTGCTCAATGGCTTTGATCTTGTCAGGATTGGCTTCAATCCCACGTTGAGACACAAAGAACCCGAGAAGCTTGCTGGAGGGAACTCCAAACACGCACTTCTCGGGGTTGAGCTTCAGGTTGATCTTGCGCAGATTTACAAAAGTTTCTTCTAGATCTTGAACCAAAGTAGCCCTATCCTTGCTTTTGACCACTATATCATCCATATAGGCTTCCACATTTCTGTGCAGCTGAGGCTCAAAAGCAATCTGGACGGCTCTTGCAAATGTTGAACCAGCATTTTTCAAACCAAATGGCATACGTATGAAACAGTATGTGCCACAGGGTGTGATAAATGCGGTCTTTTCCTCATCTTCCTCAGCCATGAAGATTTGATGATACCCTGAATATGCGTCAAGAAATGAAAGCAAATCACATCCTGCCGTGGAGTCAACAATCTGGTCTATGCGGGGCAAAGGAAATGGGTCTTTGGGACAAGCTTTATTGACATCAGCGAAATCAATACAAAGCCTCCATTTTCCATTCGCTTTGCACACGACAACAGGATTGGCCAACCACGTAGGATGGAGCACTCCTCTGACAAGGCCTGCTGCTTCCAACTTCTTGATTTCTTCCGCAATAAACTCTTGCCGCTCCACAGCTTGCTTTCTGGCTTGACGGGCCTCGCGTGGGGAGAGACGGCAAGGTGGTGCTCAATTACTTTCCTGGGAACACCGGGGATGTCGGACGGTTGCCATGCAAACACGTCGACATTCGCCCGCAGGAAAGCAACGAGCGCGCTTTCCTATTTGTTGTCAAGTGTGGCACTGATGGTGAAGGAACCACCAGTGCCGTCCTCCTTGGCGGGCACCTTCTTTGTCACCAGCGGAGCGGCTTTGTTCTTCTTGCACTTGCCGGTGGAGCTCTCTGGTGCGTTCTCGACGGCAGCGCAGCACTCCAAAGAGGTGCGCTTGCCGGAGTGGGCACAGGAGCTCTTGCCGGACTTCCTCTTGTTCGGGGACGAATCCACGATCACCTATGGGACCCAGGGAAGGACCCCTTTTACGTTCGGCAGGAAGAGACGGTCGCACGAAGAGCAAATCTAGCGAAGAACACGACAGCGCACGGGAGAGATTTACCCAGGTTCGGGCCGCACGGATGCGTAAAACCCTACTCCTACTTTTTGGTATATTATCTGGATGATTGTTCTAGCTCCAGGAGCGCTACAGTACAGAGTAGCTGCGTACAATACTGGAGTTCTCAATCTCTGAGTTCCTAACCCCCCTCCACGTTGCCTATGGGCCTCCTTTTATACGCACAAAGGGGTCACCAACAGGTGGCAAACAGTAAAGGTAGAGGTGGAAAGTTGCTACAGTAAGGCTATTATTACTAGGATGACATGTCCTACCTACCACTGACGGCAGGGGACAAGGGCATTAAATGCCCATGCCTTAGCTGTCCAGATACATGTATCTGGACGTCTTGGACGTGGGAAAAGCCTATCCCACCTTCTCCTGCACCGCTAGCTACAGAGTACCGCCGTCTACACAGTGCCCTGCCACGCACGCTTGGAAGGACCCAGAGCACCACGCTGGCAGAGGCACTGGAGCAGCATCACAGTAGCACCGTGGGACAGTAACGCTTGCCGCGGCAAGACCTTGCCGCACTTGATAGCTTGCCGCAACCAATAGCTTGCCGCGCAAGGTAACTTGCCGGGGCAAGTACCTTGCCGCAGCTGCTATCTTGCCGCAGCCAATGACTTGCCGGGGCAAGTACCTTGCCGCGGCAAGTACTCTGCTACAGCAAACCTCAGGCTGGGCCTCAACTGTCCCTCCCGGCAAGCTCCTCTTGCCGGGGCCTTGACTCTTGCTTTGTATACTTTGTTCTTGAATGGCTTAATAATCTTGAGCTTCTCTCTGGCTGTCCTCCCGTAAGCCTGGCCGCGGGATGCTGCTACTGCCCGTGCACAAGTATGGGGTACTAGGGTACCCCTATTCTAGTACACCGACACTAGCATATGCAGATATGGCCTCGGAACACTGAGACCGAAAGGTCGAACATGAATCATATAGTAGAGATGATCAACATAGAGATGTTCACCATTGAAAACTACTCCATCACACGTGATGATCGGACATGGTTTAGTTGATATGGATCACGTGATCATTTAGATGACTAGAGGGATGTCTATCTAAGTGGGAGTTCTTAAGTAATATGATTAATTGAACTTAATTTATCATGAACTTAGTCCTGGTAGTATTTGCAAATTATGTTGTAGATCAATAGCTCGCGTATAGCTCCCTTGTTTTATTTTTGATATGTTCCTAGAGAAAACTAAGTTGAAAGATGATAGTAGCAATGATGCGGACTGGGTCCGTGATCTGAGGAATATCCTCATTGCTGCACAGAAGAATTATGTCCTTGATGCACCGCTAGGTGACAGACCTATTGCAGGAGTAGATGCAGATGTTATGAACGTTTGGCAAGCTCGATATGATGACTACTTGATAGTTTAGTGCACCATGCTTTATGGCTTAGAACCGGGACTTCAAAAACGTTTTGAACGCCACGGAGCATATGAGATGTTCCAAAGAGATGAAATTGGTATTTCAGACTCATGCCCATGTCGAGAGGTATGAGACCTCTGACAAGTACTTTGCCTACAAGATGTAGGAGAATAGCTCAGCTAGTGAGCATGTGCTCAGAATGTCTGGGTACTACAATCGCTTGAATCAAGTGGGAGTTAATCTTCTAGATAAGATAGTGATTGACAGAGTTCTCTAGTCACTATCACCAAGTTACTAGAACTTCGTGATGAACTATAATATGCAAGGGATGACGAAAACGATTCCCAAGCTCTTCGCGATGCTGAAATCAACGAAGGTAGAAATCAAGAAATAGCATCAAGTGTTGATGGTTGACAAGACAACTAGTTTCAAGAAAAAGGGCGAGGGCAAGAAAGGGAACTTCAAGAAGAATAGCAAGCAAGTTGCTACTCCCGGGAAGAAACCCAAGTCTGGACCTAAGCCTGAAACTGAGTGCTTCTACTGCAAAGGAAATGGTCACTTGAAGCTTAACTGCCCCAAATACTTGGCGGATAAGAAGGATGGCAAAGTGAACAAAGGTATATTTGATATACATGTTATTGATGTGTATTTTACTAGTGTTCATAGTAGCCCCTGGGTATTTGATACCGGTTCAGTTGCTAACCTTAGTAACTCAAAACAGGAGTTCCAAAATGAACATAGACTAGTTAATGACGAGGTGACGATGTGTGTTGGAAGTGATTCCACGGTTGATAAGATCACCATCGCACACTCCCTCTACCTTTAGGATTAGTGTTGGACCTAAATAAATGTTATTTCGCGTTTGCGTTGAGCATGAATATGATTGGATCATGTTTATTGCGATACGGTTATTCATTTAAGTCAGAGAATAATTGTTGTTCTGTTTACATGAATAAAACCTTCTATGGTCATACACTCAATATAAATGGTTTATTGAATCTCGATTGCAGTGATACAAATATTCATAATATTGATGCCAAAAGATGCAAAGTTGATAATGATAGTGCAACATATTTGTGGCACTGCCGTTTAGGTCATATTGGTGTAAAGCGCATGAAGAAACTTCCTGAAGATGGGCTTTTGGAATCACTTGATAATGAATCATTTGATACCTGCGAACCATGCCTCATGGGCAAGATGACTAAAACTCCGTTCTCCGGAACAATGGAGCGAGCCAATGACTTATTGGAAATAATACATAACGATGTATGCATTCCGATGAGTATTGAGGCTCGAGGCGGGTATCGTTATTTTCTGACCTTCACAGATGATTTAAGCAGATATGGGTATATCTACTTAATGAAACACAAGTCTGAAACATTTGAAAAGTTCAAAGAATTTCGGAGTGAAGTGGAAAATCATCGTAACAAGAAAATAAAGTTTCTACGATCTGATCGCGGAGGCGAATATTTGAGTTACGAGTTTGGTCTTCATTTAAAACAATGTGGAATAGTTTCGCAACTCACGCCACCTGGAACACCACAGAGTAATGGTGTGTCCGAACGTCGTAACCGTACTTTATTAGATATGGTGCGATCTATGATGTCTCTTACCGATTTACCACTATCGTTTTGGGGTTATGCATTAGAGACAACTCCATTCACGTTAAATAGGGCACCATCTAAATCCGTTGAGACGACACCGTATGAACTGTGGTTTGGCAAGAAACCTAAGCTGTCGTTTCTTAAAGTTTGGGGTTGCGATGCTTATGTGAAAAAGCTTCAGCCTGATAAGCTCGAACCCAAATCGAAGAAGTGCGTCTTCATAGGATACCCAAAAGAAACTGTTGGGTACACCTTCTATCACAGATTCGAAGGCAAGATCTTTGTTGCTAAGAATGGATCCTTTCTAGAGAAGGAGTTTCTCTCGAAAGAAGTGAGTGGGAGGAAAGTAGAACTTGATGAGGTAATTGTACCTTCTCTCGAATTGGAGAATAACTCATCACAAAAAATAGTTCCCATGATGCCTACACCAATTAGTGAGGAAGCTAATGATGATGATCATGAAACTTCAAATCAAGTTACTACCGAACCTCGTAGATCAACCAGAGTACGTTCCGCACCAGAGTGGTACGGTAATCCTGTTCTGGAAGTCATGTTACTAGACCATGACGAACCTATGAACTATGAGGAAGCGATGATGAGCCCAGATTCAACAAAATGGCTCGAGGCCATGAAATCTGAGATGGGATCCATGTATGAGAACAAAGTGTGGACTTTAGTTGACTTGCCCGATGATCGGCAAGCCATAGAGAAAAAATGGATCTTTAAGAAGAAGACTGACGCTGATGGTAATGTTACTGTCTACAAAGCTCGACTTGTTGCAAAAGGTTTTCGACAAGTTCAAGGAGTTGACTACGATGAGACCTTCTCACCCGTAGCGATGCTTAAGTCTATCCGAATCATGTTAGCAATTGCCGCATTTTATGATTATGAAATCTGGCAAATGGACGTCAAAACTGCATTCCTCAATGGATTTCTTAAAGAAGAGTTGTATATGATGCAACCAGAAGGTTTTGTCAATCCTAAAGGTGCTAACAAAGTGTGCAAGCTCCAGTGATCCATTTATGGACTGGTGCAAGCCTCTCGTAGTTGGAATATACGCTTTGATAGTGTGATCAAAGCATATGGTTTTATACAGACTTTTGGAGAAGCCTGTATTTACAAGAAAGTGAGTGGGAGCTCTGTAATATTTCTGATATTATATGTAGATGACATATTGCTGATTGGAAATGATATAGAATTTCTGGATAGCATAAAAGATACTTGAATAAGAATTTTTCAATAAAAAGACCTCGGTGAAGCTGCTTAAGTATTGAGCATCAAGATCTATAGGGATAGATCGAGACGCTTAATAGGACTTTCACAAAGCATATAACTTGACAAAGTTTTGAAGGAGTTCAAAAAGAATCAGTCAAAGAAAGAGTTCTTGCCTGTATTCAAGGTATAAAATTGAGTAAGACTCAAAGCATGACCACGGCAGAAGATAGAGAGAGAATGAAAGTCATTCCCTATGCCTCAGCCATAGGTTCTATAAAGTATGCCATGCTGTGTACCAAACCTGTTGTGTACCTTGCCATGAGTTTGTCAAGGGGGTACAATAGTGATCCAAGAGTAGATCACTAGGCAGCGGTCAAAAATTGTCCTTAGAGGACTAAGGAAATGTTTCTCGGTTATGGAGGTGATGAAGAGTTCGTCGTAAAGAGTTACGTCGATGCAAGCTTTTACACTGACCCAGATGACCCTGAGTCTCAATCTGGATACATTTTGAAAGTGGGAGCAATTAGCTAGAGTAGCTCCATGCAGAGCATTGTAGACATAGAATTTTTGCAAAATACATACGGATCTGAATGTGGCAGACCCTAGTACTCTTTGGGTGTTAATCACATAGCGATGTGAACTAGATTATTGACTCTAGTAAACCCTTTGAGTGTTGGTCACATGGTGATGTGAACTATGGGTGTTAATCACATAAAGATGTGAACTATTGGTGTTAAATCACATGGTGATGTGAACTAGATTATTGACTCTAGTGCAAGTGGGAGACTGAAGGAAATATGCCCTAGAGGCAATAATAAAGTTGTTATTTATATTTCCTTATATCATGATAAATGTTTATTATTCATGCTAGAATTGTATTAACCGGAAACTTGATACATGTGTGAATACATAGACAAAACACCGAGTCCCTAGTAAGCCTCTACTAGACTAGCTCGTTGATCAAAGATGGTTAAGTTTCCTAACCATAGACATGTGTTGTCATTTGATGAACGGGATCACATCATTAGGAGAATGATGTGATGGACAAGACCCATTCGTTAGCTTAGCATAATGATCGTTAAGTTTTATTGCTATTGCTTTCTTCATGACTTATACATATTCCTTTGACTATGAGATTATGCAACTCCCGAATACCGGAGGAACACCTTGTGTGCTATCAAACGTCACAACGTAACTGGGTGATTATAAAGATGCTCTACAGGTGTCTCCGAAGGGGTTTTTTGGGTTGGCATAGATCAAGATTAGGATTTGTCACTCCGAGTATCGGAGAGGTATCTCTGGGCCCTCTCGGTAATGCACATCATATGAAGTCTTGCAAGCAATGTGACTAATGAGTTAGTTACGGGATGATGCATTACGGAACGAGTAAAGAGACTTGCTGGTAACGAGATTGAACTAGGTATGAGGATACCGATGATCGAATCTCGGGCAAGTAACATACCGATGACAAAGGGAATAACGTATGTTGTCATTGTGGTTTGACCGATAAAGATCTTCATAGAATATGTGGGAACCAATATGATCATCCAGGTTCCGCTATTGGTTATTGATCGGAGACATGTCTTGGTCATGTCTACATAGTTCTCGAACCCGTAGGGTCCGCACGCTTAACGTTCGATGACGATTTGTATTATGAGTTATGTGTTTTGGTGACCGAAGATTGTTCGGAGTCCCGGATGAGATGACGGACATGACGAGGAGTCTCGAAATGGTCGAGAGGTAAAGATTGATATTTGGAAGGTAGTATTCGGACACCGGAAGGGTTCCGAAGTGTATTGGGTACATGCCGGAGTACCGGAGGGGTTACCGGAACCCCCCGATGGAAGATATGGGCCATAGGGGCCATAGGAGGGAGGCTAACCAGCCCACAAGGGGCTGGTGCGCCCCTCACAAGGGAGGAGGCCGAATTGGACTAGGGAAAGGGGTGGTGCCCCCCTTTCCTTCTCCCTCTCCTTCCCTCTTTCCACCTCCGGAGAAAGGAAAAGTGGGGGGGGGGCGAATCCTACTAGGAGTGGAGTCCTAGTAGGACTCACCCCATGGCGCACCCCCTTGGTGGCCGGCCTCCTCCTCCCCTCCTTTATATACGGGGGCAGGGGGGCACCCTAGAACACAACAGATATTCTCTTAGCCGTGTGCGGTGCCCCCTCCACAGTTTACTCCTTCGGTCATATTGTCGTAGTGCTTAGGCGAAGCCCTGCGCGGATCACATCACCATCACCATCACCACGCCGTCGTGCTGACGAAACTCTCCCTCGACACTTTGCTGGATCAAGAGTTCGAGGGACGTCATCGAGCTGAACGTGTGCTGAACTCGGAGGTGCCGTACATTCGGTACTTGATCGATTGGATCGTGAAGACGTTCGACTACATCAACCGCGTTAACCTAATGCTTCCGCTTTCGGTCTACGAGGGTACATGGACACACTCTCCCCCTCTCGTTGCTATGCATCTCCTAGATAGATCTTGCGTGAGCGTAGGATTTTTTTTGAAATTGCATGCTACGTTTCCCAACAAGATCGCCGGCTCCACGTCGACACTGGATAGCGGTCGATGTGTGGAGTAATAGTTGTAGATGCAGGCAGGGGTTGGTTTACTAATCTTGGATGTGATGCCTATATACATGATCATTGCCTTGGATATCGTCATAATTATTTGCTTTTGTGTCAATTGCCCAACAGTAATTTGTTTACCCACCGTATGTATTTTCTCGAGAGAAGCCTCTAGTGAAATCTACGGCCCCGGGGTCTATTTCCTATCATATTAAAACCAAAAATACCTTGCTACACTGTCGGATTCAGGGCTCCGCAGACCCAAAGAAGGTTCAAACTCTGGGGCGTGTGCGAAGAACTCAACCTATCCAGCCAACCAAACGCGCCGCCCCACAGCCTAGCTCGAAGAACAGGGAAGACGATGGACACGGCAATTTACCCAGGTTCGGGCCACCTTACGGTGTAATACCCTACTCCTTCTTTATGGTGGATTAGCCTCACGAGGGGCTGAGGATGAACTAGTACAGAGGATGAACAAGCTCGCGAGGCTTGCTCTGGTGAGAGTGAGTGGTTCCGGGTCCGACCCCCTCCTATGGTGGTGGCTAACCTATATATAGTGGCCTCGGTCCTCTTCCCCGAAAATGAAGGTGGGAAGGGATTCCACAACGGCCAATTTGAAATGGGACAAGTAGTACATCTTATCCTGACAAAAGGTGGTCTTCGCCTGCAAAGCTTCTGGCCGTGACGCTGCGGTGGGCTCGGCGATGACATCCGTCCTGCCGTCCTAGCGGTCTTGGTCTCGTTGCACGAGAATGGAAACCTTTGGGTGATTCCTCGAGACCCCGCGCATGCGCTTGCCTCTTTAGAACCAAAGAGGAAACCTACCGCTCTGCGCTCGCTGGCGCCCGCCTGGCCTTGGTCGTCATGGCTTGCATCACCTCAACCTCATGAGGTGGGTACCTGCATAGAAATCTCCGCTCCTCAGGAGCCAGCCTAAGGAGGCCGCTCCCTCCGGAGGTCTTGATGTCGCCCGCCTCGCGAGGCTTGGCCCCTTGCGAGGGTCTTGTCTCGTTGGTGTCGTAGATGGGCCGTACCAGGCCGTCGATGGAGCCATGCCACGGGCCGCAGGCAGGCAAGTCTGGGTACCCTGGTTCCCAGAACGCCGACATGCACTTTTTCTTTATTTATTTATTTTAGTTAGATCTATTTATCAAATCTCATACAATTTAATCTATCTCAATACCGAGGAGGGATTGACAACCCCTCTTACGCGTTGGGTTGTAAGTTTTTGTGGTTTGTGTGCAGGTGCTATTTACATAGTGTTGCTTGGTTCTCCTACTAGATTGATAACCTTGGTTTCATAACTGAGGGAAAATACTTACCGTTGCTGTGCTGCATTATCCTCTCCTCTTCGGGGAATTACCAACGCAGATACAAGCAATCACTCGTCTTGAGAGATAATTTTATGTGAGGGACCGCCCACCAGAAGTAGACCATTGTATCCTATGATGCAGGTACTAACTTAGTCACAACATGACATAGTCGTAATACCCTAACTCCTTTCCGTGCCTGTACCAAACGAGGCAGTACCTAGCTAGATGCCAGCAATCTCATCTAAAGCATCACATACTTCTCTTAGTTTATTTCCTATGTTTAGTTTAGTATTTATTTTCCATTCTCTCTAGTTTAGTTTTATTCCTTGCTTTTTACCGTTCCCTTGCAACTTACTTAAGTGAGCTATTTCCAAACTCCAGTTTGGGTGTCAGCGTGGTTGTGTAAGTGACGACACAACTGCGGGTATTGTGGTGCCATCTTATTCGCTCCTTGTGGGATCGACAAACCTTACTTATCAGGAAATCGCTACATAGCCGTGTGCACTTGCATGCCCTCAACCTATATATACTAGGGGTTTTTGCTCTATTGTTTCATACAAGTTTTGGAGCCTCCTCTAGTTCTAGTTGGTCCTAGTTGACTAATTAGAGCTAGGCTAATCCTCTTGTCCTCATAATTAGAAGCCATGTGTGGTTCTAATCTCCTCCCTCTAATTCTCC
The DNA here is from genome assembly GCA_011799875.1 of Thinopyrum elongatum. Taxonomy (NCBI): domain Eukaryota; kingdom Viridiplantae; phylum Streptophyta; class Magnoliopsida; order Poales; family Poaceae; genus Thinopyrum; species Thinopyrum elongatum. Next base: position 552,557,412 of record CM022300.1, on the reverse strand, counting down.
GGCAATGATTAGCTCTGGACGGCGAAGCTCTGCCTGATCATTAAGGTTACACACTTGCAACCAAGTAGAGAGGCTGTGCTTTTGGTCTTCAGTTCGAGGGATTGTTCATGGGCGGTATGAGGGATCATTCATCGACAGTTCGAGGGACTCCAAGTACGATCTACACCGACACATTCTTCTTTTGCTGCATCTCGGTGATGGTAACGATCATGATCCCAACCCGTTATGCATCTTCATATTGATCTTGGTTGATCGTAGGTGTGATTTTTTTTGTTTTCTACTATGTTTCCCAACAGTGGTATTAGAGCAGGCTTATGAGTAAGTGCAGGTTGCGATCTAGATCACATGTGATTGTGAGGGTTGATGTTCTTGCTATGCTTCCCTTGAGTGTTGCTTCGGTTCAATTCATCGACGGCATGGTGTAGCTTTCACGAGGTTCTGACAATTGATTGGCTTTGGCTGTCGACGATCTGCTAACAGTTCCTTGGGCTTCACCATAGTTGATAATAGTGAACCATCACATACACAAGAGGGTACCGAAGATGGATGATCTTCTAGGGGGTGACGCGTGTTTGACGAAGTTTAGTGTGGGGCTAGAGATTTTAAATAAGCCTCTTGTTTCACACGCACCGAAACTTAATCTAGCATCAAGAATCATCGCCTAAATTTTGGACATAGGTAGCTAGTATTACTTGTTAAAACTGGTTAACCGCGTAGCTAAATTTTTGCTAAACCTATTAGAGGACGTCTAACTTGGTTTTGCAGGGTATGCATATGATGTTGTATAGCCTTCGTCATGATAATGAGTTTATGTATGAGATGGCTATATGTTGTAATGTTAAGTGGCATGCGTGTCACCGCATGATTGTCGGTGTCAAAACCGGTGGATCTTGGGTAGGGGGTCCCGAGATGTGGATCTTAGATCAACGGGGAACAAGGGACTAGGGGCACGATGTTTATCCAGGTTTGGGCCCTCTCTAAGAGGTAAAACCCTACATCATGCTTGATTATATTGCTTGTGTATATGAGGATTACAGAGTCGATCTACCACGAGATCAGATGAACTAAACCCTAGACTAGTAGGATGATGGTCTTTGTTCAAGCCTCTACGGACTAAACCCTCAGGTTTATATAGGCACCAGGGGTACTAGGGTTACACATGGTTGGTTACAACAAGAGGATAAACATGCTGAATCTCTATCTTGCCTTGGAGTACACACCAAGACACAAAAGTTCTCCCATTCGGGTATGACGCTGTACAATAGTCTGGCCTTCCAGTAGATGCAGTGCGGCCCGACTGTCCGGCCCATGAGAGTTAGGCCGGCAGCCCGAGGACCCCCTAGTCCAGGACTCCCTCAGTAGCCCCCAAACTGGCCTCCAACGCCGGAGTTTATAATTGTCAGCTGTCTTGCACGTCCCAAAGTCTTTGGCTTGCGGGGCGAGTTCTTCATCCTTTCCTTGTTCGGCCGCTTCAGTAGTTCGGTTATGCGCTCAATTAAGTAGTATCCGGAATCAGGATTATGGTTCTTACTTAGCCTTGAAGGCAAACCACTCGAGTGTGAACAATGCCTTTGCCTGGCAACTTTCGGCGAAGGGTCACACCCGGTCATAAACGCCAAATCGTGGTGAGCTCTTTGATGCGCTGTTCGAGGCAGCCCCTTCGCAGGCGCGTCTCATCAAGGTGGGGACAGTGTCAGTTTTTTACGGGATATGATTAATGATTTCCATTATCCCACTCGGGCATAACGTCGCGATTATATCGGGAAGTGGCATGGCCCAGGCGCAATTAAAGGACTGTTGGTATCCACGGTAGCTTATAAAAGGGGAACGGCCACCGCTATCAGCGTACGCCTGCTCCTTCTTCTCGCTGCCACTTTCCCAATATTTGGAGCTGCAGCGCCCCGTGCCAAAGGGAAATCCCTTTGAGCCACCCCCACTCTCCAGCGATGGCTGGATCTTGTGCCAAAGGCAAGTGGGAGGCCTGCATCGTCACCAATGATGACATTGAGGAGCTGAAGCGCGCTAGCTAACTTGCGGCCAACATCGCTCACAGGGCCCCTGAGGAGGGCCAGGTCATCCCCATGCCCCGACCGGGCGAGAGGGTGATGTTCGTCCCTCACTTCATCCGGGGTCTGGGCTTCCCACTCCACCCCTTCGTCAGGGGGCTGATTTTCTTCTACGGGCTGGATTTCCACGACTTGGCCCTGAACTCCTTCCTCCACATCTCGGCCTTCATCGTCATCTGCGAGGCCTTCTTGCGAGTCCATGCACACTTTGGCTTGTGGTTGAAGGTATTCAACGTCAAGCCGAAGATAGTCGACAGCCAGCAGGCAGACTGCGGCGGGGCAATGATCAGTAAGCTCGCCCGAGTCGAGTGGCCAGAGGGTACGTTCATTGATACTGTCAAGGTTTGGTAGAAGGAGTGGTTCTATATCATGGAACCACGGGATGCGGCCTGGACGACGGCTCCTGAAGTCAGATCTGGACCCCCGACGAGGCTAACCTCGTGGACCAAAAAGAGTCTCGACTGGGGGCTCATCACGGAGGTGAAGGCGCTACAGACGCGCGTGATGACCCACAAGTATAGGGTACCAATCATAGTCCTTTCGATAAGTAAGAGTGTCGAACCCAACGAGGAGCAAAAGGAAATGACAAGTGGTTTTCAGCAAGGTAATTTCTGCAAGCACTGAAATTGCCGGTAACAGGTAGTTTGATAGCAAGATAATTTGTAACAAGCAAGTAACGGTAACAGTAAATAAAGTGCAGCAAGGTAGCCCAATCATTTTGTGGCAAAGGACATGCCAAAACGGTCTCTTATAATAAGCAAAGCGTTCTTGAGGGCACACAGGAATTTCATCTAGTCACTTTCATCATGTTGGTTTGATTCACGTTCACTACTTTGATAATTTGATATGTGGGTGGACCGGTGCTTGGGTGTTGTACTTACTTGAACAAACCTCCCACATATGATTAACCCCCACGCAAGCATCCGCAACTACGAGAAAAGTATTAAGATAAAATCTAACCATAGCATTAAACATATGGATCCAAATCAATCCCTTACATAATAGCGCATAAACTAGGGTTTAAGCTTCTGTCACTCTAGCAACCCATCATCTAATAACTACTCCATAATGTATTCCCTTAGGCCCAAAGATGGTGAAGTGCCATGTAGTCGACGTTCACATGACACCACTAAGGGAATCACAACATACATATCATCAAAATATCAAACACATATCAAATTCACATGATTACTTGCAACATGACTTCTCCCGTGACCTCAAGAACAAAAGTAACTACTCACAAATGATATTCATGCTCAAGATTAGAGGGGTATTAAATAGCATAATGGATCTGAACATATAATCTTCCACCAAATAAACCATATAGTAATCAACTACAAGATGTAATCAACACTACTAGTCACCCACAGGTAACAATCTGAGGTTCCGGTACAAAGATTGAACACAAGAGATGAACTAGGGTTTGAGATGAGATGGTGCTGTTGAAGATGTTGATGGAGATTGGCCTCCCAAAGATGAGAGGGTTGTTGGTGATGACGATGGCTTCGATTTCCCCCTCCGAGAGGGAAGTTCCCCCGGCGGAATCGCTCCGTCGGAGGGCAAAAGTGCTCCTGCCCAAGTTCCGCCTCGAGACGGCGGCGCTCCGTCCCAAAAATCTCCCCCTTATTTTTTAGGTCAAAAGACCTTAAGTACCAGAAGATGGGCACCGGAGGTGGGCTGGGCTGGCCGCAACCCACCAGGGCGTGCCTGGGGGGCCTGGCGCGCCCTGGTGTCTTGTGGTCACTAGGTGGCCCCCCTCCGGTAGTTATTTGCTCCAGTATTTTTCATATATTCCAAAATAATTCTGTAGCGACCCGACCCGAATGGATCGAATCTCTGTGTTCAAGTGTCATCCCTGGATCGGTAATGCTGACACACACAGTACTCGAAGGATTTATAACAGAGTGCAATCACACACTTATTACATCGAATGTCTCAAAAGAGAACTGATTACAATAAATATGGCTTAAGGCCATCTAAATAAGATAACAGCGGAAGGCTTGGAAGATAAAGTGAGTCCATCAACTCCAACGGCATAGCTGAGTGCACGACAACGACCTAGCACACCTTACTCTTCGTCTGAAAAGTCTGCAACATGATACGTTGCAGCCCGAAACGGGTCAGCACATGGAATATGCTGGCAATATAACACAGTAGAGCAATGAACAGAATAATTGCTAATACTACATGCATATTTGGCTGGTGGAAAGCTCTAGTGTTATACTGTTTTGCGAAAAGCTAATTTTTCCCTACAACAAAGGAATATATTTTATTTAACTATCATGGTGGTTGTTGAACATTGAGAAGGTAAATCCCCCTCTCAATCCCAATTAAAAGTAATTATTAATCCCAACAAATTAATTTAGAGTGATGGGATTCAATATGATGATCCAAGAACCAGATACTCAAGATGTCCATAACCGGGGACACGGCTAATCATGATTAGTTTGTACACTCTGCAGAGGTTTGTGCACTTTTCCCCACAAGACTCGATCTCCTCCGTTGGATTTCTCGCACTACATGGTGTTTGAGAAACGGATGACCGAGACACAGTCTTTCAGAAACATTTACTCTTTACTCTGGGTAGACAGTTACACCTACTTTCCCCTACATCTGCTAGCCTACCACTGAAAGAGGTCATGTAACATACTCAACTATGCTAGAGCCCATAATAGCTTGTGGCTGCACACGGAAGTTTCTAGCATGAATAATCTTATGATCCCTTTGAGCCTGGGTGGCGGACCGTAGGAGGATCGCACGGTATATCCCCGGGATCTCCTAGGACAACACTGGTATATCCCCAGGTGCCCAAACAAGCAATCCACCCAGATGTGTATTAAAGTTGCCACCTTAAGTTGAACCATTCATTAAAAATCTCACATCTGTCATGGAATACACTCAACACCCAATCCACGTCTACGAGCATAGCATGGCAACATAAGCATAGCGTAGAAGTAACTCCCAAGGGTTTTATAATAAAAGGGCAATAGGTTCTACCTCATCATCTACTTCCCATTACCCACCAGTTAATCACATCCTAATCATGCAATATTTGAGGGTCGAAACTAATGCATAAAAACTGGGTAATGAAGAAATATGATCAATGTGTTACTTGCCTTGCTGACGATCTGCAAATCCTAGGGACTCGTAGTAGCACGCTTCGCACTCCGGGTACTCTATCGCAAACAAACAATAGCATACATAAGCAATCAAGCGAAGATGCACGGGTAAAATCCAAATGAGAAGACCTAACCAGAAAGTTCAACTGAAGAACTCCGGTTTGCAAAAAGAATCAAATCAAACGGAGCAACGAAACTCAAACTGCGAAAGAAACAAGCTTCGATTACTAATCTGGACTAAAGTCAAATTTTACAGTAGCAAAAACTTGTTTAAGTTGGTTAAACAGAAAGAGGGCTTCGAGACGAAGATCTAGGCGCTTGAATCGCCTGATTCCGACAAGCGAGCGAAAAGTTATACTAAAACGAAAATCGGATCAGAAATCGCGATCGAAAATAATCGCGGAAAATCCGAGAAAAAGAAAACTAACGAACAGGCTAACGAACGAACGTTCGCTGTCTGCGGTTAAACGGTGAAAACCGTTCGTTAAAACGAACGTACGGACGAACGTCCGCTAAATAACTAAACCGACGGAAAACCGATCTAAAAGAATAAACCGGTATTAAAAAAAAACCGAACCTAGATCTAGGGTTTAAACAAAACCGATCGGTTTTTCTCACGAAACCGACGGCGGCGGCGGGATTCCGGCGAGGCTCCGGCGGGACGGCGGGGTGCGGCGCGGGGCGGCGGCGCGGCGCGGCGGGCGGCGCGACGCGGGCGGCGGCGGCGTGCGGCGGCTCGGCGGCGAGCGGCGGCGGCTGGCGCGGCGAGCGAGGCGGCGCGGCGGCAGCGGCAGCAGCAGCGGCGAGGGCAGGCGGCGGCGGCGGCTTGGGGCTCCAGGGGGGGGCGGCGGCTATTTAAGGGGGGAGGGGGTGGCTTGGGCGAGGGGGCGACGGGGCGGAGGCGCGGCGGCGGCGGACTCCTCCGGCGAGTCCGTCTCCGGCACGGGACGCGAAGGCGGCGGCGGCCTGCTGGGCCGGCTGGGCTTCGGCCCAGTTCGGTCCGGCGGAGTTTTTTTTTTTTTTTTATAATTCCGCGCAGAAAAACAAATAAAAGAAATACTAAACGGACTCCAAAATTCCCGAAATAAATTTTCCCCGTCCTCTAAAAATCTCCCGGACAAGGTAAACATTTATTTGGGACTCTAATGCAATTTTGAAAAATGCATATTTTTCTAAATCCAAATAAAATTGCAATAAAAATCCAAATAAAATATTTATTTGATTTTTTTATATTTTTCCTCCAATATTCCATTTATTTTGGAGAAGTCATATTATCTCCTCTCATATATTTTTAATATGAAATATTTTCGGAGAGAAAAATAGTTAAACCAAATTGATCCCTGTTTCAATATTTGAGAAAATTCAAATATGAAAACGGTGAAATCCCCAACTCTCTCCGTGGGTCCTTGAGTTGCCTAGAATTTTCGAGGATCGCAAAACGAAATGCCATAAAGATATGATATGCATGGATGACCTATGTATAACATTCCAAATTAAAAATTTGGGATGTTACAAACCTACCCCCCTTAAGATGAATCTCGCCCTCGAGATTCGGGTTGGCTAGAAAACAGGTGCGGGTGGTCCTTCCGGAGGTCTTCTTCGCGCTCCCAGGTAGCTTCCTCCTCGGTATGATGACTCCACTGAACTTTGCAAAACTTGATAACTTTGTTGCGTGTAACTCGGCTGGCAAACTCGAGAATCTTGACGGGTTTCTCCTCGTAGGTTAGATCACTATCCAATTGAATTGCTTCTAGGGGAACTGTATCTCTTAGAGAAATATCAGCCATCTCCGCATGGCACTTCTTCAACTGGGAAACGTGAAACACATCATGAACTCCTGACAGTCCTTCGGGCAATTCCAACTTGTAGGCAACTTCACCCATACGTTCCGATACTCGGTATGGTCCTACAAACCTCGGGGCTAACTTTCCTTTAACTCCAAAACGTTTCACTCCTCGTAAGGGTGATACTCGTAGATATGCTCTGTCTCCGACTTCATAGGTTACCTCCTTGCGTTTTGGGTCGGCATAACTCTTCTGTCTGGACTGGGCTACTTTCAGTCTATCTCGAATCAGCTTAACCTTCTCTTCGGATTCCTTAATCAAATCCGGTCCAAACAACTGACGGTCTCCAACTTCATCCCACATCAACGGTGTTCTGCACCTCCTTCCATACAAAGCCTCGAAAGGTGCCATCTTCAAACTGGCTTGGTAGCTGTTGTTGTATGAGAACTCCGCGTAGGGCAAATTGTCATCCCAACTAGATCCATAATCTAGCGCACAAGCTCTTAACATGTCCTCCAGAATCTGATTGACTCTCTCGGTCTGTCCATCTGTCTGTGGATGAAAAGCTGTACTAAACTCTAGCCTGGTTCCCAATGTCTGGTGTAGTTGGCGCCAAAACTTTGAAGTAAACTGGGTTCCTCTATCTGATACGATGGTCCTCGGAACTCCATGCAGACATACGATCCTAGTCATATATATCTTGGCCAACTTCGCACTCGTATATGTGGTTTTCACTGGAATAAAGTGAGCTACTTTGGTCAACCGATCCACTACTACCCAGATAGAATCATATCCTGATCGGGTCCTGGGTAATCCGGTGATGAAATCCATGCCAAGCTTATCCCACTTCCATTCGGGTATTGGCATAGGCTGTAGCAATCCTGCGGGCTTCTGATGCTCTGCCTTCACTCTCTGACATACATCACATACGGCTACATACTCAGCAATATCCCTCTTCATACCCGTCCACCAGAAACGCTCTTTTAAGTCCAAATACATCTTGGTGTTTCCGGGGTGTATCGAGTATGGCGAGTCATGAGCCTCCTGTAGTATCAACTTCCTGATCTCGGCATTATTGGGTACATACACACGGTCCTCAAACCATAAGGTGTCGCGCTCATCTTCACGAAACCTTTGGCTTTTCCTTTGCGCATTCTATCCTTTATCTCGGCAATTTCTTTGTCCTCTTTCTGAGCTTCTCGAATCCTTCCCAATAATGTTGACTGAACTTCCATAACTGCAACAAAACCTCTAGGGACTATCCCCAAACGAAACTCCCTGAGATCTTCGGATAACCCCTTTGGTAAACCTCCGCTTTTGAGGGTATTGACATAACTCTTCCGGCTCAAAGCGTCTGCTACGACATTGGCTTTTCCTGGATGATAATGCAACTTCATATCATAATCCTTTATAAGTTCCAACCATCTCCTCTGCCTGAGGTTCAGCTCCTTCTGAGTGAAAATATACTTCAAGCTCTTGTGATCCGTGTACACATCACAACGATTCCCAATAAGAAAATGTCTCCAAGTCTTAAGTGCATGAACTACAGCTGCTAACTCCAAGTCATGCGTGGCATAATTCAACTCATGCGGCCGAAGCTGACGTGAGGCATATGAAACAACTCTTCCTTCCTGCATAAGTACTCCTCCCAGTCCTAAGCGAGAAGCGTCGCAATACACTTGGAAATCCTTGCATATATCTGGCAGAATCAGAACTGGGGCTGTAACCAAACATTTCTTCAGTTCCTGAAAACTTGCCTCACATTCATCTGTCCATTTGAACTTAGTGTCCTTCTTCAGTAACTCCGTCATAGGCTTCGCAATCTTGGAAAAATTCTCGATAAATCTCCGATAATATCCTGCAAGTCCAAGAAAACTGCGGATCTCCCCTACTGAGGTGGGTGCCAACCACTCAGTGACGGACTGAACCTTAGTGGGGTCTACTGCTATACCTTCGCCCGATATAACATGTCCAAGAAATCCAACTTCCTTCAACCAAAACTCACATTTGCTGAACTTGGCATACAACTGATGTTCCCTGAGCTTCTCGAGAACTAAACGCAGATGCTCCTTGTGCTCCTCTTCATTCTTTGAGTATACCAAGATATCATCAATGAACACCACGACAAACTTATCCAAGAACTCCATGAACACCTTGTTCATCATTCATGAAATAGGCAGGGGCATTAGTCAATCCAAATGACATAACTGTGTACTCATATAGCCCATACCGGGTGGTGAAGGCTGTCTTAGGTATATCCTGTTCTCGGATCTTCAGCTGGTGATACCCTGATCTCAGATCGATCTTGGAGAACACTTTAGCTCCTTGCAACTGATCAAACAAATCATTAATCATTGGCAGTGGGTACTTGTTCTTAATCGTCACTTCATTCAATGCGCGATAATCAACAACCATTCTCAAGGATCCATCCTTCTTCTCAACTAAGAGCACTGGGGCTCCCCACGGTGATGAACTTCGTCGAATGTAACCTTTCTCCAATAATTCCTTGATCTGCTTCTTTATCTCCTCCAGATCATTTGCGGGCATCCGGTATGGTCTCTTTGATATTGGTCCAGTGCCTGGCAACAACTCTATCAAGAATTCAATGTCTCGATCCGGCGGCATGCCTGGTAACTCCTCTGGAAATACATCCGGGTAATCTTTCACAATAGGCACCTCCTCCTGAACAACTCCCGTGAGAGAATTTACTTGGCTCCTTCTAGGCACATGCCTAGATACATACTTGATCCTTTTTCCCTCCGGGGTGGTAAGCGAAATCGACTTACTCGCACAATCGATGCTTCCTCCATACATCGATAGCCAATCCATGCCTAGTATCACATCCAATCCTTGTGACTTCAAAACTATCAGGTCTGAGGGGAAAGCATGACTTCCAATGATCAATGGCATCTGAAAACATCCTTGTCTTGCCATATACTCCGCACCGGGTGATCTTACTAACATGGGTGTCCTAAGTACCTTAGTGGGCAACTTATACTTATCCACGAATCCCCTTGATATGTATGAATGCGATGCACCAGTATCGAAAAGAACAATTGCAGTAAAAGACTTAACCAAAAACTTACCGATAACTGCATCAGGCTGCTCCTCAACCTCCTCCACGTTCACGTGGTTCACTTGTCCTCGGTTGAATGGATTGGGCTTCTTCCCAGCGCTTCCATTACCATTGCCGTTCTTCAATTCTGGACATTCGTTGGCATAATGTCCAGTCTTCCCGCACTTGAAACAGGTAACGTGGCTTTGATCCTTCTTGGCGGGTGTGGCTGGGTTAGAGCGGTTCTGATTACTGCCTGCTCCATGTCCATTTCCGTTCTTGTGGCCATTATGGTTGTGTGAACTTCCTCCATTGTGGTTATGACCTCCATGGTTATGAACAAGTCCTCCCGAGTTCGGGGTGAACCGGGGTTTCTGCTGAGCTCCTGAGTTGAACTTCCCTTGTCCATACTTCCTCTTGCGGCTATCAATCTGCTGCTGCTTCCCTTCAATCATAAGAGCTTTGTCTACCAACTCCTGGTAGTTGTTGAATGTTGCCACCATCAACTGCATACTCAGCTCATCATTCAACCCTTCCATAAACTTCTCCTGCTTCGCGGCGTCAGTGGCCACATCATCCGGGGCATAGCGTGCTAATTTACTGAACTCATCCACGTACTGCCCCACGGTACGGTTTCCCTGGCGTAAGTTGCGAAACTCACGCTTCTTCATGCTCATAGCTCCTGCTGAGACATGTGCCGTGCGGAAAGCTTGCTGAAACTGATCCCAAGTGACATTGGCTATAGGGAATGTGGCTGTGTAATTCTCCCACCATGAGGCTGCGGGTCCATCCAATTGATGTGCGGCAAAACGCACCTTCTCAGCGTCTGTGCATCCTGCGGTGGTCAACTCCCTTCCAATCCTGCGTAGCCAGTCATCCGCAACTATTGGCTCGGTGCTACTGGAAAACACCGGCGGCTGCAACCTCAGAAAACGGGCTAAGTTGTCAACTGGTGGTGGTGGCGGTGGGTTGTTGTTGTTGTTGTCTTGGTTCTGAACTAGTAGCTGCATCAGGGTATTCTGCTGTTGAATCAACTGAGTGAGCTCCGGTGGGAAAACAAATCCGGTGTCGCGTCTCGGAGGCATCTGATGGGTTTAGAGGGAAGAGTTTAGAATAGAGTAAGGTCTAGTGAGAAAGCACTACCCATATGCACATGAGACAAACACATTCATAACACACCACTCAATTCAAGCAAGAGCATACAATCGATCTAACTACCGTTACAAAAGTGCTCGGACTATTACTATTTACATGGGGAAAACACTAATGATAATATGGTGGTCATCTAGAAATTTTGATCGGTGGAAGACTCCATGATATCCGCTCCAGCTTCGTCTTCATAATCATCATCACTACTGTCGGGGTCGGAGTCGGTGTCGTCGATGATGATGTAGTCTTCAGATCGAATTTCCTCAGGTTCATCGTCTTCTTCTCCGGGCGCGGGGTCTCCCATGAATACTCCTAGTTTCCTTGTCAGGTCGTCATTCTTCTCCACTAGTATTGCGATTTCCTCCTCGTATCCATCGCGTGTAGACTTGAGTTCCTCTTCTAGCTCCATGTTCTTGGTCATCACCTTCTTCAAATCTATCATGCTTGCACACATCTGGTTCTCCTGTCGACGAATGTGCTGGTTTAACTCCTGGATGAAAGCTGCAATGGGCCTGTCCCTCCGGGTGCTGATCATCTCCCATTGCTCATCTCGGCGCCCACATAACTGGTAGATCGTGTCCTTAAGATCCTGGTGATACACTTCGCCGATGCGTCCCATGGCGATGTGGGCTGCCATGCTCTTTCCTAGACTCCAGGTTGGTGCATCAAAGGAAAACTCTATGGGCTCCGTAACTGGCGTGAATGTCCTTCCTGGAATTTGAACTCGAATCATCCAACGCTCCTCTTCTGGTACAGTGGCGGTGTAGGTCCCGGTGAAGCTTGGTATTCCGATGTTCAGGTACCTAGTGACTTCCTTCAAGTGTCGTCCAAAAGGTGTGTCTTCATCCGGTTGTGTAAACTTGTTCCTTGAGTCTGCCATCCTAGAGAATAGAAGATGGAGAGAAGTCAGAAATGAGTAGAGAAGAGTGTCCTATGGCTTTTCTTAGTGGTCGTGTCCTACAGTCAGCGTGTGCTCTGATACCATCTCTGTAGCGACCCGACCCGAATGGATCGAATCTCTGTGTTCAAGTGTCATCCCTGGATCGGTAATGCTGACACACACAGTACTCGAAGGATTTATAACAGAGTGCAATCACACACTTATTACATCGAATGTCTCAAAAGAGAACTGATTACAATAAATATGGCTTAAGGACATCTAAATAAGATAACAGCGGAAGGCTTGGAAGATAAAGTGAGTCCATCAACTCCAACGGCATAGCTGAGTGCACGACAACGACCTAGCACACCTTACTCTTCGTCTGAAAAGTCTGCAACATGATACGTTGCAGCCCGAAACGGGTCAGCACATGGAATATGCTGGCAATATAACACAGTAGAGCAATGAACAGAATAATTGCTAATACTACATGCATATTTGGCTGGTGGAAAGCTCTAGTGTTATACTGTTTTGCGAAAAGCTAATTTTTCCCTACAACAAAGGAATATATTTTATTTAACTATCATGGTGGTTGTTGAACATTGAGAAGGTAAATCCCCCTCTCAATCCCAATTAAAAGTAATCATTAATCCCAACAAATTAATTTAGAGTGATGGGATTCAATATGATGATCCAAGAACCAGATACTCAAGATGTCCATAACCGGGGACACGGCTAATCATGATTAGTTTGTACACTCTGCAGAGGTTTGTGCACTTTTCCCCACAAGACTCGATCTCCTCCGTTGGATTTCTCGCACTACATGGTGTTTGAGAAACGGATGACCGAGACACAGTCTTTCAGAAACATTTACTCTTTACTCTGGGTAGACAGTTACACCTACTTTCCCCTACATCTGCTAGCCTACCACTGAAAGAGGTCAGGTAACATACTCAACTATGCTAGAGCCCATAATAGCTTGTGGCTGCACACGGAAGTTTCTAGCATGAATAATCTTATGATCCCTTTGAGCCTGGGTGGCGGACCGTAGGAGGATCACACGGTATATCCCCGGGATCTCCTAGGACAACACTGGTATATCCCCAGGTGCCCAAACAAGCAATCCACCCAGATGTGTATTAAAGTTGCCACCTTAAGTTGAACCATTAATTAAAAATCTCACATCTGTCATGGATACACTCAAAACCCAATCCACGTCTACGAGCATAGCATGGCAACATAAGCATAGCGTAGAAGTAACTCCCAAGGGTTTTATAATAAAAGGGCAATAGGTTCTACCTCATCATCTACTTCCCATTACCCACCAGTTAATCACATCCTAATCATGCAATATTTGAGGGTCGAAACTAATGCATAAAAACTGGGTAATGAAGAAATATGATCAATGTGTTACTTGCCTTGCTGACGATCTGCAAATCCTAGGGACTCGTAGTAGCACGCTTCGCACTCCGGGTACTCTATCGCAAACAAACAATAGCATACATAAGCAATCAAGCAAAGATGCACAGGTAAAATCCAAATGAGAAGACCTAACCAGAGAGTTCAACTGAAGAACTCCGGTTTGCAAAAAGAATCAAATCAAACGGAGCAACGAAACTCAAACTGCGAAAGAAACAAGCTTCGATTACTAATCTGGACTAAAGTCAAATTTTACAGTAGCAAAAACTTGTTTAAGTTGGTTAAACAGAAAGAGGGCTTCGAGACGAAGATCTAGGCGCTTGAATCGCCTGATTCCGACAAACGAGCGAAAAGTTATACTAAAACGAAAATCGGATCAGAAATCGCGATCGAAAATAATCGCGGAAAATCCGAGAAAAAGAAAACTAACGAACAGGCTAACGAACGAACGTTCGCTGTCTGCGGTTAAACGGTGAAAACCGTTCGTTAAAACGAACGTACGGACGAACGTCCGCTAAATAACTAAACCGACGGAAAACCGATCTAAAAGAATAAACCGGTATTAAAAAAAAACCGAACCTAGATCTAGGGTTTAAACAAAACCGATCGGTTTTTCTCACGAAACCGACGGCGGCGGCGGGATTCCGGCGAGGCTCCGGCGGGACGGCGGGGTGCGGCGCGGGGCGGCGGCGCGGCGCGGCGGGCGGCGCGACGCGGGCGGCGGCGGCGTGCGGCGGCTCGGCGGCGAGCGGCGGCGGCTGGCGCGGCGAGCGAGGCGGCGCGGCGGCAGCGGCAGCAGCAGCGGCGAGGGCAGGCGGCGGCGGCGGCTTGGGGCTCCAGGGGGGGGCGGCGGCTATTTAAGGGGGGAGGGGGTGGCTTGGGCGAGGGGGCGACGGGGCGGAGGCGCGGCGGCGGCGGACTCCTCCGGCGAGTCCGTCTCCGGCACGGGACGCGAAGGCGGCGGCGGCCTGCTGGGCCGGCTGGGCTTCGGCCCAGTTCGGTCCGGCGGAGTTTTTTTTTTTTTTTTATAATTCCGCGCAGAAAAACAAATAAAAGAAATACTAAACGGACTCCAAAATTCCCGAAATAAATTTTCCCCGTCCTCTAAAAATCTCCCGGACAAGGTAAACATTTATTTGGGACTCTAATGCAATTTTGAAAAATGCATATTTTTCTAAATCCAAATAAAATTGCAATAAAAATCCAAATAAAATATTTATTTGATTTTTTTATATTTTTCCTCCAATATTCCATTTATTTTGGAGAAGTCATATTATCTCCTCTCATATATTTTTAATATGAAATATTTTCGGAGAGAAAAATAGTTAAACCAAATTGATCCCTGTTTCAATATTTGAGAAAATTCAAATATGAAAACGGTGAAATCCCCAACTCTCTCCGTGGGTCCTTGAGTTGCCTAGAATTTTCGAGGATCGCAAAACGAAATGCCATAAAGATATGATATGCATGGATGACCTATGTATAACATTCCAAATTAAAAATTTGGGATGTTACAAATTCTCCGTGAAGTTTCAGCTTATTTGGAGATGTGCAGAATAGGTGTCTCTGACGTAGGTTTTTCAGGTCCAAAACTCCAGCTACCGGTATTCTCCCTCTTTGTGTAAACCTTGCATTTTATGAGAGAAAAGGCATTAGAGTCACTCCATAAAGCATTATTATGCATAAAAACATTATAAATAACAGCAAGAAAACATGATGCAAAATGGACGTTGATACGTCTCCAACGTATCTACTTTTCCTAACGCTTTTCCTCTTGTTTTGGACTCTAATTTGCATGATTTGAATGAAACTAACCCCGGACTGACGTTGTTTTCAGCAGAACTACCATGTTGTTGTTTTTGTGCAGAAATAAAAGTTCTCGGAATGGAACGAAACTTTGCGAGGAATTTTTATACAAAATAAGAGAATTTCTGGAGCCAAGAGCCACCTGAGGGGGGCACCTGGATGGGCACAACCCACCAGGGCGCGCCTGCCCCCAGGCGCGCCCAGGTGGGTTGTCCCCACCTGGTGGCCCCGCAGACCCTGAAACCGACGCTATAAAATCCTATTTTTCCAGAAAAAATCGGGGAGAAAGAATTATCGCGTTTCGCGAGATGAAGCCGCCGCCGTCTTCTATTCTTCATTGGGAGGCCAGATCTGGAGTCCGTTTGGGGCTCCGGAGAGGGGGATCTTCGATCTTCGTCATCACCAACCCTTCTCCATCGCCAATTCCATGATGCTCCCCACCTGGAGTGAGTAATTCCTTCGTAGGCTCGCTGGTCGGTGAGGAGTTGGACGAGATTCATCATGTAATCGAGTTAGTTTTGTTAGGGCTTGATCTCTAGTATCCGTTATGTTCTGAGATTGATGTTGCTATGACTTTGCCATGCTTAATGCTTGTCACTTTGGGCCCAGGTGCCATGATTTCAGATCTGAACCGTTTATGTTATCACCATTATATCTATGTTCTAGATCCGATCTTGCAAGTTATAGTCACCTACTACGTGTTATGATCCGGCAACCCCGGAGTGACAATAGTCGGGACCACTCCCGGTGATGACCGTAGTTTGAGGAGTTCATGTATTCACCATGTGCTAATGCTTTGTTCCGGTTCTCTATTAAAAGGAGGCCTTAATATCCCTTAGTTTCCAATATGGACCCCGCTGCCACGGGAGGGTAGGACAAAAGATGTCATGCAAGTTCTTTCCATAAGCACGTATGACTATTTATGGAATACATGCCTACATTATATTTATGAACTGGAGCTAGTGCCATATCGCCCTAGGTTATAACTATCTCATGATGAATATCATCCAACAAATTACTGATCCAATGCCTAGGAATTTATCTTATATTGTTTCTGCTAAGTTACTAATGCTGTCACTGTTGCACTTGCTACAATATCACTGCTATCACTGTTACCGTTACTATTGCTGCTCTACTATTATCAGAACTGTCATACTACTTTGCTACTGATCACTTTGCTGCAGATAATTAATCTCTAGGTGTGGTTGAATTGACAACTCAGCTGCTAATACTTACAAATATTCTTTGGTTCCCCTTGTATCGAATCTATAAATTTGGGTTGAATACTCTACCCTCGAAAACTGTTGCGATCCCCTATACTTTTGGGTTATCAAGACCTTTTTCTGGCGCCGTTGCCGGGGAGCATAGCTATATTTGTTGAGTCACTTGGGATTATTATCAATTATTCACTATGAAGAATCTGAAGGATGCTAAGACTAAGATTTTTCCCTCTAAGACGAGGGGAGGTAAGGAACTGCCATCCAGCTCCACTTTAGATACACCTTCTGTTATAAGTAAACTTTCAACACCACCACAGGCTACTAATCCTGATATGTTGCAAGTTATTGATGATGCTACTTCTACTATGAATGATGCTTATGATGATGCTAGTACCTTGCTTGATGATGATGTGCCATTAGGTGAATTTCTTGATGAACAAATTGCTAGAGTAAGACAACATGATGTTGTTGAATCTGATGATGAGCTTGAAACTAAAAATATTGAAACACCTACTAGAACTAGCCCTCCTAGATATGAATTGCCTAAGGTACCGGAAGGTTATGTTATGAATGAGGAGACAACTAGAGATATTCTTGCTTGTAAGGATAGAGACGATCTAGAGAATTTATTATGCAAGTATAAAGAAAAATCTCTGAATGCTAGAATGCAATATGATCCTAAGTTTGCTACCTCACCTATCTTTATTGATGATAAGGATTATGAATTCTCTGTCGACCCAGAGTTAATTACTTTGGTTGAATCTGATCCTTTCCAGGGTTATGAAACTGAGACTGTTGTGGCACATCTTACTAAGTTGAATGACATAGCCACCCTTTTTACTCATGATGAGAAAACTCGCTATTACTATATTCTCAAATTATTTCTGTTCTCATTAAAGGGTGATGCTAAAGCTTGGTACAATACTCTTGCTCCTGGTTGTGTGCGTAGTCCCCACGATATGATTTATTACTTCTCTGAAAAATATTTTCCTGCTCATAAGAAACAAGCTGCCTTACAGGAAATATTTAACTTTGTGTAAATTGAAGAAGAGAGTCTCCCACAAGCTTGGGGGAGGCTTTGCCAGTTACTTAATGCTTTGCCTGATCATCCTCTTAAGAAAAATGAAATACTTGATATCTTCTATAATGGACTAACCGATGCTTCTAGGGACTTCCTAGATAGTTGTGCTGGTTGTGTTTTCAGGGAACGAACTATTGGACAAGCCAAAGAACTATTGAATAACATATTGAAAAATTATGATGATTGGACTTCTCCTGAAACACCACCTAAACCCACTCCGAAGAAGAGGGGTATCCTATATCTCAGTCCTGAAGATATGCAAGAGGCAAAGAAATCTATGAAGGAAAAAGGTATTAAAGCTGAGGATGTCAAAAATTTACCTCCTATTGAAGAAATACATGGGCTTGATACACCACCACCACCTGTGGTGGTAGAGGTAAATTCTCTAATGAAATTCAATGATAATGATAATCCTCACAATATGCATCCTAGCCAATGCCTTTATGAGTTTGAAAACTATATTAGAAAACAAGATCACTTCAATGCAAATGTTATGAAACAATTGAAATACAATTCTGATATGATTGCTCGCTTAAGTGACTTGTTATTTAGAATCTCAAATGATGTTAGAGGTGTGGGAAAGCATGCTTCTATGGTAAAAACCCAGTTAGAACAAGTTGCTGAATCTCAAAGAGAATTGCTTGATGAAATGAATAACAACATACATGACTTTGCTGTTAGAGTTGCAACTAGAGGAGGTAAAATGACTCAGGAACCACTTTATCCTGAGGGACACCCAAAAAGAATTGAACAGGATTCACAAAGGAACAACACCACTACACCTGGTCCTTCTAAAAAGAAAAAGAAAAATGATAGGACTTTGCATGCCTCTAGTGAACCTGAAGTAGAGGAACCTCCTGATAATGATAATGATGTTTCTATTTTCTGATGATGAAACTCAATCTGGTAATGAGCATTCACCTTCTGATAATGAAAAAGATAATGATGAGGTTCATGAAGAAACTCAAACAAATAATAAAGAACCAGACAATGATGTTGAGATAGAACCAGCTGTTGATCTTGATAACCCTCAACCCAAAAATGCAAGATATGATAAAAGAAACTTTGTTGCTAGAAAACACGGTAAGGAAAGAGAACCGTGGGTTCGAAAACCTATGCCTTTTCCACTTAAGTCAACTAAAAAGAAAGATGATGAAGAATTTGAACGCT
Source organism: Thinopyrum elongatum (assembly GCA_011799875.1). NCBI lineage: Eukaryota > Viridiplantae > Streptophyta > Magnoliopsida > Poales > Poaceae > Thinopyrum > Thinopyrum elongatum. Next base: position 552,538,663 of record CM022300.1, on the reverse strand, counting down.
CTGCTGAAATGCTGAGGCCAGTCTTTTTGCGTACTCGCTTGACTGATATCTTGAAAATGCCTCCTTATGCAAAGTACATGAAGGACATCATCACTAATAAGAGAAAAATACCAGAAGCTGAAATCTCCACCATGCTTGCTAACTACACTTTTAAGGATGGAGTACCTAAAAAAGTTGGAGATCCGGGAATACCAACTATACCTTGCTCCATCAAAAAGAATTATGTGAAAACTGCTTTATGTGATTTGGGAGCTGGTGTTAGTGTTATGCCTTTCTCTTTATATAAAAGACTTGATTTGAATAAACTCACACCTACTGAAATATCTTTGCAAATGGATGAAAAATCAACTGCCATACCTATCGGTATTTGTGAGGATGTGCCCGTTGTTGTTGCTAATGTTACTATTTTGACTGACTTTGTTATACTTGAGATGCCCGAGGACGACAACATGTTGATTATCCTTGGTAGACCCTTCTTGAATACTGCAGGGGCTGTTATTGATTGCAATAAAAGCAAGGTCAGTTTTCATATCAATGGTAATGAGCATACGGTGCACTTTCCGAAGAAACAATTCCAAGTGAATGGTATTAATGTTATTGAAAAATCTCCGACGATCACTATTGGAAGTTTTCAACTACCTCTACCTACCACCAGAAAGAAATATGAAATGCTTATTGTTGGGGACATTCATATCCCCATTGAGGTAACTTAGTGATTTACGAAAGTTCTTCGGTTTCATGCTAATCGAAAGTGGTTGTTAATAAGACTTGATCAACCTTATTAATGGATCATTTTTGAGAGGTATGAAGTTGATGAATTTAGTGAAGCACTACCTTCTGTCCCTACCTTTTATTTTCTGTTACTATTACTTAAATAAAAGAAAATGCCACGTTTTGTCTGTTTTCTAATTTTTCCCATGCAATAAAAAATGACCCAAAAATAAAAGTTCTCAGAATGCCTTGAAAATTTAATACGATTTTTTTCGGAATATTTAAGAATTTCTGGTGCAAATAATATCAGAGGGAGGTGCACCAGGTGGGCACAACCCACCTGGGCGCGCCAGGACCCCCAGGCGCGCCCTGGTGGGTTGTGGTCCCCACGTGGGCCCCCTCACTTATCTCTCCATCCCACATCTTCACTTACCTCCAGAAAAAAATCTCCATTGCTCTCTCTCTCTCGTGTTCTTACTCCCGAAACCGTGGATTTCGATCTCTTTGCTTGAAGCTCCGTTTCCAAAACTGTTTTGGGGAATTGTTGCTTGGTATGTGACTCCTCCGTTTGTCCAATTAGTTTTTGTTTTAGTGGTTTATATTTTGAATAATTAGCTACTCTTGGTGCTGCTGTAGATGAGCTTGCATGTTGAATTCTTAGAGTTCTAAGTAGTTTGAATGCTTGCTATGGCCTCTATGCATCCCTATGAGTAGTTGTTACCAATATTGTGAAGTTTTGTTGACAAAATTTTTGGCACCCAATAAATTTTTAGAAAATTGTACGCGAATATGATGAACCTCTTTAGAAGGAGTTCTTTGAGGAGGAGATCCTCAGGGGCATCTTATAGTGACAGCTCGGCTCATCGGTCTTATGTTGAACCGAGTGAAAGTTCCATAAGAGATGCCGCCACCAAAACATGCTTATGGCCATGCGATGATTATATGGTGAGTGAGGGCATTAAGGAGGAATTTGAGCAATATGTTCACAATGCCGACCTCGGTCCCTACATATCAGATAAGTGCAATCAACACCACACTCTCACTGAATCATTTGTCAAAGGAATTAAATTCCATCCCTGTGAGTCTAGGGTGTCATTTAAACTGTATGAAAATTCATTTACCTTATCACTAGAAAGGTTTGCTCATCACTGCAAAATTCCATTCTGGGGTTCGCTTGACGAACCACCAAGAGTTGAGTTCGAAACATTTTTGTCTAGCCTTTGCTACGGTGAGAATAGGGGAGTGACGCAAGGTAGAATAAAGAGCATTCATTTTCCCGCAATTCAATACTTTGCATTATTCACTGGGAAATCTATTGTAGGCAAACAAGATTGTAGTACACTTTGTGCTCCATACTTGAGTCTCTTACGCGCTGCTCTCATCGGTGACAAAGGCTATAATCTTGGAGCGATTGTTGCACGTAGGTTGCAGCACAACGCTAATAGTGGTTATTTTTATGGTGGAATTTATGCCACACGCTTAGCAAGAGAGCTGGGTGTTACACCTTTACCATATGACCCTATTTTACACATGCAATATTTAGACTTTGATGCTATGAAGCATCATAAGATCCTTAAGGGTAAACCTGATAATTTCACCTACAAGTTGTTGTTTAACCAAGAGTCCATCGTATACACATATTTGCCTGCGCCTGCTCTCTTTGATTATCGCAGCAAGGGAAGATATTTTGTTCTTGAGAGCGAGGCCCGAGCCCACAACGCGGCGGTTGTGGCTGCACGGCAGGCTGAGACATCCGAACCAAGAGCCTCCGTGAGCTACCACTCCGACTACTATCCAGGCTATTGACTGATTACCAAGTTAGGCCAAAAGCCTAAGCTTGGGGGAGTACGTGTTTCTCACCGACTTTACGTTCATTGTTCACACATTTCAATTGTCGGTGTTCACACTTTTTCATTATATTATCCATGCTTAAATTTATTTTCTCGCTTTCTTCTTGTGTGTTTGAAAAACTTTGAGAAAATCCAAAAATATTTCCAGCTTCTTTTTGCTTTTTCTTTCTAGAGTAGTTAGCTGTAGCACTAAAAAGAAAACCCAAAAAGATTTCCTTGTTCTTCTTTTGCTTGTTGGGAGCTTTCCCGTGTAAATATTTTTTCTCGCTTTTGCTTTTCCCTTTTTATTTGCTTCTTTTGAATAAAACCAAAAAACTCCAAAAATATTTCAGTGTGTTTCTCTGAATTTCTTTTCTTTCTTTCAAGTCGTACAAGGAGAAGACCACGATGAAAATGTTGAGTGGCTCTCATATGCATAATTGTTGATTTAACAAAGAGCCCATTTTACCTTGTCTTCTCTTGTTGAATAAATGTTTGCAGATTCCAGCTTAGTCCATGGCACTCTTGCACTATTATTATTTTCATATCGTTCGGTCGTGCAAGTGAAAGGCAATAATGACGATATTCGATGAACTGGCCATGGCAGAGAGAAACGGGTATGAACTCGACTTGTTCTGTTTTTGTAAATATGTTTAACCTAGTATCCATGATTCAGCCCATTATGATTAAACATGTTTGCAATGACAATTAGAGATTATAGTTTCTCATGCCATGCATAAGTAGCTTGGAGTGAATAATGATTTATCTTGGATATCAACATTGCGTTAAGATGATTGTGATGTAGTAATATGGTATCCTCCTCTGAACGTTCGAGTGGCTTGACTTGGCACATGTTCATGCATGTAGTTGAATCAAAACCAACATAGCCTCTATGATATTTATGTTCATGGTGTTCATATCCTACTCATGCTAGTGTCCAATGTTACTTATGCATAATGCATGTTCATGACCGTTGTTGCTCTCTAGTTGGCCGCTTCTCAACCTATTTGCTAGCCTTCACCTGTACTAAGTGGGAATTCTGCTTGTACATCCAAAACCTGAAACCCAAGTTATTCCAGATGAGTCCACCATACCTACCTATATGCGGTATTACCCTGTCGTCCTAAGTAAATTTGCATGTGCCATCTCTAATTTTCAAAATAAATTTCTCTTTTGTGTGCTTGTACCGCTCGCGAGGCGGTGAGGGGTGGCCGATATTTCTCCATGCTAGATGTGTTATTCTCATGATGAGTGTTTATTCACTGGTCATTGCACGAGAGTACGACAAAGGTATTAGGGATGCCCAGTCCCGAAATGAAAAATGAATTTACTTTATGTTGTCAAATAATAAATTCCTTGGAAAGTGTTGGTATGGAGGGCACCCGTGGATACGATTAACCATGGAAAGTGAAAGTATGGTGGAAAAAGGAATAAACTTTAATTTCTGTTTGGGAACCGCCTATGATATATCTAGCATGGAAAGTATTGGAAACTCTAAGTCGTTTTCGTTGGTGGGGAAAGTATGCCTCTCAAAATATTTTTATCTCTCAATTTAAGCTTTGAGCTCTGGCACCTCTGCAAATCACTGCTTCCCTCTGCGAAGGGACTATCTATTTACTTTTATGTTGTGTCATCACCTTCCCAAATAAGCGCGAGAACCTGAGAGCACTGTTGTCATGCTTATGCATTGTGTGTAGTTAATGTTGGGTGCATCATGACTGGATCTTTTCTACCATGAATTACAATGTTTAGTCGTTGCTCGGACTTTGGAGGTGCTTTGCATTTATGTTTTGCGGTCTCAGAAAGGGCTAGAGAGATACCACTATTGTCATATTATATCATGGTTGTTTTGATAACGTGTTGCCATTTGAGATATCTTATTATTGCTCGCTAGCTGATTATGTCATTGATATGAGTTAATATAATTTTTAAGAGTTATTGTCGACATGGTTAGTTATAATTTTGGCTGAAAACCTGGGTGCTGTTTAAGCTTATTTATGCAGACAAGAGCAAAAGAGTTCGTAAAAGTTTTTCTTTTTCACTTTCAGTTTATCAACTGACTTGCTTGAGGACAAGCAAAGGTTTAAGCTTGGGGGAGTTGATACGTCTCCAACGTATCTACTTTTCCTAATGCTTTTCCTCTTGTTTTGGGCTCTAATTTGCATGATTTGAATGAAACTAACCCCGTATTGACGCTGTTTTCAGCAGAACTACCATGGTGTTGTTTTTGTGCAGAAATAAAAGTTCTCGGAATGGAACGAAACTTTGCGAGGAATTTTTATACAAAATAAGAGAATTTCTAGAGCCAAGAGCCACCTGAGGGGGGCACCTGGATGGGCACAACCCACCAGGGCACGCCTGCCCCCCAGGCATGCCCAGGTGGGTTGTCCCCACCTGGTGGCCCCGCAGACCCTGAAACCGACGCTATAAAATCCTATTTTTCCAGAAAAAAATTGGGGAGAAAGAATTATCGTGTTTCGCGAGATGGAGCCGCCACCGTCTCCTGTTCTTCATCGGGAGGCCAGATCTGGAGTCCATTTGGGGCTCCGGAGAGGGGGATCTTCGATCTTCGTCATCACCAACCCTTCTCCATCGCCAATTCCATGATGCTCCCCACCGGGAGTGAGTAATTCCTTCGTTGGCTCGCTAGTCGGTGAGGAGTTGGATGAGATTCATCATGTAATCGAGTTAGTTTTGTTAGGGCTTGATCCCTAGTATCCATTATGTTCGGAGATTGATGTTGCTATGACTTTGCCATGATTTCAGATCTGAACCGTTTATGTTATCACCATTATATCTATGTTCTAGATCCGATCTTGCAAGTTATAGTCACCTACTACGTGTTATGATCCGGCAACCCCGCAGTGACAATAGTCGGGACCACTCCCGGTGATGACCGTAGTTTGAGGAGTTCATGTATTCACCATGAGCTAATGCTTTGTTCCGGTTCTCTAATAAAAGGAGGCCTTAATATCCCTTAGTTTCCAATATGGACCCCGCTACCACGGGAGGGTAGGACAAAAGATGTCATGCAAGTTCTTTCCATAAGCACGTATGACTATTTACAGAATACATGCCTACATTATATTTATGAACTGGAGCTAGTGCCGTATCGCCCTAGGTTATAACTGTCTCATGATGAATATCATCCAACAAATTAGCGATCCAATGCCTATGAATTTATCTTATATTGTTTCTGCTAAGTTACTACTGCTTTCACTGTTGCACTTGCTACAATATCACTGCTATCACTGTTACCATTACTATTGCTGTTGCTACTATTATCCAAACTATCATACTACTTTGCTACTGATCACTTTGCTGCAGATAATTAATCTCCAGGTGTGGTTGAATTGACAACTCAGCTGCTAATAATTACAAATATTCTTTGGCTCCCCTTGTGTCCAATCTATAAATTTGGGTTGAATACTCTACCCTCGAAAACTATTGCGATCCCCTATACTTGTGGGTTATCAGACGTATCAACTCCCCCAAGCTTAGACTTCGCTTGTCCTCAAGCGAAAGCCGATATCGAAAAACATGTCCACAAGGTTTGAGAGAGAGGTGTCTATAAAAACAAAATACGGACATAGTAGCATCATGCTTATTATCATAACAACAACAAACTTCATCATAAAACTTTATCGTAAGACTTTATCATATAACTTCTCATGAACAAGTAACAATTCATCACAACATCAATGTAAAAAAGCATAAACTCTATTGAAAGCCAACAAACTATGTTCTCAGTCAACTTTGCAACTACAATTCATCATATTTTCGGGAAGGGTCTCGTATCGTAGCCTTTTGGCAAGTCCACATACTCAACCATCATTTAATCTTCTATGATTGCTAACACTCATAGCATACCCATGAGCAAAAAGTTTCAACCGGACACTTAGAAATATAGGGGCTTATAGTTTTGCCTCCCAACGTATTCACCTCAAGGGTGATGTCAACAATAATAACTCATGCTCACTCATATCCAACTAGATATATGTGCCTAGATCTTTCCTCACCACATGGTGCTTGCAAAAAGAGAAAATAAAAAGGAATAGGGAAGAATACTTTGACTCTTGCATAAAAGTAAATACATAAAAGTAAAAGATATGAGTTTGCCATGTGCTTTTTGGTTTGTATGCACAATCCCTTAATGCAAAAGAACGTCATGTTATATTGCCCCTTATGATAGCAACTTTATTATGGAGTCCATCGCTTTTATTACTTTGCCATCACAAGTTCGTACAACGCTCAATTTTCTCTTACACTAAATGATCAAACACATTTAGAAGCAATTTTTATTGCCTTATTGCACCGATGACAACTTACTTGAAGGATCTTACTCAATCCATAGGTAGGTATGGTGGACTCTCAAAACATGAGTTTGGGTTTAGGGTTTTTGGATGCACAAGTAGTATCTCTACTTAGTGTGGAATTTTGGCTAGCAAAGATATTGAGCAAGCACCACATGTTGAAGGATCTATGACAATATAACTTCTATGTGAATATGAACAAAAATAAATCATTACGTTGTCTTCCTTGTCCAACGTCAACAATTTTGGCATATAATAATTAATGGGGGCTTGCAATCATAAAAGATGTCCAGGATAGTGTATTTGCATGTGAATCTTCTCTTCCCTTAATTTTTTCATGAATTGTATCATTGACCAATGCTATGTTTGTCAACCTCCAACAAATTTTACCACTTATACTTTTCCTTATGTGTTGTCATTACTTACCATAAGATTAGCATATGATCTTTTTCATTTATTTTGATTGAAACATAAAAGTAAAGAAGCAAAAGCTCAAACTAAACTTTATTATATAACTCTCACTCGATTACATAGATAGATAGATAGATCACGAAACTAATACTCGAAAATAGACCATACTAATTTTTTATTCAACTAAATCACGAAATAACTAAAGATCGAACTAAGATAGGTAAAGGTAATAAGAGTGATGGTGATACGATAACGGGGCATCTCCCCCAAGCTTGGCACAAGCCAAGGGGAGTGCCCATACCCATGTACTCAAGTCTCCTTTGGTGGGGAAGATGATGATGGTGGACGTTCCTTCTTCCTCAGCTTACCCTTGAGGATGGCATTTTCCTCCTTCAAGTCATCGATCTCCTGCTCAAGCCTTAATATCTTTTTGCATAATGGCTGCTTGTTTTCCTGCAGAAGGCGAAAAGGGATAAAGTGGATCTTAGGTTTCTTTGCTTTATTAGGGAGACTTGACTTCTTGAATTCCACGTGCATGTCCCCAGGTTGAGGTAATGGGACTTCATCTTCATCTGAACTTGTCTCTTCCTTTCCCTTCAAATCATAATCTTCTTCTTCCTTCGTGGTCCAGCCATAGTGCTCCACATCCCCATAAACTTTTGGATTGGCGATATAGTCTGCAACATAGCTCTCTCCATCTGAATCTTGAGACGACATATTTTCAGATCTGTCAGGAAAACAACATGAAACAAGAACAGAGGATTTTTCTGTGATGCGGTGGTCAAATCATTCGGGGGTATATATAAAGATTTTTTTATCCTGGGAAACAAGCAATATGGAAGGAAAATAGAGTCGGGAAGGTGCCTGAGGGCACCACAACCCACCAGGGCGCGCTAGGAAGGGCAGGCGCGCCCTGGTGTATCGTGGCCACCTCGGTTGCCTTCCTAGTTATTTCTTATTTTCCTAATTTTTCTAATATTCCAAAACTGACAGAAAATATTTTTGTGGATTTTCCAGAGTCCGTTTACTTACTATATCACGTACCTCCTCTTTTTCAGCGTTCTGGAGTGCTCTGGAAGGTTTCTTTTGTGTGTTCCTCCGGTGTCATGGTTTGGATAATATTGCTTTCAACATTAATAGGAGTACCTGAGATATAGTGTTTAATTCTTTGCCCATTGACCACCTTCGGGTTAGTACCTTCGGCATTATTAATCTTGATAGCTCCAGAGCGATAATCTTCTTTGATAATATATGGTCCTTCCCATTTAGAAAGAAGCTTTCCTGAAAAAAATCTAAAACGAGACTTGTACAAAAGAACATATTCTCCAACTTTGAATCTTGGATTCTTTTGTCATGCCATCTTTTAACTTTTTCTTTGAATAATTTGGCATTTTCATAAGCTTGGGTTCTCCATTCATCTAGTGAGCTAATATCAAATAACCTCTTTTCACCGGCAAGCTTGAAGTCATAATTGAGTTCTTTAATTGCCCAATATGCTTTATGTTGTAACTCAAGAGGCAAATTACAAGCTTTTCCATAAACCATTTTATAAGGAGTCATACCCATAGGATTTTTACAAGCTGTTCTATAGGCCCAAAGTGCATCATCTAATTTCTTAGACCAATTCTTTCGAGACGTATTGACTGTTTTTTGTAATATTAATTTTATTTCTCTATTGCTAAGTTCAACTTGACCACTAGATTGAGGATGATAGAGTGATGCAATTCTATGGTTAACATCATACTTAGCAAGCATTTTCGGAAAGCACCATGAATAAAGTGTGAACCACCATCAGTCATTAAATATCTAGGGACTCCAAACCTTGGGAAAATAACTTCTTTAAGCATTTTAATGGAAGTGTTATGATCATCACTACTAGTTGGAATAGCTTCTACCCACTTATTAACATAATCAACAACAACCAAAATATGTGTATACCCATTAGAGGAAGGAAAAGGTCCCATATAATCAAAACCCCAAACATCAAATGGTCCAACAACAAGTGAATAGTTCATGGCATTTCCTGATGCTTACCGATATTACCAATTCTTTGACATTCATCACAAGATAAGACAAACTTACAGGCATCCTTGAAGAGAGTAGGCCAATAGAAACCAGATTGTAGTACCTTGTGAGCAGTTCTATCTCCTGCATGATGTCCTCCATAGGCTTTGGAATGACATTTCCGTAGGATTTGTTCTTGTTCACGCTCAAGAACACAACATCTAATAATACCATCTACTCCTTCTTGATAAAGATGTGGGTCATCCCAAAACTAGTGTCTTAAATCATAGAAGAATTTTTTCTTTTGTTGGTATGTGAAACTAGGTGGTATATATATTTAGCAACAATGTAATTAGCGTAGTCAGCATACCAAGGAGTGTTATGAGAAACATTTATTGCAGCTAGTTGTTCATCAGGAAATCTATCATCAATAGGTAGTGGGTCATCAAGAATATTTTCTAACCTGGACAAGTTATCAGCTACGGGGTTCTCAGCTCCTTTCCTATCAGTAATATGTAAATCAAATTCTTGTAGCAAGAGAACGCATCTAATGAGTCTAGGTTTAGCATCTTTCTTTTCCATAAGATATTTTATAGCAGCATGATCAGTGTGAACAATTACTTTGGAATAAACAATGTAAGATCTGAATTTATCACAAGCAAACACAACTGCTAAAAATTCTTTCAGTAGTAGCATAATTTCTTTGAGCACTGTCTAGTGTTTTACTAGCATAATGAATAACATTTAGTTTCTTATCAACTCTTTGTCCTAGAACAGCACCAACAACATAATCACTAGCATCACACATAATTTCAAAAGGCAAGTTCCAATCAGGTGGTTGAACAATAGGTGCAGTAGTTAAGGCTTTCTTAAGTGTTTCAAAGGCTTCTATGCAATCATCATAAAAAACAAATGGAACATCCTTTTGTAAAAGATTAGTAAGAGGCCTAGAAAGTTTAGAGAAGTCTTCAATGAACCTCCTATAGAAACCAGCATGACCAAGGAAACTATGAATACCTTTAATATCTTTAGGACATGGCATTTTCTCAATTGCATCAATTTTAGCTTTATCCACCTCGATACCTCGTTCAGAAATTTTATGCCCCAAGACAATACCTTCATTAACCATAAAGTGGCACTTCTTCCAATTCAAGACAAGATTAGTTTGTTCACATCTATGCAAAACTCAATCAAGGTTGCTTAAGCAATCATCAAAAGAAGTTCCGTAAACGGAAAAATAATTCATGAAAACCTCAACAATCTTTTCACAAAAATAAGAGAATATAGCAGTCATACATCTTTGAAAAGTGGCACGTGCATTGCATAAACCAAAAGGCATACGTCTATAAGCATAGGTTCCAAAGGGACAAGTAAAGGTGGTTTTCTCTTGATTAGGTTGTGAAATAGGTATTTGAGAGAAACCAGAATATCCATCAAGAAAACAAAAGTGTATGTGCTTAGATAATCTTTCTAGCATTTGATCAGTAAAAGGAAGAGGGTAATGATCTTTTCTAGTAGCTTTATTCAATTTTCTAAAGTCAATTACCATTCTGTAGCTAGTAACAATTCTTTGTCGGATAAGTTCATTTTTACCATTAGGAACAACAATAATACCTCCCTTCTTAGGGACACAATGAACAGGACTTACTCATCTACTATCAGCTATGGGATAGATTATACCTACTTCCAGAAGTTTTAGTATTTCAGTTCTTACCACTTCTTTCATCTTAGGATTCAATCGTCATTGGTGATCAACAACGGGTTTAGCATCAGGTTCCATATTAATCTTATGCTGACAGAGAGTAGGACTAATGCCCTTCAGATCATCAAGAGTATATCCAATAGCAGCACGGTGCTTCTTCAGAATTTATAATAATCTTTCTTCTTCATGTTCTGAAAGGTTAGCACTAATAATAACAGGATATATCTTTTTCTCATCAAGATAAGCATATTTCAAAGTGTCTGGCAATTGTTTTAATTCAAACACAGGATCACCTTTAGGTGGAGGAAGACCTCCTAGAGTTTCAATAGGAAAATTGTGTTTAAGGAGAGGTTGTTGTTCAAGGAATATTTTATCTATTTCACTTCTTTCACGCAAGTGCATATCATTTTCATGGTCTAGCAAATATTGTTCTAAAGGATCAGTAGGAGGCAAGGCAATAGAAGCAAGACCAATTATTTCATCCTTACTAGGAAATTCTTTATTACGGGGTTGTCTACTAAACTTGGCAAAATTAAGTTCATCAGACTCATCACCAAAGCTAACACTGATAGTTTCTTTATGGCAATCTATTGTAGCATTGACAATGTTCAAGAAGGGTCTACCAAAGATAATGGGACAAAAGTCATCTTGTGGGGAACCAAGGACTAGAAAATCAGTAGGGTATTTTATTTTCCCACACAAGACGTCAACATGTTTAACTATCCCAAGTGGTGAGACGGTGTCTCTATTAGCAAGTTTAATAGTAACATCTATGTCTTCTATTTCAGCGGGCGCTATATCATTCATAATATCTTGGTATAAAGTAAAAGGAATAGCACTCACACTAGCACCTACGTCACATAAACCATGATAGCAATGATATCCTATTTAAACTGAGACAACATGCATGCCAACTACGGGTATATGTTTATCTTTTTCATCAGGTTTGGCAATTCTAGCAGCTTCATCATAGAAGTAAATAACATGCCCATCAATATTTTCGACCAAGAGATATTTAACCATAGCAACTCTAGGTTCTACTTTGATTTGTTCAAAGGGTTTAGGTGCTTTAGTATTACTTTTGCGAACCACAGTTGATACCTTAGCATGTTCCTTTATCCTAACAGGGAAAGGTGATTTTTCAAAATAAGCAGTAGGCACAACTGGATCAACATTGTAAATGATAGTTCATCTTTAGCTATTACCAGTTCCTTAATTTCTTATTTAATAGGGGGATGATATTTAAACCACTTCTCCTTAGGGAGATCAACATGAGTATAAAATGATTCACAAAAAGAGGCTACTATCTCAGAGTCAAGTCCATATTTAGTGCTAAACTTGTGAAAAGCATCGGTGTTCATAAAAGATTTAACACAATCAAACTCAAGCTGAATACCTGACTCTTTACCTTTGTCGAGTTCCCAATCGTCAGAGTTGCGTTTGATTCTTTCCAAAAGATCCCATTTGAATTCAATATTCTTCATTATAAAAGAACCAGTACAAGAAGTATCGAGCATGGATTGATCATTATGAGAAAGCCGAGCATAAAAATTCTGAATAATAATTTCTCTCGCGATCTCATGATTGGGGCATGAATATAACATTGACTTGAGCCTCCCCCAAGCTAGAGTGATACTTTCTCCTTCACGAGGCCAAAAATTATATATGTAATTCCGATCACGATGAACTAGATGCATAGGATAATTTTTTTGGTGAAATTCCAATTTCAATCGATTCCGGTTCCAAGATCCAATATCATCACATAGCCTATACCATGTCAATGCTTTTACCTTCAAATATAAATGGAAAACCTTCTTCTTAGCTTCATCTCCGGGTAAACCTGCAAGCTTAAATAATCCACAAATTTCATCCACATATATCAAACGCGTATCGAGATGTTTTGTTTGATCTCCTGTATAAGGATTAGCTATCAGTTGTTTTATCATACCCGAAGGAATTTCATAACCAATATTTTCAGTAGGTGCAGTAGGTTGAGGGACAACTCTTTGTGTTTCCGGTCGAGGTGAAGATACCCCGAACAAACCCCTCAAAGGATGGTTTTCCATAGTAACAAGTGACAATAAATTTTGGCACGTAATATAATTTTTCCTTACTGATTTGCATTTACCAAGAGCGTTTCACTCCCCGTCAATGGTGCCAGAAAAGAGTCTTGATGACCCAAAAGCATAGGGGATCAATCATAGTCCTTTCAATAAGTAAGAGTGTCAAACCCAACGAGGAGCAGAAGGAAATGACAAGTGGTTTTCAGCAAGGTAATTTCTGCAAGCACTGGAATTATCGGTAACAGGTAGTTTGATAGCAAGATAATTTGAAACAAGCAAATAAAGGTATCAGTAAATAAAGTGCAGCAAGGTATCCCAATCCTTTTGTGGCAAAGGACAGGCCAAAACGGTCTCTTATAATATGCAAAGCGTTCTTGAGGGCACACGGGAATTTCATCTAGTCACTTTCATCATGTTGGTTTGATTCGCGTTCGCTACTTTGATAATTTGATATGTGGGTGGACCGGTGCTTGGGTGCTGTTCTTACTTGAACAAACATCCCACTTATGATTAAGCACCTCGCAAGCATCCGCAACTACAAGAAAAGTATTAAGATAAAATCTAACCATAGCATTAAACATATGGATCCAAATCAGTCCCTTACGGAATAGCGCATAAACTAGGGTTTAAGCTTCTGTCACTCTAGGAACCCATCATCTAATAACTACTACACAATGCATTCCCTTAGGCCCAAATATGGTGAAGTGCCATGTAGTCGATGTTCACATGACACCACTAAGGGAATCACAACATACATATTATCAAAATATCGAACATATATCAAATTCACATGATTACTTGCAACATGACTTCTCCCGTGACCTTAAGAACAAAAGTAACTACTCACAAATGATATTCATGCTCAAGATCAGAGGGGTATTAAATAGCATAATGGATCTGAACATATAATCTTCCACCAAATAAACCATATAGTAATCAACTACAAGATGTAATCAACAGTACTAGTCACCCACAGGTACCAATCTGAGGTTCCGGTACAAAGATTGAACACAAGAGATGAACTAGGGTTTGAGATGAGATGGTGCTATTGAAGATGTTGATGGATATTGGCCTCCCAAAGATGAGAGGGTTGTTGGTGATGATGATGGCTTTGATTTCCCCCTCCGGGAGGGAAGTTCCCCCGGCGGAATCGCTCCACCGGAGGGCAAAAATGCTCCTGCCCTTGTTCCTCCTCGAGACGGCGGTGCTCCGTCCCGAAAGTCTTCCCCTTATTTTTTTAGGTCAAAAGACCTTAAGTACCAGAAGATGGGCACCGGAGGTGGGCTGGGCTGGCCACAACCCACCAGGGCGCGCCTGGGGGGCCTGGCGCGCCCTGGTGTCTTGTCGTCACCAGGTGGCCCCCCTTCGGTAGTTATTTGCTCCACTATTTTTCATATATTCCAAAATAATTCTCCGTGAAGTTTCAGCTTATTTGGAGATGTACAGAATAGGTGTCTCTGACGTAGCTTTTTCAGGTCCAGAATTCCAGCTGCCGGTATTCTCCCTCTTTGTGTAAACCTTGCATTTTATGAGAGAAAAGGCATTAGAACACTCCATAAAGCATTATTATGCATAAAAACATTATAAATAACAGCAAGAAAAGATGATGCAAAATGGATGTATCAGCATGTCTCCAATATGATAAAGGCGGGCTCCAAGCTGACCAACGTGGTTCAGGTGATGCTCTGCCGCTGCCTCCTCCCCTGCCAGCAAAGGGCCACCCCAATGTGGTCTTACAAGCTTGAGAATCTGGCCACCGTCCAATACTTCTATGACACCACCCACGAAAAGTTGTGGAAGGTGCTGTTTAAGCCTCAAAAGGCGTGGCCGGCCGAGGAGGAAGACATCGGCCTCGACGCCGTGCACCCCCAAAGGAGGTAAAAAAGCTCATATCCGCTCTAAGTTCGGATTTTCACATTCCAGGAGATTTATCCTTCATTCCTTTCCTTCCACAGGGTTGGCTCGAGAAGGCCTAGAAGATCAATAGCCCGGCCCCACTGCCCGAAGACCCTCGGCTGGCCCTGGTGGAGGAGATGGTAACCATGGTGCCTACAAGGCGCCAGAGAAGAAGGAAAAGAAGAAAAAGAAAGAGGCACCTGAGGCCAGGGAAGTCCGGAGACACCCACGCTCCCTCCACTCAAGAGTGGGAGTAGGAAGAGGACGAGGAGGAGAGTAACTCCTCTTGTTCCAAGAAGAGGGCGGCGTCAGATGATGCCGAGGAGGAGCAACCTCCTCATGCCCCAAAGAAGCAGTGCAGGCCCAAGCTGGTACTTCCTAACGATAGCTCAGACTCCGATGAGGAGTCCGTGGTGTCCGAGAAGGTTCCGGAGAGGAACCCAAGGGTCAAGCCCCGTGCCGAGAGGTATGGATCCGAAGACACCTCAAATATTTGTTTTTATTAGTCCATTATTGATTGAGTGAATGCGTTTTATGTTGCATCCCACCGCGCAACGTCCTCACCTCCCCAACCTCGGAGGGGACCTCTCCGCCAGCCGAACTGGCAGAGAGTGGTACGGCGTCATGCTCCCCGCCTCCTCTAGTTATCGGAGAGGCCGGGGAGACGCAGTCCCGCAGGGCCCCTCCTATTCCGAAAACGGGAGAGGGCGGTGACGATGTTATGGCCGAGGCTAACACCTTGGTCACTGAAGACCAGGAGGGGGAGTCTCACCGGGTGAATAGGGAGGGGGAGCCTGGTCACTCCGAGCCCTCCCAAAAGACAATTTTGGAGCCCCCAAGGCCCCCGGAGACGTCTATTCCGCCTTCGACCGAAGGAGGAGCCGAGGTCCCGCCGCCAACATTGACCACCAGGGATCAAGCTGCGAAGAATAAGGATCATGCCACCGAGCTATCGAAGGTGCAGCAAGAGATCCGCGAAGCGAGCACGGAGATGCGGGGAGCCCGGGAGGAGCTCCGACAAGTAAAACAAATTGCAGATGGTAAGCAATACATACTGCAGAGTGTCTTTAGCGGCCACAGATTCGCGTTGCTCACACGAGTCTGACGTTCCGCATGCGCATTTGCGGAGCTCCCGAGGAGTGTGGCGGATGCAGCGAGGCACTATGAGGCTCGGGAGGGTGACACCGAGCTAAGGTTGTTCTGGGTGCATTTCCAGGCGCCCGAACACCCTCCCCTCCTCCATAATCAGATGAAACAGCTGATGGAGTGATGCGGCTTGAAACTGCATCGGTATTTCTCCAAAGAGGAAGGGATGATGCAGTACAACTATGGTAGATATTTCCCTCAGTTATGAAACCAAGGTATCAATCCAGTAGGAGAACCAAGCAACACTATGTAAACGGTACCTGCACACAAAGAACAAATACTCGCAACCCAACGCGTAAGAGGGGTTGTCAATCCCTCCTCGGTAAAAAGATAGATTGTTTTGTATGTGTTTAGATAAATAGATCTGAATAAAAAGTGAAATAAAAGATGCAAATAAAAAGTGCAGCAAAGTATTTTTGGGTTTTTGGAATAATAGATCTAAAAACAAATGCGATGAAAAATTGATCGGAAAGCAATATGATAAAAGATAGACCCGGGGGCCGTAGATTTCACTTGTGGCTTCTCTCGAGAAAATAGCACACGGTGGGTAAACAAATTACTGTTGGGAAATTGATATAAGATTGAATAATTATGACGATATCCAAGGCAATGATCAATATATAGGCATCACGTCCAAGATTAGTAGACCGACTCCTGCCTGCATCTACTACTATTACTCCACACATCGATTGCTATCCATCATGCATCTAGTGTATTAAGTTCATGGAGAAACGGAGTAATGCAATAAGAACGATGACATGATGTAGACAAGATCTATTCATGTAGGAATAGACCCCATCTTTTTATCCTTAATAGCAACGATACATGCGTGCCTCGCTGCCCCTTGTGTCACTGGGAGAGGACACCGCAAGATCGAACCCATCACAAAGCACCTCTTCCCATGGCAAGAAAAACCGATCTAGTCTACC
This sequence comes from Thinopyrum elongatum, assembly GCA_011799875.1. NCBI lineage: Eukaryota > Viridiplantae > Streptophyta > Magnoliopsida > Poales > Poaceae > Thinopyrum > Thinopyrum elongatum. The sequence goes on along the minus strand of CM022300.1, from coordinate 552,521,659 downwards.
TAACTAAACAAAAGATTCGAAGAAGAAATATGAGGCTATAAATAATCATGCATAGAAGAGATCAAAGAAAACTCAAATAATATTCATGGATATAGATCTGATCATAAACTCAAAGTTCATCGGATCCCAACAAACACACCGCAAAAAGAGTTACATCAAATAGATCTCCAAGAGACCATTGTATTGAGAAGCAAAAAGAGAGAAGAAGCCATTTAGCTACTGCCTACGGACCCTTAGGTCTATGGTGGACTACTCATGCATCATCGGAGAGGCACCAATGAGGATGATCAACCCCTCGGTGATGGTGTTAGATTGGATCTCGTGGTTCTTGAACTTGCGGCGGCTGGAATTGTGTTTCGTCAACTCCCCTAGGGTTTCTGGAATATTTGGGAATTATAGGGCGAAGAGGCGATGGAGGAGACCTCTGTGGGGCCCACAACCCACCTGGGCACACCCAGGTGTCTTGTGGTCCCCACGGGGTGCCGGTTGCTGTTTTTTGCTTGTTTTTTACTTTGCAGAATATCAGTACCAAACGGAGTCCAAACGCAGTGAAACTTTTTGGAGATTTGTTTTGGACCAGAAGAAAACTTGGGAGCCAAGGAAGTACCAGAGAGGATCCCCGTGGGGCCCACAACCCAGTGCCGGCGTGCCCAGGTGGGTTGTGGGCCCCACGGGGATCCTCTCTGGTACTTCCTTGGCTCCCAAGTTTTCTTCTGGTCCAAAACAAATCTCCAAAAAGTTTCGCTCCGTTTGGTACTGATATTCTGCAAAGTAAAAAACAAGCAAAAAACAGCAACCGGCACTGGACACTATGTCAATAGGTTAGTCCCAAAAAATGATATAAAGTTGCTATAAAATGATTGTAAAACATCCAAGAATGATAATATAACAGCATGGAACAATAAAAAATTATAGATACGTTGGAGACGTATCACAGAGCTGCACCGGATGGTGGAGCTGGCCATGAAGGACCTCTGTGTCTGGCTGTGGCCCTCCGAGCCCATACCGAGCAGCTATTTCAGCTTGGTGTAGAAGCTGCGTGATGCTTCCCTCCGTGTTGATGTCGTGAAGCGCTCTGTGGCATTGAGGGGGCTCAGATGGCATTCTTGAAGACCATGGTGCACTGGCCGAAGATCAAGCCAGTCGACATGGCCACCAGACCTCCTCCTGCTGGAAAGGAGCACAGGCGCCCGGAGCAGTGTTTCTCCGTTGTAATGGACGGTGCTCGGGCAGTAGAGGCCCAGTGTTCGAAGGATGTACTCCTCAAGTGATCGTGCTACGTTTGTATTAAATGATGGTTGAAACGTTGTGTTTTGCAATGCGGTTGATCTGTATGGTTTATCATACTTGCCTATTTCTTAGTTTAATTTTGACTCCTATGGGACCATTTTTGTTTTTTATCCTGAAAGTTGCTGGTCGTCGGCTTCAGCCCCCATGTAGATATGATGAGGGGTACGGTGTTTCATCCTCCACACTTTGACCCTTAGCCGACGTCTCGGTGCCCGAAGGTGGTAGTGCAGGAGGGAAACAAGGCAATCGGACTATGCGGCTTTATTACCTTCACTTAGCCATAGGAGCTTAACTGCGGGGGTTGGTGACTAACCCCCAGTGTGATATTTCAGGAGATCCGAGGTATATACCTGTATCACTTGGCTTGGCCGAAGTCACAAACCCTTCGTATTACATGGTGTAATCGCTAACGATTTTTAGTTTAATTGTCGGGAGGATGAACCCCGGGCAGGCAACGAAACCCGGATCCTTTTCAAAAACTTCATGGCTAGCAATATCCCTCAACCCGGCTTGCCCTTGGCCGGGTTCCTCAACCCAGCCAAGTCCCACAACCCGGCCAGACCCGCTGGAGCATGCCGGCCGGACCCGGCAAGTCAAAGACTTCTTCGACAAGCAAGTGCAACCATGGTGCGCCCCTCAACCCGGCCGCGGGTCAGCTCCCGTCCCATCCAGGGCGTACGACGGAACAAGTCCCCATGAAGGGATGAGCATGGCCACAGTGGCCCACCAACCCCGCTGACTGGCAGGAGCGTGGCAACAGTGGCCCACCTACTCCACTAACCGGGGCCGGCATGGCTACAGTACATCCCTCGTCCTGCTGACGCAAGTCGATGGCGACCAGGCGACACTCCACTGTAGCCGAGCCAGCCCAACCACTCTATGACGCATGACAAGATGGGAAACAGTGCCCTTTGGCGTGCGGGGTCCACGCCCGGAGAACCCAGTGTACCCTGGTACCCGGCGGGCCCTAGCACTGGCTTCCCAGACGCTGACATCCCGGCCCCGCGCCCATGTAACTTTACCATTGTAACCCTGGGGGGTTGACCTATAAAACCCCCAGGAGCCCTCCATGTACACGGGCGAACACAAGAGAGAGAGATCATCAGTAGAACACACACAAGAAGAAGGAGCATCCTATGCTTTGGCTTGTCTTCTTTCCTCCGCAATACAGCTCTAGGAGCAAGCTTGTACCATCCACATATAAACCACACTCGGCAGGACTAGGGGTGTTATCTCTCCGGAGAGCCCCGAACCTGGGTATGTCTTGCGTCCCTCGCTCGCTCATATCGACCTCGCCTCTGGAGCCCACCGGTGCCTTTGAGCCTGTCCCTCTCTTTAGCCATCCTTTGGCATCTGCCGTCCGCCCACCACGACATTAAGACTTGTCATCAGATCGTCGACCAGTTCTCGCTTATTATGATAGTCAGTTTTCGGCTTTCTCCACTGAGGTACTTACCCAGGCTAGCCGGAAGTGCAATCACAGTGGTTCTCCCTTTACCTACTTAGCCGAACACGCGGAACGTAAGAGGGTAAACACAGGAGCAGGGAAAACCCAACTATTGACCCAAGACAAAATTCGGAACTAATGCATATAATGCAATATCCGAGACGCTGAACACATGGAAAAAAGGTGCTGGACTTGAGGCACAGGGCGAGTATTATGGTCGAGCCCCCGTTCTATTACCCAATTGCTGCCTTAAGGAAAAATTGTGCTAAACTAGTTTATAGTGGCGTCGAAGAGCGGAAGAAAGGTTAAATATAAAAGACTGCAAGAGGACCGTAAAAAGTGGACTTTATTTCCAAAAAAGCTCCCGACGTCTATCTGTGCAATTCGAACTGCCAAAACATCTGTTACAGGCACTTTATATATATATATAAGAAAAGGAAAAGCTTTACAAATGAAAGGTTTACACAAGGCCTTGAAATGTGGGTTGATATCCCTACTGTGCCCTGCTGCACGTCTGCGCCTTTGCTTCCGTCGGGTAGAAAAACTCCGTAGGGGGGGTGAAAGTCGGCCGACGGGCCCTTGACTAGGAGCCTGGAGCGGTCGCCGAGCTGTTCTAGCTTAATGCCAGATCGGTCCGTAATGGTACATGTTCGACATCCGAAGACGTGTATGACCATAGTTCGGTTGAGCCGAACACTTGGTTTTTAGTTTAATTTTGTCCCCACAGCTGCCCATGGTATTTTGACTGCGAAGTTGTGCTGACGAGGCACATAATATGCCAATGGGGTGGGTGTGCTGTGGGGAGCGTATCCCTATTTACATGAAGCATAGGGAGGCTCCTCGAATGGAGATAGAGCTTGGACCTGTTTCCTTGCTTCCCGCGCCTTGACGGCGGGCTGGTACTTGGGCCCCTCGATACTAGTTTGGATTTCAGCTGCTAGAGCTGCTGTTTGCTCCTCGGTCTGGAGTGAGCGCTCCGTGTTGCCTTTGACTATGATGAAGCCTGTAACACCCCCAGTGGTTAGCCACAGTAATCCCACTTTTGATAATGCCATGTCATCATGATCAACTGTGCTTAAACATCATTTGGAGCATATCTCTTTCCAATTCAAATTCAAATGGAAATTCAAACTAAAAGTGAAATATTAAGTTGCTCAAGCACTGTTGGAAAATTGTTCATTAAGTAACATATAATCCAGAGTTAAATATAAGGTTGCAATCCACATTAATGAAATTAATTAAGTAACTCCAACAACATGAAACAGTACCAAACAACAGCTTTTTAATACCATTTTATTTAATAGAATTACAAATGAAATTACATTTTACTCAAACCAGTTTTTGGTGGTAGGTAATATTGCACCGTAATATTTGAACCAAGTCCCACATTTTACAAAAGTGTATTGGAGGCATAACATTTAGCAAAGCAGAAAAAGAGAAGTAAATTAAAAAAAAGGAAAGAACCAGCCCCCCTCCCCGCTGGGCCAAACGGCCCAGCAGGCCGCCGTACTGGCCAGCCCACCAGGCCCAGTCAGGCCTCCTTATTCCCCCCCCCCCCTCGACGAACCCTAACCCCGTCGCCCACTTACCCCTCCCCACCTATCCCTCCCCCGATCCAAACTGGATCGGGATCGGGAGCTCCAGCCGCCGCCGCCCTTCGACGCCCCGGCGCGACCCCGCCGGCCGGCCGCCGCACCGACCGTCGTCTCGTCCTCCTCGCCTCCCTCATCACCGGACCTTCTCCTCGCCTCGTCGCCGCCACCACGACGCCGCCGCCTCGCCCTTTCCCTCGCCGGCCTCCCCACGCCCGCTGCCCTCCCCGTCCGGCTCTCAGTGAGCCTCGCTTGCCTCCTCGCGCCGCCTCTGTCCAGCGCCGCCGAACCGCACCGCCCGCCGTCGCACTCCCCTTCCGTCCCGCCCGCAGTCACCGCCGCGCCGAGCCGCGCTCGCCGCGCCTGGCCGCGTGCCGTCCCGCCCGCGGTCACCGCCGCGCCGGGCCGCGCTCGCCGCGCCTGACGGCCACCCCGCCCCGCCGCGGCCGAACCCCATCTCACCGCGCACCGGCCTGGCCGCGCCCCCTCTGACTGCCGCCTGCCCTCCCCGCTCGCCCGCTCGGCCGCGCCGGCCCCCGGCCCGCGCCCGCCGGCCGGCCATGGCCACGGCCGCGTCGTGCGCCCCCTGGGCCGCGCGCGCCCAATCCCCCCCGGTGGCTCAACCACTGACCAGTGGGGCCCTCCCCCTGGGAAAATAGAAAAAAATGTAAATTTAAAATAATAATAATAAAATTAATTAATTAGTTAGTTTAATTAAATAGCCATTAAGTTAACTAAACCCTAATTAATTAGGCAGAGTATGACAGGTGGGACCCACACGTCAGGTTGACCCAGTCAACGCACTGTTGACTGCTAACGTCATGCTGACGTTAGCCCACACTATTCTGGATAATGTTGTTTTAATAATTTAAATAATTAATTAAATTCCAGAAAATTGTTTAAATCTTTAGAAATTCATATAAAATAATCCGTAGCTCAGATCGAAAAACTTTGTACATGAAAGTTGCTCAGAACGACGAGACGAATCCGAATACGCAGTCCGTTCGTCCGTCACACGTCCCTAGCTATTCGAACATGGAACTGTTCCCCTCCGGTCATCTGTCTGACAAATGTCCGGAACCGGGAAAATATTCCCGGATGGATTCCTCCTTCCTCGGTAACGTGCAACCACACGTTAGAACACACCCGGCACTGCATATTATCATGTTATACTTTGTGTAGCACTTGTTTGCTTAGTATTTACTGTTTCTTCCCCCTCTTCTCTCTCGTTAGACCCCGACACCGACGTCGTCCCCGAGACCGACGCAGCTTAGGAGCCCGACGCCACCATTGACGACCTTGCCTTTGCCGCCGAGCAACCAGGCAAGCACCCCCCTTTTGAGCATACCGATATCGCCTATTCTTTCCCTCTCATGCTTGCATTAGAAATGCTGCTGCTGCTGCTTTACCTATTCTGATGCATAGCATGTTTATCGTAACCTGCTATTGATACCTTACCTGCTTATCCTAAACTGTCTAGTATAGGCTGGGTAGA